>CM067061.1:19009070-19641746 GCA_033980235.1 Diadema setosum | reverse complement strand
AGAGCGTATGGGACAATATATTGCACATTTGGAGAATTACACTAAGGATGAATAGCACTCAGGATGACACTTCTTGTGAATTCAGTTTTTAGATTATCGATAAATTCTCATGACTCATGTCATCCATCAAAAGACTGCGTTCGATGACTAACAGCTTAAGGCGCCATATGGTAATGATTTTAACTCTCTGCGTGCCACATCAATTATGTACCTGTCGATATGTTTGTGTGTGAAATTTGTGCACATTTTGACAGAATATTTTGAACGTAATGATAGATAACTCTTCCTCCTTCGAATCTGATTGCAGGCGATGGTCCCTTTCTCGGCGCCCGAACTGGACCAAACGGCCGCTACGAGTGGATGTCGTTTTCCGAGGTACGTTTTATAGACGTACTACTCACCTATTGATGTAAAATTAATGATGTCACTGTCGCTCGTGACGATTTCTACAAGATTTTACTTTCATTAATTCAACATGTATCAGTGTGTATGCATATAATGTATGTCATTACATGCAATTTAGACGTATACAAACAATTTGTATACAAACAATGATGTCACTGTCGCTCGTAACGAATTCTACAAGATTTTACTTTCATTCATTCAATTTTATTTTAAGCATACATGTATGTCATTACATTATTTAGACGTATACAAACAATTTCCTGTTGGCAATAGAATGACGTCACAGGTCAAATAGTCGGCATTATATTCTTGATTGAATAAACTGGTTGAAAACTGTGCAACTGGCAAGTTTGTAATTGACAAGCTTTAATTCAATTTCATCTGCTTATGTGATGCGTAGTACTTAGTATTGTTAATTTCACGTTCTTTTCTTTGTTACTATACATTGTATTGATATTGTGTTATTTTGTGTATGTAAAGTTTTGCATTGTTGGAAGTGAAATAAATGAAATTTGTGATTTTGAGTTGCATCAGCGTGTTTGTCTATAGACAATCGAAATTCAATTTCACATCACTATGGTTTTACCATTGTGATCATCTGAATGTTTATAATGCGTCACTGATGATTAGTAAAACATATTTCATATCAATCTAATTGCTTTGTTTCTCCCCGAAAAGGTTGACGAGAGGTGTCGACTCTTTGGTTCGGGATTGATTGCTATGGGTGAGAAGCCCGGTGGAAGTACCTGCATTGGGATCTTCTCACAAAACAGACCCGAGGTATGTATAAGTTTGATTTGTGTAATTATCAGAGCCATGTTGCATAAAAAGCTGTACTCAAACCTAAGTCAGAAAGTCAGACATTTTAGTCAGACATTAGCCAATCAGAGTTTAATCTTTATAGACTGGATATCCAAAGACAATACTTAGGCCTATACGTACAGAAAACCAGCTGAGATAAGTTTATATACTACATGAATCATTACTTTAATCTGGGACAAACCATTTTTTTTTTCAGAGAAAATTCTACATAACGATCAGAAGCAAAGCCAGCTTATTTTCCAATTCATTTAATCGAAAATATTCATACTTCATCTTTGAACAAAGAAGAAGCGTGCGATTTTAATGAGAGAAAGTACGTAAATCTTGGTATAGAAAGTACCTGAATACAGTATTCACTCCTTCATCGACAAATACCAAAGTTTTGACAACAGTTTAAAGTGGCGTATTTTATCATTAAATGAATTCAGACTTTGAGTAGTATAAGTATCTCAATTTCAATATGATTTTCCGGAAATGTTTATAAATTCATAACTATAGAATCTTAAAGAAGGTAACAGACATTACTCCGATGAATATTGACGCAATGGATAATAAGTGCCGGAAATGATAAAGTGTTTCCAATTTTTTTAACAATTCTCTACACATGTTCACTCATTGTAAGAGCGCTATATATAAGTACCCACATTGTATTGTATTGTATTGTATTGTATTGTACTGTATTGTATTGTATTGTATTGTATTGTATTGTATTGTATTGTATTGTATTATATTGTATTGTATTGTATTGTATTGTATTGTATTGTATTGTATTGTATTGTATTGTATTGTATTGTATTGTATTGTATTGTATTCTATGGAAAGCTGATTACTTGGTCCCCAAAACTCTTGAATGTGTATTTGCAATGTACCGTTTACCCTGACAGTGGACAATAAGTGACCTTACCTGTGTTCAGTATTCCATGGTGTCCGTCCCACTGTACAACAGTCTCGGATGGGAATCTTGCAAATATATCGTCAACAAAAGTGAGTCTTCTTTACATTGTAATTTTACTTCACTTCTCGCCAAGACGATAATCATTTCTCGACTATTCTGATACGTGTTTTATAATCATAATTCAATTCAAATGAATTTATTAGGAATTTTCTGCATCGAATATATATTACAAATGAAATGCAGTCATTTCTTTTTGTTTGAAAGACAATAGAACATGTAGTGTGTACATCCGAATATAAAACTGAGATATACGTGTACAGATTAAAGAAATGAATAAGAGAACACGTCAATTGGGAACCACTCGGGATAATGTGAATCAAATGATTTGACTGAATTATGGCACATGTATTGGGAGTGTGGATGCAGAAGACTGTCGTCAAATAGGCATATAGCTTGAAGATACGACAGCCTTGAACGAGAAGAAAAAAAGGACAATGAAGGAAATGGGCAAAACATACAACTTGTATTCTTATCGAATAGAAAAGAAAAAAAAACCAACTGACATTCTGGCATCACATTGCGACAACGAATTTTGCCAATTACATGTTGTTACAAAGTGAAAGATTACATAATTATGCTAATTATGTTGATAATGACTTTGATGATGATTATGATTATGCTGGTGTGGTGACGATGAGAGATTGACTGCACTCAAGATATAACTGGTGATGATGTCATAAATGACTAATGTTCGGAAATTGACTACATCCACAGTGGAGATAACTTGTTAGCTTTCATGACATTGCCGTTAGAGGGCGGTGGTAGCAATACTGTCCCAGTGCCGTATCTTAATATACGGCACGAGGGACACTATACGGTCCCACGATCCTGAGGATCAATGCACAAGAGTCCCTTGCGGTCCCAGCGAAGAGATCCGCGCAGGAGGATTTCATGTTTCACCACGGAGCTAGTCATGTATTATTTTAGCTTCATTACCGGAAGGGAAAGACAAGAGAAAATTAGTAAAGCGAAGTCTTTTTCATCCTATGTGGTAATAAGGATGGAAGAAATCGCAAAAACAAAACAAGAACGAAAAAAAAAAAGAAGACCTAGGTCAACGACTTAAGTCATCATGATGATGATACTTTACTGAAAACGCCGAGAGCCAGGAAGAGAGAGAAGAAGAGAGTAAATCCGTTTCATGTTAAGCATAGTGTAGACTGAAAGTTTAGGGAGTGGCCGAAGGAGAAGCAAATCAATGTCCCAAAGCAATGACTCCAGTCACCAGCATGAAAGAAGTATTTCGTTATGAATGAGTAGAAGTATCAAGCTACGTTCGCACCTGGACAGACTGAGTGTCAGAGAGGTTGACTGCACAGCTAGTGAACGTAGCTGGCGACGACACTCATTGTGTGCCAGAGCCTTCTATTACAAGGCTCTGGTGTGTGCCTGGATCGATGGTAAAATTCTGGCTGTCGCTCATCAGTGGCACTGACTACCAAAGGAGTTTCTAACGTAATCAGTGGAAAAATGATAGTGTTCCACTCCATGTGTCAATGGTGTCCATATGTTTGACTCATATTATGTGTTGGTTTTTCTCTTTGATTACACTGAAAATCATTTGTTTAGTATTGTTACGATGATGATAATGATGATGATGATGATGAGGAGGAGGAGGAGGAGGAGGAGGAGGATGATGAGTATTGTTATTGGTATTGTTGGTACTCTTGTTGCTGTTATTACTATCATTATGATTTTCAACATTTAGTATCATAATCAATCCGGGGTTAACGTGTTATAACACCACAGACACACATACACATACACATACACATGAACTGCACAAATACGTATCGCTCGCTGTTCACGGATGGTTTATGTGAGTCGACTCGACCTATTACCTTCCTTTGGTCCTAACTAATGCTTATAGAAACACTGTCTTTTTTAAAGGTCCAATCCTTTAGAATAGTTTACCGCTTTTTCTTCAAAATATCCCATTCCTTAAAGGGGATGGCTAGTAACTGATCAGTGGGAATGCTGGGGGATGATTGTTCCAATCCTTGTGGGATTCATTTAAGAGTACATTATATATCTATTGTTGTGTGAAAATTATTTGCTTCAGAATGGTCTCATATTCAAGTAATGTGCAGTTTGGCCGTAAACGATCGCCCCGTCACTGTACAGGCATGCTCACCAGGAAACATTTTAAATCGCACATTACTTGAATATGAGACCATTCTGAAGCAATTTTTTTTTTCACACAACAATAGATATATAATGTACTCTTAAATGAATCCCACAAGGATTCGAACAATCATCCCCCAGCATTCCCACTGATTCCCACTGATCAGTTAGTAGCCATCCCCTTTAATGGTTTCAAACGTGCATACAAAGATCATCTTGTGAGTTTGTATTCTTCCCGTTGCTGATTTTTTTTTTTTGTGTGTTACTTTTGTAACATTATCTACTTTCATGTATTATGATCATATAGTTGTGTTTGTGTTTTGTGTCCTTCTTAATATAATAATCTACCGGGGTTAACGTTATTTGTAGTTGTATGTGTCTTTGTATTTTTATGTATTTTATAATGAATGAAATAAACTGAACTAAACTGACTTATATCATACTGTCGAATGCTCAGATATTATTATAACTCATTAAGAGTGACCTAATGCCGAATTCTACGTAAGTAGGAGAACAGTAAAATCTATAATCCGGATTCGATTGAAGGTACATAAGTCGCGGCCAACTTCAGGGGCTAGCTGGCGGATAGCAGGAGAAATTTATATCCACAAATTTTACCGTAGCGAGCGTCATCTGGTACTGTCAGGGAGGTGGAAAAGCTGCAAAGAGGATACAATATACATCTCTATATGGAGAGATCTCACTAGCTATACATTTTTTATACTGCCCAGTGCCGTGGGATTTCTCTGCGGCTTGTGAAGCACACATTATACCCCGGCATTAAGCCCCAGTCACATAATGCTCTGCGTCCGGCGTTACGTCCAAAAAAGTCATTTTTTTCCGCGGACCCCCGCGGATCCTTTGCCGTCACCAGAAATTTGTACAAAACATGCGGGCAAAAAATGCGGGCGATACGGACAGATACGACCAGATGCGAATACTTGCGTCCACTTGCGGATATTCTTACGAATTGGCACATAATAGTTCTGAACACTTGCGGAGAGTTGCGGATATTTTCGGATAATTACGCATAGTTACAGATTGTTATTAATGATTATGGACAATTTGGTTTTCTCTTACGATTCCTGCTAAGTCAGTGTATTATGACAGCAAGGTTATCACATTTTATTTTATTTTATTTATTTATTTATTTATTTTATTTATTCATTCTCCACTCATGGGATGGATTGCCCTGGTCAGCTGAAAGCTGGTTTTCACAGGGGTCCAACCAAAATACAAAACATGCCATCAGTACAAACAACAAATCAATCAATCATACACAACTAAAATTACATAAAAAGCCAGAATGGCATGAGCTATACAATTTAACTAAGGGGAAAAAACCCTACATACTAAGAAATTAGAAACAATATGATATAATCAACATCAAAAATCGGGGAATGGGGGTGGGGGATGGGTGAGAAAAATCGTTCTCGTACAATCTCAAATAATCTACTAATTGCGTTGACTCATTATCCTGCAAAAATGGGTATGTCGGGGCTGTGATTTACGTAACGTTTGAATGCTTCAATTGATACAATTGTTGAAGAGGGATAATTAAGCTCATTCCAAAGTTTGGCCCCTCGATAAGATAGGGACCGTTTACCGTAGTTGGTCTTCGGTTGAATGAGTTTCAATTTGGATGGGCCGGACCTTGTGCTATAAGCAGTCTGTCGAAAATAACACATTTGATTTAAATAGGGAGGGTATAATTCATGTAATGAACGGTACATTGTACATGCTAGTTGTTTAGCCCATCTTACATGTAGCCGATCTAATTTCAATGTATCATATATGATACATTTCCCCAGTATACAATGTAAGACAGTCCAAAATGATTATTGTAGTCCGGTTTGGGCAAATGCCTCCAAATCTTACCTTTCGCAATTACAAATACTACAAAATAGATCACTTCGTATTGTTATGAATGTTGATTATATGCATCCTTCTGATAAAATTATCAGAAGGATGCATATAATCAACATTCATAACAATACGAAGTGATCTATTTTGTAGTATTTGTAATTGCGAAAGGTAAGATTTGGAGGCATTTGCCCAAACCGGACTACAATAATCATTTTGGACTGTCTTACATTGTATACTGGGGAAAACTGAAATTGTATTACGTACAAGTTGTGAAAAAAATCGTAATCCTTTAATTTGCTTCACAATAATAAAAGATATATGAAATTTTGAACTTGAAGTTTGATTTTTTTTGTGCAACTCAAATATGAATAAACGTCATAAATGTAAAGAATATATTGTGACCGTGCATCACAAAACGAACAAAAAGTCGCACACACTGATTTTGTTTGAGGATTGAAAATAGGTGAAATGGGTCAACCGAGCCCATCTTGACTTGGCTACCCTGGGTAAATAAGGCTTTATCATTATCATTATTATTATTATTATTATTATTATTATTATTATTATTATTATTATTATTATTACTATTATTATTATTATTATTAATTTCAGTTTAATCTGATAATCCCCTCATTGTTGTTACTCCGGTGGTTTCCATCCTGTTTTTTGTCACATTCATCGCACAACCAGCACGGCTTGTTAAGCTCTTGAATAGACACTGTACTTCAGAGCCTCTTTTCTCAGTTTACACTTTTTCTGAGTGTGTGCATTCTTTCCACTATTTAGATAGGTTAGGAGAGTCCATTTGATTTGAGTAATACATCATTTTAAAGCTTAAAGTCTGCTCTTTCAGAATATGCTCCAACTAAAATTTCATGTGTGGCGACTTTTTGTGTGTTTTGTGGTGCAGGGTCACATAATTATAACATCACTACACCACAAATGAAATACAATATAGATCGAAAAGTTAAACATTAGAGTAAGAAAATATTACTTGCAGTCATGGAATAGACAAACTGTGTTTACGCTGTCATTGTTCAGCGAAATTCATGACTTACTGGGTTATGTTAAGGAGATATTTATGATAAAGCAATGCTTATTAAATTTACAGAAAAAAAAAAGACATCAAAACTTTCAAACACCCCTCCCACACCCAAATACAATATCAAGTCATCTCTTAAAGTAATGTATTTTCTGTTTGAATTTCTTGTATGCATGTCATTTTGTAATGCGCAGTAAAGTATATTATTATAGTAGCTGCGCAATATAAATGTCCTTTATTATTATTATTATTATTATTATTATTATTATTATTATTGTTATTATTACTATTATTATTATTATTATTATTATTATTATTATTATTATTATTATTATCATTATTACTATTATTATTATTATCACACACAAAAAAAATGTAATACACATTCGATGGAGCGTAAAGTGCATGGGTAAGACTATAGAGAAATACTAAATTCGTTCTCATTTTATATAGTTGCCCCTGTCCCACACCTTCCCCGGCCAGAAAAGTGAATAAAATGCTATCACCCCATCCCCTACCCAAAATATTGCTTTTTTCGAAAAATATGCATTCGAAGAGTACAAGAAAAAAAGTTCAGCACCAAGAGTCAACCGATGTCATGAGCATACATGGTATATGGGTGCCACTTAAAATGACCAGTATAGTGGGAGAAATTTCATAATTTGACCAATCATGGCATGCAGTTCTGCCTCTCCACCGCTCCGACTGTGTTGTAGTATTCCTTCAGGTAAAGGCGTTGCAGCTTGGCAACAGGAGTAGTGTGCCTTCCCACGAGTCTCTGTGTTCCCATGCGAGTGGAAAACGGAAAACGTCGAAGGACGTAATTGTCCGCAACATCCGTAGTTGTCCGTTAATATCCGTAAGCGGAGGAAACTGTTGTGATACGTTAACTTGCGGTTAATTTCGGATACTTACGGTGGACGTAAGCGTACGCAAACGGACGGAAGGTAAATTTTGTTGCGGATGGTCTGCGTCCAAGCCACGGGTAGTTACGTTCAGTTACGGATAGTTACGTTTGGTTACGGTTACTTGCGTAAGTTTGCGTCCGTTGCGTCCCTCTGCGAAATTTTGAACATTTCAAAATTTCGCAGGTTCTGCGACGTCATTTTGCGTTTCTTTACGGATGAGTTACGGGCAGTTACGTCTACATACGTCCCTGCGGATGCCTGCGTTCTCGCTGCGTCCCCCTGCGTCCACTCATTCGTATCTATCCGCGGCGGACGTAATCCATCGTAAAGCACTGTGTGACTGGGGCATTACGCAGCAGTGAGCTTGAACGAGTTTAATTACATTTTATACACGTCAATTCGATCGCGCGGAATAACACGGTTCCTGACTTTTTTTTTTTATGCCTCCGCCACGAAGTGGTGCCGGAGGCATTATGTTTTCGGGTTGTCCGTCCGTCCGTCCGTCCGTCCTTCCGTCCGTCCGTCCGTCCGTCCGTCCTTCCGTCCGTTCGTCCGTCCTTCCGTCCGTCCGTAATGAATTTTGTGGACAAGGTAACTATCGAAACCTGTTGAGGTATCCTAATGAAACTTGGCATGTATGTGTATTAGGGGGTGAAGTTGTGCCTATCAACTTTTGGGTGCACATGCTCAAGGTCAAAGGTCAAAAGGTCAAGGTCAAATACATAAAATTTCACTATTTCCACCATATCTATTGAATGCCTGAAGATATTTTCTTGAAACTTAGTGTATACATGTATTACCCAATTAAGATTCTCTGGTGAAGGTTTGGGTCATGAGGTCAAAGGTCAAAGGTCAAAAGGTCAGGGTCAAATACATAAAATATCACTATTTCCACCATATCTATTGAATGCCTGAAGATATTTTCTTGAAACTTAGTGTATACATGTATTACCCAATGAAGATTCTCTGGTGAAAGTTTAGGTCATAAGGTCAAAGGTCAAAGGTCAAAAGGTCAAGTAAAAATATTAAAACTTCTTTTTTTTCTCCGTACCTTGGAAAATTGTTCAAGGTATCTTCATGGAACATAGTATATACATGTACTGACTGGAATTGATTGTATCTAGAGAATGTAGGGTTCATGGGATCAAAGGTCAGGGGTCAAAGGTCAAGTGCAACACTTCAAAATTTTACTATTTCCCTCATATTTATGCAATGCCAGCAGGGTTATATTTTTTTTTTGCACTTGGTGTATGCATGTGTAACCTAATAGAAATTCTCTGGAAAGTTTTTTTTTTTCTTCTTTTTTTTTGCCTCAAAGGTCAAAAGGTCAAAGATCAAGTGAAAGTGCTGAACTAACTTTTTCCTCCATATCTCGGAAGTGGCTCAAGTTATCTTGAAACTTAGTACATATTATGCATGTTCTACCTGAAAGTGATTATCTTATGAATTTTAGGGTCAAGGGCCAGATGAAAATGGTAACAATTTACTATTCAATTCAGAAATTCACACCAATTCTCCACACCTGTACCTTGAAAATTACTCAATGCCTAAATGTATGAATGGGTCAAAGTCAAGTTAAAGTCCTTAAATCCCTAGATACATGCTCTCCTATTCATCCAATTAAACCTAGGTCAAGGAAGGTGAACATTCAACACATTTGTGAGAAATTTGTTATTTCAATATTTTGCCAATTTTGTGAAAATGTAGTCACACATTGTCCACATGTACTATCTCGACCTGTTGGGAAAATCATGTATTATGGCGGAGGCATACCAGTCGCCAAAGCGACATTTCTAGTTCCATTCTGCAATTGATGAAAGCGTCTAGACGTGGTCCAGCGCTGCTAGCAGACCTTCTATAGCATAGGGAATGTTGAAATGATGAGCCCGAAAGGTAAATGGGCAATGACGGTGTGGCAATTACAGAATTTAACTCTGTTGAGCCCATAACGGGGCATGATCTTTAAAGGGTACTATAATCATGCAGCGATCTGGGCACCGTGGGGTAGCCTAGAATGAGAACAGCATTCACACGTAAATAAAATTATAACAACCATTTCGATTTGTCTGTTTTTGATGGAAGACAGCGCCAACTTCTATAATTATTTCAAAATCCGTTTTTCAATCTCATCCATTTAGGCCTACTTGTTCGTTTTGTCTGTAAAGCCTGAGTCCATTTTTATTTCGTCCTGCCGCTTTGTTGCTATCCCTCAGTTTTTACACATTATAATGGTACCATAGTTGAATCATATACATGGGCTTGCTTTGGAAACGATCAGTCAGTGCCTAAGACTGGATTGACACTCCTGTTGTTTCTTCTAATGCGATTAGTTACGTTGTATATAATCTTCTGTAGCAGCCCTTGCTTATAAATAATTTGCATTTCCAACTGATGAGATGGAACACTGCAAAAAGTCCGGTGTTAAATAGTGAACACCGAGCTGGTGTTAATTTTTCGGTGCTCATTTATGGTGTTAAATTAACACCTACGGGTGTCATTTCCAAATTTTAAACTGTTTTTTGAGGAGTTTCTTAGTAACTGCACTTCTTGTTGATTTTTAATTTAAACAAGACGATCAAGAATTTTACATTAAAATACTAGATTTTTGAAAAAATGTGAAAATAAATTTACACCAAAGTAACACCAGCTGGTGTGGTCCCTTATTGAAGCTGGACGGGTGTTAAACCATTGATATTAACACCAGCAAATATCAAATCAACACCATGTGGTGTCATTTTTTAATTAACACCAGTACAGTGTCAAAATAACACCAGGTACAGTGTCAAATTAACACCACGAAGTGTCAGGTGAACACTTTTCAACACCATCACAGTGCATTTTCAACACCTGTGGGTGTGGTCCTTTATTGAAGTTTGATCGGTGTTAGATTTAACACCAGTGGTGTTAAATCTAACACCGCTGTTTTTACAGTGAAGTATTCTTATTGAGTATTCGATCATTAATTCAGAGGTGATTTATAGATTAATCATATCGTATGCTCTGCGAAGTACGATAAAACAGCCGCCGTCAGTGCAGCGGAGGTTCGGCGTGTGAAATCAGGGAGGTGAGACCTTCCTGTGGTGAATACAGTGGTGAATACAGTGGGTTGTAAATCATACATAAACATACAGAAATGGGTACGGGCAGAATGATGACGTCATTCACTGAGTCACAGGTACGAACAATACTGCGGCATTCGCCCACTCCAGTCACCTTGAGTGGAATAATAGACGTCGAGCCACGTTTCGCATAATCGTGTCTTTGGAAATTGCTCCGCGGTCGCGTTTCCCCGATGCTCTCACTCCGCCCCCCCCCCCCCCCCCCCCGAAAAAGAGAGACCATAACAGAAAAAGGAACAAAATCAAAAAAACAACATCAAGCGAGGGAATGATGAAACTTGACAGAATTACGCTCATACTAGTAGTTCAGAAGCCATAGGATAAAATGACTTGGATTTTGGGCGCCACGTTTTCGTTGGTGTGCCTTCTGACAGTGGTGATGGTACAATGGATGTAGCCCTGTAATTTTCACTCTTACCACTTTAATCATTGCTTTGACGACTGCTTCTCCACATTTGATCTTTATCAAATAATATTACTTGAAGCCGCTTCTGTCACCTCTACTATATTGCAGTAGCTTTATGTCACCACTAAAGTAATTCAATGTAACATTTAGGTCTAAAGCCTTTGCAGGTAGTTATCCTAATAGAAGGCTTATGTTACTCCAATACATGTACTGATTGTTCGATACCATCAGTTACTTTCACTTCTAGCATCTGTTTACCTTTGGTGGCATGCAGTGACAAAATGTTCAAGATATCACACATTTCATGATGCCAGACGTGTAGGTCAGTTGTATCACAAAACATCCTACCATATAACAATTTAAGGAGATATCACTGTTTTTCTCAGTAAACCATAACAGTTTACTGTAGACGGTTTAATCTGGAAACATTTTTATTACAAATATTGTTCACATTTTGTATATTTAACAATACTTAACATCGATTATACAGATTCAAATTTTTACATTGTTTCTATCCCTAAACTCACATTTAGAACGATTTTGAAGCACTAATGCATGGGTGTTTGTTTTATCTGCAAATGGTAAATTATGCCATTAAAATAGCAAGACTTACTGTGGACAAAACGCACGAGTACTGCATATTGGTATTATAGCCACTACCACCATTTTGAACTAACACTGGATAATACTACCAGCATGTTTCTCCGAAACTAACATCGTACATATAATTTTAAATATTCAGCGCGCCTCCCTTCTACTATAGGTAGGCCCTACCTGTTCTTTCTTGTATAGTGTATATTATGTAGCACCCGGCTGGTGCAACAGAACGAGAACTAGAACCATCGTGGTGAACCTGTCCAAGGATGAGTCTCCTTGACCTGTCTATAGCGATCTTTGTAAACAGTTTGCCATCATTACGTCCGTTCCTGATGTTGCTTTTCTTATATTTCCACTATTTATGTGCTTTAGTACACTTTATAATTATACACACACACCATAATGTGCATAGGCCTCCTATCTGTGTGTATGTAAGCCCTATATATTTTATAATCATAATAGATAATATAGGCCTACATGATGTACATGTTACTATTATTAATATCATTATTATCATTTATTCTGCATTTTTGCAAGACAATGTACTTGCTTATTTCACTTGCTTATCTTTTCTTTTCCATTTTATGTTCACAATGGTTGGTTTGTATTACATTTAATTTTTGACAATTGTGTTTGTAAGGCGGCTTTTATGTGACGTTGAAAAAAAAAAGTTGAAATCCATTGAATTGAAATTGCATACACATTCATATATGTAGGGCCTACAATGAATCATAAATAGAAAGATAGATGGATGGATTGGTCAGAATGTAGTTCGATATAGACGGAAATATATACATAGTATATACATACATGGCATATAATTATATAAATATTTATTATATGCCTATGTCTATTATAAAGAGAGAAAGACTAGCTGAAAGAGAGGGAGAGGGAGAGAGAGTGTAATGTGTGGGTTTGTAGAAAATTAAACTGTCATATTGATGAATACATCTACATGTATATTTCTAATTCGCTATTTATCAAGCATAGTGTTCTTGTGCTTATCAAGATGCGTCGCATATGACTGTGTCTTAATTTATTCTAAAATATCCAGAAGATACTCCCACGCTATGCCCGTCAGTGCCCATGACTCATTCCATGGAGCTACGAGCTCCATGCTCATTCATTGCTCTTGCTGCTGAGTTTGTGTGTGCTGGTTTTCCACTGAAAGGGGTAGAAATATAATGGACAAAGATGTGATGCCACGTGGAGGCTATGGGTAGAGCTTACACACCCGACCTACTTGTATATTTTTGTGTGTATCGTGATATAAGTACTAGTATATAAAGATACACACTCACCAGATTTCACTCTGTCGATTGGGCCAACGCCCCACTGTCCTTTAGTCTATCGACACAGACATTTTCCATTTTCAGCGGGATAAAACCGGGAAGAGAGCTCTCTCCCATCACCTCCCTGATGAAACGGAGCTACTGTAAATACTTCATGAGTAACATGCATGGAACATGAAAAGTCGCATTGCCTGGTAAACTACGGAGAGAAAAAACTCTTTCAGGCTAATTGTACTCATTTCAATCATTAAAATTATCTGCATTAGCAAGGGGGGTATTTATGATACCTTCTTAGCATTCGATACTATTAATGCAGCTTCTATGCCTTAAAAAGATATTTGCAAGAAAATGATAGTCCATTCTAGTACAGTTAAATTTCATTCGGTTTTGTTCATTTTCGTGCATTTTAGATAATGAAATTTAGTGTGAATAAGTAGAACGCAGTTCAAAATTTGAAAATAGGAGTTTAGGCGTGGCATAGGGCTAACTAAATTCAATACCCATGTCGTTGCGCTGCAGGTATAGATATGTTTATTTAGTCTTGCAATGAATTTCTATTGTTCCCAATAGATTCCAGTAGAACTTTCTATTGGATTTCTATTGGCCCAACAAAAATTTGTGTATTGATAAAGAGAATAAGACATTTTATATCACTTGAAACGGCTTTATAATTTATAAATCCATCATTCAAAGTAATTTTGATTATTGTGATGTTTTTATGGTCAAATACTAAACATAGTCATATTTAGCGTCTTCAAATTCTCCAGAATCGTTCTTTTAGAGCAGTGTTGCAGGTAAATTCAACATATCCAACTAATTTGTTATACTCACAAATTAATGTTGACACACTTGTGATGAGAAGAAACAAACATATATATATGTTGTGCACGATGTATAAAGTCGCTTACAATTTAACCCCTAAATATTATGTAAGTGAAGTGTTTGAGTTGAAAATTTTTTATTATGATTTAAAGAATATAACGCTGATACTCAAGTTACCATTTATTATCGAAACTTGCTTTAGGCAAAGGAGTTTTAGTTATCAAGGCCCCAAATTATGGAATACATTGCCTACATGCGTAAAACAGCAAACAATCTTTAGCGGTCATAGACGGAGTCTGAATTTGTATCTGACACAACAATGACATTGTACCCCTCCCCCATTTTTTCCAAGTAAACCGAGCTTGTATTCATTTTTTCTTTTTTATTTACTTTCGCTCTGATTTGTTTCATCTAATCATATGTTGTGTATATGTGTTTCATGTACATGTGTATATGTTTTGAAAAAGTATGTCATTTTTACCTCACATGATGCACGGACATGAGGAAGAACAGCCGTCTGGCTGAATCATGTGCCGTGCTGAAATAAATAAATGAAATGAAATGAAATGAAATGATATTCTATAGGACCTATAGGACTTTCTATTGGTGTCTGTTGGATTTCTATTGGTTTTGAAAATTGGGCCAAGAGGAAATTTTCTGTTGGTATTCTATTAAACCAATATACCACTTTCCCTATTGTAATCTACAGACCTGTCGGTTTTGATGGTCCAATAGCATGTTCCTTTTGGAATTTCGACCGGGTTCACACATTTGTTTTTCTTCTGTGATGTTTGTAAAGCAATCCGAAGACAGCGAAGCCGGATTAATATATTTCAACAATGCTGAAACACTTTCTAATGCTTATGTTTACTCGAGCGACACGTTTCCTTTTACGTTTATACTGGACTCAAACATCCAGCCATATGAACTGGAGGCAATGCGCCAGTTTGTGTTGGCCAACCACTCGCGATGACGCTGTGAGTCATCAGGAAATAAAATAGTAATGATGATAAAGATAGAGAAAAACGAAGATTACGTCATAACTTATTCTCTCTCGCACTGCCTTTTTCCAAACTGATATCTCTATTTCAAATTCGTTTTGCGCTAATAAAGAATCTACTTGTACTGTCTTTCCTTATCAATGTGATATCATAATCCTTAATGAACATGACTTATGTGTTTAAACTATCATATTAATTAGGTATTTATACAGCGGTTGATAATAAACAAAGCAAATGATAAAGACTTTACTTTCAAGAATGTGTAGTCGTATTGTATTCATTTCTGCGAAGATTTTACACTGACATAGGCAGTCGAGGACATGTGAATAGACTGTCATTGTCAAGGCGATCGCTCATGTAAAGACTAGTACGATCCTCTGGAATTGCAATTTACTGTCTGAGAGCGGTCAAACTACCTCGACAATGACAAAAGCATTCATGCAAATTTCAAAAAATCTCACTTCCCGCTCGCAAGCTGGCATACGTTATGCAAATTTCAGGCGGCAGGTGGTTAGTTGATTAGAGATCATAGTCTTGCTCCGTTGCGTTTGTGCATTTTCTAAAATGGCACCAAGAATATTCTTGATTCCAGACGTTCGATGGAATAAATCGATTACTATGCCTAAGAAATAAAGACACTAGAATGATAAATAAAGTTTGAATCACGCTTATAAGCGATGTATGCAAAAAGGTTGCGCGCAAGATTAGTTCAAAAGAAGTTTGGGAAATGAGACTAGGCAGTGAAAAGAGCGGGCGAGCGCAAATTGTCGACTCTGACAAAAGCCCGATCGCAGCACGGAGAAATCAGAACGACGTCTGCTAGCTCACCTTGCGACATTGCAGTTGTCATCGCTCTCTCCATCAATCTTCAAAATGGTGAGTATTTATTTATTTTGCTTTCAGGATCTTCGTGTAGCTAACTTAATTAACACAAATTGTCCTACTTTGAATATGTAGGGGGCACTAATAATTACAAAAATCGATTTTCGTCGAAGATTTCTCCATGATGCATGGTAGGCCTAGGCCTAGATGCCGTATGGTTTGGTTGTGTTTGATATCGTATTGTGCTGTGAACCCAGAATGACAGAGAGCCATAGCCACGTGGTAGAGTTATAATCGTTCATATTGTTACCGAAGGGGAGAATATACAACTACTCAAGAAAGTGTAGTGGGCATAGCGGCTGTTATGATGTGACATTCGTCTGTGACATTGCTTTTAAAAAAAAAGTCACTACTACAGTATATGTTATTCGGCAATTTTGCGGCAGTAGTCTGCGTTTTTATACTCGCTGAGTAGAGAGAATGGAGAAGAAAGGACAATAGCTCGCGTTCAAACGTGTACTCGACAAAAAGCAGGCGTGTGGGTTGACGTACGGTGGGGAAAAGTCGGTCTTACCTGGTCATCGGGGATAAGTTCCGCGGAGACTGGAGCTGCATGGCTTCACGGAATCCCTTCCGAGACGGAGGATGGCCCTAAAAGTAAAAAAAAAAATAATAATAATGATAATAAAAATAGATAAATAGATTTAAAAGAATATAAAAATATAAGAATATAAAAAAAAAATCATCCGGACAGTTATATTTCAGGAGGAAAAGCTGATTTTAGTAGATGACATTGCAGTGTCAAGCCCCCATCATGGCCATGGTACAATGTATGGATCACCTCCCATCAAAAAATTGCCGATTCTTTTTTTCTCTCTCTTAAGTTTGTCAGTAGTTGAGGACACTCTGTGCATGTGTCGCTGTGTCACTTTGTTGTTGTTTCACGTGTTGGCCACAATGTTTAGATCTATATTGTATATGAGGGAAAATATTTAAAATCTACCTTCTTACCACATCGAGAGTTCTAGCAGCTCTGGCTCCATGTTCAGCTGAATTCAGGGACGCCAATATACCGCCAAGAGATCCTTAGATAGCACAACTCAGTATAGTATTAACGATTAAAATGCCATGTAATAATAAGTAGATTACTTTCCCGATGGGATCACAGCTAGCTCACAGAGCAAACACAGAGCAACCCACCCCCTATACAGAAAGATACGTCTGTCCGGAGGATAAGGAGTCTTGTATTGCAACTGATTGACAAATTGCCCTACATCGACGTAAATAGTCTTTTATTTATTTATTTATTTTTGACGTTATCGCTCTCCTGTGGGATACATGAAGCCAGACGCAGTCTCCGCGGATCATATCCCCGACGACCAGATACAGACCGATCTTTTGGTCAACCAAACCCCCCCCCCCCCCCCGCCCCCTTTAAAAAAAAAAGTTTTGAAAACACCCACTAATATAAACAGTAATACGAATACAGTAAGCCTTTATGGAAACTAACGGAAGCAGTCATGCGCAGTGACGCCAGTGGGTGCACAAAGACGGATTTGTGAGAATGCATTGAATTCGTGGACAAAGAGGCTGCGAAATTTGACAAAGATAGGTCGACTTGTTTCCGTGGGAATCGTACCAAAAAAAAAGAAAATTTTGCCAGCCCTGTATGTAGGGTGCTTGAGCCACGAGAGACAAAGGAGGAGGGGGAGGAGGAGGAGGAGGGGGAGGAGAAGCGAAAGAATGGGAAAAGTATAGAGAAATTCAACCCTGAGAACATACTTTTTAGTACAGTTGTGTAGCGGTCGTGCTGTAAAGCATTTACGATTTAGAAGATGATTACATTAATCATACTGGTGATAATCACACACGTGTGTTTTATTACATGTAAGAAGTGTTGATAGCACCTCACTGAACAAGATAATGCTGTAAAAACTGTTGAAGCGTTTGTTATAATAATGGTAAAGGTGGAAGTGTAGCCGCGCGCCGGCCGGCCGCCAATAGGACAAGTTTCTGTTTCGGCTCTTTAGGCAGTTTCATGCAAGAAAACAATCTTACTAGAAAAACACGACTACGTTGTATCGAATATCTCTGTTCTGTGCGTGGTACCAACATAATGTGCAATATTATCGCGTGACTAGTGTGTACTTTGGGCACATGGCCAACTAATCTTATCTTACGTCTTCAGGAGGCACTTTGGTACCGCCTCGAAACATTTTCGTGTCGGAAGAAATAAGGGCATTTAATACGATTATTAATGATCACAAATCAACTTTTGTGTATGTATGTGTGTGTGTGTGTGTGTGTGTGTGGCTAGAAAACTATGACGGGATTTTAACAACTTGTTTTTAAATTCGCAGTCGGCAGTCCCCAATGTGATAGAAATAGTTGAAGGTCATTTTAAGTCCGTGCGGCATTAGTGAACTGACAGTTTTTGGCGAGCAACCAGATGTAGGCATGTAGAAAAAAAAAAGTTTTTCACAGGTTAAAACTAGAGCGCAACGGTTTTATTTCAAGTCATTATTATTATTAGGCCCATTTATGGGGGAGGGAGTTGCTGGCTTCGTAACCGTCAAGTAAACGTGACATTTCATAACAGCTCTGATATTTTCTTTAAAACAATGTATCGTCCAAAGAGGAGAATATTTGTCAATTCTCTCAGACAATTATTACATGATATATGCTTTCAATCTGAACTCATCAATATATACCGATACCCTGATCCTGGTACAGGTCGGATCCGTTAAGTAGGAAGCTCCGCACCCGGTCACTTTGCTTTCATTTGAATACCGCAATACAAAGCCAACCACTTGCGTTTTCGATTATTTCACAGCGTGAATGTATCTCAGTCCACGTTGGCCAGGCCGGAGTCCAGATCGGCAATGCATGCTGGGAGTTGTACTGCCTTGAGCACGGCATCCAGCCCGATGGTCAGATGCCTTCTGACAAGACCATCGGAGGAGGTGACGACTCCTTCAATACCTTCTTTAGCGAGACTGGAGCCGGCAAGCACGTTCCACGTGCCGTGTTCGTCGACCTCGAACCAACCGTGGTCGGTGAGTGGATTTGATTCCTCTCTAGGGCAAGTTTTTGAGACACACACACTTCTAATGAATACATGTAATATATTAAATGACAAATGATGCATGCTGCAGACATGGTTGATTCACAGAAACATTAATTAATCGCCTACATTATGAATTCATTTGTTTGGTACTGTACTTTATAAAGGTAAAATTACAATTATGTATCTCGCAATCATGCTCTAAAACGATGCTGATCTTCTTTGAATTCATATAAACACTCAAACTCCAGACAGTCCGTCATTATTGAATACAAACATCGCAGAAAGTAAGCCGTATTTCCCCCTCACATTATGTAATTCAGATGAGGTTCGAACGGGGACCTACCGTCAGCTGTTCCACCCCGAGCAGCTGATCACTGGCAAGGAGGATGCCGCCAACAACTACGCCCGTGGCCACTACACTGTGGGCAAGGAACTCATCGACCAAGTTCTCGACCGCATCCGAAAGCTGGTAGGTAAAATCGTATGTTGACATTCAGTATAGAAAAAAAAAAACAAAACAAACAAAACCGGCTGTGCACATGTTCCAACGATAGGGATTGCTTGGGGAAAAGATGAGAACATCTATGAGAAACGGATTGTGTGTAGGTATCTACATAATAAAGAGATTATGAGACAAAAGAGAAAAGCATTAAGCTACAGTAAACTTGAAATTGAAAAACGTAAAGCTGGTTTGGAGCACTGAACGCGAATTCACGACGTTTTCATTCAACTCAACACGGACGTTGATGAGATGACTGTTCGGATGTGCGAAAAAAGGTGATTCGTATATCAGCTTTCTCAAAACTCCATAAGTCTATTTGGCGGATAGCTCTTTGCAAAACATTGTTAATGATCCAATACATGTAATAATGTATGCCCTCGTGGTTATTTCTCACCCATACCTGTGACTGTTGCCAATACATAAGCGCATAGTCGGGCAGTTGATATAAGTATTTGAACAATGCTTTAGTCCAGTTCAACTTTTTGCCAAGCTCAACGTTAAAGCTCTACGCTCTGAGATTCAATTCTGTAGATATAGACACCCCTAAAACAAACGAACAAAACAGAACGAAGTCAAAACCAAAGCCCGATCCATCGTCATATCGGATGTTTACATGGTTGTTTTGCATCAGTTTTTCATACAATTATAGTTGTATCCAATTTGTTATAATTATTAGGTGACATTTAACAACTTTCATGAAGCATTCTAATGATCGTGTGCCCTTAATTTCTTGCTCCCCTTTCCCCAGGCGGATCAATGTACAGGTCTCCAAGGTTTCCTCATCTTCCACAGCTTCGGTGGTGGCACCGGCTCTGGGTTTTCTTCTCTCCTCATGGAGCGTCTCTCCGTCGACTACGGCAAGAAATCCAAGCTAGAGTTCGCCATCTACCCAGCTCCCCAGATTGCCACTGCAGTTGTCGAGCCCTACAACGCTATCTTGACCACACATACCACTCTGGAGCATTCCGACTGCGCCTTTATGGTCGACAACGAGGCCATCTACGACATTTGCCGTCGTAACCTCGACATCGAGCGTCCCACGTACACCAACCTGAACCGACTCATCGGTCAGATTGTCTCGTCAATCACCGCTTCTCTTCGGTTCGATGGAGCTCTGAACGTCGATCTGACGGAGTTCCAGACCAACTTGGTGCCATACCCAAGAATCCATTTCCCCCTGGCCACCTACGCTCCTGTCATCTCTGCCGAGAAGGCGTACCATGAGCAGCTGACCGTTGCCGAGGTGACCAACGCCTGCTTCGAGCCTGCCAACCAGATGGTGAAGTGCGATCCTCGTCACGGCAAGTACATGGCCTGCTGTCTGCTGTTCCGTGGTGATGTCGTCCCCAAGGATGTGAACGCCGCCATCGCTACGATCAAGACCAAGCGCACCATCCAGTTCGTCGACTGGTGCCCAACTGGTTTCAAGGTCGGTATCAACTACCAGCCACCAACCGTTGTGCCCGGCGGCGATCTGGCTAAGGTGCAGCGCGCCGTGTGCATGCTGAGCAACACTACGGCCATCGCTGAGGCCTGGGCCCGTCTTGACCACAAGTTCGACCTGATGTACGCCAAGCGTGCCTTCGTCCACTGGTACGTGGGAGAGGGCATGGAGGAGGGAGAGTTCTCCGAGGCTCGTGAGGATCTGGCTGCTCTGGAGAAGGACTACGAGGAGGTCGGTGTCGACTCCGCAGAAGATGAAGGAGAGGGAGAAGACGATGAGTACTAAATTGATGTCAGCTCGCCTCCGTGAAGTTTTTTTTTTTTTTTTTTTTATGGTGTTACCATACTCGACAGACGGAGGTCCACACGAAAGCCTGAATTCTTCGCCGTTCAAAATGATGGGAGTCGCTGTTTTTTCGAACGTGTTTATAAGCTACCAATGGACTGAGCCACTTTCACTCTGAAATGTGCTCATTTCTTATTTTCCCACGAATCAACTCATTTTTACATGACAATGTATTTATGTGAAGAAAAACAATTCCCCACACCACTAAGAAAAGAAGAAAGTACTGTCAGAATGACAGAGGAAATGTAAGATTTTTCTCATTCGTTCACTGTTTTTATGATTGTCAGGGAAACTGCCAAATAACAAATAAATCGGGTACCTTAATTCATTAACGTGTGATATTTGTGTACAGCACTTATGTAGTGTGCCTTGGTGAAAAAATGATGACGTTACTCATAAATGAAGGAAATGACTGTGGTTAAGGCAATTTGTATCTGTGTGTGTGCGTGCACGCGCTTGTGTGTGTTTCTGCAATGGAAGGTGCCAATACATGTACATGTTGATATGTATATATATACGTGTATATATATATATATATATATATATATATATATATATACAAAAGTACATGTATATATATACAGTATATATATATATATAATATATATATATATATATATATATTTATATACTGTATACATACATACATACATATGTACATTACAATAAGTGATCGCGTGAAAGTTGGTGCATGGAGTACAATGTAATCATACATACGTTGTATGTAAAATGGATCTTTATAATTACAGGGCTCTCTTGAAAAGCAGGCCTCTGGCTTGAACGAGACTTACCCTGTATTTTTTTTTTAAAGAAAACGTGAATAAAATAATAAATGAAAATAATAACAGTAAGTACATATACACACATCCAGACAAACTGTCTTGTCGGCTTAGTTTCCTACACGTACAATGCACATTTAACCCGCATGGTGAGCCTACAGCTCCCGGAACTCGCCGTTGAACAGCTGTCGTACCCCTGCAGGTAAGGCGCTGTATCCTTCATGCTTGGTCCGACATGCAGTGGGAACTTGTGGTTGTGTAAGGCACGTGGCGTCTTATTCGAGACCAATATTTCCATCAAACAAAAGTAGGCCTGATACATAATCCAAATAAACATCCGTCAATTCACATTAATAAACAATTTGAAAGAAGTACAATTCATAAATAGTAATGCGGAATATATGTACGGATAATTATACATGTACGTATAAGGAGAAAATGAGGTACACTGTAGGCTAGGGTTAAAAGCGTGAGAGATAATTACAGTGTATGCGCTCCCCACAGGCTGGCTGACAGTAGTTGGTCGACCGTTTACTCCTTACCTGGCAGTTCTCCGTGACAAACTTAGCCTCATAATAAGTGGCGTAAGTGTGAAAAAGAAACCTAAGCCATGAAGCCTAACCAAAGACTACGTTTTTGCACGAGTGCAGAAATTTGGTGCTTTCCCTAGCGGCGACGCAAAGTAAATCATCAAAATATCAGAAACTCACACAACGTTTTTATAAAGTTCCTCGACAAAAAAAACAAAAAAACAAACAAACAAAAAACAAAAAACACACACACACACACAACAAAACACAAATAAAAACAGTAACAATAACTAAAAAAAAACCCAACACACTAACATTTTCATTGATTCATGGCTTCGTAAAGCACTAAAAAGTCAACAGGATTAAAACATTCATTTTTCAATCATTTGTCTCGTAAACGCACCTGCAGCTTGTCATAACAGAGAGGGCGTTGTTCAAAGCTATTCTACACACTCGGCAGTCTCTTCTGCAGAGCAGTGTTTACACGAACTACTGTGTATATACTGTACATGTAATTACATGTATATTTCCAGTTTTATGTTCCTATGATGGTCATCACGTGATTTTTACCTCTAAATCTGCATTTTCTTAGTTGACTAAAATTGACTCATATTTTGCATTTTCAACACTGGAGATTCAGATACATGTACCTGTTTTGTCTATTCACATACATCGTACATTCCGTGTCGGGCTATCGAAAATCGAAATATCATTAGGTATCATAGTTAATGCAGTAATATACATGTATGTATAAGCACTAAAGGTCATCTGTAAATCAGCTGTTTAGAGACAACATGTGACCTATGACCAATAGGTTGATTCGTAACGTTTATGTGGTATGGTGTACTGTGAGTGTCAGAAGAATAACAAACGGTCACTAAACACAACTGTCTTAAACCGGGCGCGGATCAAAAAGACGTGCTTGATGTGCTCAGTGGCAAATCTCAACTGATCTCAGTTCATCCGTTCAGGATCATGTCTGATGTATCACCATCATGATTTGCGACTATCTACAGTCCATATGGAGCTTCTATGTTCGTTGTAAATTGTAATTATGAGGCGCTAGTAAAATTTATGATAGCCACGACGTACAAATACCATTAACATATTGAAAATATACCAGCATAATTTTCGGCAGTAATAGTGCACGATAGTCATGTGATGAAATACCCTAATTAAGCGAAATAACAACATCAAACGACCAACAGGAAAAACAAACAAACAAACAGACAAACAGACAAGCAAATAAACAGTAGCAAAGATTCGACGATTTGGGCTCTTTTTGTGCACCTTAACTGAATTAAATGGAATTGAATTTCAATTTATTTTTTTTTGTACAATTCAGAACAAAACTCAATTAGCTGGCTGTCACGCAGTTGTGAGATATTCATGGTTACAACCGTGATGGGCGTGGCACAGGTTGTTCACTAGGCATGCGGAATGACGATATACAGATGTACACTGATTTGTTTTGGGGTTTTTTTTTTTCTTTTTTATTTCACTGATTTTAATGATTGACGGATTGGCTTCGCTACGCGCCGGTACCCATTTATGAACAGTCCTTCACACTAAAACAGGAATGCAAATCGCGAACTTGCCCAGAAGTTCAAGAGCAACGCTGTCGAATATCGTAACGACAGCGTGAGCTGCTTTCACCTTGCGACACTCAGGTCATCTTTTATTTTCTTTCTCAACCTTCAAAATGGTGAGTATTCGCTCAATTTTTTTCGTGGTCAGTGTAAAGGTACAATTTTATCATACCATGTTCAAATTTATATAGAGCAAAATCGGGTAAAGAGAGAGTTTCGTCTATATATCGGGCATATTATAACATTGTGAAATTGTTTAAAGTTTCATATGCTTTCTGCGAATACAAGCAAAGAGGCGATTATGTAATGACTTTTCAATTGCCCCAATGGCTAGTACACAAAACAAGTACAAATAGCGTGTATGGTGTAATCTAAGATGTAGTAATAACAACCCTTTCCCCGGAATCTATTTTCGCTGGTTTATTACAAGTCTACAATAATTTCATGCAAAGGATACTCCTGTAATTGATTTCTTATTAAATTGGAAATTTAGTGAAGCGTTCATTACAGTTCCAAACGGGACAGTGATCTGGTAAACCTAATGTGGGAAAACATTGGAAACTTTGACATTCCATAATCATGTTATTTTATGTCTTACTTAGATGACAATTCCACTGTTCTTTTTCTATAATCCTATTTCATGTGTGAATTGCCTCGCAGATAATGTACACTGTAAGAATAGTGATCTGTCTCGTGTATTACAGTGCATATTATACACTGTTGATAGCTTTCCATTCTGTGGGCTGTGTGTTGATCATTTATGGTTAAGGGATATAATGGCCACATTTCGTGGAAGTTTCCCCTAAATCAAGGTTTTGGTGAATGTATATGATATAGAACGTAATAAGTAGTTTCACATTGCCAAATAGCAGTCTCGTTGAGATTGACTTTGCGTATGAACTTAATGTATGATAGTAGGCCCCTTATGAAAGATTGTGATATGGGAAGTAAAATTTGCCAGGATATAGGATTTACATATTGAGATTGCGTATGAATTTAATGTATAATAGCGGGCCCCTTACGAAAGATTTTGATATGGGAAGTAAAATTTGCCAGTATATAGGATTTACATATCGACCAAAATAAAAGAAAGAAAAAAAGATAAGTCATATCATGATGTAGCGATTAGTGTAGACATCTTTCATAACACAGTTATACTGCCACGTCATAATATTGTTGAAACCATGCACATATATTCACTTTAGTAGACCCTCAGAAGATAATACATATAACGGTACGTTTCGTCTCCAGTTCAGTGCATGCAAACCGAAAAAAAAAAAGAAAGAAGAACGCGTCACGGTATTGTTCAGAACCACCGCCCCCATATAAGAGAGATAGAGAAAAACAACGAAAGAAAGAAAAGAAAAATAAAGCGTGAAAATAGGGAAAATGTACAATCAACGACGAAAAAGCAGAATTAAACATCCACTCTTTGTTCGTATGAAATGCATAATATGAGCGGGAAACACACACACACACACACACACACACACACACCAAAGCTTGTCGAGGTGCACATACAAGCACCAGTTTGATTGTATCGTTCTTCGTTGCCATCAACATGCATTGAATTCCGCTCAGTCAAATATAAAATGGACCCAAATATGGATAGCTATAGCCGGTAAACAGCGTTTGTTCGGGATAAATATTGTTTCGCATCAATATGGTTGTGCTGTAGGATACCTTTCCATTATCTCTTTCTTCCCCCGTAAATCTGAGCAAAGGAGCATGGCGAGGAATGCATAGTGTGCTAGAATGGAATGCTTTGTTTTATATCAGCTGTATTTGTAAAGTAGTCTACTGCCACTTGAGCAAAGAAGAAAATACGAAGGCATAAGCGACTATTTCACAGTACAAGTAGACAATGACAAGAGTAATATGCTATATACAGTAGTATCAGATCACCAAAGTCTGTAAAAATTGTAAAAATAAGTAAATGAATATAAGTGTACTGAATACCGGAGTCTTATTTATTCCTGTCCTACAGCGTGAATGCATCTCAGTCCACGTTGGCCAGGCCGGTGTCCAGATCGGCAATGCATGCTGGGAGTTGTACTGCCTTGAGCACGGCATCCAGCCCGATGGTCAGATGCCTTCTGACAAGACCATCGGAGGAGGTGACGACTCCTTCAACACCTTCTTCAGCGAGACTGGAGCAGGCAAGCACGTTCCACGTGCCGTGTTCGTCGACCTCGAACCATCCGTAATCGGTAAATTTGCGTTATTCTTTTCACTCCTTGTCTTAACTGACGTTCAGTCCCGTCCGTCTCCTATTCTTGTAATCCATTTAAAATCGTTTGTTTTCTCTTTTATGGCTACTTGGTAAGACAGGTTAATTGAATGTTACAATCATAAAAACAATTAGAAGGTGATGGTGATTGATAAATCGTAGTGATCATAACAATCACATTATCATTATCAATTTATACTGATTTGATATCTCTTACCTTAGTTGTCTTGGATAAGATCATCATGATTATTTTTGTCGCTCTTCTTTATAATAATGACAGGAGAAGAAATCTTATAATTATCCTGATCCCATCGCTTTATTTTCAGTAATTATGCAAAAAGGTCTCTCGAAAATATATCATCACCAAAAGTACTATAAAACGTTATGCAATTATGATGTACTCCAGATGAGATTCGAACGGGGACCTACCGTCAGCTCTTTCATCCCGAGCAGCTGATCACTGGCAAGGAGGATGCCGCCAACAACTACGCCCGTGGCCACTACACTGTGGGCAAGGAGCATATTGACAATGTGCTGGATCGCATCAGAAAGCTGGTAGGCAATGAGATGTTTTGGAATGTTTTGGAAACGTTTGACCATAATATTGTAGTTAATAATCAAGTTTTGCATGAGTATAATTATTCCACATCTTGTTTAAGTATGGCATGTAATTCACGACGTCCGTTTCAAGGCAGGTGTAATACGTGATTATATCGGTATATATTAAGGAAGCTGAACATTAATGTAGTTATCGGTAGAATTTATGTGTACACCGTATTCAGTTGGGTTGGAATGTTCCACAAGGAGTGTAGGCCTAATGAGTGCACAGAGGGTGCAGGTGATCGAGGTGATAATTATTACGTTCGAAAGCACTCTGAGCATCATGATATTGGGTAAAGACATTTGAAACAGCAAGAACAAAAAAAAAAACAACAACAACAACAACAACAAAACCGAGATAACAAAACACCAAGTACCTATAGAGGTAGCAAAATAACCATTCAACAATCAAGGAGACAGGGATAATCTTATCACACGTGATTTCATGTGAATGTCCTCTATATCTCGTGGTAATTTAGGCTGGTGTGTCTCTGTACACGGGTGCGTCGGATCTGTTATTTGCTTCCGCGTGTCACACTCCCTTGCTCAGATTGATTTTGAGTGGGATGGGTTGGGGATGTGACAGTATTTAAACACTGAACCATGAAAGAATAGAATAGATTCTAAACAATTAGAGTACAGTCACATGTGTATTGACCGAATCTGAAGCTAACGCAGTTTTGTTTGCTCTGTTCAATCATGCAATTTGTTTTCTGATCTATTGATTCATTTGGTCTTAGTCTTCGGTTGTGATTTAGATTTCGTGTTTGATTTTGGTTTGGTCGCTATTCTAAAGAAAAGTAAAGGAACAAAACCAAAACAACAATTTAAATCAAACTACAAGGCTTTTTAGGGTAAATTGAGTGAACGAGTCTGAACAAAAGCGGCTTGTTGCATGAATTATAAGGAAATAAGCGCCCTACCTATATGACGCCGTAAAAGAACAAAAACCAGCCGTATGTAGACGATCTGCAAATAACGGTCTATTCAATTTCCGGTTGTCACGCGTCACAGTCGACAGACTACCTTATAGCAGGGAGGTGGAAGATCGACCACCTCCCTGCTTATAGCACGCAGCCGTCCCCAGCCGTTGTAATTTAGATGTTGTGGATATAATGTTGTAGAGGAGTGGGCGTGGTCTTGATACCTTCCCGAATTCGCAAAGTTCCAGACGTAAACTTTGAAAAAAAAAACACCCAGGTCAGCTATTTCACAACACCACCTCCAACACTACCACCACTGCCAACATCATCGGCGACAGCAGCAACAACAGTAACAACAACAACAAATGTTAGTGATATCTACACTTGTGTACCATTGTTTACATTTCTTAGACTTGCAGTTGTGTACAATTATTGTTTGTAACTTAGAGTTGATAACAGAGATAAAGTGAGATATCCGGTGGAGTACAATGCAGTATGACTTTGATGTCCATGGTGGTAAAAGGTGGCAAACCCAGGAGCAAGCTTTGCTCCTTCAGCTGTCACACGCATGTCACCAATCAACCATAAAAGTTCTCACTCAAGCTGTGTCAATTTGCAATAAAGAATGATGTAAGTATACTTTGGAAGGACTAATTTTTAATCAATGACATAATATTATGGATTTTGATCTGGATTTCAATAAATAAGTCAAAACCAGAACAAAAATTTATTTGCACTATAGCTCAATAATTATGCTGACTATATTTTTTCAGATGGTATCGTCATGTCGGACGTTAGGGATCAAAGGTCGTAGTCACTATCTTGATAATGTTCAACGAAATATGTGGAATATAGAAGTTCATAGGGCAAAGTTGTCAAAATAAAATTGATTCAAACGGGGAAGGACAGGCTACAAGGACAATTCTGTTGACTTGGATTGACTATACAATTCATGTTTATTTTTTAATCTTCAATTTTTCCTGTAGGCAGACCACTGTACTGGTCTCCAGGGTTTCCTGATCTTTCACAGCTTTGGTGGTGGCACCGGCTCTGGGTTTTCTTCTCTCCTCATGGAGCGTCTCTCCGTTGACTACGGCAAGAAATCCAAGCTCGAGTTCGCCATCTACCCAGCTCCTCAAGTGTCAACAGCTGTCGTCGAGCCCTACAATGCAATTTTAACAACTCATACCACTCTGGAGCATTCCGACTGCGCCTTCATGGTCGATAACGAGGCCATCTACGACATCTGCCGTCGTAACCTCGACATCGAGCGTCCGACGTACTCCAACCTGAACCGACTCATCGGCCAGATTGTTTCGTCGATCACCGCTTCTCTTCGGTTCGATGGAGCTCTGAACGTCGATTTGACAGAGTTTCAGACCAACTTGGTGCCATACCCAAGAATCCATTTCCCCCTGGCCACCTACGCTCCTGTCATTTCTGCAGAGAAGGCTCACCATGAGCAGTTGACCGTTGCCGAGATCACCAACGCCTGCTTCGAGCCCGCCAACCAGATGGTGAAGTGCGACCCACGTCATGGCAAGTACATGGCCTGCTGTCTGCTGTACCGTGGTGATGTCGTCCCCAAGGACGTGAACGCCGCCATCGCTACGATCAAGACCAAGCGCACCATCCAGTTCGTCGACTGGTGCCCAACTGGTTTCAAGGTCGGTATCAACTACCAGCCACCAACCGTTGTGCCCGGCGGCGATCTGGCCAAGGTGCAGCGCGCCGTGTGCATGCTGAGCAACACTACGGCCGTTGCCGAGGCCTGGGCTCGTTTGGACCACAAGTTCGACCTGATGTACGCCAAGCGTGCCTTCGTCCACTGGTTCGTGGGAGAGGGCATGGAGGAGGGGGAGTTCACTGAGGCTCGTGAAGATATGGCTGCCCTGGAGAAAGACTACGAGGAGGTCGGTGTCGACTCCGCACTTAACGATGGCGAGGACGAAGAAGATGAGTATTAAGATGTCGTCGCGTCTCCTCCACGACAATCTATTAGGAATACGTGCTCACGAGACTTTAAAATCAGCCTTCACGACGTACGCGTACCGCTTGTCTGATATCATTGATAGTCATATGGGTTACGAATACCTGCTGTGTGTGAACTCTCATATCTAGCACTTCTTATCCATGGATGAGCATTAAAATGAAAACGTGGCAATATTTCGAGCATCTGTCTCTCTGAGACTTGTGATAATAAATCTGTTGTTTCAGTTTCAGTTTTAGATTTGTGGGGGCTTCTCCACAGTTTTACGAATGTATTTATCATGACAAATCAACAACGTCCACATCAAAATATGATATAAGAGTACATAAAATGTACTTAAAAGGAAGATATTACTTATGATTTCATGTATACGCGAACATACGTTTTATCATATCATCATAATGGAGGAAACCATTGTCAATAAGCAGTTTGCCTGACTGAGCAAGCACAGAATTTAAGATTATCGTTAAGTTTTCTTCTTTTTTTTTTAGATGGTCTTTAGGATTACCCATAGTTTAGTATCAAATGTCTTTGATTGAAACTCCCAAAAACAAACAAGCAAGTAAGCAAACGTACAAACGTACAAACAAACAAACAAATAAATAAATAAATATTATTTATGTCTAGAACTGTGTTGTTTCGTTTTTATGACATGAACCAGCATCTAATGTTCTTGAATACAACCCAATATGCAATATTCATCGTTTGTGAGGAATGGTGCGTGTCTATAGTGCATTCTTTTGTGTATTCAGTTGTTGTTTTTGTGTTTGTGCGTGGGGAGGAGGGGTGAAAGAGATATATAGATCGAAGTAGATAGATAGAGAGAGGGAGAGAGGGGCTGAGAGAAGGAGAGTAAGGGAGAGAATGTGATGCGATTGATTTGAAGTTGCTTCCTTGTACAGTGTATTTGAATTCGGTGTAATCAGAATTTTGCCAGATCTACTCTTAATATGCATCAGAGCATTAGCGCGTAACGAATATCTTTCAACCGTCAGTAATGGTGGGCGTTCTTCGTGAACAGGGTTTGTCTGAATACAGTGGATTTCCTCCTGACGCCACAAACTTAACTATCTGCCCACGTTAACTAGAAAAAGTGTAGACCCCTTACTATTAAATTGTTTACCGCGTTGCTATGTTCTATGTAAAGTGTCATCACCAAGGCAGATTCTGCTGAACGGGCTGTTGAAGATGGTTTCTGAAAGATTGTGTACACCTGCAGCAGGGAGGTTGGACAGGATCCCACCTCCCTGTCTGTAAGTATCATTTATCTGAATTATATTCAAATGCGTTTTGATGAATCTACAATTATGTTTTCTGCCTTCTTCTATCTACACTCATCAATATTTACAATCCTTTACAGAACTGTTGAAACAAAAGTACTCCTGGTATTTCTTCTTCTCCTGATTTCACAGTGCTTTGCATCTTACAGTTTTGTTTATCAACTATGTATAGCGACTGCAGAGCCATATTCCGTGGGAAGCTAGTTCGTTTGTTGACATTTCACCCACTGACATGCAATATCAAACTCCTCTGCTATTTGCTCCCATAGACTTGCCTAGGTGTCAGCCCTGCTAGGTGTGTAGTTGGATAGGGACCGTTCTGCTGCTCAGTCCTTCGTCTATATACCAAGGGCTTTCTTTTTTCACGCCATGGTCTCAAGCCTTGTCATGTCCATTGACGCGCATACTGTATAGTTATACCTATGTGAGCATGAAGTAGTGATTCATGAGTGTGGTATTCTCATGGTTTACTCTGACAAAACAAGGTTTCCTCGCCTCGAGTTTACACAACAATAAAGTGGACACGCTAGCGTTGTCAGGTGACGAGTCTAGAATCTCACGAATAAATCGGCCACTTTACTTCAGCATGCGAATTTTATACATACCTTTCATTTAGGAAACTTAAAAGCTTCTTTGAGTAACACACTCGAACGACTTTGCATGCAGCCTTTATGTCGAAAGCAAGACTGAATCTTTCAAATCTTTACGACATCCAGTACTTTAATCAAAAGTCAGTGTTCAAAGAAAATCACTGGAGAGCCCTGAACCGTGATGCAAACGGTAACCTCTCTTTGCCCGACTTCTCTGTCTCTGGGCAAGTCACACAGAGCGCTCCCTATCTGACTGTCTGTGTACAACAAGCCGCACACTTGGCGGGCAGCTTTCTGAACGCACTGAACTGCAGCTTTCCGCGCTGGGCGTGGCAGTGCGTGCATGGCAAGTGAGCAAATCGACGAAGCTCTTTAAAAGCGCCAGCGCCCGTTCTCAAGAACCCATAGTGACGTCTGCTGGTTCACCTTAAGACATTGCAGTCGTATTAGCTCTTCCCTCTAGCCATCAAAATGGTAAGTATATGTTCATTGACTTAACACATTCTATTCCGGAAGCATATGCCAGCACTTAATTCATTGTTTTTAAATGAAACGTAATGTTTATTTGTCTTCATGAACGATTTCAGTTGAATTTCCTCTTTCGCATTGAACCCTGTGCAATATACATAACCCCCGGTACAAAACCTTTAGACTATGAGAGTACCTACCAGCAAAAGTTTCAATGGCTCCTAATGCTTGCCTATACAACAATGGTGTGCAAGGACTCCCCACCTACCAGGCGACAAGTAATACTGCGCGGGGAAAGCGAGAGAGAGAGAGAGAGAGAGAAGATACAATTGTATTAACGAATAAAGCAAGCGGTTTAAAGGGGATGCTCATAAGTAAATAACAGAGGCTTAATAAAAAAAAAAACTGTAATAGTTAACTCATAATTTGAGTTCTCGTCAAGTGGCGTTCAATACACATGCCATTGTTGAATGCACGACACAAGTCGGGCAAATATGAATGATTGGAATTTCAATACTTGTTCAAAGTGTCTTGTTTTTTGTTTCGCTGTTTGTTTGCCTGACTGTTTGTTATTTGAGGGGGATCTTGATATGTTTAAGCCACCAAGTCAAAGAAAGAGGCGTTTATTGTGCACTATTAACAGGCACTCAAAACCTCGTTCTGGTTCCTAAGTAGCTATCTTTCCTGATACTCAGTATATATATATATATATATATATATATATATTATAATGTGGTTATGACTAAGCCAACTTTGAGATTTTAGCAATTTTTTTTTTCATCTGTGCCGGGGATTGGAACGATCTAGATATCTTGTCTTTAGCGCCGGTGATTTCTGGTGTAAGACGTAAATTATTTGTAGAAAGAGTGTGGTCCTGTCAAGGTATCTATTAAATCGACTTTGCAATCAGTGTCTTTGTCATTGTCTGTACTTTCTTTGGCTGAGAAGCCTGCTCAGTAAACAAGAGTTGGGCTGACCAGATAATACAACGTTAACCTGACAAGAACCAGATTGATTTCGTGTGGGTTAAGGGACAACAGAAAGGGAATTCAAAGAAAAAAAGTAGACAAAAGGAAAGGGGAAAGGTGTAGATGATGAGAGGAAAGTGTAGACTGACATACCTGAAAAGCAAAAAATGAATGAATGAATAAATAAATGAATAGATAGAATAAAAGGACGAACAATAGTAGTTATAACAGTGGTTAGATATTTAGTCAGCAAACATAACAAATCTCGAAAATAGCTACAAGTCTATCATGCAGCAACAACGATTCTAGTTTGGATGTTTGTCTTTTGTACCTTGATATAACGCTTTCTTAGGAAGGTTTACTGGGATTTTAATCGTACAAAAGACTGTTGTCATACCTACATTACTTTCATCACACTCTCGTCAGTTTCTTTTACTATCACAGTATATGGGGCAGGGTTTAAAGCTATTGTTCCTCGATATATTTGCCATTTATACTCAAATTGTTAGTTTGATTATGCTTTGTCATATTGGTTTTGACTGGGGAAATATGAATTCCAAGATAACAGATTGTCACTGGGTGTTTTTTTTTCTTCTTTGAATAGCGTGAATGTATCTCAGTCCACATCGGTCAAGCCGGTGTCCAGATCGGCAATGCATGCTGGGAGTTGTACTGCCTTGAGCACGGCATCCAGCCCGATGGTCAGATGCCTTCTGACAAGACCATCGGAGGAGGTGACGACTCCTTCAACACCTTCTTCAGCGAGACTGGAGCAGGCAAGCACGTTCCACGTGCCGTGTTCGTCGACCTCGAACCATCCGTGGTCGGTGAGTTCGAATAATTTTCGAGATGATGACTGTTAGTGTTCATGCAAACAAATTTTGCAGATTTTTTTTCATATTCATTTTTAAAGAATATAAAAGCCAGATAAAACCCATGATTGTAAAGGAAAGTACCGAATATATCTTTTAAAGTACCAAAGTCTATAATATTTTCCTCAACGAAAAAAGGAACTTGCTCTTTATTGATACCATAATCCCGCTGAGGTGCATATTCAACCCTTGTGGTCTTCAGAACATTTAATAGTATACTATTAAATGTTCTTCAGACCATAGAACCTTCTGGGAATAGTGATTGTTGGTTGAAGAGATGCTAGGGTAGTAGAGGAAAGAGAATAGGGTGTTTATGAAGTAGTACATGTACAGTTAAACTCGCCTAAGTCGACATCGCATATGTCGAATAATCGCGCAAGTCGATGATTTTAAAAAGTCCCGATTTTTCCCCATTGACTTACGTGTATTAATTCACTCACAAGTCGAATTTTTTAAGTCGAATACTCGCCTAAGTCGATGAAATTCCAAGAACACTTTCACGGAAAAACCATTGAATTCACTATGCCTAAGTCGAACAAGATTTTATTGTGTAATAAATCACTGTCAAAATCACGAGACGTCAGTTTTTGTTTGCATACAGTATGACTAAAAGAAACTTTGCGTTGATAAACATTAACGTTTCATTAACGCAAGCGATTTCACCTGAATCGTTAGTAACGGAGACTAACGATCGGGAAAATTAACGTTTGTAGTATAGTAACGATGAGTAATGATCCCAAGCGCAAATTAACGATGTTTCGTTGACATTAACAATAGGTAACGCAAGAACTCACGCGAGATTTTGGTTTCCGTTACCGAGACCTGGTGAAAGGACGACGAAGCCCCTGCCGAGTGTAGCGATCTATGCCTTATTACTGTAAAATTAGATTTAGCGGAGTCTTTTCGCGAATAGAATCACGATTTCGCGAATGCTTAATTTGCGACCGGGGTCACCAAAAACGCACGCCGGGCCACCAAAAAAGCCGGATGTTTGCCTTCAGTTTTGGAAATGAACAGCGGTAACAATCGGCTCCATAAGATGCCAGAATAAATGTCAGGTGTTTGCTCTTAATTTTGGAAATGAATAACGGTAAATATTCGACTCCGTATAATACTAAAATGAATGTCGGATGTTTGCTTAAACTTTTGGAAATGAATAATGGTAAGATTCAGTTCCGTATGGTACTGAAATTAATGTCAGATATTTGATTTTGCGTTCGGAAATGAATAAGGATAAAATACGGCTCCGGAAGATGCTGAAATAAACGTCGAATGTTTGCTTTGACGTTCGGATATGAATAATAATGATATTCAACTCTATACGATGATAGAATAAATGCCGGATGTTCGCTTTTACGTTCGAAAGTAACTAACAATAACATTTATCTCCGGAAGATACTAAAGTAAATGTCGACTTATCCCTTTGACGTTCGGAAATGAATAACAATAATAATCAACTTCGTACGACGATGAGATAAATGTCGGATGTTTGCTTTTACTTTCGAAAGTAAATAGCAATAACATTCGGCTCCAGAAGATGCTAAAATAAATGTCAGATGATTGTTTTTACGTTCGGAAGTGAATACATGTAGCAGTTATATTCTTCTCCATACGATGCTAAACAACTGTCGGATGTTTGCTTTTAAATTTCGAAATGAATAACAGTAACATTTAGCTGCGTTTGATGGTAGAGCTAATGTTTGATATTTGCTTTGACGTTCGGAAATGAATAACAATAGTATTCAACTCCGTCCGATGATAAAATAAATGTCTGATGTTTGCTTTTATGTTCGAAGGTAAATAGCAATAACATTCAGCTCCGGAAGATGATAAAATAAATGTTGAATGTTTGCTTTGACATTCGGAAATGAATAACAAAAGTATACAACTCAGTATCACGATGATGAAATAAATGCCGGATGTTCGCTTTTACGTTCGAAAGTATATTCTGCTCCGTACGATGCTAAAATAAGTAACAGATTGTTTCTTTTACATTTGGAAATTATTAACGGTATCAATCGGCTCAGATGATAAAATAAAAAGCGGATGTTTGCTTTCACGTTCGGAAATGAATAAGGATGATATTCAGCTCCGTAAGATCCTAGAATGAATGTCGGTTGCTTGTTTTTACATTTGAAAATGATTAACGGTAACATTCTGCTCCGGAAGGTGTTAAAATACTTGTAAATGGTGGATGATTGCTTTTACAATCAGAAATAAATAACGGTAACTTTCGGCTCTTTACGATGCTAAAACAAATGTCGGATGTTTACAAAATGTCTGCAAATGCTCCCATTTTCTCATTTCAAACGTAAATTTTGACCACCTAAATAGGCATCAACTTTTATAATAATGTATAAGCCTATTTGTTAAATCTTAGAACTCAGAATAACGGTATAAGATGATTAAAATAATGTTCTATTTATTTATTTAAGACGTGGGTACCGTCCTGTATCACTTCAGTAATAATTAATATTTGTTTTTCTATGTTTAGTAGGACCGATTTAGTTTTGCTTGGTTTTTTTTTCGGGCCACCGAAAAAATCAATAATTTTTGTGGCCCGATCGGGCCACCAAAATAAAAGTTAGTGTGGAGCCCTGGCCTGCATCAATGTGGATAAAGTGTCTTGCTGAAGGGCAAATATCGGGCACACCGCTCCAGCTCTTGGCTCCAGAGTAGACAACATACATGTACATTATACATAATATTATGTACGCGTGGTGTAACTGTAAGTCGATTTTTTTTCGACTTACGCACAAGTCGAAAATCGCCTAAGTCGATGTGTTTTGCTCAGTCCCGAGAAGATCGACTTATGCGAGTTTAACTGTATTTTATTGTTGGTCATGGCAGGATAGCAGTACAGTACTTGCAGTTGCAATGATGTAGATGCTGAATTAGGAATGCTAAGAGCTGGCGGCAGTGGTAGTAACACAGAAAATCACACAAGCATTTATGTTTCATGTTTTCATGATACAAAATGTATTTGGTTGTTGTTGTTTTTTTTTTTTCAGATGAGGTTCGAACCGGGACCTACCGTCAGCTGTTTCACCCCGAGCAGCTGATTACTGGCAAGGAGGATGCCGCCAACAACTACGCCCGGGGCCACTACACCGTGGGCAAGGAACTCATCGACCAAGTTCTCGACCGCATCAGAAAGCTGGTAGGTATACTAGCAATCTGAGATTCTGGAAATTATGTTACGATGATACTAATACATGGGATATTGATGGAGATGACTGTGAAGACGACGATTACTATGATTATAAAATTATTTTATATATTCCTGTCATTAATGATTAAAATTATGATAATCTTGATCATGTGCAACTATATAAAATGTAGACTTCAACATATCCCTGATATGTTTCGTGGTATATGGTCTACTAAATAGGCCTGGACCCCTTGTGATTTGCTTTCTCAACCCGTTCGTACCTTTTTTATCCTCCAGAAAACAGATAATAAATTTTGTTTTATCAAACGCGTTATCTTGCGGTAAACATCGGCTTGCAACAACAAAGTAAAATGAGTTTAGTTTGAATAGTGGCAACCCTTTTCACTATCGCTTGCAGTTATGACTTTTTCTTCTTTACCAGCTAGTACATTGTGCATGCAATTTGGACATGGCTGGGTATAATTCATAATCAGTGCAGTGAGAAAAGGATGAGATTGGGGGGTTTTGTGTGATTGCGTCCGCCGTTGGTCAAATGTTAAAGTGTAAAGGTGGATACATGTAGATAAAATTGAATAACTTGTTCAAATTGTAGGAAAATATCTTGTACTTTGGAGTTAGTGTGAAGATTATTCCTAGTGGAGAAGGAGCTCAGTGTTCCTACCTTTTCCTTTTTTCCCCAGGCGGATCAGTGTACTGGTCTCCAGGGCTTCCTTCTCTTCCACAGCTTTGGTGGTGGCACCGGCTCTGGGTTTTCTTCTCTCCTCATGGAGCGTCTCTCCGTCGACTACGGCAAGAAATCCAAGCTAGAGTTCGCCATCTACCCAGCTCCTCAGGTATCAACGGCGGTGGTCGAGCCTTACAACTCAGTTTTGACCACCCATACCACTCTGGAGCACTCCGACTGTGCCTTCATGGTCGACAACGAGGCCATCTACGACATCTGCCGTCGTAACCTCGACATCGAGCGTCCCACGTACACCAACCTGAATCGTCTCATCGGCCAGATCGTTTCGTCAATCACCGCTTCTCTTCGGTTCGACGGAGCACTGAACGTCGATCTGACGGAGTTCCAGACCAACTTGGTGCCATACCCAAGAATCCATTTCCCCATGGCCACCTACGCTCCCGTCATCTCTGCCGAGAAGGCGTACCATGAGCAGCTGACCGTTGCCGAGATAACCAACGCCTGCTTCGAGCCTGCCAACCAGATGGTGAAGTGCGATCCTCGTCACGGCAAGTACATGGCCTGCTGTCTGCTGTTCCGTGGTGATGTCGTCCCCAAGGATGTGAACGCCGCCATCGCTACGATCAAGACCAAGCGCACCATCCAGTTCGTCGACTGGTGCCCAACTGGTTTCAAGGTCGGTATCAACTACCAGCCACCAACCGTTGTGCCCGGCGGCGATCTGGCTAAGGTGCAGCGCGCCGTGTGCATGCTGAGCAACACTACGGCCATCGCTGAGGCCTGGGCCCGTCTTGACCACAAGTTCGACCTGATGTACGCCAAGCGTGCCTTCGTCCACTGGTACGTGGGAGAGGGCATGGAGGAGGGAGAGTTCTCCGAGGCTCGTGAGGATCTGGCTGCTCTGGAGAAGGACTACGAGGAAGTCGGTGTCGACTCTGTCGACGAAGAGGGCGAAGACGAAGGAGACGAGTATTAAAGAGAAGTCCGCGTCTCATCCATGGATTCATGTAGAAATACACTAATTTGTAGGAATGCTCTCATTTGAACTTTGAATTCAGCTTTCGTGATGTCAATTGTTATCATTGTCCATATCATTGATAATGGCGTAGGCTTACAATACATTGTGCCACCTGTGGATGTACTCTCACTCCTAGCAATTCTTATCCATGGATGAACACCCGAATGAATATGTCGCAATATTTCAAACATCTGTCTGTCTGTCTAACACGTCGGATAACAAATCTGTTATTGAGTTTTGGATTATCAATGAGGCCTTAGAGCTGAAATGGCCTTCCAGAAGAAACTTCTGATGGGAAATGAGATTTTTTTTTTCTAGAACTTTAATTTTCCGTAGTGAAATTACATGAAGGAACATTATGTCAAAACAAAGACCCAACATTATTAAAACTGTTTTCGAGGAATTGTGTTTGTATTTAGAGCATCATCGTTCCGTGTGTAAAGTAACAAGTGTCAAGTGTGTGGACGGGATGGAAAGAGATTTATAGACAAATGGATATATAATAGTTATATATTTATATATATTTATCTATATTTAAGAAGAAAGAGTCTCAAGTACGCCATGGATCCAACGATTACAAAAATTTTTATTACAAAATTTTCGGTCTGCCTCAGACCTTCGTCAGTGCAAAGACAATGATGGACAATGAACATTGTCCATCATTGTCCTCATTGTCCATCATTGTCTTTGCACTGACGAAGGTCTGAGGCAGACCGAAAATTTTGTAATAAAAATTTTTGTAATCGTTGGATCCATGGCGTACTTGAGACTCTTTCTTCTTATAATTACAACATTCGAAGTCCAACACGTGGAAAATTCCAAGATGAACATATCTATATTTATATATTTATATATGTAGAGAGAGAGGGAGATGGAGAGAGAGAGATCGAGATCAAAAGTAAGCGTGAGAAAAAAAAAACATATTACAAAAGCATTCTCTTTACCATTTCTTTCTCGGCAAGTCACACATCTTCCTATCTGAATATCTGTGTATAACAACTTGTTAACTCTGACGGACCACTGCCTTCCCGTGCTGCAGTATATATGACATCATAAACATATTACAAAGCATTCTTCCCTACACGGATCTGCCGTCCCTGGTTTTGTCGATGCACGGCGGGAGAGCAAATTGACGAAAGATGAAAGCTCTATAACACCGCCTGTTCTAAAAAAAAACAAAAACAAAACAAAAACAAAGACAAAAAAAAAAAAACCATAGTGACGTCTGCTGATCCCTGTAGCCATTAAAAGGGTGATTTGTTAGCTGATGTGACGCATTCCATATCGGAAACATGCCAGCACTGACCGTTCTTAGATGATGAGCAATGTTTGGAAGGGGACCACCTGGATATAGAGAAAGACTGTGGACCTTATTTCCGAAATTGCTCATTTTCCTTAATAAAGACAACATTCAATGGAAAAAAAAATATCAAGGAATGCAGCTGGAATGCAAAACTTTCAGTATGAAATGATGTAGCATAGTCTGACAGTTTGGGGAATAAATTCTGCTCAATATTTTGAACAAGAATAATGGTGTTGAGAAAAAAAAATCAGAAGGATGAAGAACACATTACAATAGAAAAATTCATTTCCAAAGCTGGGATTGCATGCGTTAACTAGTGGAATTTACCTTACAGTGCAGTGCAAGTGTGTGTTTGTATGAGTGTATGTGTCCTTTTCTAGGTCAGGTTCTCTCTGATTGTGTTTATGGTTTGAGATACCAGAAATGTATTATAGGGGGCAGACTAAGGGTAATCCCAAGGAACCTGTTGATTGCACTTATTATGCTGATGCAAGGACGAGTTTATATCTCTCAAAATTAGCTCATTAAGGTCGATGGGACTTAAAATCCTTTTACTTGTATGGGGAGTCAATCACTTCATTGACCGCTCAGTCTCTGGCAACGTTTTTATTACTAACCAAGGAATCACTCTTCCTCTAGTGCAAGCCTTATGGTGCTTGATTAATGCCATCATGTGGGAGTCAACATCGACTCAATTATACCACCTTTTTTTTTAGTACACCCCTTTTTTTAGTAACCTCTGCTCGCATGAAACAGAACGCCTGTCCACTCTTTGACGGTTCTGCTGCTGCTCTCCAGTTATGAAAAAAAAAAAAAACTGAATGTCAACCTGATTGACTAAACGCGAGCGTTTGGATGTGTTTGCCACGACTGCATTTGAATAAAAGTGAAGTTTGCACGAAAATGCCCAACAGGGAGGGATATCTAGCAAATAATCTTCATATGATGTGCACGTTAGAACCTTGCTGTTGATTACAGTTTCGTCTTCAGGCGCGGACAATATCTTTGGTATTTGTTATCGAATATTTTGCCTCCAATGGTTTGCTCCTATTTATTGAAGCCGTTTTGGCAGCGTTTGCATTCTGTTCCTGGTCTGTCGGTGTTCCAGAATACTCCGAAAGTGGTAAAAGTGAGAGTACTGGACAGAAGGCTTCACAGAAAGAGTTTACTCCTTATAAATGAGTGGGTGGAAAGGGAAGACTTCGTGTCAGTTCCCTCTCGAAAATACGATTAGGGGACACGTCATTTAATTTAACGATAATTCCTTCCCTCGATACTTCACTGCTTCATCAAAACAACTCACTTTAGTATGGGATTTTAAGGGAAAAAAAAAACCAAACAAACAAAGATGTGCTGTCGTTCGACCAATTTCTAGCATATTTTGGGTAGCCTTTGAAAAGAAAGTTACGAGGCCATAACTAATCCGTCGCCTTTCTGTCGTCGTCTTGTTTTTCTTTTTCTTCTTTTTCTGTTTCTTCTTCTTTTTCTTCTTCTTCTTCTTCTTCTTCTTTTCTCTCTCTCTCTCTCTCTCTCTCTTTTTGTTAATGTTCTCCTTGATTTATCTTTTGGTATTTAGGTGGTGTTTTCTTTCCTTCGAATTCGTTAAGAATACGAAGTTACGAGCGGTCTGTAATACTAATAATAATGTCTTCTTTATCCAAGGTAGCCTCTTCAGTGTTACCACTGCTCTACCAGAGGGTAGATAGTGCCATTATTATCATTCTAGCATTGCCAGGTATACACCTGGGTCGAGAGGGACATGGTGGGTAAAAACATCTTGTCCACGGACGAAAGCACTGCAGCTAGGGCGGTGAGTTGGCTCAGTCGGTAGCGCGTCTGCCTCACGATCACGCGGCCCGGGTTCGAACCCGAGTCTGGACTGAGCAATGTTGTGTGTAAACATACCGTCCCCTCTAGCAAGAGGAAAAACACTCTGTCCCTCGGATAGGACATAAAATGGAGGTCCCGTGTATGAGAGAGTCACAGCTCATGCACGTAAAAGATCCCGCTTCATTCATTCATCGCAAAGAGCAGGGTGTCTAACCCGGTGAAGTGGTCCCACCCCACATCCAACTGGACCCCATGGAAGACCAGCTTAGTGTAGCTGAATATGGGCTATCCAGCCATCTTCACAGATGGAAAATGAACAACAACAACAACAACTAGGGTCCTTCGATTGGGAATCGGGAGTCTTATCCACAATGCCACAGCGCCCCCACTGGTAGCAGTGAGCTAAAGTGCAGCGTGAATATGCTTGCTGGTTTGATATCATAATAACTGAATCAGGAGAATAACGATGCGGTGATCGACGCTTACAGCGAAGAACCCCATGTCGGTCTGCATACGTTATCTTAAATATTATTAAGCTCAAAAGATCATTTAGACATTGCGCATTCTTATACACTCCCCACGTCACATGTTTTATGATTACTGTAAAGTGTACCAATTTCAAACATCCAGGCGAAAGTGTCAATACTTCCAACTCACTGGTTATTTCCTGGCTGCTGCAGCTGCTGTCATAGTAACTGTAATTGTTGTTATCACCATGCAATAATTGCAAACCTCTCTGCAAAATGGTCCCCAGCTATGTATTCTGGCTTAATCTCGACATTTTATGCTAGCGAGCTCCGTTGCTTTACTTGTGGTGTGCGGAGCAGAGTAAAATTTCAATCTCTTTTTGATTGAAGATTTGGAGCTCACTCCAAGCTCACTCTAATCTGCTGAACAGTTTCTTGGCAGACAATCTTGTGTGCATATTGCCACATTTCCTTACTCTGTTGATTGTGTAAACGTCTTGCTTTGACTGAATTGAAAGGGTTAGATATACGGAGTATAATGCTGAGTGTCTTCTTTTAAAAAAGAACAAAAACATGTATTCTGCATGTAGGTATAAAGTTTGTATTGCCTTTTCAGAGATGCTCAAAGCATTTGAAAACAAATCTCCGACCTGTGAGACTAATTTCCCTGTCTGGCGTTATCCTCGTCTTTGAGGTTGTACACAACTCGTCTTGCCCCCCCCCCCCACCACCACCACCATTACAACAACAACAACAACAACAACAACAACAACAACAACAACAACAACAATAGTAGTAATAATAATAATAACAATAAAAATAGTAAATAAATAAATGAATAAATAAATATATAGGAATAAAAGCACCCATTACCTTTGCTTCTACCAAGTGCTATACTACTACTAGTATGCTACTTCTACTGTCACAGTGGCAGCCGCAGCAGCAGCAAAAACAACAACAACTACTACTACTACTACTACTACTACTACTGCTGCTACTAGGGCCGACTACTACGACTACTACTACTACTACTACTACTACTACTACTACTACTACTACTACTACTACTATGCTGTTACCAAGACTTATTCCTACTACATACTGCGGTGCTGCTGCTAAAGCAACACACCAACAACAACCCCAAAAAATGTGCCGACTCAAGAAGGTTCGACTTAAGAAGGTTCCGTACTCAACCATACTGCAAATAATCAGAAGTTCCTTTTTCGTCAACAGCAAACATGTCAACGCTGGTCGTCGACAACACCGAAAAGGCTTCGACTATCGTCGACCACGCCGACGCTATGCCGACACTTCGAAGAGTGGTGGTCATGGACCTACCATCAGAAGGCGCTGAAGACCTGCACAGACGCTACGCAGCCGCTGGACTAGAATTACACTCTTTCCAAGATGTTATCCAGCACGGTGTACAAAATGTGGCGGACCAAGTGGTGAGCATTTCCACTGCTTATTATTAAAACTACAAAAAGGTGGGCTGAAATATTGTTTACTAAATTCATATTTTACATTTTAGCAGAATTGATGATGAACTTAATTTGTAACACCAACAAAAGAAATGGCATAACAAAACAAGACTTCATGCAGACAATCGTTTATATTAAATGAGTTAGTCAAATACCGGTTAATGATTGGCTAAATGCAGTAACGTGATGGAGGCACATTGGTTATGTTCGCCCATGGGCAGAACATTTTTGCAATGTTCTCCCGTGGGAAAACATTTTCACGTAACAAATGCTGACAGAAGGACCCGCGCACAGTGAGTTTGGCTCTGCGCGAGCGATCGAGTGCGTTGTGCTGGTGGTTGACGTTGGCGTATTTGACTAACCCATATGATATAACAGATGCTGACTTTTGTTGTCGGGAACATGTACCAAACGTTCCACCCTCAGGGTTTGAAATGATATTTCGGGAGGCTATAAGTCCCTCGACTTCGTCTCGGGACTTATAACCTCCCTCAATAGCATTTCAAACCCTTCGGGTGGAACATTCGGTATGTTCCCTCCCCCCGCGGCCGCCAGTCATCATCTATGTCGCGGGTCGAGCATTTATCCATGAAACCCTATGAGAATATGATCAGTCATTCACCCAAGGCTACTCTGTAAGCATCTATAACCTCCAATCTCTTACTATAAGGGATAAAATGATAAACATAATATACCTGCTTTAAGTAATTTTCCTTTTTAATGATATTCCTCAGCAGATCCAAAATATCATGAGATAGATTCATTATATATATTCAATTCAATTCAATTCAATTCAATTCAGTTTAATTGTCCGTTTCTGGAAATTTGTTTTGTTTGCATGCATACCCGGTTACATCGATACATTATACATATACAAAGCACACATATAACATAGATACATATACATGATAAGACATACAAAAGCTATACAGCAATACAATATCACTATTATTGTCAAAAATACATAACATTAAAGAAGTATTAATCTGTATGAATCAACATTGTATTGGATGTGATGTGCATATAGGGCCTAATAGGGGTGTATAAATATGTGTCAATTAATAATAACTATATAAGAAATTTAAACAATACAAGTGAATGCATGTTTATATGTAAATAAATGATTGTATAAAAATCTTGAAGGTTATATACGGGTGTGTGTGTGTGTGTGTGTGCATGTGTGTGAAGGTACAAAAAATAGTGTTTTTGACATAAATATATATCACACCACGGTCATAATCATTCTATATACTCCTGAATTAATATTTTCACTTGACTTTAAACTTTGACCTTTGACCCAATGGCCCAGAACTTGCCCTGCGAAATCTTTGTCGAGTATTTAGCATATATATGTGTGTATATATATATATATATATATATATATATATATATATATTTCTTCCATGTGTTTATCATAACTTAGTAATAACACAAATTACCAATAATGTGTCAAAACAATTTTGTTCCTATTACGTCTTATTACGCACCTCGTACTCTGCTATCTAATTCTTGATTCATTCATCTAGTTGCCTACACCAGATGACCTCAACACAATCTGCTTTACCAGTGGCACAACAGGTAATTAAAATAGGTTGTGTTTAGTGTCTATAAACAAGCATGTAAATTTTGGTTTGTTTTTAAATTCACTGAGATAGCATTGTCGATGTAATGATTGTTCATGTAATCTTAGGTTGCGCTTGCCAGCACATCCACCCGACAGCAGCAAAGTATTTATTACAGCCTGATATTCAGCAATAATATGAACAGTTTGATATTTTGCTTAAAGTGCCATTTTCTGGCAATAAAATTTTTACAAGGTAATATACTATAAATACAATGACAACGTTATTTGAAGTAATGTATGAAATTAATTTGACAATATGCATTTTCTGCAGAGAGAGTTGCAGGTCAATTCTTTGTTCTGTGGTCAAGATGAGCCTCATTAATGTAAATGAAGGGCAATGTTTTCATGGCAGATAACATAGTGCTTGCTTAAAAAACAAACAACAAAACAAAACAAAACAAAACTGGAAGCATTCATCTCGACTGCGTGTAGCAGTTACATTGCTGTAATCAGCAATGATTCTCATCTCATTTGTTCAGGCCAGCCGAAAGGAGTCCCGCTTAGGCATCGACATCACATTGCTAATCATGACGCCGTGTTTTCTACACACGAGGTGAGATTATAAAGATTATGATGATGATGATGATGATGATGATGATGATGATGATTATGATGATGATGATTGTTATTATTATTACTATCATTATTATTGTTTAGATAATAATCACTGCGTATCATACAAACATAACATGTGAGCAGCATTTTTTTTCTTTTTTCACACATAATCAGGACTTCGTTTTGTCTAGACATGAAACGAGAACAGCAATTCTGTAAGAAAATGATGATTGACATGTATAATTTTCCCACACAATGTAAGAAAGACCAATTTTTGAGGGAGTCTTCTATAGACGGCATTTCGAGTTTTAACGAATGCCATAGATATACAGCGCTATGCCACTCACAATAATACCACATAGTTTTTGACGGCAGAATTTGACATACATGTATTTGCAGTGTTGTTTGTTAAGAATCGCTGTCCATGATTGGGTTCTAGAAGGTAATTGAGACTGCATTTTTTTAACGAGGGCAGACAAACAAGATTTGAAGGCTGTCCTCAGTGCAAGATTACAGTCTCAATGAATATCATCACAATAATCTATATTGATAGTCCCCCACCAATTTAAGCTATTTTCTACAGTATTGTAGAGTGAAAGGAATCTACGACGTGTCCGGTTTTTTTTTTTTTTTTTCTTCGTCCTCGTGCAAGATGCGTTGTTGAAGGCTAAGTCAGCATAGAGAAAACGAGATGCATGTCATACAGGGAATAAAGGACAGAGAGCTAGCCAATAATATGAAACCAGAACTGGATTAAGTCTTCATTGAATCGGAATTGTAGCATTTGGGGAGGAACCTCCAACGTATTGGTGTTTTGATAATTGTATCAATGACCAAAATGAACTCCTCCTTTGCTTTCTTTTAGGGCGCAATAGTCATTCTCATACACAAGTCATGTAGAAACATAGACTCTCTCCCACCTCCCTGCTCTCTCTTCTGTCGGAAGGTTCTCCGATTGGCTGACAATAGATGGCGCTGCTTCTTCTTCCTGGTTCCGTCTTAAGGGGAATGCTGTTTTGGACCAGTCAAAATTAGTCAGAAGAGAAAGATCAACATTTTACATGCACTACAGTGAACATGTTATCGGAATGAAAATAAGGAAATTATCAAATTCTGAAGATTTGCTGACTTTTGTAAAGCAGTTCTCGAACAGCTGATATGAATGTGCAAATGGGTGCCCAGATGGTCATCACCTCACAGTTTTCAATTGGTCGTGTACTAAAGATAAATAAATGGACAACGATTCATTTCTAATCCCTTTATAGTTAAAAATAGATCATTATTCCTGGTCGAATAACTTCAAAATAATGATCACTGAAATATGTTATGATTTTGAGACTGAGGCATAATTTTGTGTGAAAAAAAAATAACAAAAACGAGCTGGAAATTTCAAGATTTTAAGTACAAAATATAGGTAATGTGTGAGGCGGTAACATCATCATCTTGCAATTTGCATGTTCATTTTGCTGTCCAAGAACTGTTTGGTGAAATCTTACGAAACCGTGTATTTTCATAACTTCCCTAATTTCTTTCCGATTGTGATCAATGTTCACTGCTATACAATTAAAATGTTACTCTTTCTTTTCAGGCTAACCTTTAATAATGATGAAGGTTGATTCAAATCATCTAAGCTAATCTAAGAAGGGCTTTAGGTGAATGATTATGTTTTAGAGAAATGTTTTGTGTGGGTTATTTTTTTTGTGGCTTTTTTTTTTCAGAATATTGCCCCGTAAGAACGTTAAAAGTAATTGGTAATGTTACGTAAATATTCCGAGACGTAACATCCCCAACCCACACGGAAAGCTAGCCTTAATCTATTTGATCATTCTGTTATTTTCTCCAGGACAATGAACTGTTCGACCATCAAGATATTCATTTCTCTCTTCTTCCGATCGCCCACGTCTACGAAAGGGGAAACATCGTGAGTATTGACATATATCATTGTAACATAATAGTCCAGTATTGAATTATTTACACACACACGCACATTCTCACACTCATGTGAATATACAGCTAAGTGTGTGTCTCTCTCCCTCTCTCTCCGTGAATGCGTGTATTCATACTTCTGACGCCGTATGAAATGTCAAAAGTTCAACAAAAAATTTTATTGTGAGGCTGTATTCATTGTCATTTCAAAACATATGCCATTTGCACGAGGATGTTTCCCAGTCTGAATTGGAAAGGACAGGACATCGTCTTCATTTTTTTTTCAATCCTTACTTTATCATTTTGTCATAATAATGGACAATGAGATCTTCGTAACTTGTCTTATTACTCGAGCAGTAGAGGATATGAATTTTCTTCAATTAATTAAAAGTCGCATTTTGTATAGAACCATGCAAGCGTACACGCATGACTGTGTGATTTTTAAACGTATAAGAAAGAAACGCATGGAGAAAAAGTGCAAAGAATGCAAAGAGTATACATGGTAAAAATGAGGCAAAGTGACAACTTTAAGGACAAATTTGGTAGGTCATGCGAGTCGTCGCGTAATTTCCACACACACTTTCTCTCTCCCGAGTCTCCCCTCCCTCAAACACACACACACACACACACACACACACACACACACACACACACACACACACTATCTCCTGTTTCTCCCTCTCGCCATCAAGTTAAACTGTCTCTCTCTTTCTCTCTCTCTCTCTGCAGTACAACATCATGATAAACGGTACACAAGTCGGCTATTTCGGGGGTGACATGCTGAAACTCCTAGACGATGCGCAGGAACTGAAACCAACCATCTTCACGGGGGTTCCCAGGCTATTCAATCGACTCTACGATAAGGTGCGGATTAGTCCTGTGTTACTAGTAACTGTTTTTATTTTAATCCTTTCAGAACATGTGAAGTCGCAACCGGAGGGGGGATGGGGGCAGGGCCCCCCCCCCCGTCTATTTCTTCTTCTTTTTTTTTTGCATGATATATAGGGTCTTACCACTTGCCCCCCCCCCCCCCACACACACACACTTATTTTGTACTCATTTCTTCTTCTGTTTTTTTTTAAGGAAGTGGCACCAGAAAATGTTATCCAAAATGTCTTTCACCCTCAAAATGAATTGACGCCCCTGTTTCCCATAAACTGGGCCCTTCACTTTTAAAAACGTATCGCAGGCCCCGAGTCGTTCCCAATATTGATGAAAATGTAATCTTGGAAACAGACATGTATGACGGTGTGTCTAAGCTGTCAGCTTTGTGAAGTGCCTGTCTTTTGTCTTAAATTACAGATTGTAATTTTACTCCTGAGGAGGTTAAACAGTTAATATGCTTCTCCAGACAAAGTGCTGTATTGTAGAACGCATGTCTACACTTGGTTTATAGCGATGTTCTCTAGGTTTCCATGGTGACATTGTCAGCTCGAAAGACAATGTTCGAAAGACATTATTTTTACCCATCTGTATAATACAGATAGTAAGTTGTAGGAGGTTTCTGATATTATTATGTACATGTACATGCTTCAAACACCAATCAGCAGAAACCTTTTTAATGTTGTGTTATTCTGAGATATATTTGTATAATATAGGTATGTATATGAATTTACAACAACAACAACAACAACAACAACAACAACAACAACAACAACAACACCGACAGGTTTTTGAATGACTAAATCCTTAATTTGACGTGGTTGTTCAACACAGATCAAGGGATCGGTGGATAGTGGCAGCGCTATAAAGAGGGCGCTGTTCTACCATGCCTACAACCAGAAACTGAAGGACCTGGAAAAGTAGGTTGAGCGTTGTCATTTCGTATTGTCGTGCTTACGTGTGGCGTGTCAGAACAGGTTTCTGTGTTTCTTTATTCATATATTTGCACAAATATTTATTTGAAGCGTAGTATCGTAGACATCTTTCATAATTGATTATGTGTAACAAGAATCAGTGTCATAAAGACCATCAAAAATATTCATCCTTCGTGTAGAAATCTTAGTGAACATGTCTGTCGTATTATCATTACTTAAAAATCCCACGAAAACAATATGAATGACTGAAATGATATCCGATGAATGAATGAATTAATATAAAGAAGAATAAGATGAGTTATACAAGATAGAATCACCATCAAGGTATGTCCAAAGAAGTAAGAATGCGCTGAAAGGAACATTTCTGTCGTACTGTGTGGTATATTACCCCTCACTTTGTTTTGTTTCGTGTTTTTTTTTTTCCATCTGCCAGCGGAACACTAAGTAACGACACCATCTGGGATAGGATAGTATTCAAGAAAATCCAGGTAGATGAGCGATTCTATCAACAACTAATCTCAAGTTAGCGTATATGAGCACAATGACTTGTTTATTCTTCTTCTTCTTTTTTCTTTCTCTCTCTCCCTCTCTCTCTCTCTCTCTCTTGCTTTGTTTTTCTTTGCTTTCAAATCTATCAACGCTTTAATCAGCAGTTCTCTGACTTTCGCCGGGTATAATCATATCGTTTATTCACACCATGCTATGTTGCCAAAATAGAAATAGGAGCAGCGACAGAGGGCAGTATTGATGTTTGATAGTCAAAAGTGACAGAGAAACCCAAGGCACTGTCGTCAAGTGGATAAGTCTCTGGAGTGGTTAACGGTATATCCGTAGGTTCCCTGTTCGAGTCCTGGGTAGATCCAGGGACAAGTTTCTATTACCCACTCTCACATGCCCTGTAGAGACAGATATATACAATCTTGGTACTTGGCATGCAGTGCCTGTGTAATGATAATGGCAAGGTCCGATCAGTGCTTACAGTGAAGGGGCTATATACCCTGTATGATGATACGTATATTCATGACGAAAGTAATACTGATGATTTTTGTTGTTGTTGATAAAGTAATGATAATTAAATTAATGTTACTGTTATTATTATTATTATTATTATTATTATTATTATTATTATTATTATTATTATTATCACTATTATTATTATTATTATTATTACTATTATTAGCAGTAGCAGTAGTAGTAGTAGTAGTAGTAGTAGTAGTAGTAGTATCCCGTAGTGGTATATTGAAGTAGTAGTATAGTGGTGGTAGATAATTATTATTGTTAGAGTTATTATCATCATATCTTATCTTTATCATATTCACGTTAATGAAACAGAATGAAATCAAATTATGCTCTTTGTCAGAATATCTGTAATTAAAAATTTGTCGTCACACGGCTCTTCCTCTAACTGTGAAGAAAGGAGCAAAGAGCAAATTTGCAAACACTATGGACATTAAATATTCAATTCAATTCAATTCAATTCACAATGCAATGCAATCCAATGCAATCCAATCTAATCCAATCCAATCCAATCCAACCCAATCCAATTCAATTCAATTTGGCAGGACCTTCTCGGTGGACGGATACGGTACCTTTTCTCTGGCGGCGCCCCAATCTCTGGCGAGGTCATCACCTTCATCCGATGTCTCTTCGGCTGCTATGTGAGTGGCTGTAATCGAGTGACTGTTGATTTAGAACTGGAAGAATAAATCGTCATCTTCATATCAAATTTTGATTTGGTTGTATTTTGCCGGAAATCGCATATCACGTCTTTACCCTGACTGATCGTTTTGTCCTAGTTACTGTTATCATCTCATGTGTGTGCGTGTGTGTTTGTCTGTACTATGTACAGACACTACAAACATGATACTTTCAACCATTTGATATTTGCCCCTGTTTTGTAATGTCCAGTTTGTCCAAGCGTATGGTCAGACGGAGACCACAAGCTGCATTACTCACACTCTCCCTTCGGACCCAACCAGTGGACATCTTGGACCGCCATCGGGTGGGACTGAACTCAAACTTGTCGACGTCCCTGAGCTGGACTACTTCGCCTCGGAGAACAAGGGAGAGGTGCGTTAAATCTTTCCGCTTTCTAGAGGGCGGGAGATTAATTGGAACCATTCACTCTTCATTTATGTAAGTCATTAACTAATTATGTCTAAGCGTACACTTCATGTGCTTGTTAGGTTGGTAAACCAAGACTTTTGCACCTGTTTATCGGTGAGCAATATGAAAATGCCAGAATCGTAACAAGAAATGATAAGTTACTCCTGCTGATGACAGTGCTCTTGCTTCTCATTGTAATGTTCTACATCTCTTACAAACTTGATTTATGATGTAACTCATAAGTAACTTGATACTTAGCACCACTATGAACTGCTGCCATCAGCGTGTTTGAAGAGGAGAATCTAAAAACAACAACAACAAAAACAAATAAAAATTGAGAGAACTCCCAACAACTGGTTAATAGTATTATGCGGAGACATAAACACACTGGGCGATGCTTTACTTTGCATTTTGAAAGACTAGAGCAGAGTGTAGCGGAAGTTTTTCATTTGCTCCTTGGGACAGATCTGCATGAGAGCGCAGAATGTATTTGAAGGTTACCTTGACAACCCGGAACAGACGGCCGAGACCCTTGATGAGGACGGCTGGATACACACGGGAGACATTGGCGAGTGGACAGAGGTATGGGTTCGACACGGGATGTGAGGGCGAAGAGATGACATCTCTACTATCGTGTAGATTACGTTAGTATGGTACAGTCACGGCATGATTCGCGAGAAAAACATTCATGTAAGTCATTGCATGTAAAGCAATTGATGTGGCAACATTCTTGGCGTCAGGTCATGGGTTACCGTTTTGATACTTTCCTTGTAAATCCACAGATCTCAGTCATGACATAGGGTCGGTTATAATAAAGATTGAGATAATTTATTGAGGATCAATTTGTTATCGCACTGTTCATAGTCGTTTGCTCTCAATTACAGTTTGGTCGACCTTTTAATCGAAATCATATTCAAGTGTGGAAAAAAATGTGTGTGTGTGTGTGTGTGTGTTTGTTTGTTTTTTATTATGTGTATGTGTTAGAGATTATGATCGAAGGCCTTTCGGAAATACACGGTGAATATTGTAAAAACGTTATACATGTACCAGCTTCGTTTTGTTTCGTAGGTAAGGAGTAGGCGGCATCCTTCAATCTCTCACATTGAGTTATAGATGATAGAACTCCGATGTTTCTCAGTGGATGTTGTCAGTAGACATGTTAGCTTTAAATTGTACAATCTTGCGCATTGCCTTTCTGGGTTCCTCCGTTGCGGCCCAGATCGGGACCATTAGAGTCATCGACAGGAAGAAACACATCTTCAAGTTGGCCCACGGGGTCTACATCGCCCCCGAGAAAGTGGAAAACGTCTATGTGCGTAACCAGCTCGTGATGCAGGTCTTCGTGTATGGAGACAGCACTAAGGTCAGTCCTGATGGCGAATAAAATCTGCAGGGTTGAAGTAAAAAGCAAAGAAACGATGAAATGAACGAACTCGGCAGTCAGCCAGTCGTTATCTTTTTTTATATATAATGTACTATATATATTATATATATGTTATGAGGTATTTGTTGAAAGGGAAAGAGTGTGAAGCATGGGCGTAAATCCCGGGGGGATGGGGGGGATATATCCCCCCCTGAAATGGAGGAGGGGGGGATGGCCTGTACAATCATCCCCCCCTGAATTTTGAGGGGAAAAAATGGAGGAAGCAGAAATGTGATTGTATCAATTTTGGCATATTGCATGACGTTTGTACGCCGGCCTTCTGACAGGTAACAGAGCTGAACAGTATTCTATCTTGTAGGAAAATGTATAATTTTCTCAAGCGCTCGCTCGCTTCGCTCGCTCGCGAAGAAAGTAACATTGACATACACTGTAAGGTATGGCTCAGGCGTTGACAACGTCAAATAGTATAGGTCTACATGTAAACATGCCATGACGCGAGTAACTGGGGACCATCTGCAAAATATGTACGAAAACATACAAACAAACAATAACAACAACTTTATCGCCATAATTGAATCCCCTCCATTTCCTGAATCATTCCTGAGAAACGACAGTGACTGATGACTCAGTCAGGATACATCTATGGGCATACCAAGGGAAGATCAGGGACGTCGAATCTATGGGGGGCAAAGGGGCATTTGCCCCGCCCCAAAGGAAGTGTTTAGACAGACAAATCATTTATCCCCCAAGCAATGGACAAATCTCGAACTTTCTTAATGGAAAATTGTCCAAATATCGCCAGAACTATGCACCAGATCGTTGTATTGCAATCATGAACATGCAAAAGGTCCGCTATACAGGATAAAGGATAAACTTTGTACACTTGTGACATAGACGTATATTCCCTAATTTATCAAAGAGTGTGCAGCAGATCTTTCACTTAACAAAAGCAACCTAATATGTATAGAGGCGTCGATGGGGGGGGGGGGGGATGGTTCTCAAATTAAAGTGGGACAAACAAAAGCGAAAAATGTAGCTACAAACGGCAGTTTTTGGAGAGTAAAATGTTAAAATTTTAAAGCTCGCTCGCTCCGCTCGCTCGCATTTAACCGCTATGCCATTCTGATGTTGCTGCCAGTGATTGACAGCAGGTGCACCCGGTGCGCCCCCTTAATTTCCAAAGCGAAAATATAGCTACGAACGACAGTTTTTAGGACTGGAAAATGTCAAAATTTTCAAGCTCACTCGCTTCGCTCGCTAGCATTTAATCAGTATGCCATTCTCCTGATGTTGTTGCCAGTAATTGCCGGCAGTTGCGCCCGGTGTGCCCCCTTAATTTCCAAAGCGAAAAAATACAGCCACAAACGGCAGTCTTTGGACTGTAAAATGTCAAAATTTTCAAGCTTGCTCGCTCCGCTCGCTCGCATTTAACAGCTATGCCATTCTCCTGATGTTGCTGCCAGTAATTGCCGGCAGTTGCACTCGGTGTGCCCCCTAAATTTCCAAAGCGAAAAAGTATAGCTACAAACGGCAGTTTTTAGACTGTAAAATGTCAAAATTTTCAAGCTCGCTCGCTCCGCTCGCTCGCATTTAATCGCTATGCCATTCTCCTGATGTTGCTGCCAGTGATTGTGAGCAGGTGCGCCCCCCTTAATTTCCAAAGCGAAAAATATAGCTACAAACGGCAGTTTGGGGACTGTAAAATGTCAAATTTTTGAAGCTCGCTCGCTTCGCTCGCTCGCATTTAATTATTATTCCATTCTCCTGATGTTGCTGCTAGTAATTGCAGCAGTTTTCGCCCGGTGCGCCCCCTTAATTTCCAAAGCGAAAAATATAGCTACAAACGGCAGTTTTTGGACTGTCAAATGTCAAAATTTTGAAGCTCGCTCGCATTTAATCATTATGCCATTCTTCTGATGTTGCTGCCAGTAATTGCCAACAGTTTTTGCCCGGTGCGCCCCCTTAATTTCCAAAGCGAAAAAATACAGCCACAAACGACAGTTTTTGGGACTGGAAAATGTCAAAATTTTCAAGCTCATTCGCTTCGCTCGCTCGCATTTAATCATTATGCCATTCTCCTGATGTTGCTGCCATTAATTGCCAGCAGTTTTCGCCCGGTGCGCCCCCCCTTTAATTTCCAAAGCGAAAAAATACTAGTACAGCCACAAAGGACATGTGGGACTGTAAAATATCAAAATTTTCAAGCTCACTCGCTTCGCTCGGCTCGCATTTAATCGTTATGCCATTCTGATGTTGCTGCCCGATTGCCGGCAGTTGCGCCCGGTGTGCCCCCATAATTTCCAAAGCGAAAAAAATACAGCCACAAACGGCAGTCTTTGGACTGTAAAATGTCAAAATTTTCAAGCTCGCTCGCCCCGCTCGCTCGCATTTAACTGCTATGCCATTCTCCTGATGTTGCTGCCAGTAATTGCCGGCAGTTGCACTCGGTGTGCCCCCTAAATTTCCAAAGCGAAAATGTATAGCTAAAAAAAAAATGTATATATATATATATAGCTACAAACGGCAGTTTTTGGACTGTCAAATGTCAAAATTTTGAAGCTCGCTCGCATTTAATCATTATGCCATTCTTCTGATGTTGCTGCCAGTAATTGCCAACAGTTTTTGCCCGGTGCGCCCCCCTTAATTTCAAAAGCGAAAAATACAGCCACAAACGACAGTTTTTGGGACTGGAAAATGTCAAAATTTTCAAGCTCATTCGCTTCGCTCGCTCGCATTTAATCATTATGCCATTCTCCTGATGTTGCTGCCAGTAATTGCAAGCAGTTTTCGCCCGGTGCGCCCCCCCCCCCCCTTAATTTCAAAAGCGAAAAAATACTAGTACAGCCACAAAGGACATGTGGGACTGTAAAATATCAAAATTTTCAAGCTCACTCGCTTCGCTCGCTCGCATTTAATCGTTATGCCATTCTAATGTTGCTGCCCGATTGCCGGCAGTTGCGCCCGGTGTGCCCCCATAATTTCCAAAGCGAAAAAATACAGCCACAAACGGCAGTCTTTGGACTGTAAAATGTCAAAATTTTCAAGCTCGCTCGCCCCGCTCGCTCGCATTTAACTGCTATGCCATTCTCCTGATGTTGCTGCCAGTAATTGCCAGCAGTTGCGCCTGATGCGGCCCCCCTTAATTTCCAAAGCGAAAAAGTATAGCTACAAACGGCAGTTTTTAGACTGTAAAATGTTAAAATTTTCATGCTCGCTCGCTCCGCTCGCTCGCATTTAATCGCTATGCCATTCTCCTGATGTTGCTGCCAGTGATTGACAGCAGTTGCGCCTGGTGTGCCCCCTTAATTTCCAAAGCGAAGAATATAGCTACAAACGGCAGTTTTTGGACTGAAAAATGTCAAAATTTTCAACGCAAAGAGATTTTACCGTAGGAGGGGGAAACCCCCCTACCATACCCTCCCCCCTCGCTTGATTCGTTCCCTCACATAACCGCTCCTCCTAAGATCAAATTCTGTCTATGGTATACGCCGATGATAGGCCCCATTATTTAGTAAGCCTTCACAGTGATGTCGCACAGCAAGAGCTGAAATGCCACGATTTTGTCATTCAATAATATATTGTGAATATTTCATTTTCTTATTGTTTTTTTCAAGAAAAGAAAACAAAACTTCACCACAAGTGAGCACCAGATCGCTGAATTTCAGGTCTGAAAATGTAAAATCTTCCTCGTGTGGGAGAGGGATTACCCCTCCCTCTCACAGATATGTCAAAAAAATGTTTTCATACTTTTAAGGTCTGATTTTCCGCCGAAAGTCGTCTGACAAGCAAAAAAAAAAAAAAAGCAACAAGAACAAAAAGTCTTTATGTTGTTGCTGCCACTTTTCTCCCACATTATATTTCATGCAAAAGAGTGGGGCATCCGATCCCTGCAAAGTGTGTGTGTGTGTGTGGGGGGGGGGGGGCACAAAGCTTCTCCCCCCCCCCCTCCCCCCCCCCCCCCCCAAAAAAAAAAAAAAAGCTGCGCCGGTCCGGTTATGGGCTTGTAATCGTGGCGATGGTGACCATCCCCCCCCACTCCTCAGTATGGATTTACGCCGTTGGTGTGAAGACCCATCCTGCCTTGTCACTATCCAATAAGCTTGTGATTCGGCATGCTGTCCCATCCTACACTATAGATACACCACTGTTAGCAACTTTATATGGATTTGCTGCCATCGCTTCGTGCCTTATACACTCTTCGTCTTTAACATTGCAAGAGTCGATCTGTTTGTGACATACTGTTGTTCGTTGCATTTGTAATTGAGGTGCAAGTTTTCTATATTTTTCTCTGGTAATTCAGTCACGTTTATATATTGTTATCACTATCCCATTTGTGAATTCTTTGACAGCATTGTCGGGAGCAGTTTCTACTGAATAAATCAAAAGACTTCCGTAAAAAGAATGAACGAGAATCCACAGCAAAAACCATAAAGATAATTATGTTTGTATGGATGCAGAAACAAAAGGTCAATGTCTTCGGTGCATCAGCTTTTGTTCATGTAGTTGAGAAAATGAATCTATTTGATAATGCACATTTTTCTTTTTTCATTTCATACATTCCTTGCGTTTCAGGCCAGTATGGTAGGCATCGTTGTGCCTGATCCGGATGTCATTCCTGGTTTTGCAGAAAAGCTGGGAGTGAAGGGATCCCTAACAGAGCTTTGCCAAGACGAGGTAAATCAAATGTTGATTAACATAAGTAATGGTTGTGCGATAGTAGCTTGTTTAACTTCTTTCCCTGTGAAAGATTACTTGGTACTCAGACAGCAATGATCCTTTATCTTGAAACACAAACAAATAAACAAAACAAGATGATGTGTATGTAGCATAAAGCACAGCGTCACCTCTTTCTCATATTGTGAGATTAATGCCCCAAGATGTTACAATGATCTGATGACGTGATCTAGCAAACTAATTGTGAGTCAGCGCGTCACCAGATAGACCTATCACCTAGGGTGTATGCTGAATACTTGTTTCACCGTTTTATAAAATAAGTACATGTAATGCATATATGTAACGCAGGAAAAAAAGAAATCAGCCTCTTTCAGTGATCGGCTTTAACGTGCCAAGACTATTTTGCTTATTTTGCGTGGTTTTGTATTGCCTCTTTTGGCCATCATCATTTTTGTTTAATTGCATATTTCATATACCACGGTGTTATTTTTTCCCTTATTGTTGACTCGTTCTTGATATTTCCTTTACATTTTCAAAGAGGGTGACGTCGGCAATTCTGACCAGCATGAATGAGCAAGGATCGAGCGAGGGTCTCCTAGGATTCGAACAGGTCAGTGGTGGTGGAAAAAACAACAACATCATAACTGGTGTTACAGAATGACAAATCTTTCATTGATTGCACTTATGAGATATGTCACTTCATGAAAAAGAAACTAACAAACAAAAACAAATAACATCGTGGAGCTAAGTAACAAGTTATCCAGACCAAGCCTCTTAGCAAGATGTGGCATCGCGCCTGCTATTATCCATTACCCTTAAGCAAGCAGAGCTGGTATCTAAGTCTCCCTGCTTGTGCAGGAGTTTCCCTGAAGCAATACCTTTACGTGCTGACAACAGTTTATAAAAACCTCCCTGCTTTTGGAATTATCATCGACTATCTGAATGCATACATGTTACACAGAAGTATTTAAATGATAGCTAAAATGAGTCTGATTTCATGTTATATACAGTAACCAAGGTCAAGTACTGATGTAGTACAATAACAACTTTCGTAATCGCTCAGAAGAGGTCAGCCGACTACGTTTACTACCAAGTGTATTAGGATAATCGCTGCTTCAGTGTCGTTACAGGGATGGTGCCACGCAGAAATTTTGCACATCTCAAAGGCACATTCAGAACCCGTGACATATAAATTGGGAGCTATAAAGTATTTAGTGGCTACTCTTAAATGATTCCTGGTATTGGGGTATTCCATGGGCGTGGCTGTTTCCCGCACTCGTACCTCCGACCTTTTGCTGATGACAGATGAAATGAACAATCATTGGTTTCTTCATGTTATCATTCCTCTAATTCCTTTGTTTCTTGCCTTTATTCCACAAGGTGAAAGATATCTGTCTTCATGCGGAGCCGTTCAGCGAAGAGAATGGCCTCTTAACTCCATCTCTAAAGAACAAACGGCCTGACATCACCAAAGCATTTGCCGCCGAAATCGAGGACATGTACTCAAACCTCGAATAGAAGAACAAAATTATTTTGACTGCTTTTGTGAATATGTGCGTGTATGCGGTATGTGTGTGTATCGAGAGATTGCGTGCGTGTGCCAATTGTTGAGGATGTGTGTGTGTGTGTGTGTGTGTTTTCTTTTGATATCCTTTGTTTAAACAAAAAAAATAATGGTGGAGCATGTGTGTTAGTCGGAATAATTACGCAGTACCCGCTGCATGCTATAAGGATTAGAACCAACCCTTGCTGTCGGGCGAAAGCTCGGTGGTCTAGTGGAGATGACGCCTGTCCGGTGATCAGGAGGTCGTAGGTTCGAATCCTACTCGAGTATGTGCGCCCACGATTTTTTTTTTTTATCATGGCTACTACTAAAACACTGATCAATTCAGTGCCTATTTACGTCGATGTAGGGCAATTTGCCAATCAGTTGCAACTGTATACTCCTTCACAATATTGGGCCTGGCCAAGAGTGGTGCCCCCATGCCCTAATATTGGTTGTTTCCAATATGGTCGCCATCCGATTGCATTCAAGGTGCTGAATCAGGGTACATATATCCCCTTTAATGACGTTTACCTATGAGACATAACCTTATGGTGTCACCAGGGGACATGGTACCAAGTACAATTGTATACCCTTAATGGTATTTTAAACAACTATTTTTTAGGGAGATCTTACACTAGTTAGTCTGATTTACAACAAGGAATTCACTTTAAAAAATGTCAGATTTAATTGTATTAAGTATAGTGATGTCTATGATATATCATACTTTCGAATTCACCTCCCTCAATTTTAAAAACCTACAACAAAACAGATAGATTGAAAACAGATACATTCAACGAATCAAAAAATTCTACATCCAACTGATTTTCAAATTCATTCCATCCCAATATAGTGTAAGGGATTGACAGTTTATAACAGGGTAGTTTTCAGCATTTCCCACATTTTGCACTGCATGACACTGCGTTGTGCGTAATGATATGGGAAAAATTCAAAAATGAAAATGCATGTTTATATATTTTACATGGAATCAGTTCCCGTTTGTTGTCTTGGAAGAAATGCATCAATCTTGTGACGTTGTTTCCTGTGTTTCCCTCCCATCACGAGTAAAAATGAAATGTGTTGATCAAAGCTGGTGTGATGTAGGAAAAAGTGAGGCTGTATTGCAGGTGGCCTTCAATTTGTTTTTCACAGTTTATTGACATATTCAACAGACTGTAACTCACCAAGATGCCTCTTGAAATGTTTTGAAAAGCTTCTAGATCTACTTCTTGATTCCACACGAGCGGATGATTATCAGTTGTCTTTTTGATATCATCTCGTGTGAAACAAAGCATTGTTTCTCTTCAAAAGACAGCGTGTCAATTAATCTGAACTTACTGTTGGTGCTGTATACAAGACATTCCAACCCACCTCCACCTGTAGCATTCGTAGGCGTTGTGATGTATAGAGCAATATCTTAATATCTTTCATGAAGCGAGACATAGAAGTATCCGCACATACTGTTTACATTTTCCATCACATGCCCTTGACTGAATTTTCATGTCAACAACTTTTCAACACAATGCATGTTCAAAACAAAGCATTTGGGTCATACATAATTCACTCGGCTGAGTGATTTATACTTATAGACAGTAGTAATATGATGGTTTGTCCCTTAACAAATAAGACTACATCTCTTCAAATGTCTTCAAACGTAAATTAAAGTAATTATTCTTAAATGATTACTTCCTTGTATATATGATATAAGCCTGATTATGTGTGTACAGATCTCAAATAATAATAGGCACTCGGGTTCTGCGGAGACATGTACATTTTGCGTATACTCTGGCACTAGTATTATGATATAAACATGCATTATTATGTATAATATAGTGAGTTAATTCTCTGTACACGTGCTGTCTTATACTTTACGGGGGGGGGGGGGGGTCGACAAATCACTTAAATTCGAGGTGTTGATGTTTTACTATTAAAAATGGTCTGTAGAAATTAATCCTATTGTGATGTGTCATTGGAATCGACAGCACAATTTGTTCATTTACAAGAAATATATTGCATTTGTCACTTAATTGCTGCCTTTTGCCAGGGTGGGTGGGGCGGTACAGGTTTCACCGATTTGCGAGTGTATTACAATATAATGAATATTTTTTCCCCGGGGTCTATCCAATTATGGTGACGTGCACTTCACATTTCCATGTTCAATTTTCCTAAAGAGTACACCTAAACAGGGGCGGCGGAACTTTTTCTCTGTGTGTGCGTGTGTGTGTGTTTGTGTTTTTTTAAGCGTTCAAGCGTTTTCAAGCCCTTGCCAATATGGTCGCCCAAGAGGGTGCCCTTCTTGGCGCCCATCAAAAATCGCAATACTATGTTCTGGGTCACATGAGTATTGTCTACCACATTTGGTGCTTTTGAGAATTTGAACCAAAAGTCCCTTGCGCCCTTCACTATGTGTGTGTGTGTGTGTGTGTGTGAGAGAGAGAGAGAGAGAGAGAGAGAGAGAGAGAGAGTGGGAGAGAGAGTGAGAGAGAGAATAAGGCTCAACAGCAGTTACATATTTACTATCATGACTATTGATATTACGGAAGTTTGACAAAGCCGTCATTGTCGTAAATACGACTTTGTGAAACCCGACTCGACTTTCGCACTTATATAAATACGGTGAGCTGATCTTCGCGAAATTTGTTATTCTCAAACCCTGTTTTAACAGACCTTATACTCCGACAACGTCAAAACAACGTCCGGAGAACAAAATCCCTCGCAATAAAACCGCAGGAGAGAGCGAGGGGTACCGTCTAAATAAATAAATAAATAAATAAATAAAAAGGATTGCCCGGACGTTGTCGCGGTTACTCTCGTTTGAAAGGCTATTTTAAAACCGGGCTTCAGTCGAAGCAGGGAGATGTTAGAGAAGGAAAAGAAACAAGAGTGTCTCCTTTGTACCCGTGCTCCGTGCCGCTGAGAAAGTGCTCCATCGCATGTGTTGATAAACTGCTTTTCACAAAAGACAGCACTTCTGTGTAAATATTAGTCATTCCTCAATCGCAACAAATCGACCGAGCAGCAGTTCGCTATCCCTTTTCATATTTTGGCACCAATTATTTAGTTTGTAGAGAACAGCTGGCACGGTAACAGAAATCTGTATACATACCGTATAATACATATGTATATGTCTTTAACTGTAGAATGCTTTTAAACATGCATAATAGTAAGCATTTAATTGTCATGCCCTAGAACTTCACGCATACATTTGCACAACTGCACTTCTTCTCTGACACCTCCCTGGGGAAACATCCCTATTTGTTGTCACCCGCGGACCAAAGGGAAAGGGAGGGTATGGTGGACATGTTGCAGATTCTGAGGTTCTGTGCGAATGGTGCTGTATGTATATGTGTGTATGTATGTATGTATGTATGTACATATGTGAGCAAGTAGACCATTACACGATGCCTCTTCTAAGATGTAGCGTTTTTCTATCAAATTATATATTGACTCAATGTTGTTAGCTTTGTACTCAGGGGCCGGATCTTTAGTATCAAGACTGCTATTGTCAGGGAAGAATGGATCTCTAAACAATGCTGCCATTTTGACACTTACGCAATAATGATGTATAATCCACTCATTTACTGGATTCGAGCGGTAGAAATGCATCTACATGCATGCTGATCATTCTTGAACGACTTTAAGTGTTCTGTGTTTGTTTATATTTTGTATGTTTGTGTATATATTCTGTAATTGAAATCAAGGTAAGGACCATGCACTTTCTGATGATGCAAAGAACGGGATAGGCAATGTTCAAAGCTCAAAGTGATATTAGTTTAAAAAAGCATTGTGATTTGACACATTTGAAACTTTACTCTAAAGAGGTCACATTTTCCTCAGTTTTCTTGCCTCTCTGTACACTTAATAATCATTATGGGTCTCGTGAACGGACAGTCCACTTTCATTATTATTCATTTTCATGTACATACCATGATACTCCATTCACGTGATACGTTATGCGTATTCCTTCACAAAGGTTACATACGGTCATCCAAAAACATTTCACAATACGTGCCCCTTTCTCCAGTAACAATGTTATGTATTATACGTTTCCACAGCAGAAAACAGGGAAAGAAACTGATAACATGGGAACCTTTCGATTTCTGGACATCAGCGCCAGAAACTATAATGAGATTGGTATTTACGCTCGCTGAGATAAAAAATTATGCTGATTCTTCTTTTACACCTCTGCTCCCTCCAGTGGGGGCTATCAACCCAAATCGTCTTTTCGATGAACTAGTTGCTGTTCTGTAATTCGTTCCTTTGAAAGGCCTGTTACCTATAACTATGTTCGCCTTTTCTCATTGAACACTTTGTAACTGACTACAGTATATACTTTGCTTGTTCTCACGGAACACATGCATGCACTAATATCAAACCACATGCTGTGGTTGTCACTGTGCTAGATCATGCATCTGACAAAATATTTGGGGCGGTCAGATATAACCTTAATTATATCTGCAAAATATTTGAATGTATTTGTAAATCGACCTGTATAAATCAGTCGTTGTTTTTTAAGCAGACTAGTTCATCCCACATTGGATGTATAATAACAACCAACACATGGGAAACGATGTGTTTGTGAGGACTAACCCACTGGCCTTCATTGCATGGACTCGTCAACAGAACGCAACCGTGACGTATTCTTGCAAAAACATGAGTGTTCAACCATCTGCGGCAGCGTAGGGGTGTTTAATAGTCTATTTGGAAGATTGGATATTAACTGGACATGACCGAGTAAACAAGAAAGCATCCTCACGGTTCAATCAGCTTCTGTTCCATAGAAATCAGGCAATACCCTACTAATGTCTTGATAAATATTGTTGAAGAGAGATGATTATACAATATTGTAATTGTATTCATTATTTTGGGGATCAGTGACACTTCTTTTCAATGAGTGCATGTCACGAGACCGAAACGCACGAATCATACAGCTCACGAGTCACACAGTCCATGAGTCATACCGCCCACGAGCTATACAGCCCACAAGTCATACAGCCCATGAGTTCGACACTAAGCAAACAGGGCACACGTGACCGACACATTAAGCCCCGTGTTGTAATGGACTGTTTTTACCCAGTGACCGAGTGTCGAACTCATGGGCCTCATTTGCCCAGTGTCGAACTCGTCGGTTGTGTTATATAACTCGTGGGCTGTATGACTCGTGGGTGTCGGTCTCGTGGGATGACCCCCTTTTCAATCCCGTCAGAAGGCATGTCTTATTGTGGAGTGCATCTCTTATCTGCACCAGAAAGAACCAAGGGAGAGATTGTCTTTCAAAAAAAAAAAATAATAACCTCAATGACTGGCCTTACAAGAGCTTGTAAATACCTGTGTAGATTCTACTTGTACACTGTATTTTGAAACACATATTCACAAAGTTGCACTGTCATTATTTCCACTAGAACAATTGAGTGCGAAAACTAAAGAATTCTCCTGTGAGACATTATAGAGGGGGAAGTAAGACAGCAACATTAGATGGTAATGTTCTAACTACAACTGTATATACTTGCTCGTCTTACTATCTTGTGAAATACACATGATGAAAAAGGCGTATTTTGCCGTTCTCGTCGTTAGCATGTTTCAAATTTTATAATATAGCGGTTGACTGCGGGTTTTTGATTTGGTCTCTGTATTTAGTGTCAAAAGTCATTTATACCGGATTGGCATTTGCTCTTGATCTGTTTGTAAGAAAACGCCGCAGCGCTGTAATGAAAATGGTTTGATGATGATGTGCATGGCAGTACGATTTTAATCGGACGTTGTTCAATATGTGCCAGATTTCTTGTGAGTATTGTTATTATTTTCGATGATGTTTGTTTGTATAGATGCGTGGTCATAAAAACACAGAAAATAAATATGTATAAGAACTTTAACCCACAAGTCTTTGTGATTATTATCTTTAACTTGGCGCCTTTACCAGTATCACGCCTTTACGGGTACAACTTTGCACATTTCAGACCAGAAAGGTGCAAAGGTGCACTTTCAAAGGTGCTTTCAGTGTGACAATGGTAAAGGTGCATAGTTGATCCTGTTTTTCTTTGAGTGATTAATCAACATTATGTTCCTCTGTAGTTGGTGATTGTTGACGTATTACAGCTGTTGTAGCATTCCTAAAACTTACCGTCATGTCAGGTTTAGGGGCCGCGGAACCGCAGGGAGGGGACTAGATCTTAAAAAAGAAGAATCGAAAGAAATGAAGGAATTTGCATCTGAGTAACATCATCTGAGTATAAAGAAAAAAATGATCCAAAAATCACAACAAAGCCCATGACTTTCCCTGGGTTCCCGAAGAAATAGGGTGGAAATATTCCATATCCCTGAGGTTAACGGTAGGGTTTTACGGCACCTAATACAGCATAGGGACCAGGTGGAGTGAAAGAGTTAAACTGCAAGGGTTAAATATCAAATCAATTAATGTCACAGACGTGGAGAAAGAGAGAGAGAGAGAGAGTGAGTGATGGGGGAGATTATAAAAATGACAAATCAGCGGGGATGGGGGTTGTTTGTTTTTTACTCAAATGTTATTCAGTTTAACTTCACGACTTCTGGAACATACAATTTGCTTGCAACCAACACGCCTACATTAGAAAACACACACACACACACACACACAACACACACACACACACACACACAAATGCATTGACATACAAATCAATATTTCAAGTTCAAGTTCAAGTTCAATCATAGTTTATTTCCAATCAACGAAAATCAAAACGTAATACAAAGTATACATATCATAAAATGATATTGTCTACACTTTTACAAAAGGTTCATGTAATATACGAAATAAATTATATACATCAACATATGTACAATAATCAGAAGGAACGATGCGTATACATGTATACTTCGCGAGCTTTCAGAAAATAACTTCAATTTTGGAAAATAGCGATCCACAAAAAAGCTAAGCTTGTAGGACGTGGATCCCTAGATAATTGATGAGTAAGCAATATATTATTCAAGTTTGTTTTATTATTTTCTTACAGCATTTATATTGAATATAGATTACTTAAGTCGTTTGTAAAAATATAGCTATACGCTGGCTTCGACAATAATAGGAAATAAGTATCAATGCTAGAAATGCCCAGACGGTGTTCATTGAACTGGTGTACCGAGAAAATATAAGAAGGACGACACACTCGTACATACATTCAGTTACCCACACACATATACGACGCGAGACAGTACCGAGAAGAGAGAAGACGGTGACAATACAAGTCTACGAGGAACAAAGACAGGAAGGAAGAGGAAAGACGAATAAAGAGAGAAGAGAAGAGAGGTCTGCATACAGAACACGCCAAGTGCTGCGACATCAGGACAGGTGAAACCTCAAGCATGAATTAAAACAATTAATTCAGATTATCTAGAATTATAAGTAGATAACAAATGTTTTCTGAATTTGTATTTAAATGTGAGGAATGAGGGTGAGTCTTTTAAGCTATTATCTAGATTATTCCAAAGTCTGGGTCCGGTATACAGTATTGACTGTACAGTATTGACGGTATATATATTGACTGCCCGGACGTGATTTCTCAACAGTGCTATGCCCCGAGACAAAGTCGAGGGCATAGCGTGTGTTAAGAAATCACCGAGCTAGGTAAATAGTTTTAACGATGACCCGAAAAGAAGCAGTCAATATATGCTTTATATACCGCATCCCACGTGATATAAAATATTTATGCTAAATTATGAAGTTGTCGTGCTACCTACTATACCGGTCAGAGAAAGTTGGGTTCCCATCACTGCCGATCAGATCAACTCGATCATTAACGCGCATCTTGAAATACCGCCAGCTGACTGCAGCGTAGTACAAAGTGTATAGCGAAAATTAGTGATGGCACCTTTGACCAATCAGAATCGAGGATACATCAGATGAGGGAACATACTAAAATGGTATATTATACAAATATTGACTGCTTCGAGGGGCATGGTTGAAACTATTTGCCCCGAGGTGATTTCTCAATAGTGCTATGCTCCTAGACGAAGTCGAGGGGCATATCACTGTTGAGAAATCACCTCTGGGCAAAGAGTTTTAACCATCTCCCTCGAACCAGTCATTATTCATTGTATATAATCTCATAAATTGTTTCTCTGTAACTACTGTAAATACTCACAGACTTCAATACATTTCTTTGTTGAACTGATGTACTTCAATTATTATTTTGTGTTACAGTATCTCATGATTTTTTTTTTTTATCTGTAAGATAATTCTGTAAATATTAATTTTTCGGTTTATTTTGTTTCAATTTATTATTTTGTATGTAAAATCACTATCATGGTCATTGTCATTGTATGAATTTTACCAAGGATGACGATTTTAATACCATGGTTAGGTGCGGGTATTACCTGACTGACTATACATGGATTATTTCCATCAGTATTGCAGTGCGCCGCCAACGTTTTCTCACTCTGGGCTGATCACATTGACAACGTAATTCAGCGGCGTACGTTTTCCAAGATTTAGAGAGATTTCCAGGGCTTCATAATTCAGTTGTGAAGCTTGCCTCCCTGTCATTACAGCGACTCATCAGGAAGGGAATTAATAAGAGCTTTTTGCCATGTTCGGGCGGTAAGACTTTCTTCCATTGCCGTTTTATTTATTCTCGTATATAGAGTTATGCATGCTGAGCTTAAGTTTCGAAGCCGCATAAAGCAAAGCGTTGTGTTGCTTTCTTTTTTTACTGCCAATACCAAAGCCTGAAATGTGAAAATCCTTCAAATTTAATTATTTTTGTTCAGCAAGTCTGGTAACCATCTTAAAAGCACGATGTTCAATGCAGCAATGATAAGGTCTTTTCTATACCTTATTATTCTCTATTCAATGTTATTCTAGCAAATGGTGTTCTCTGAAAAAACCCCATGTCAGGTGCCCCATTTAACACCAGGGTCAAGAGGGACAATGTCACAGTGAGGGTTAAAAAGAATCCTGGATTTCGCACCAGGTAGGATTTGAAGTCGGGATTTCCATTGTATGAGTCAATAGTACTAGTAGTAGTAGTAGTATAGCAGCAGCAGCAGCAGCAGCAGCAGCAGCAGTCGAGTAGTAGTAGTAGTAGTAGTAGTAGTAGTAGTAATGACAATGATAATGATATCATTATTATTATTATTACCGTAGCCACTATGTAAGGGTGCATGCTCCCAAAGTTCATGATGTTTATCATAACACGGTGAGAATTATTACTGGTAGGACTTCATGTACATGACTGCACATATTCTTTGCTACTGTTTTCTATCAAGTTTGAAAATAACCGACCGTGTTAACTTTGTAGTGCACATGTATTGTATTTCCGTCTCTCACACTTTGTTTCCATGCGCATAAAGAAAATATCTCTCGAAAACAAAATATGTAAAACTCTGCATTATAGGACATAAGAAACCAGACGGTTTTATTTTGCACTGAAATATCTATCGACACTGTTGTACTGCTTAGGAGCAGACGTTATGTTTGAAGGAACAGATAAAGGGCATATCCACTTTTAATCCGGCATAGAAATTGTCATATATTCATTTGACTTTAAAGTTACCGTAACAGAAGGCAAGAAAGACAAAAACGACATTATCCTCAGGCATTGCTATATACGTGCTTGAATAGAGTGCTGATTCCTTCCCTGTCATCGAACACGTTGGTAAACATGGACTTTGACCTTTCTTTTCCAGCAGAAGTAGCTTGAAGTTCACTCGGGGAAAAAAAAAATCAAAGCACGAGCAAGCACCATTTTTTTTTTTTTTGTCTGTGAGAGCCTGCGCCAGCCGACTGATAGCCTGAAATCACTGCATGTTTCACGTTTTCTGTTTAGATTCTCCAAATTATCACACAGAATACTGTGTAATCACTGCATGTATATCGGGGGAGGGGAACTCCTCTGTGTTTGTGTGTCATCAACACGGTTGTCAACTCCACCTCCCCTTTTTCTGCCTCGTCATTGGAGAACTTCAGATAATTCTCAGGGATGTTATACTCACTTACTTTGTAATCTTTGATTAGATAATTTAACGTCATTTATTCTACGACGCTTTACTTTGACTCAGTGTTTAGTAGGGACGAGTATCAAGCTGCTATTTCAGGGACATTAATACCGAGTATACATCTATCTGCGCTCGGTAATTCCCGTAAATTCTGGATGTTTTGACGTCAACATCAAAGACACGTTTTGCTTATACACATATTCATCGATTTCTGCAAACTAAAGCAACGTTTACGGTACTTATTTTTCTCCTTTGTTGTTGTCTTTGAATAAAAGGCCAGCACCATCATCCAGACACATTAGGCAAACATCATGAGACTAAAGTTCAGCGCGTTCATTAAATATTTTTATTAGGCTGACCTTTGCAAAATATTTGTAAGAACGTAAACCCAAAATTCTCGATATTTCGATTTCTTATATTGATTAACAAATTATTCGAGATAAAATTTCCTGCACAACATTTTGATGTATTTGTCACAATGATGAATCACTTGTAAATAAGAATCTGTTGGTTCTTCTCATTGTTATCGTCACGACACAGGGCAACTTATAAAGTAAAAGAAAGACAATGAAAGAGTGAATCATCAGGCACGATGATAGGTGTCAGAGTACTATACGATTGCTGTCACGTGTGGGGAGTTTTGACCACCTTTGTCCCAACGGGGGGGGGGGGGGGGGGGGAGATAGCTTCTCTCATTTAGCGTATTTTTCAGATCTCGTCAGCAATTCTTGAAGCTGAAAGTCATTTTCATGAGATATCAAAGATAAATCTTGGATCGTTTCGCTTCCCCTGCGCCCATCGGTGCGGCGTAAGTTTGAATTGTAATGCTTCTAATGCGCTCTAACGCACAACGGGTGTAATAACACGTAAGCCAAACGGTTCCCAGTTAGTTTTACGCAGAAATATTTATCTCCATAGACATGTCATTCGAAGTAATATTGTTTTCCGGTGAAACCCTGGATTCATCATACCACATGTCGACGATTTCACCTGTAGAGCCAAGATATTTGTTTTCAGTAGGGTGTGTAAAATAGACAAAGCAGAAGAAAGGAGAAGAGGATACTGCATTGTATGGAAACCATCGTATTTGAAACAACAGTTTAAGGAGACTAGGGACAAAATATGATAGAGGTTGTCTGCAATCCAGCAAAGCGGTGGACCTATTTGCATGAGACGCACCCGCCATGGCCATGATAGGTGGTGATAACAAAGCTTCGGGATGCTTTGGTGTAATATTGTCCTCATTTGTTTCATCAAAACAAACAAACAAAAAAGAACTTATCTTCCGCATTGAGAGATATTTATTTTACTGATAGAGCTTGGGCATCATAATTATGTCCCCCACGCTTTCAAAGGGCAAGTACATTATGGACTTTGATTAAGATAAAATTTAATCAAATGGATATTGTTAATTCGTGAGTAAAGCGAGCTCATAGGAGTTATACAAGATGCATACCAATAACCGTTGAAGCAAACATTTTTGTTTGAACGACCCACTATTCCCTGCCATCTCCAACGTTATAGCATTGACAGTTCAGTCTTTTTGCTCACATACATGTTACTTTCATTATGGATAGATTACAATCAAAAGCTCAGTTTAAGCCGTATGGCGCTAAGTGCACATCACCATTATCAGAATAGGTATAGATAAATCAATGATCTAAATGATTGTAATACACTTGCTCATTGCCATATTTTTCATACAGAAGAGCACATAATAATGGTGTTTTACCCACTTGCGCCAAAGTGATCGGCGTGTACTCGTACGTGTTTGTTTAAAGTGAAAAGCACAGGCGTTTAAATACACTCAGTTTTCACAACGTTGATATTCTGCTTGTACACTTGTATGAATAAGCTCAACAACTCATGATTCATGTTCACTGCAATGAAGTGTGTCATCGCAATTGATTTTTTTTTTTTTTTTTTTTTTTGTAATCGCTATTTTTGGCAGGACACGAACGTCCCATATAGCTTGTTAGACTGACAGGCGACATCCACCGACCTCAACCATGGCGGAGCGGTGCTTTCGTCTCCTTCGCAGAGGTCCACGCAGTCTGCTCTCGAATCTCGCCCAACGAAGGATTCCTATCGCCTGCTCTGGGCCGAACTCAACCAGAGTGACCAGGATAGTGAGGCACGGTTCATCGTACTTTAATAGTGTCTACCCAGTTGACGATCAAACCATCATTAAGGAAGTAAGAAGTTAAGAACAGAGGTCACTTCCAGACTGCAACGATTCCTATGTGATATCATACATGCATATCATGCAGTTGATAATTCAAAGAGATGGAAAGGGCTGCTATACTCTCGGAACGTAAATTTTCCCAAAGTGCAAGCGGCCCCTATTCTGACTAAATGCATGTTTGTTTGTTTGTTGTTGTTTTTTTTTTTCAACGCGCTTCAACTTTCCATGTATTATTTCCTAAATTTCATTAGTAACATGTTTTTGTCATGTTTGAATACTTGATAGCGCTTGATAGTGATGAAATGCGCCTTATATATATAATGCAGACACGTTTTGTTGTGCTAGTCTGCCCTATGAAGGAACGAAATCGTAGCAAAGAAACACTGACAACAGTTGCGAATGGAAGAGAACCCCCCCCCCCCCCCCCGGGTTTTTGTATAGTTCTGTATAATAGAAATGCATATATCCAGTGCTGTAGAATGAATAGATGGCATAGCTGATTAATGTTGAAGTTTATCCTCTCCTATCCATCCAACGTTCGGCATTAAAAAAAGTCTTAAAACAGACACCAAAAACTGACGAAACCCAGGCTCTCCGGAGTCCAGAGATTCCATACCCATACCACTCCGTCAAGAGCATGCAACGGCGTTCCGCGGCCTGTTCTGCTTCGTGTCTGTTTCAATCATTTTTTTAAGAGAAAAAAAGATAAACACTTGGTTTTGGCATATCAATGTGTAAATTAAAGTTATACTGGTACTGGCTATTTATTTCCCACTCACCAGTTTTAGTTGAATGCAATGACATTTATTTTTAGCAAATAAAATGCATAAAACTATACAGTATGTCCCCCCCCCAAAAAAAAAAAAAAAAAAAAAAAAACAATCAGATTTTCGCATTGATAACACCCAATATGATTTAACTGTCTAAATGTACTTCAGAGTCTTAAAATATAACATCTTAGCTGTGTTTTGCAGAAAACCCCATTCAATTTAGATAAGCCGTCACAGAGAAATGTGGATTGTTGTAAAGCATGTCATGAGTCTGATTCTTCCAAGTTTAGCACTTCGATGCTCATTTGTGTGAATACAATAGACAGAATTTGGAGGGAAGAGATTTCTGACATCCTCTACAAAACTCCTCATTTCTCTTTGACCAGTGAAGCAAATCGAATGGGGTATCCTGTAAGATGTGGGCAATAAGTTATACACATTAGTGTAGTTTCTCTGAATTCTGTGAATTTGTATTTAGATTGATTCCGTATTTTTAAAGATATCACTTCGAAAGGTCCCGTTGTTTTTTTTTTTGTTTTTTTTTTTTTTGGGGGGGGGGGACATACGGTACAAATAACAATAAGATTGATTTGAACGTTGCCGGGGGGGGGGGGGGGGGGGCGTCCTCTAGAAGAAAAGAACTCATGGCGAATGTGCCCTTAACATGAGTCAATATATGAAGTGCATTATACAGACTTTTGATAGATGGAGATACGAAACAGAGATAGGACAAGGACAAAGTCAGAGACAAAAACAGAGACAAAGACAGGGACATACATACGGACATTGACATTGATAATCATTGGCTTCCATAACAAGAACAGCGGTTATAGAACAGAACAGATGTGTAGAACAGGGGGAGAGTGGAGGGGATCGAGAATAGAATTAGAAAACAGTCATCAGGGGGGCATTTCATGAAGGAACTTGTCGGATAAAATGTCCGACAAGTCAATTATATCCGACAAGTTTTGAGAAATTCTTTAGTCTGATTGGCTGATTTCTCTGAACTTGTCGGATATAACTGACTTGTCAGATATTTTATGCGACAAGTTCCTTCATGAAATGCCCCCAGGCAGTAAAACAATTCATTCTTCCTGCAGATAGAGTGACAGGGAGGAAAAAAAAAATGATTATACTGATTCAAACAATAACAAACAAAAAATATTCATTCATACTCCATATTGCGTGAACTGTGTCAAACTTGCAACCGAATCATAAATTTGTCACGCATCCCGTGCATCCCGGGTGTGTGCTGTGCACTTTTCTGGATAGAGGGGAAGTTTCCATAATTATGTATTTCAACAGAATTACTCCCTACAGTATTCAATCATGGCGTCACTGAGTCTTTTTCTTTACTTTTCTTTTCTTTTACTCGCAGGGGCCAGAGAGAGTCAGGGTTACTAGGCGAAACGAAGAGCAGTATCTCCCTACCCAGCAGTACAGTGATGTCAGCACCATCTACGAGGGCTTCTATCGTGGAAAGAAATACTCAAGTACGATAATATGCCTTTCAACTTTCAACTTTCAACTTTATTTTCACCTCCATCAAAATGAACAAAGAAATTTATGTACATTGCATATACACGGGATATTTGTGATACAGAACAAAACTTGAAAAGGTACATAAGAAAATTATGAAAATGAAAAGTAGATGTGATTACATCTTTGTTAAATACATAAAGCGTATAATACAAGTCAACTAAGGATGAGGATGGAAGTGGAGGGTCCCACTAAGAAGCAAAGCTTGTACGATATAGGACCCTCAGAAAAATACACAAAACATCAATATAAAACACAATAAACGAACCGATGTCAACTGACATCAAAATGATTGGGAAGAGGAAAAAGAGAGAAAAGGAAAGGAAAATAAAGAGGAAAAAAAAGAGAGGAAAAAAGGGAGAAAAAAGAGGGAACTACAGCATGTGCCATCGTGGACGCAAGCAATCTGGATTTCATAATGTAAAATAAGTGATAAAATACAAGCTGGATTGAATGTAATGCAAAACATCTTTTATACGTAGTTATGTTGGTAAGAATGCAGGAGAAAAAAAAACAACAACACATCGTTATATTTAGAACACAGACAGGGACATAGTTCAATAGGAGGACTTATGTAAAAAAGAATGATGACTTGACTGAGATGATAAAGGGAAACTAACTCTGTTGGATGTTGTAAAGTTTCAATAAAAATGATTTTAATTTATTCTTAAAGGAATTCAGAGATTGAGCTGTAGTAATGTTACTGGGAAGTGAATTCCAGTACTTTGGCCCGTCGTAAATAAATGTGTTTTGAGCCAACAAAGTTCTCAGAAATGGCAAATGGAAATCATTTGATCGCCGTGTTGGATAATTATGAATGGATTGATTTCTTTGAAACATTGTTTCAAATATATTTGGGAGATTATTTTTATTATAATCATACATAAATTGTCCTAGATTAAACAAATACAAATCATTAATTTTCAATATTTTATGCTCATAAAATAGTGGGTCAGTATGGGACATACTCAGCCGACTATACTAAAGGAGGACCGCGTCTTATCCCGTTATATGAATCACATTAATTCTATTTCATTTCCATGGATTTTCATTTTGATCCATCACGTTCTTCTCCCACTTGCTTATAATGATTATGAAGAAGGAGTTGGTGCTGTTGGAAACTCCTGAGAAGATTCCTATTCCTATTCAGTGTGCTCTGTTCGAACAGCTTCTATTTTGTCTGCACTAAAATTCCGTAATGGTTTTTGAAACCATAATGATATTTTTCACCTTTAGTTATGGTGGAGAAAGTATACCAATATCAAATGGAGATAGAAATTTCATGAGAAGGCGAATATATACGGGTTTAACAGAGCAACGGTGGACCAGGAATATTATTGATTATTAATTTCCCTCCAACTTTTTTTTTTCTGAGACAATATCACCTTATGTTGTTCCATAGGCTCTCAGACACAGTAGAAATGTTGTTAGGATGTCTAGACATATCATTATAATATAATAATGAAATATGCGTACTTAAATACATATAACTCATGCGTGCATCATGTGAGTCCATTTTTTTTTCAAATACGAGTCTTATCTTAATATAGTACTCCTCTCTATTAACATCCTCAGATGATGGCCCCCTGCTCGGTTCTCGAACAGGTCCGGATAATTGTTACGAGTGGATGAGTTTTTCACAGGTATAAAACTAACGGTATATTCCAATCATTTGCAAAGAAAATATTTAGCTAATGAGAGGTATTTATCAAGTGTGCTATAATCTTACACTTTCATGTTAAAAAAAAAAGTTAACTTCCTCTGACAACTTTTTTTCCCCTCTAAAACATGGTATTGCAATAAAAAACACTTTTCGTTAGAGGCAAGCCTGTACTGTATTCCCAATGAGGCCGTAGTATCGGTCCAGTCAAGCAATTCTTATGCTGACGGTCTCCTGCTTCCTCGTTCAATCAAATGTACTGCTTTTTCTGATTTGTATGCAACCATAAATGTTTACAGTGATTTTATCATGCAAGTAGTATAAACTGCACTTTTGTATTGCTCCTTTTTCATTTGGTTATGTTTTGTTCAAATCTATCACACCCATGTAGGTCATAATTTATTTTGATTTGATTTGAGAAGCAAAATAAATAAGAACGAACAAACGAACGAACGAGCCTCAAATAACCGCATTGTCAGTCGAATCATTTTCATTTAATTCTCGCCTAGAGCAGATAGAAATAGGCTACAAGGGAAAAAAAAAAACAAGAAATGGTTAAATGCTTTGATGGAAGCCATGTTTGCCGATTTGATAACAATAAAATGATCACAGATATGCTATCATAACTTAACTTCATCATTATCGTAGTGCTATTAATTTCATTGCTCCATAAAGTATTTCCTCTGTATTCTATTCGCAGCTAGAAGAGAAAGCACGCCTCTTTGGAGCTGGTTTGATGTCCCTCGGTATTTTGCCCAACGGAGAATCTTTTGTTGGCATCTTTGCTACAAACAGAGCAGAGGTAAGTCAACATTTTATATGAGTGAATGAAACTATGTATTATGACAAAGAGAGTCAAATAGAATTTGTCTTCACTCTAAAAAAAGAAAAAAAGAAAAGAGATTGAAATATTCGCGGTCGGCTCAACATTCTTCAAATCGTTTATTTATCTTTCTTTTCTTTTCAAGATATAACCTTTAACACTACAACACCTCAGTAGTGGCGGCATGCAATTAACGCAAAAAAAAAAGTCTGTTCATAAAATAATTATACTCGGATACGCTTAATAGACTTTACAGTTAGCAAATGCAGTCTTTATTTTGTTTTGCATTTTGTTCTCATTTGTAGTTTTGTTTGGAGATTCTTTGATTGAGTATCGAGTTCTCTTTTTTTTTTCACAGAACCCTTCCTTGTAAGGTGTACATAGCTATGTCCCTATAAACCAGCAGAGACACACCAAAACTGCGAAATGTTGAAGAATCCTCTTTGCCACGTTTTATCTGACTGAAGAAAAATTGGAGGAATTGATTGAAATGTTTGTGATTTCGTCTGTGCATTGTTTAGTGGACAATCGCTGATTTCGCCTGCGTCTGTCACTCAATCGTCACCGTGCCTCTCTACACAAGTCTTGGCAGAGACGCCATCAAGTACATCGTCAATCAGAGTAAGCTTGCTTAGATACCTGATCAATTTAAAATTAAATCATTGTCTCACTTCATTAGTCATGTTGGTCGGGTTGCATGTCAGATGAGTTCTGATTATAACTCCTCAGCAGTATGCCTACGTTTGCAGATGAGCATATTACCAGTTATACTTATCATAATTATCATCTTTAAATTACAGCAATAGATCCGCCAGAGAATAAAGTATATGTTTCGTCCGATTTAACCCCTTTTTCGATAGAATGGAATCAATCGTTACGCTATATGCCAAACAATAAATATTGTTTTCATCAGTCATGTTTCTAAAGTTGTACACAATTTAACATGAGTGAACTTTAATGAATTATTCATATCAGTTTTTCCGGTCTGTGCTTCTTCTTCTTCTTTTCTTGCTTTTGTCCATTATTAATCAACATTAATTTCATGTACACTACTTTCCAACCCAGCCAACATGTCTTTACTGATATGCGACACTATGCAAAAAGCTGAAACTGTGCTCGAAGAAAGCGCCGCTCTCCCGAGCCTAAAAACAGTAGTGGTGTGCGACCTTCCAGCTGACGGTACAGACGACACTCAACGCAGATTCGAAGCTGCGGGACTGAAACTTTTATCCTTCAACGACGTGCTGACTGCGGGGACTGCTAACCCGTGCGAACTGGTGGTGAGAGCATTGACGTCCGCACCTTGCTGTAGTAATTTTTGGAGGAAAAAAAACACACACACACACAATTTTGGAGTAATATCAAGTGAAATGACTTCTCAAAACACTATTTCCCGCCATATTTCATCGAATTGTCGAAAGAACTGGGTAAACCTAGCTCTTTGAATGCAAAAATAATCTATATGGATGTTCAAATCTTTAACAGGCCTACTCTGCTGTAAAAGTGTGAATTCATGGCGTCACCTTTGCCTTTGGTCTAAACGATCTCGCACAAATCAAACTAGACTAGCTCTCTTCTTCTTTATCGTGAGCCAACATTTTGATTTGCCCAAAAATCATGATAAGTCTTTCTAAGAAACTATCACTGTCATAATTAGCAACAACTAGTTCTTTATCGCTACCTTGATCGGATATTGTAGTCTTGTGTCATTTTCCATTCGCAGATCCCCACACCAGCCACTCTGAATACAGTAGTCTACACAAGCGGAACAACCGGTAAGTTTTCATTTGTACTCTGCAGCAATGTGCGACTTAAACTGATGTATCCTTAACTGTACTTTAGAATTATCACAAAATATATGAAAGTTATGTGTGACTCGCCGGGACAAAAGGGGCCAGGAGTCGGACACAGCTGAGCCGAAAAATGCGCCTTACAAATCAGATTCACAATATTAGTCGAAATCAATGAATTTCTCTATTCGGCATGATTATGCAGTTTAAATTTTTCTACCTTTTGTCGACATTTAGTGACAAAATGATCCCAGCAAGGACCCTTCCCCCAAAAACAAACAAACAAAACAAAACAAACACACACACAGACAGAGACAAACGATAGCAGTAATTTCTGTGCATGTCTTCGCAGGTTTCAAGAAGTTACAAACGAATCCGAAGCTTCATATTACCGCCTTAACAAGACTCCTATTAGTAACAAGGGAAAGATTTATTCCCTTATGGTCACTCGGCTGGTTTTTGCTAAGGCCCTGGTCACACTTTAGTATATTAAAGCGAAGACCGGTCGCCAACCATTCTACGACTTCTGAAATCACTATAGTCGACAGTTGGTTGTCACAGATCGGAAAAAATATTTTGGATGTCAAACGGTTTGTCAGCAGTCGGCGTCCGGTTTTGGTCGGCTAGAGGTTTTCGATGCTGCATCAAAACCATCTGCTGACCAAACTGGTCGAGGAAAGTTGTTTTGGTTTGTTTTTTCTTGTTCTTCTTCTTCTTCTTGTATTTAATTGGTCTTGAAAAGGTCGGAAATAGGTCGCCAAAATATTAAGGACTAATCTTCAGTGATTTCTGGCTCTTGGCATGAAGATTTTTGGTCGTCAACCAGTTGCCAACCATTTGCCCGTTTGCCGGCCAATTAAAGACTGAAAGCAGACTATTTTCTAAGTGGTCCCTGACCGGATTATATCTTTAACAATTCCTATCCAAAGCTTCTTTTTTTCCGAGAGAGAGAGAGCACTGTAGAGTATCTGCGTCCAAGTGCAGCGTCCATGTGCCGCCTCTATGTGCTATATAGGTACCATAAGTCTTCGATTCAGTCCACATTCATTTATGCACTGTTTCCCGATCACACAAAGCGATCCCTACAATGCAACGACAGGCTTCTTCTTCTTCTTCCTATATTGACTCTTTATTGACAGTTAGTAGTACATCTGAGCAGTCCTACACATATTTAATCCTGGAGCAATTGTTGCCGATCACCGAACAAAAATTACCAAACAATGGGCGACCAATTTCTAATGGTCTTCGTCATAATCATAAAAGTCGCCGACCAGTTGCTGATCATTTACAAACCTTACTGCAAGCAGTTGCTAATTCATCATTATGTTTTTGTTGTTGAAAAACATTTGCAAAATGCCCTCTCACATGTCATCATATCGTTTGCAAACGGTGGGCAACCAGTGGGCAACCGGTCGATAACCGATCGACTTCCAGTCGCAAACCACGAATTTTGGGGTTTGGTCGCCGATTGGTTGTCGCTGGTATCCAGAAATTTTGGGTTGCTGGAGGTCGGCAACCAGACGTACGACCAGGCGTACGAGTGACCAGGCCCAACAGAAAGCAGAAAGCTCATATATCGCCAGATAGATTGATCGAACACGCTGTGCATGTGTATCAAAACTGATGTGTTTTTCCCCTTTAACTGCATATTTTTCATTGATCTTTTGAGCGCCGTTCCCTCTAAACTTTGACCATATGGATGCAAAGACGCGAATCCACAGAGCTGTAAAATGTAACATGTTTCTGTGACTGGAATTTATTCTGATTACTAAAAGCTGCCGTCGATTGTATGGCCCGTTTCACATGGCAGCCCCTGGTAATAATTGTAAAGAAATTCACTGCAAAAACTGAAAAGCAACCGACGTTTTATGCGTACATTCGGTTTGTTACATGCTCCACTGAGAGGCAATTGTTGATGACCGCTTTGATAGATCAAAGATAGAATTTCTCCCCATCCGGTGCATGCTTTTCATTATGTACATTGGCATTCGGAACTAGATAGCATGCATGCTAGCATGTAAAGTAGGTCGAACATTTATTGCCTGATGCGCTCTTCATCAAGCTGTAGGCCTATAAGGTATTTAATGAAAGTAATCAGACGGATGCCGCTATGATTGTTTATGCTATAGCATAAACAATCATATAGCGGCATCCGTCTGATTACTTCGATCTGATTACTTCGTCTGATTACTTCGATCAGTGTACTGCCACAGATATAATATGCGGACGGTAATGGGTCTATATGCAAGCGAAGTGCATATCTATACCTTAAAGGGAACGTAAACCCAAAGAGCAATGTGGATTGAGTGAAAGCAGCAACATTGGTAGAACATATCAGTGAAAGTTTGAGGAAACTCGGACAATCGATGCAAAAGTTATGCATTTTTAAAGTTTTGGTGTTGGAACCGCTGGATGAGGAGACTACTAGAGGTTATGACGTATGATTGGACAACAATATAAAGAAAATATAAAGACAATTCTACAAGAATTCATTTTTCATGAAAATTACAAATTCCATCAACTTGATACTGACATATGTTAAGGGAAGCAATTATCCCCATTGCTTTCTGAAAGCAGTTAGTCAAGTCCTCTTTCATAAAGCTAAAAAAGTGAATTTTTGTTGAATTTTCTTTATATTTTCTTTGAATTGTTGTCCTCTCATACGTCATAACCTCTAGTAGTCTCCTCATCCAGCTGTTCCAACACCAAAATTTAAAAATTCATAACTTTTGCATCGATTGTCCGATTTTCCTCAAACTTTCACTGGTGTGTTCTACTGATGTTGCTGCTTTCACTCAATCCACATTGCTGTTTGGGTTTACGTTCCCTTTAACTTTGATTAGCTGTTAATCAGCCAAATTACGGCACCTTGTTGAACCACGGAGGTAGAAGATATCTCCCACCTCCCTGGTTGAACAATGATTATAACAACAACGACAAGCTGAGGTAGTTTCCATTCGTGCTGACTTCTTGAAATACACGTATGATGACAATGAAGGTGGGGAATTCAAGGTTTCCATGTCCACATATTGTGTGAACTTTGAATTCCATTTGAATATTATATGCTCTTTCACATTTATATGCAGTAAGTGATATCTCATTGTCTCACATAATAGGTAAAAATCTGAAGCGCCATCTCAACCAATACTACACCACCCCTCTTTGAAGCTATTTTGCCTGGCCATTCTTGTTGCAAATCTTCTTCCTTTTTTGTTATCTTTTGTTTTCCAGGTGTGCCAAAGGGGGTTCCACTCACCCATCGTCACTACATCGTTAACCATGCAAACATTCACTCTACCTTCGATGTAAGACTCAAATTAGTTTATTATTTATAATTAATGTTCGACACGAGTGGGTAGCAATACGTTTTACCATACATGCACTGATCATATACGGTCACTATAAAGTAGACGCCTACCTATATGTTTCCGCGTAAGTTTGCTAAGAATGTATAGAATTAGGTCTTATTGCATGGCAGCCACAATCTTAAAGCTCAATATTTTCTGTGCAGTATGTAATAATCTTGGGTTATTTATACGAATATTTGTGTGATGATCTGATTTGAATTAAATATGCAACAATGACATGAAAGGGCGCAAAGCTCACAACATTTTTACAGGCAATGGCTTGATTCTTTTTTTGTATTTGTTTTTATTGAAAACTATAAAATTTTCCATGAAACGAAGTACATACATGTATTATACCTGTGAAAGCATAATGCTCAATGAAGCATAAATGAACACACAACCAAAACAACACAATACAATACAACTCAACACAATACAACACAACACAACACAACACAACGAAAATGTCTCCGTGCATATGTAGTGGAGTCCCACCATATCAAGAGCCATGGAAATAAATTACGTTCTATAAAAAATAATAATTACATGCATTGAAATCACACAATAACAGGGAAAAGCATTCACAATAATTTTAGATAACTGCCGGGTGCTACTTTTGAAAGAAAAAAGAATATAGATTTGTCGACTAAAGGTAAGCTCCCCACCAATCTCTCTAACATAATAACAAGGGAAAATGCCCCATAATACACTCCAAAAACACTAAAAACGACTCTGCCTAGGTGGGGCTCCACTGCATATTAACCACGTCTGCACAAAATTAGAATAAAATTACATTCCATTACTGATTAATCACTGTGGTACATGTACGCAGGGGGAAGAGGCTTGATTCTTGTTGACATCCTCTCATGCATTCACAGACACCCTTCTCATGTACGTAGGATGTACGTAGGATTAGATACGAACTTCATCATGAATAAAATAGAGAGATGAAGACAAGATAACGAGAGAAAGTCAAAGGGACATATTAACACTATGCATCCGAAAAACAGTATGTTGTAGGACCATATAATGTTGTAACTGCATTGTGTCATTCTACTTCCTGTTTCCCCCGTCAGTATACCACGAGGCAACTCTACTGTCCTTTTCCATCCATGATAATTATATCTTGAGGATTTATTCTTTTCAGGTTGGCACATTTGCCACTCCTAAAGACGTACATCTGTCGTACCTCCCACTGGCCCACGTCTTTGAGCGTGCAACTCAGGTAAATTACGTAATATGGCCTATGTATGCAGACGTGTGTTGCATTTTTATCACTGTGAAGGACAAAAAATGCAGAAATAGACCCTACCAGTTGAGATCTGTCATATCCAAATTTCATTCCAACTTTTCAGAAAAAAAAAAGGTTGTTCTGCATGACAGCAAGAACGTCTGCACAGAAATTCACACACGATGATATCAACCTAAAATTTCACTTTCAGGGATTTCAAACACCTACTGCATGTGAACTAGATTTCAATATAACACTTTGAATGCATTGATTATCACAAATGGATGTACAGCTATAGTAACAAGGTTTTCAAAGGAAATCGATTTGACTAAATTATTAAACCGGCTGTTCAGTTGATTATGAAGTTGCAATCTCAACATGAGTAAAACATCATGATTTTATCATCGACTGAGTAATGTCGACACGTTCCTTTCATGCAAACACTAAAAACAAACAAGCAAACAAAAACAACGATAATACATCTACCTTTTCAAATTTCCCGGGTCTACTGCTTCATTGGTATTAAACACGTTTGAAGGATTGATTCTGTTTCACTGAAGTAAATGTGTCCGATTAAACTTTATTTCGTTTGTAATGCACACAGTACCACTGCCTGATCCATGGAGTGCCCATGGGCTACTCTCGGGGAGATCCACTGCTCCTTCTCGATGACATACAGACGCTCAAACCAACTTTTCTCTTTGGTGTACCCAGGGTATACAACAAGATATATCACGAGGTAGGTATCACATGATTTTTGTTCTATACTGCATTCATATTTTGTGAGTGTGTGTGTGAGTAAGCCTATGTGGTGTGCATGTATGCGCATGCGCTGTGTGTATAAGATGAAGTAAACGTAATTTTGAATATTGAATCCTCCAAGCATGCAGCTATAGTCTTATAAACATATTATATGAATACAACGATATATACACACACCTAATAACACATATATACATACATATCGGAGACAATGTAGATCCTCGATTTTTGAAACTATTTTTTGCTCAAACTGGAATGTTGATACTTTATTTTTTACATAAAAAATAACATTGCTGTTTTATTGGACACGCATTTGGGAATTACTATTTGAAAACAATTATATCTCTTCAACTTTTTTTATGTGATCGGTCGGTACTCCACGTATTGTTAGATTCATGATGTCAGTAAATCAAGAGCATAATAAATCTTCTACTTTCCTCCTTTTACTACAAGACATGACCGTCTCTATTCCATTACTTTTGAAGGTGATGTTGAGTGTTTCAAATGCCAGCCCAGTGAAACGCGCCTTGTTCAACTTTGCCTATCAACAAAAGCTGAAAGAATTGAAGAGGTGAGTCTCTGAAGATTTTAACCATAATTTTTCAAACACGCGTGAAAACCCATTTTTTTCGACACACACACACACACACACAAAAAGAAAAACACACACACCCAAACCTATCCATAGAAAATGTAAGGATAATCTTGAATATTTAGGCGTTACACTTGACTCTAGTATGACATATAGGAAGAACATAATTATTTCAAAAGTTATTGGTCAAATGCCTCGCACGTGCATATGATATATTGAATTACGAGAGTCAATTTTATATGTCATGTATAAAACCGACAGAAGAATTTTTATGTTGCCACGACTTTACCTTCCATTGATTAATGCAGTACATCATTTGTAAATAAGCTATGTAACACCACCCATAAGAATAAGAGTTTAAAAAAGAAACTCAGAATAAGTATGCACGAATAATTTTGATGAAAGGATTGTCTTATATCTGACCAACCCCGCGGGATAAAATTAAGGAAACAAATATGTAGACACGTGGACATCGCTTCTTGGTTTGTGCTGTGTGTAATGCAAAATGTTACACCATAATACCCAAGGTGAAAGCCACTTCGTGTCCAATATAACCTCACTAGACAAAGGTGAACACTAACACACAGGGATGAACAGAGTTTGTTTTAAATTTGTTTTGGAGTACTTGACCGCTCTGCACAACTTACGAGAGAGAGAGAGATCACCACATGAAAGGACAGCCACGCCTATGGCATAACACAGTTATTAATCAAAAAAAAAAAGTTACCTCCAAGTGTCGAGATCCTAAGTCAAACTTCGATCATTTTTCTTCCAGAGGAGTACAAAGGAGAGACACAGTATGGGACAAACTCGTGTTCAAAAAGATTCAGGTGAGAGACGATTTGAGAAAAAAAGTTAAAAAAGTAACAAGATTTAATGTATTTCTTGTTTCGTCTTTCACATCGCAGGCCTTCAGTCTAATCCATCATAATATTTTATATTGATGAGAAACAGGTAATTTCTTGCTAGAAGTTAGATATTGTTACACAGCATCTACATAAAAAGAAAAAAAAACGTGAATCCTTACTCTTCGTTTATAGCACACTGTCTGGCGTAAATGCTGGAATACAAATCGTGCTGTTTGAGTGATGTAGGATGTCGGTGGTTTCTTGAACCTTTAAGCTGAGAGAGATTATCAAGCAATCTTTAGTGAAATAACTGTGAAAATTCTGTGCTTAGAAGATCCGACAAAACATTGTCAGAGTAAAGTATTTAAATGGTAATGAAATCTGGTAGCAAGATGGCAACAACATGCCACAATCTGATCTTCAAAACAAGAGTTCTGTACAGATAAGGATCGGTATAATTTTTTCACCTTCACTGGAGTACTTAAATCACGCTCTCTCTGTTTGTTCTCTCTCTCTCTCTCTCTCTCTCTCTCTCTCTCTCTCTCTTCTGAAAGCAAACATGTACATTTGTTTTGAATCTGAACAGGACATCTTCGGAGGCAGAATACGATTGTTATTCTCCGGGGCAGCGCCCATCTCGGCTGAAGTCTCCACCTTCTATCGTGCGACAATGGGCTGTGTGGTAAGTTGTATAGCCGCTCAATCATAGCTTGCGAAAATTAGATTTTTAATTTCGATTCAATTTTCAATTCCGTTATACTTTATTTCCATCAAACAAAAAAGTAATGTACACAAAGTATTCATTGATCAGCTCACATTGTTGAGCAATTAAAACAAAGATGTACCAGACATGAAATATAATACAAAATACATGTACGGATAACGGGAAAGCAAGGATTTCAGCCTCAATTGATTAACCTCTTAGCAACTGAAGATTCCGCACGTAATGGCCATCCATGGTTCCCTAGAAGATACAGCAACATTACTCTCATTTCGACAACTTTATGAATTACCTTAAAATAGCTATTTGTCTATTATAAGTAAAGTTTATTTGAAAGCCTATTGAGACTTTACAGAGAAAACGGTTTGTCACAGAAGTAATTCTGGCATACCTTTGCTGACCTTTGACCTCTTTCAAATTACGTAATTATTTATTCTAATATTCTATACAAAACAATAAAACTAGTAAAGCGTATAACTATAAAAATGCAAATTGGCGGTTTCGGGCAGTTCAGTTACTAATGGGTGTGTGTTCTTGTTGTTGTTTTTTCAGACATACGGTTTACGTACATCTCCACTTGTAATTGACAAGACGCAATGTTCTTTATCCCGTGATATTTTTTTTTTCGAAATTGTTTAATCAATTTTCAGTTTTTCGAGGGGTATGGACAGACGGAGACAACGAGCTGTATCACTCATACCATTGACACGGATACGACTGCAGGTCACGTGGGCATTCCTGGCGCTGATATGCAGATTAAGCTAGTGGATGTACCTGAGCTGAACTACTTCTCAACGGAAGACGTGGGTGAGGTACAGATTTCACCATATTTTGTCACACTTGTAACATTATACACATTGCTGTAAACTTCAATATACAGTCATATCATAAATCATATCAGGGTTTCTCAGCAACGAGATGACGTATACACAGCGTGTTTGGTCTCCAGCTGCAAAAACGTATAACTTGTCTAGTTCATGATCATGGACGTGAGAAAATAATAATTCAGTTTTGGCAGGGAACGATATGGTTTATATACATAAACATGTAAATATATAGTTGCATATACATTTACATATATATTATATTCATACATACACATATACATACATACATACATACATACATACATGCAAATATACGCGATATATATTTGCGTACGTAAATGGACATGGGTTTTACTATAGCATAGTATTTTGTAGGGAAGGGCCCTGGGGTTGATAGAATTATTTCCTTGTCCATGTGCATTGCAAAGTATAGTCTCAACGTTGATTCTTTCCCAGGTCTGTGTGAAAGGCAGTAATGTCTTTGACGGCTACTTCAAGGAGCCAGAGAAAACGAAGGAGGCGTTTGACGAGGATGGCTGGCTCCACACGGGAGACATCGGTCGCTGGAATAAGGTACGAAACGCGTCCATCTCGTGGTTGAGATGGAACACGGCTTCTTAGTCGTCATGGTCGTGTTCGTTGACTGACTACTGTGCTTATTATGCTCAACTCGTGAGAAGACAAATTACAGGAAATCCATTACTTTTCTTTCTACTTTGCACTGCTGCAGTGTTCGTTAATGGTTTTTGTGTGATAAAGACGCCTGCAGATGAATTTTAGGTAGTATAATATCTGAATAGGTCAAAATGTTAATGGCAACTTTGAAAGCAAGCGACTTTAAAATTCGTTCATTAAGCACCTTTCGAAAGAGAGAAAAATAGGAGCATCCGTGTATTTCGACACGCACGATCACAAACTACAGGCAAAAATAGAGCAATATCACATGGGATATTACTTCAAGGCTGGAAAGATTTGTGAAGCCCAAGTAAAAGTATTTAAAAAAAGAGTTCCACTTTATACAGTTTTCAGTTACTGATGCTGCCTTCTATCTGTTACCAGAATGGGACGCTATCGATCATCGACCGCAAGAAGCAAATCTTCAAGCTATCGCAAGGAGTCTACGTGACACCAGAGAAGGTGGAAAATGTGTACATCCGACTACCTCTTGTCATGCAGATCTTTATCTATGGAGACAGTTTACAGGCGAGTGGTAGTCATACTTAGCTTGTGTTTCTTCAGAAAAGAAAGAAGGATAGAAGTTTCCTCACATTCTTACATTGACTGATTGAATGATCAAATTTATTCATGCATTTATTCCTTTATTTATGCGTTTACTTCAGCACATTAACGGTGCAAAAAGCTGTCACTGATCCACGTGAAACAAAATTTTGGATAAGTGCAAGGTATCAAATGCGAAATATGTATTGTGATGGGTGCAGATACAGTGGGCACGTGGGAAGACTTCGTTGAAGGGGACTGCATGAATTATCTCAATGAAAACTTTTCAGAAACTGCCTATTTCAGTGCAACGTTCTCGCGCTCTTGTGCTGCAGTGCCACGCATGATAATGTTTGCCTGATTACCGAACCTTTACTTGCCTCGTTTTCAACATGACGGGAACTGAGATCACTTTAGTTTATTGTGTGGCTCTTGAGCGATAACAAACGGGACATAAAGAGCCACGGAGTAGATTAGGTCTACCAACCAACCAAGAATAGGACATTCACCTCTGTGTTTTTTCCCCATACACTGATTATAACTTGTAACACATGAAAATTTTGATGATTCATTTTTTCATTCACCTCTCTGTTTTTTTTTTTAAAGAACTAATCCCCCACCGATTATACCTTGTAACACATGATAATTTTGATGATTCATTTTCTTCTTAATCCCGGAGTAGCCTCATGTCATTGGGATAGTCGTACCTGATCCGACAGCCTTAAAGAAAATCGCCGAGGGTAAAGGAGTGACGGGATCATACGAAGATCTGTGTAAGAGCGAGGTAAGAACCAGGAATCTTGCAGTTCACGATAATAAATAATGACTACACAGCACTGCCGATGAGAAAGCACGAGTTTTGTCAAACTCTGAGCAATTTTAATCTGTCATGATATTGTTTTGTTCGATTCAATTTTTCGTCCGTACGCAGATAATGACCAATGCTGTTCTCAAGATTCTGCAGAAACATGGTAAAGATGACGGTCTTCAGGGATTTGAACAGGTACACACGATTATTTTTTTTTTCTTTATAATTTGTCACGATGTTTACCGGTATAGTTTATGCATCTCTTAAATGTACCATTTCCCATCCCGATAATTTGAAACTTTAATGAAATTTATGGACGAAGAAAAATATACTTTGAGCATACACAAAGAATAACTTAATCAAATCGTGTCTAGATCGGGCTCTCGTGAAGGTTCGTTCATCCGAAAATTTTCTTACAATGTCGTATTGTTTAGACAATCATTCCTGAGGCCATTGTCCTCGTCAAGCGTTTGCTTATGATGACGGTCTCCTGAATTTCTGTACGTCAAGAGTTGCTTAATTTGTCTTTGAACAACAGATATACGGGAACCTATGTTTGCATAAATGTATGCATGAAATAATTTGTTTGTTTTCATTTTGCATTGTGTCAGAAAAAAAAAGTTGGATATTTGAATTAATCATTTATTTGTTTTAACTGTCAGATTCAAATTATGCTGGGCTCAATTAGTTCGTTCAATCAACTTTGTATTTCATTTATGTATGAGAAAGAAATTCAGAAATAAAATCAAAATCAAATCAAATCAATCAAAAGTACGGTGAGTACTAACGAACCTTCGGAATAACGCACATTCCGGACTAACGAACCTTCTGCATAGCGACCCCACTTTTTTTTTTTCATTTTCGGATTATTTAACCTGGTAACTAACGAACCTTCGAAATTACTAATCTTCGGAATAACGAACCTTCGTGATAAGGAACTGTAACCGTTCGTTAAAATTTAATCAAACATCACACCAAGAAAATGCATTGTTCAAAACGTTCGTGCCATCAGTCCGCGGTATTTTATGTAGTCTCACAAATTTCATTTCGCGTCTCTGTTCTGCAGACCCAATTACTCCAAGTTCAAATACAGTTATATAATAAGATTATTGTTATCTTACTCTTCTGTCACTCAAGGTGCAGGCCATCGCACTCCACCCGGAACAATTCAATGAGCAAAACGGGCTGTTGACCCCGACCCTCAAGTCAAGAAGAACGGAACTGAAGAAATATTTCCAGGATGAGCTGGACCGACTTAACCAGAACTTGGAAAGATCATAAGTCTATGATATCATGCCCGTAAATGAAATATCGTGAGGTTCTTTGTAGAGACTGTGTCAGCTGAACGTGTTGCCATTTGCGATCCTTGCAGTCTTTACAATACCAAGTTAAAATGTTGACAGATTTGTTTTGATCTGTTGTGTGGCTGTGTGTGTGTGTGTGTGTGTGTGTATGTATGTATGTATGTGTGTGCACGTGCGTGTGTGTGTGTGTGTGTGCCTCAAAGTCTCGTTGATCTTCACAACATTTGGTGATTGCAATCTCTTCATAAAATATATGTATACCCGTGTGCACCCTTGCTGTATCTTGGAAAATTGCCTACCTAACATACTGATGACTGAACCTGTTGTATTCACATTAGCCTTAACACGAAATCACGAAATATGTGAGGACACTTATACTGTACATAGGCACATAACAGCATTAGTTTGGGGGCCTTACAAAGAAATTATTCAGGAATTGGACTATCATATTGGTTGAGTATTTATAAAAAGCATTCATGTTTATTCTACAGATTGCTGTATGATTTCTGATTGCAGAACATTTTGACAGAGTAACAAACACAAAAGTTATTTCTTATACTCTATACTATATTTGTCAAATTTTGGCATATAAAGCTCAAGTCAAAAAGACATTAAATGTCCTCTTTTTTCTTTTTGATGTTACGTAAAATGTGGCTAGCAAGAAACAAAACAAAATAGAGGAAAAATTAAGTGATTGAAACCTTTTCCACTCAACGTGGTCTACCGGTAAATATCTGCCTTGGAAGTCTTATTCATTATGTCTAAGTGACAAATGTGGCGGCGAATATTAATTATTCCAAATGGCGTAAAATACTTTTTAAAATACTCTTTAGTATACTTTTCTGGATATAACAAATTGAAAACATACGCACACAGAAATGACTTTACTTGTAGATACTGTGCCCCCTCCCCCCCCCCCCCTCCCAAAAAAAAAAAAATAGTTTTACTGATGCTGTTCTTGATTTCAGAATCATATGCCATTTGTCCTTTACATTCTTCCGGAATGCGTTTCTTACACATTGTGTTTGTATATTGACATTGTTTCCTACATAAGATAGAGTAGTCCGGACCTTTTTTTTTTTTTTTTTTAAAGCAATGGTGTATAATACTGCGATTTCGCTAGAAATTTGATCCGTATGTAGCCATTGATTGGCGATATTGAAAATGATAGCCGTGAAATGAATTAAAGTAAACTTGACACTGTTTTATGTATTGCTTTTACGACAATTTCATGAAGTAAGACGGTTGTATATAATGTTCTCTCGCTCTCTGGGTAGTAAGAATGATGTGTATTGAGGTCGTGATGTGGCTTCACGAGTGTGACAAGTTCAGCTAGCGTGACTTTATTGTAACGTTTTGTAAATGTGGTTGGAAATAATCAGGTTGTATAATAGATTTGTATTAGCGCTTCTTCTATGAAATTGCAATGTGTGCAATTCAACCTTTTGATAACGATCGCAGAGAAAGAGAGAAAGAAAGACGTAGGCATCAAGTCATGTCGCTGAAAAAACTGTTTCACTCTCAGGTCAAAATGTCATGGGCACTATGTATTCAAAAACATTACTGATGGTTTATGCAGGGTAAAGCCAACTCACTGGAGGACAGCCATAAAATTTTATTTCGAAGTTTTCAGGAAGTTGTGTAAATTAGAAGCAAAGTACTGACGAATACAGTGAAGAACGTAATATACGATACGGCATTAATCATTTAAGTCAGCCAGACATTTTCATTAGGAATTTTCTCTACGGATCCTTGATACACAACGAATAACATCATATTTTGATGAGGTTGATAATTGACAAGATTTTTTTTTTCCAATGATTTGCTATTCTTTAAGCTCTGTTCATGCAAATTAACAAATGGAGTTAACGTCTCCATAAAGAAACGGAACAGCTCGATTGTCGTTTTTATTTCATATTCGAATTGCTAAATGTGCTCTACAAGAAGTCTTGTTAGTCATTTTGTATCCATACAGACTGTTCGTATGTACTGGAAAATAGTATGATGCTTCACGTGTTTAGATCTTTATATCGTACGATTTGTGTAATCCGCCAACTCGATGCACACATAAACACACACACACAAACACACTCACACACAAACAAACAAACAAACATTGATTACGTGGCAGTTCATTGAAAATCATCTCATGATTTATAGGGTGATTATCAAAGCATGCAGGGCATTTCAGGGCATCAATTCAGTGGAATACATGCACAAATGAATACGTAGGTAAAATTAGAAGTATAATAAAATGAAAGGAAATGTGTTGATAAGACAACTGTCACATTGAAAATGCATTTCCAGGTTGTTTCATGTACATCACCGATCGGTCATTCAACTAGACAAACATGTTTACGGGTAGGGATAACGAGACAAAGGGTGCGAGTGAGGGAGCGAGAGAGAAAGCGAGAGCGAGAGAGAGAAAGTGATAAGACAGGTGTAAATGTTTTACAAGTAGCGCCATCGATGACCGAGAGGAGTTCATTTATTTTTGCATGTCAATTAATGTAGAAAGAAAAGACAGGAAATAGCTCCAGTTCCGGGAGAGTGCTGTATAGGTGTTTTCGTTCAAGTCCTTTTAGTTGTATCAAATATTCCAAATGCCTCGAAAAGGAGTGTCGTAGTCGAGTAGCAATTTAACAGTAGAGTTGGATCTTTTCGGGGCAGACACCATTTTGATTTCACCGAGAGAACATTGAGTTAGCTCCGTGATGGCAGAAAACCAACCTGCCACACTCAGGCGCCAGTTGGCAAGATAATTTTTTGTCTAAGCCCAATTTCGTTTGCGGCCAGGAGCCGTCCGTCCACCTTACCGTCAGCCTGTGTACTGGCTGATTAGAGTTCAGATTTTGTTTGCTGCCAGAAGGCGTATTCCAACAGCCTTTGCAGCCTTCCAGTAGCCAAGAAGAAGAGGCATTTTGGTTATATTACACCGGTCATTGGTAAGTTAAATTGCGATTTGATTTCTGCTTTGTCGTGTAAAAGGATGTGAATGTGTTTCAGGGCACCACATATAGCCCCGGAGAACCCCGTGAATAAGTGATAAAGTATATTATAAACGATGCGGTGATGTTTGATAAGCTATGCACGGTTATATTTCCAATGTTTGAAACATTTCATTATGTGAATTTTTGTATGTTAATTGGATAATAATGCAGTTCGTAAATTGTCACTGTGATGTCAGGATTTTAAGCTGATAATCTTTGTGTGTGTGTGATTAGAACTAGGGAGGACTTTGGACGCCAAAGAATACGGAACGCGGGTCCCTCGCGACACTTTGGAGCTGGAACAGCAACCTCGCATATAAGGACGCTCCACCCACGAATCAGTTCATGTTCTGGAAGCGAACAGTTTGACAATTAATGTGACTCTGGGGACAACGCAGGTGAGCGATGAACCTGGCGGGTGCATGACACCCTGTAGATATGATTGGTTACGACGTGGAAGTGTCGCTGAAGTAGAGAGATGAAGGTCATGTTAAATTGGTAAAAAGATGAAAATAATGTGCACATAATTCGAAGATTGGTATTTATATACTTCATGATAATTGCGGGTTAGCACAGAACCCGGATGTAAACGGAAGCAGTGTAATTGAAGACAAGTGTTTTAACCGCGGTAAACCGTCGTGCGTGCAGGCTGGTCATCTCCGGATCAGCACTACGGTGGTGTGAACCAAATAGTGTTGCGCTTGATAGCAGATAGTGTATTGTCAGGGATAACGAATTGATAGTGAAGCTGGTATAATTATTCTGAACAAGTGTCAAGCCAAAATTACAGGTGGAACCGGACCAAGACAGGGTCCCGTTCACATGGTTGTCGAATATAAGAGTATTGTAATTTAATTTATCTCACTAAGAATTTTGATTTTGCATTTTATGTTGGTCACAACTCCTTGATTTCAGTCCTGTAAATATTCCACAAATGCTTATATTAAATTGTACATTGAAGTGAATGGCACGAGTGTGATTGAGTATTATTTGAGTCCGCCCATGTGACAACAACGAATATAAATGCTTTGCAATAGGACACCGCTATGGATGGATCTTGACAAAAATTAACTGCTATGGGATACAGTACTGAACAAAATGCAAATATAAAATAAAACAGTAATAATAATGATAATAACAGTAATAGTAGTAGAAGCAGTAGGCGTAGTAGTAGTAGTAGAAGTAGTAGTAGTAGTAGTAGTAGTAGTAGTAGTAATGACAATAACAACAACAATGATATCAATAGATAATTACAGCACAACGCTTGTAATCGATCAATCTATTGTGACCAATTCTAAGGCGCAGAGGGGCATAGAGCGAAATTTTATACAGTTTGTATAGGAGAGGAAAGGACAAAGGAGAGATATAGAAATATATATTTTTTCTGTTTTCGTACATTGAGGTACTTTATTTTCCATCTAACGTCACATAAATCATTTTACAATCACATCATCCACAAATAATCCAAACACACTCAACATAATCATTTTGACAGAAAAACAAAAACAAAAGGTACACCAATGAAACCAACCGAAATAGTTACGCATTTTTCTTAATCCGCTTTCATCAAATCTTGCCTGGTTGCGCTTCAAAATAATGTAGAATGTTAATTCCGCTTTCAAATCTTCAACAAAATGATATACATTGAACAAGCAATTATTTCCTTCATTACGTTCTTCACGTTCATTACGTTCTACACATGATACATGCACTTCATCACCGTATAATATATATATATATATATATATATATATATATATATATATATGTATATCTTTGAATGCATAGAATCAATATATTGAAGATTAGTTAAGTATGATTTTACACCGAGGTTGATTTTGTTAATATGCTGTTATTGTCATTGTAGATTCTGAAGAAGGGCAATTAGCCCGAAAGCTTAATTGAAGGGGTGCTATACTCAACGTCACAGCCACGTCTCTCTTGCAAGTTTTACTGACAATATATATATATATATATATATATATATATATATATATATATATATAATATACATATATATATATATATATATATATGTGTGTGTGTGTGTGTGTGTGTCTGTGTGTGTGTCTGTGTGTGTGTGTTTATGATTTTAAGTATACATAAACAAATAAATAATTAAACCGAAACAAGACGCGAACACGTGTAACTTCGGATTCTTTTTAAATATGTTTATATGTTTCCATGGATTCTGCTGATCGGATTCTCAGTAAAAGAGCACTCCAGACAGACGGGCAGGCAGATAAAAGTCTTATCTCCGAGAGTTGAGATCTTCTCTACGATATTCCCTGATAGCTCCACTACTTCAAACTTGTGACTTTTGTCTGTTCTATTTTTATATCACGAGATAGACTAACGTATAGGAGGCGGCGATATGGCCACCACACCCCTTGTTAGATTATACTTTAAACACTAAGGTCAAAATATGCCTACGGTATATATAGCACATGGCGAAGAATGTATGAGATGTCAATAGATACTGAATGGACAAATCAATTATCATAATTTTTATGACTGAGGATATAGAGCTCAATTCTACCGTGCAGTCACAAGGGATTAAAACTCATGCAATATGAATACTGACAGCGTGAGCAGCTGATGAGTGCGGGTAAAATGAAGCTATCATTTTTAATGACGCGGTACTTTAGGTAATAGGGAGCTTTAGATTTTAGACGCGCGGACGTTCAAAGAGAAAAAAACACGATCTGAGCGTGCGCAGTAGCGCGGATCAAGTTACTGCGCACGCTCAGATCATGTTTTTTTCTCTTTGAACGTCCGCGCGTCTAAAATCTAAAGCTCCCTACTATCAATCTATGACAACGATGCCTTATATGAAAATCAATTCTTTAGAAATAAGAACAGATCAGGCGTAAAACCTTATTGGCTTAATATTGATAAGTAGTCAAACTCAAATAACTAAAAAATAAAGGGCTGTCAGGAAGTCATGTAAAAGTGATGTTTGATTAAGCTCTAATTATCAAGTTTTCATTTTCACTATCTATGATTTAAAAATAGTTTGATTTTCAAGTAGTACTATATTTATCTGCAGTTTGTTTGCTGTATAGTGCACCCAGATAACTTCGCCTCTTAAAATAACCATGATATGCATATTATGTTTATGGTTTGTTTGTTTTTACAAGGGTAAAGATATCGCTTCTTCCCTCGTTAATTTCATAACTAAACCTTTTCACAGTTGTCCCGAGTTAGGCATATTTGATGTTTAGTTGTAGAGAAATAGTCTGTATATTGTTATTTCCGCTCCTTAGCCAGGAAACAATTCTGAGAGGGTCTATACAACTTTGTCTTTTTTCGTCCAGCGCCCCAGTTGAAGTTTGAGCAACTTATAAATATAGTGCAGATTCTGCGCAGATGAAGATGTGATTTGTGAACATCAAGACCTGTTTCTACATCTTGACACACTGCAACAACCCTTGATTTCATTTTTTTTCTATAAACGAAATTAATTCATTCTAAAAACTTCGTAATCTGATGTTAATATGCCTCTTGAGCAACAGTACTTCACTCATACAATCCACTCACAGATATCCGTTTGACTTTGTCAATGCTAACAAAATCGTCATGATTACAGTACTGCGACTGAATAGTAACTGTTGTATGTATCCATATAATTATGCATGAATGATAGATTAGAGTGTTTATGCATGTCTCTTTGTATATACTCCTGTGTATTGTCCTCTGGATCTACCTTCCCTTCTCTTCCATCATTTTGTCATTATTGTTGGTTTTGTATGTTGATCCTGTGCTGATAGATGCATAATTCTTTGTGTGATATATCTCGACTGACATTGTCAATCCAACACGTTTACTTTGACGCATAATGATATCATTGATTAAGTGATCGATTAACCCTTGAAGGTTTTCCACCCAGGTAGATAATTATGCAAACGTGATGGCGGCGGTTTTTAAAAAGTGTTTTACTCAGACTGTGTCCACGCATTATCGTTCAATTACAAAGTCTTGTAAAAAAAAAAATGTTGTTATGAAAACCAAAACAATTAAGGAATGACACAACGGAAATATGATTAAAAAGCATTGTGTGTGTGTGTGTTTTCTTTTAGATGCCCTTAATAACCACAAATCTTGTTGGAGGCTTGCCCTACCTAGCAACAACTAAGTGAATTCTGCCCGCATGGAACTTTATTGGAGGTAGCAGGTGAATGGAATGACTCGTTTTTAGGCTGTAGGAAAATAAGCATGCATGAATTGTCAATACATTACAGAAACGGTCTATTCTCCCGTCAAAGCCAGATGGCATATGCTACCTTAATTCCATGAACTTTCACACACACACTCACACACACACACACACACACGCACACACATACACACACACACATACACACACACACACACACACACAAACACACACACATACCCACACGCACACACACAAGTCCTTGAAAAAAATACTTGTACTGCTTTTTAATTGTTACCTTTTATATACCAACGACATTAATTCAGATTCGGACATGACATAATTGGCCAAAGAAAACATACACACATATTGCTAAATATCCCAAATACAACGTACTGAGTATTTTGAATCTTTGCCTAAAGTCGATTTTAAAGGGTCTCTAAAGATAACTTGCATAACCCGATGTTGGCATGGTACTTCACCTGTCACTCAGGGAAATGCGTGCCTTTGTTTACTCTAATTACAAACGACAGATGTTTGTTTGATAGATACTTTATTTTCTGCAAAACAACATACATAAGTTACATAATCATGAACATGTAGGAATTATACAAAGTAAATTCAACACAGAGTCGTTTGACTTACGTAAACAACGATATACATAAGTTACATAATCATGAACATGTAGGAAATATACAAAGTAAATTTAGTACAGAGTCGTTTGACTTGCATAAACAAGGATATGAAAGAAAATTAATGATATAATATACAGTATGCATGTCTATGCAGCAGTAATTACAATAACAAATGTAGTTAAGAAACGATTATGCAGAAGGCCGCCATTATTAGCATTGCTTGAAAAGATGGCCGGCCCGAGGAAAAGATAGGGACGTACTATACAGGGACGTAATAGATGATTTCCAAATGAGCAGCACTATACCTGGAAGACAAATAGGGTGCACGTCACGAGTCCGACACCCGTGGGTCACCCAGCCCACAAATTACACAGCCCACGAGTCATACGGCCAACGAGGTAGTAGTGCAGAGCCAGCGCGGACTGGGTGTGTGCAGAGGATGTACGGATGAACTAGACTCATGAGCTCGACATCAAGTAAAATCGGCCCACGACCTATACGGTCCACCAGCTCGACACTATAAGCTAATAAGGCCCATGAGCCCGACACTAGGCAAACAAGGCCCACGCTCGAGATCGACATTGGCAAAAAAGGCTTATTGTGCGCAGTGTCGAGCTCGTGGGCTTTATTTGCCTAGTGTCGAGTTCGTGGGCTGTATGACTCATGGGCTTTATGACTTGTGGCCTGTATGACTCGTGGACCTTTTTTCAATGAAGAGCTCCTGGACTGTAAAACTCGTTGGTGTCGAGCTCGTGGGATGACACCGACAAATCGAGTAGAACGCACAAACTCCGCATAAACAACCATCCATCATTTCAAACAGCAATGACAGGATACCCTCTGACTTATAGATCATTGCACACTTGAAAAATTTCCAGAGTCATTTCATTTCCTTGTTTTTATTGATGTATTTATACAAATTGTGTACTTCTGCTCTGTCTGAAAACATCCTATCAAGCAGAAAATGATAAGAGATAGACTTTCGTGTCCGGATCACTTTTCCTAAGATATAGACCACCGTCCAAGGAACAAAAGAACAAAAAGTCGTACCTCGTGCCTTCCACCATTGCTGCATCATTTGATCAGGGAGGTGAAAATCCAGGGAGGTGGGAAACTTTCCACCTCCCTGATTTGATGCAGCAGTGGGAGGATGTCACCTGCTCAGTATGGCTTTCAGCACGATACCCCTTTTTGATCCCGACTTGAAATGTTTATGACGACGACGCTAAGAAAGATGATCATGATAAAAAGACAATTGTAGCGACAACGATGAGAGTGCATGTCACCGTGAAAATGATAATTGTAGCAATGATAAGTGAATGATCATAATAATCATATTATGATCATCACAGACACACAAGTTTATGGAATCAAACTTCGCTGGTATATCAAATCCTTTTAGTTTGCAACTCAAATTTTCAACTTGTTTTCCATCCGCGTCAATCACTATAATATCTATATGAAAAAACGTGACTGGAGATAAGGTTCTTTCAGACGCTAATCGCTTCAAACTATATCACCAAGCCGTTCATAAGTATTTTGACCCTTCCTCTACCTCCCGTCGCGGCTATAACCTCCGGTTGCAAAGTTCAAGCACGAGGTACATGTGGCCGTTTGATTTGGGACGACGCGACGGTGAACAAACTTTATAGCTGATTTTGCGCTCCACGAGTAATTCTAATGAAAAAAAAAACTAAGATGATGCGAAGTGTTTAATGATGCATGGGCGTAACTTCAAGAAATGGGTGTTTAGATACAACCTTTATCTGGAACTGACTGTCTGATATTCGCCACGTGTACAGTGATTGATGCAGACATTGTATGTTTTGATACACATTTTGGTAGCGTTGGATGATAGCGACCACAAGGATTAAGGTACAGTTTAGCCAGTGACAGGCTTTCGACTTGACCGTGCTAGAAGGTATGAACCATTCCTTGCCTGGTAAGAACAATTTCTTCTCATATCTACATCTATAATGTCTTCGTGATTCAAAGAACCAAAGCGACCTCATGCATTTCATTCCATGAATCGAATGTACAGCCCTATTTTATGATAATACATCAACTATCGACTTCTATTGTACAAACAACAATATCAAGACTACTGGTATTTTTAAGTGTGTACCTGAGCTTGTGGCATTTGTAGAGAAATTAAGTAATGCAATGCTTTTTCTTCCACTTTCTGTTTAATGCAAACACATCGATTTATTGCTTTAAAGGATCGTGGGTGTTTTAAGAATGCGTGCGTAAGTACTTGAAAAATATCGCAAAAACCAAATACCTGTATCAACAATTTTCAAGAGCAGCTTAATCGCAAGAAACCATGATAGAGTGAAATCGCGATTGAACAATGTTTCCGATCTCACAATATTCTTTCTCGACTTTACGCCATCAATGTCTTCGCGAAATCAAAATATTTCATATATCAAAAGTATCAACGTGATATTGCGTGAATCTTGTCATAGTTTTCGAGTAAACACTTATAATTCCCTCAGATTTGTGTAGGTCTAATAACGATTCTTTCTATCTGTCCTCGATGGAAAAAAATCTTTATGTTGGAAGAATATTTCAAGTAGAAAATGCAATACTAAATCTAAGTCCTTGTAAATCTGTAATATTGTAGATTCAAGATATTGTAAATATAATTATTGTAAATTGAGTTTTTGTTTTGATTTATGTCAGTTAGGGCAACTTTACAATCATGTTCGACTAATCGGGTCCCATTTTTTTTTTCACGGCCTCATTATCATACGCCTGGAATAGAAAAGTACATCGATCGGCCCTACTTGAGTCATAATCGTCACTGGTATTAGATTCGTATACACATCAACTTAAAAAAAAAATGGACGAATATTGATAACGCAGCTGAGGCAACAGCTACTAGTATACCTTATAATTACATACACTATGTTTTAATGAGTGACAGGGCAACATCACCTATAGAAACGCATGTGTATTTTAGAATGTAATTAAAATTTGTACTTTGAACGTGGTACATTTTCATACGCCGCTGTATTTAATAAGTGGAGCTGCTCCTCTTGACTTGATAGTGTTATCAGAGAGAACTATGCATTTTGATTCAAGCTCTTCTCTCGGATGGATCTTTTTTCCCTTCCGGTTATCAACAAGTTGTACGTAATCTTATAAAAGGACTTATGTGGTGGGGAGTTAGGAGGAAGAAACAAAGAAGCTCAGTATCCCTGCTGATGGAAAGAACAGTGTCCCACAGTGTGATACACATAGTGAACACTGTGTGATACCTCTCAACAACGAGCATTTTAATATGTGAACACATTGCGAATCATCACGCAATTCACAGTGTGAAACAGAACATTACGATGTGAACACTGTGAAAAACCACACCACAGTGCGAAATTATATTCACATAGCCGATTATGTGAACACACTGTGAACACACTATGAGACACTGTGTACTGTGTTCACTTTAGTGTACATCTTGAATGTGAAAGATCACTTTTTACAATGTATCATGCAAGCAATGCATACTATTGCGTTCTATATCCTGTCCAACGCCGTGAATGAATATCAAGTGAAGGCACCAATGCAATGCACCTGTCTGTTGAAAATTGTACATTGTGCTTGAGTGATAAAAATATTGATGCAAAATGACGGAGCGAGTATGAAAGCAACAATGGTGATCCTAGAAAGTCTACGAAGTTACTGGCAATTCATGCAGATAATGGCAGTTTACCCTACCTGTTCTGTTCGAAGTGATTATGAATTAAGAAGACTATGTGATATCATATATATATATATATATATATATATATATATATATATACATATATATATATATATATATATATATATATTTACATATAATGTATGTTAAACTTCAATATATATATATATATATATATATATATATATATACATATATATAATGCATATATTTATGTGTCCTTTCATAAGGACATTCTATCATTGACGATGAAAGAAACGCTTGACCTATCTGAGTAACGTGCAAGTCTATCTCCTTCAATAATCGAAGACTACAAAAGATCGCATTAATTTAGGCCTACAAGGACTTCAGCCAATATTTGCACAGCTTAAAATGAATGTCGAGCGGAGACAAAGTTTGTCAATCAGGTGAGGGGGGGGGGTGGTCTTAAGTGTTCGAGTCAGGTTTGAGGTTCTCGATTTGAATAGATGAGTTTGGGTTGAGCAGAGTCTGTGGGTCTGGTGCGATCATACGCTGGTTTTCCGAGAGGTTCAGCGATCAGGTGCAAACCAGTGCATAAATCTGATTACGAAGATTTTAGGGTTTTGCGAATTTTCGATGTTGAGCAACTAGTTAATGACAATATTGATATCTCAACACGGGTTCTGAAAGAGTATCCTGAAACAAATCTAAGCTCTTCGAGGAAATGTGTGTCAGTTCTTATTGTTGTTGTTATTGCACAGCCATCAATAAAGGGTTTCTGATCTTGGCTACATGTTTGGCACTCTAAAAAAAATTGTGCTGGAGGGGTTGGGGTTAAATAGCGACTATATACTCATTCGCTTCATGTCACGCCCTTCTTGTTAGAACACTCAACTGATGGAATGTAGTGCAAAATCCAAAATGCAATCTGACGAAAGGAAATTTGAGAGACAAACCTAGTTCAACGAAATTGAAACTGTTCGGCATACGCACGTACTTCCCTTTTTACTCTTTTTTTTTTTTTTTTGGTCGTTGTTGATAAAATCTGCTTTCATCTCATGTTGAAATGTAACAGCTAGTGTTCCTATCTTCTATCTTGCAGAATTTGAATCGTACATTTATGACGGCTTACGGATTTATTTTGATGAGGTAGTTCTGTCGTTCACAGTTGCTTTAAACGAGGGAACTTTGACAGTTTCAGCGACATGTATTTTTTTTTCGCTCCGAGGGTGAGTGTGCATCTAGAGTGCCTGGCAGATTTTAGGTGCATCTGATAAAGGGCGCCATCTCAGCCCACAGCAAGTTATGTCAGAAACAGCTACGAACGGTAATAATCTGGCCTTCCTTCTAGAAAGTAGGGATATGAAGTATAACCTCTGTCTTTACCGGTGACGGGATGACTATTTTCAAGAGCAGTCAGTGTAAATTCAAGATCTTTTTGTGAGTCGGAGTACTGCATATTTAGCGTACGCCGCTCACTGTGAGTAACCGAATTACATCTTCTTCTAAAAATGTTAGAGTACGTGCTGTTAGATCTGTAAAGCTGTGTTTGCATGGACAAACAAAATTTATTCTCTATAAAGGCAATTTTGTGTATCGAGAGCTTGATAGAATTTATGAAGACCTGCATAATAGTCTCAACCGACTTTTGCTCGCAGCACGCCTGGTGACCAAATCGATGTCGGTACATGTGTCAGTACATGTGTATCGATTTACATTCTATATTATTACCTATATGAGGGAGTTTTGCGAGGCAATTCCGGTTGATATTTTGCAGGGTTAAAGGTCAGCAGTTGATATTTTGCAGGGTTAAAAGGTCAGCAGTTGATATTTTGCAGGGTTAAAAGGTCAGCGGGCAATATGCTTTTCGCCACGTCCCTGCGGAACAGCAGGGAGGTGAGAGGAATCTCACCTCCCTGGGAACAGTAACATTGTGCAAACAGCGCAATCTTCCGGTTTGGGGAGGTGGGAAGAGAAAGAGTGGAATCTCTCTCCCCACCTCCCTGCTCTAAACGTAAACATTCCGATCGACCACGAAAAGAAAACATTCCAGGACGTCCAGGGTGTCAGTTACACGCACCGCAAAAGAACGCTGATAAATCAACTCATACAAGGTCGACCACATACAGCAGCACTAGGCAATGTGACTAGTCCATTTGTGATCAGTAATTGCACAGTGACCATCAGTTTTACAACTCTCAAACTTTTAAAAGAGAAGTAAAAATAAAGTGTAAGAACGTTCAGAAGTTTGAAGTTTGCCTGTTACAACTACATGTATCTTTGAAGTTGGAGTTGAATGATATACACTGATGAACAATTTTGCAATTATTCAACATGTTGATGGTCTACAGGTAGTCAAATGTGGCTTGATCTGTATCATATATACTGTAGTGTATAGCCGTATTTACATATTTTCTTAATTTACCTAGGGGGATAGGTAATAATTATGATATTGACTGGCCTTTCTTTCGGGAGGTACCAGATAAATATTGCCCGCACTGAAAACATATTGCCCTCGTCTTCGACTCGGGCAATATGCTTTCAGTTTGGGCAATATTTTCTGGTACCTCCCTCAGGGCCAGTCAATATTATATAATTATCCTTTAGGAAGGAAAAATAAGACACCCCCAAAGGAATATTTCATTAATAGGTTTGTAGAGCAAGATAAGTTAGAAGAAAAGTTAGCAGTTCTACGTAATACGTTGTCAATACATTTGCAAAAGTGGGAAAACTGGAAAAAGAATTGAGAATTGTAGGGCCTATTGCACATCCACCAGGAAATGCCTTTCGACGCACTCGTATTGAAATATGTGTTATAATGTATGTCAGGAGATACATGTTTTAGTTGTTTCTGAGGTTTTTGTTGTGAGGGGGATTTTGAAGGGGGAGGGGGAATGGGGTAGGGTAGTAAGGGGGAAATGGACGGGGTAATGGTGGTGTTTGTTTTTTTTTTTTAAGAATAAACTTCAATCAATGGATATTGATACTTAAAGTTGGTTTGAATGAATGTTGAAAAGAAAGTATCTTTGGGTTAGTGATTTAGATTCGTAGAAAATTCGTAATGTAAGGAAGGAAAAATTAAAAAGAGAATAAGGGGTTAATAGTGTAAAAATAGTTTTAAAAAGAGATGTGTATATGGATTGTGAAAAAAAAATGTATCAGAGTGCATCAAAATGTATCAAATTCATGTTAAGTTTCGGTATAAATTTTGTTTCCATTGATGAAAATGACTACGAAATTAATGTAAAGAGTTTTGTATTAATTTGTTTGTACATTGTGTTTCCCATTGATGAAAAATAAAATATTCTTTAAAACAACATATATATATATATATATATATATATATATATATGTCCTCTCTTTTCCAATAACACAGTTTTTTTTTCTTTTCAAACATTGTAATACATGTACAATGTATCGGTTGTGTGCTTGCTTATTTTCCTATTCCGTTTTCAGGGATATGCACTTATATTTCATATTACATTGACTTCCTGTAATAATTGTACATGAATTTGAAAGAAAAAACTTCCCGGAAATGGAGGGGAGGAGGAGGTATCAAATTTCCACTTCAATGTATGAAATAAAGTGGCACATAGAGTACCAATAAGACAGGAAGGGAATATATGGTTATATTGTATGGTAGTGATGTTTATGTTTACTATTTCCGTCTATCCAAACAAAAATGTTTTGCAATGGTCGACCTGATTTACATCTCCTGAGAGTGTTTGTATTTCTAAGCTCAGTTCTTTATGTGTTTGAAAATTATCTTTGTTACCACCACAATGACTGCATAATCATATCACTGTCGCTTGTTATGTTGTATTTGATGGCAATAAGTTCTAGTGGTATATTACATGCATGAAGAATTGTTGAACCTATAAATGAAACGACTTCATGATGTGGGGAGCTCTTCTTACCATAAAATCTACAAGGAAGAATTCTTCAAGGAATTATTCTTCCAAACGTATACAGTTTGTAGTCATTTTACACTATTCGTAATATCAGGTACCTTTGGTTAAAAACAAACAAACAAATAAACAAACATATCGATCGAAAGTGATAAATTCGACATGAAGAAGAATGCAGAATACATGCAAACAATATTTTGATGGCACAAAAGCACACTGTACATGTAATTCAGGAATGAGTATGTGTGTTTATTAAACAAAACTAATAGGAAGCTAAAAACTTGTATACAATGACAAAGCAAGTACAAAAAAAAGAGTCATCAACTACTGTCTCGATTACGTTATTCGAAAGGCTTTTTTCATCAATCGCCTTATCATGACGGATTTTTTTTTTTTTTTTTTTTTTTTTTTTTTTTTTTTTTTTTTTTTTTAGTACTGTACTCGGCACACATCGTTGCCCTCATGTATAACAGCATATTGGCCAAAGTTGCCATGACTGCCATGACTGATGCTCAGAGTAACCGCGAACAAAATTACGAGTAAAACAAAAGCAGGATCACACTGTGTTTGGTGCAGTATAGCGCCCTCGTCGTGTGCACTGGTTATACTGCTTTCTTTCGACGCATACCCACTGTGCCTACCGGTAGCTGGCAGCTCAGTACAACGACCAAAGCACTCCAAGTCTATCGTATGCTACTGTATCTGGTGATATGCATACAGTTTGTATGTGTGTATGGACAGTTCGTACATAATATCAGGCAAATGTAGCGATTTTCATGCTCTATCTGGACAGGGTTTTCTTCTCGATTTTACACACCACTAGGACCCCTGTTTGAGATCGTCAACAGTGTTCTCATTTCGTCATCGCGTTTGGAACTAGTAACCTCATCTACGGTAGGAATGAAATAAGATGTAAAACAACAAACATTGCCCCCACCAGAATAACAATGAAATGCTGTTCTGGTTACTGAAAAATCTGGAAGCGGATGCTGTGATAAAGTGACTGACTGCGGATTAAAACCTTCTTGGTTGATTTTACAAGATGAAAATAGTTATGCTATATTGGACGTCACTGCAATACCCGTTAATACTCTATCTGTTACACGAGAGCTGGCGTCATCTGCGTTATATTTAAATTACATTGATATACAATTGTATTAGATACTATTGTATATTCCACAAAGTAACTTCTTAAACATTCTGGGAACATTTGCTATACTGTATTCTACTACTGTCCAATTATTGACACTCATCGCATCTGTGAAATCATGATATCTCCGTTTGCTGTCGTTTAGGACGTCTTTCCGCATGAAAGTCTTCCTGTGACTTGTGACCTCGGAAGAGATGAGTGCAATGCCTGTATTGTAATTAAACTTCAAATGCGAAAGTTATATGATCTTAATAAACTGACGGATATTGTCTAATCACTTGAAATCAATTTTCTTTAACTCAAATATCATGGCAGCGAAAAGCAATTAACAACGGCAGTATTTTTAAGATCTAAACTCCTTGTATACGTATAAATAAAAAAAAATAATTCTTCAACTACACTTAGCAGGCTGTAAGTAGATATGTATCCCTTGTCTAGCACTGTTGTGCTCTGTGTCTCAGTTCTGCAGGGTATCTTCACTCAGTTGCGATCACACGTGCCACATAAAATGCTGTTTAGACAAACTTTTCTTAGAAGGAGAACACGTGCTCTCCTTAAATCCTCCATACAACCATCGTCTGCCCGGAAAGATACTATAAATTCAGGTTCACAAACATGAATTCTTCTTCCGTAACATTCAGTTTGACGAGCATGTCCTTTGCCGCAGGAGATAGGTCTTTGTAGTCGTGTTTTCTGAGAGCGGACTTTCCCGACCGGGAACCTGATCTGGATATCATCTCCCCGAAACCCGCATCAGCGAGAGCAGTGAGGAAAGCCCGAGCCACTGGAGTGGGAAACCTGTTCGGTTTCTTTCCCGGAGTCACGACGATGCCAACTGCTAACGGCGGAGCGAGTTTCCTTTGAGCAACGTATGACGCCTCAAGCTGCTTCTTGCCGTTGGTTAGGACTCGCATGGCGTTCCGGGGATACCTCTCGACGAAGTTCTCGAAATCCACGCTAGTTGGGTACTTGTGGATGGAAGTCACTGTTTGATATGCACCTTTTCTCCTTGCGCGCCGTGCTACACTCCTGGCCAAAGCCTGACTTGACCGCGACAATGGTCTGGGAGGCATGGAGAGGTTGCCGACCCGTTGGCGGGGCAAGAGCTTTGGCAGAGGACGAGACATATTTGTTCGCTGGAGAATTATACCTTGTCTATTATCCCTGGAAACCGATTCTGATGTCGCAACAGCCCGGGAATGGACAGAGACTGGAATGCTGGACCCTGGGGGAGTGTATGACACCTGAACTATTTGAGGATCCCCTGACGCCATGCTCATTTGCACCGGTACGCTGAGTGGTTGGCGGACAAGGGTTTGAGCCGTTGATGGCCTTGTAGGTAGGGTCTCCACTGGTACCTGTTGCTGCAGAGGAACTCTGTGTTGTCGCACAGACTGAGTGTGAGGCCCAACACCTGCGACCACGCGATTAGTACCATCTCTCCGAGAAACAAGCCTATTTGATATCGCTGGAGAAATTACTGGCGCAGTGGGTCCCTGGGTGGTCGCAGAAACGAACGTTTGGGGTCTAACAACGTCCACAAGCCGGCGATTGTGCTCCATATTATTTCTGGTCTCAGCCGCGGCAGGTGATGGTTTCTGGGCAGAGGCTGACTTTGGAATGTGTGTGCTCTTACTACTGGAAACACCCTCACAGATGGCAACAGAGGGTGTGAGTAATGCTACCTTGTGGCGAATACACAGCCGAATGAGACTGACAGCATTGTTCACGATGTTTGCCGAAATTTTAGTCTGGACAAATTCGGGCGTCTCATTTTTCAGAACCATCTGTCCCTGCTGGGTGAAGATGGTTCCAGCACTCTGGTTCAGGCAGTGCATGACGAGAGCGAGCCTAGCCACCTGACCCTGGCTCTTGGACAGAATGCGTCGTAACGGGCGATTTTCACTGGCCATCTGCGTAGAAGAACAGAAACATGACTGGGAATTTATAACTGTCTCATTAAACTACAGGGAACAACACAGTTTTCATGATCACAACGCATGTTACGAATATCGGTCATGATGGAGTCCTCGCACACACAGTCTCTTACTATAACCCACCTGGTCAAGCTTTTCTTCAACTTCGTTGTAATAGGATGCAAACGCCGCATCAGCACCCGAGTCGAGAGTGTAGACCCGCAAGTTGTCGTGGTCCTGTCGAAGTTTAAGGAAGATTGGAGCGAGAAGAGGACCATTGGCACCGACGAGTTGGTTGTGGAAGACTCTACGATTCACTGGGCAGGCAATCGCTACGGTGGTCTCTAGAAACCCAGAGAATGCGGCAGACTCGTTGATACGCGGAAGGATATCCTTGTGATTGAGAAATCCTGAATGACGGATGAGACAAAGGAGAGAGACATTCTGACAGAGCAATACGGTAATCGGACATTGTATAGTTGCAATGGCATTGCAACAATATTGGTCATTACATCTACAAGGTGTACATGTATGAAAGTTACATCTAGTTTGGCACATACTTCAGACATAGATGGCGGCATCGCACATGGATCAAAGGGAGTTAATAAGACTGCATCTCTTGGTATGACCAATTCATAGATGTCCAGATGGGGGTGTGCAAATCATCCGAAAGCCTCTTTAACGTGCAATAACATTCCATTTAAGTGAATTCGGTATTAACTTTAAGAGACTGAAATCGATCAAAATAGTAAATATTTCGTCATAATCGGATATGAAAAAGACGTTCGTGGAATCTTTAACATTGTGATTTCGTATGCCACTGGTCTCAATCAAAATGCAAACTACAAGAGAAGCTAAAATATAAACTTAACAGATCCCAACTATTGGTTAATACACAAAAATTGTATCTGTGTTGTGATCATGTTTTTAAGTCACTGATTTACCAAATACAACAATTTCAAAGTTATATCAATCCACCAATACAATTGAATGTAAATTTGTTCGTTTGTTTGTTTGTTTTTGTTTCTGTTAAATTTCATGTCAAAAAGTGATAAACCTTGGTCAAAATGTATGTGCAATGTAGAGACTTTGGGGGCAATGAAGTCAACACCGCATCTAATTCGCATAATGTGGTCGCAATTTACAAAGTGTATATCATTTCTACAAATTTGAAACTTGCAGTGTAAATTTCATTCCCGAGTTTTATGAAGCTTCAACAATTCTCTTCACTCGATTTTACTCTTGTTGGAGCCAAATTGAACATAGAATGCCCTGTTATGACGTAGCATGTCAAATGCGCAACAAAACAAGCAAAATAACACAGATATTTATATGGCATAGCTGCCAAAAACTCTGATCCGAATTGTTCTGTCATCCGTTGAGGAATAAAAGACTGTGCAATACCAACAATTATGCTGAATAGGACCGCAGGAATCAACAAAGGAAATTAATTTCCAAAGCAAATACAACTTTGACTTGTGATCCTCGACCATTCACCTCTCAAACTTGCTTTGAGTTGCATGCAGATAACACTCCTAGCACTATTGATTCTAAAATCTCTTCAGAAAAAACATTCAAAGCTTATATCTCGGTACGTTGTATTCAATTTTCATTTTTATTCTTGTATTTTCTTTTTACGAAAAAAGCGTCGTTATATGCAGGGATTATACCTCTTGAAGACTCTTTCTACATTCAAGTTGCTACCATGCTATCAATAAAGACTGAAATCAGACTCAAGAGCAAAATAAATGAATGTTTCATATCAACCAGTCCAATAAATATACAGTATTTAAGCAATTTGTGAAGCTTAATTATTTTCCTAACACTTAGATAGACATCTACGAACACATTGAAGGGGTACAAAAAAAAATATTGAAATTCTTCAACTCTAATGCATTCCGCTAAAAGTGTGCACCAGATCGTTAAATTTCATTTCTACGAATTGAAAAGTCCCCTCGTGCCCTGGGAAGGGTTCATACCTCCCACAGCCCCCCCCCCCCCACCTCCACACACGTGGTTCAGTAGGTGACACATATCATTCACACTGTCCTGAATATTCTTTCTTCTTTATTCTTTGTTGATTGAACAATTTGCAAATATTCCATCAAGTGTGCACCAGATCAATGCATTTCAGTTGAACTAAATACAAAATGTTCGTTATGTTCAGAAATGTTACACGTTAATCCGAAGATAAGATAGAGTTCGTTAATCCAAACAGTTTTGCCTTTATTTCGAATTCAGTTGTTCCGAAGGCTATCCAAGAATAGAAATACATGCAAGGTTCATTTTTCCGAAGGTTCGTTAATCTGAAAAAAAAAAAATATATATATATATATATATATATATAATAGTGCGTATATTAACGAACCTTTGGAATAACCAGCTAGAACCCCTCCCCCATTTTTTTTTTTCACTTTCGGATTTGCGAACCTTCGGAATTACTAACCTTATTTCATTTTCTGATTAACAAGCCTTTGAAATAACGAACTGTATCAACCTTGTCATTCCACTGAGCGGTTCATCCGTTTCCCCACTCGATACATGAAATCGCTGCCACGTTCAGTCTTACATGAATTTGGGAGCCACTATACCTAAAAGATATGTGTAATTATCAACTTCATAATCAGTATTTGTTGAAATCATCGGTATGCACAAGTCTTTTTCGCTACTGTTACCATCACTACGATTATATTTTATTGAGTAATATAGTTGAATTTAAATTATGTTAGCACAAAATAGATATTTATCCATACTTATGCGTTTGTTGATACAATAAATACATGACAGTAATAAAAAAAATGCTGAAACAAAATGAAAATAAATGAAATCCGTATCAGTACATCACAGTCATGTTCGTTATTGACATCTTGCATAGATTTAAAGATCTACATCGATAGGTACATACATGTAGTTGCAAATGAAATCAATTGAAGTGGCTACATGTACACAGTGTGAAACACTTTCATATTACAACAGCTCTGATTTGCTCTTTTGCACAAATTTCTGGACTGGACTTACTTTTGTTTTATATGCTTTATTAGTAAGTAATATTTCATTTCATTTCATAAATAAACAAGCAAAATATAGCCAACATAATAATTTATGTTAACGTTCCAAATGAATCTTCAGATTGTTCAGCAAGACGGCGGCATCGAACATCGATAATCAAAGGCACAAATACACCTGTGGAATTCTATTGTATTTGTATATCAATAGAAAACTGACAATACTGATGATGTTTGAATAATTACAGTTAGTTGGAACTCCAAATCTTAAACCTCCTTGGTTGTGAAGCATGGACCTACTACGCACATGGACTATGAATACCGATGAACGGAGGTCTTTCTTTGATCCGACCAGCATCGCCGTCACCTGATTATGTGAATCTTGATGAGTTGCACTCAGAGTTTGGACAATGACGACAAAATCATGCACGGTCACCGACAAAAACAAAAACAAAAACAAAAACGTTTCCTTCATTTCGGTTTTATTTCGCCGAGGTGCCTTTTCAGACTTAACTGCCTTTGGGCAAACAACAATGATGTGCAGCAGCAAACCTCAAATCATGACAAATATCGTGCATTTCGCAAATGAAATTAACTGAGCGATGATTTTCCAATACTGATACTCCACAACTTCACATGCATTTTGTTTAATTGAGATAGTTATTATCTTCTCCGCATGTAGTTTTTAGATATCTCAACGCGCCGTCTTGTTTCGTTTCCAGGCTGGCTGTCGGTGATGCACGATGAGATCAAAGCAGGAAAGCATCTTTAAAATGTTATTGTGACGCTTTTGATAGAAACAGGTGTTTGAATTAATTAACCAGCGATGTATGTCTTATGGGTGCGTTAAAGCGCTCTAAAGAGAACCAAAGCGAACTGAACCAAAGCGTACCGTACCGAACTGTGCCAGATTTGAAGCGTTCGAGCGCTCTGTCGAGAAAGCGTACCTCCTAGTTATTTTTAGAAAAGGTCACGCATTTTTGTACCAAGAATGTCATCCATCTGGCGATTCTGTACTTACAGCTGTCCCGAACAAAGAAAATGGTGTTTTTGCATTGTGACGTATGCGCATGATACGCGCATGCGTAAAAGTGGACCACGGGCGGGCCCGTTTCATTAAACTTGTCATCAGTGACAAGTTGTCATAGATGTGACAAGCTACTGAAATCCTTGCATCTGATTGGCTGAGAGAAAATTTGTCATAGAAATGTGGCAGTTCTCACTGATAACAAGTTTTATGAAACGGGCCCGCCCGTGGACCACTTTTGGCTCGGTACAGTAAGGTACGGTACACTTTACGAGCGTAATTCGAGCGCTCCTCTGGCGCGGGTACGGTACGGTATAGTTCGCTTTAGAAGAGCGCTCGAACGCACCCGTTATGTGTAGTAGGTCCATGGTTGAAGCAAGGTGTTTTTTTTAAAGATAGAGTAACAACAGTCTGCTATTCCTTTTGATCCAATGTTAAATGCCGCCACTCAGAAATATTATATAACATTATATAATAAGTATGTGCTAAACTGGAGCTGCCCCATAGATAGATAGACATTATTTATTCATGTGTGTTTGCATCATGACTAGTCACTCTCTGAGGAAGATATGTCTTTATGATGGTCATTACTTTTCGCCGTCCCTTTTTATAAAACATAAGCGATACATACAAAATTGTGCATGTGCAGGTGCAGACACAGGAATGTGCCAATAAAATTTGCGCAAAAAAAAAAATGATGAAATAAAAATCCAAATCACTCGACTGTACATGTCCCTGTACACTAATCTGACAAATTAATTTATAAAGAAATATTCAGTGTACTTGAAGATAATACCATTTTAGTTTCATTTGACGGAAATGATTGGAAACGTCATAAAACCAGCTTTTCAGAAGGGTAAAATTTCAAATACTTTCCAAACATACAGCTCAGATTTACACTTTTGCACATGCATGCATTTTTGGTCAGAATTGACTTTTGTTTCATACTCTTTATCATAAAGTGAAATTTCATTACATTTAATACATAAAAGCAAGCAAAATATAGCCAACATTATGATATGTTAAAGCTCAAACTAAATCTTCAGATTGCTCAGAAAGATGGCGGTAACTAAACCCCGATCATGAAAGGCACAATTTAATGCACCTGTGGAATTCTTTTGTGCAGCGATAGAAGACTGACAGCTGTTTGAACAACGGATACAGCCACTTTGAACTCCATCTCTTGAACCTCCTTGGTTGAAGGTTATGCACCATATAAGGTACATGTAAGAGGAAACCATAAACACAAACCGGTGAAGTCGTGCAGGCTGATCCCAGGCTTGCCTGTTTATTTAACCACTTTCATCGACAGATCTCATGCATTATTCAGTGAGACGTTCAATGTTCCTTCACGATAACAATCAAAGTTGGAAAAAGTGCAACGTTTTGGAACATTGTTTTCTGCAAAGTTAATGTGCTCAGTCATGCATGACAATATTGTCAACACAGATTATACAAACGATGTAGGTGCTAATGGAAATAATTAAGAAACTCCAGAATTCTCCTTTAAGTTCTCACAACCAACAAACTTGCACTCCATAGTTGACATATATCGTATCCCTCTGATATCAGATTACTTTTTTTTGGGGGGGGGGGGATATACACACGTCTTTAGTAATGGGCTTTACAAGTGGCGAAGCGTACATTTCGTTTTGTGGTGCTACGTTTGTAATTGTTTGATCTTCTTTTATTCTCAACGTATTTTCAATATGATAGCAAGGATAAACACATCCAATGGCTGGATACAGACATAGGCATTTAAAGAAGGAAATTACAAGAACCAAGCACATACCTGTGATGTTGAACCTTGCGTCGCTGTAGTAGTTATCCGAGTCGTCTGTCCAGGGGCTCTGACCCGAGTGGAGATCGAAGAAGGCGTCGCGATCTTTTATCTTCTTCAGAGCGTCCTGCTCCTTGCTGTCACGGCTTACATCAAGCTCGTGCTGCACTTTGTGAAGGTCTTTAGAAAAGAGAAAGCACTCCTTGTTTTCCCTTACTCGCTCAGCCAGTCTGGCCAGGCTGAACTCAAGGTCTGATATCAACATTGTTGCAGACGATTGTCGCAGGATGTTGTCTGGCGCGTTGTCAAAAAGTTGTGGTGTAGGGTGATAGCTTGCTAACTGTTCCTCGACTTCTCTAATGGCACCCACTATGTATCTCTGCACAGCCGACTTCTTGCGACAAGTGTCATCGACTATAAGTGCGGTCCAGATGATGGGTGGCTCGGGCCAAAAATCGTTCAGCGCGATACAGGCGTTTTTGCCCAACATGGCCGCAGCTGCACTGATGAGTGGGTAGAAGAACGCTTCCCTCGTTGTCCCGAGACCATTCGAGCACATATCGACAAGTTTTGCAATGGCAGGAGGAACAATTGTGTTCCAGTCGGTTTCTAGACCAATGTCTTGAGCAGCTGTCACCCGTTCAGACATCTCTGCCGTATCCACAGGATTGTTCGGAAAAGAGGTGTTTTTTAACGCCATTTTATACACCCGGGATATAATACGGATTTGCACTTGCTAATTAGAAAGCTATGTTTCGATTTCTAATCGATGACGGACTTTATAAACAACATAATCTCAGCCTTCTGCAATTGCTCGAAAATATATAACCAGACATTTATACGGCAGGTGCATGCAAGGATAAAAACTCAGCATGCAGGAACGCTAAGGGTCTTGCTATAACGCGATGATGCATGTGTATACACACTGCTCCCCGTAAACCACACGTACCGATATAGGATACTCTATAAGCTACAGTTCCCGAGCGCTTGAAATGTCCGCATCGTGAGGTATCGAGAGGGCATGGCTGTGTGTTTAGCTAGCGGTTCCATTAGAGCGACTCGACTCTTTAGACATTATAGCTACCGAGCCATGTGTGTGTGTGTGTGTGTGTGTGTGTGTGTGTGTGTGTGTGTGTTTGGACGACTGTGTGTGTGCGTGTGTATATATATATACATGTACATCTATTCAACGCATTCGCTTCGCAATATGGTGTGTGTCGAGTACCTCGACCTATGCATGTGGTGTGTATATTGCCCCAGCGGATCTGCTCCTTTTCCTTATAATAATCTACTTCCCATTCAGACGGGGCAATTATCAAGCTCTAATTTATGCCGCGCGGTGCGGACTTATTTAGCCACACGGGGGTCATGGCATAAAAGGGTCTGTCGGCCTATTATAACGTACGTGTACGCTGTAATACAAAGTACTCGTATTATCTCTTTCTGAGCGACTTCGAAGACTCGGTGCGGGTTGCGTTAGGGATTATAGTTTGTATAGCATTATGTTTAGAGGCGTCTGCGGATGGTAAACTTGTGTATGAGCGAGAGCATGCCACTGTCGTTCGATGAAGTGGACACACGCCATCAATAAACGTTTACGACATGCTTCAAAATGTTCAGCCAGGCATATAAGAATCCAAGCAGGAAATTATAGATGTTTTAAGTGCAACTCGACATTAGGCATGTATATTTCGAAAACGAAAGAGTTGCCCTCCGCTGGATCAGTGTTTTATAAATGCATTCTTTGATTAATATATTTCCTGTATTCGCGCTGTTACCCATTCGATAACATATTTCCGTCTTTCTTTTCATATGCCTCCTTCTTGCACGGTCTCTCTCTCCCTCTCCCTCTCCATGCACTCTCCTCTACTCTCTCCCTCTCTTTCTCTTTCATCTAAAATTCCCTAAAAGAGAGCTTATGTATATTCACGCAGTGGCATCAAGTTCACGTTATTACACCCTAAAAACGCAAATGTTGAATCAACATTTAAAAGGGCCGAGGAGTGACAGCATTTTTGAAGTGTTGCATCCAAGTTTTAAGATAACATTTTAAATGCTGAATCTAGCAGGAAAACCAACACTTTGAAAATGCTGTCACTCCTCGGCCCTTTTAAATGCTAATTCAACATTTGTGTTTTTAGAGTGTAGCTATAGAATTATCAAAATGCATGATGTAGGCCTTACATGCATCATATACTTACATGGAAAGTCATTTATATAGATCAGTTGTTTATCAATCAATGATTACACTGACTAAAGTAATTGACTATTACAGCACATGTACATCTCGACATAGAGTCGGGCCTAATATAGTTATCGATTTCATTGTATTGACTTTTGATGTTTGTATAAATAATCTACGAGTGAATCCTCGAATAATTTCCAGCTGCCTTTTTAGTTACGATGGGATGCTGGAAGGTCATAATTGACTTCCAATGAAATCCAGTCCAAACGTAATATAGTAATTTTCTACAGATTATCAATAACCAGCAAAGAACTACCACGCTTTGGTCGAACTCGATTTCTCGAGAATATCGCTTTTCTGCCATACCGATTGGGATTGTTGTGAGTTGTAACTATATTTTCTTATGGTGGCTATAGAGTGCATAATGCTTGCCTCGATCACAATTAGTGGATAGATTAAAAAGTTGTGTGGGCGAGGAACTCAGAACATTATTAAGAGAAAAGATGTTGATCCTTTCGTCTGTTTCGTGATATACACGAGAACATTTTGACCGTATCACACTTGATGCTTTGAAGAAAAAAAAGAAGTTAAACGATGTGTATAGAATAGCAGTTGTATAGGAATATAGTTTCAAATCAGGAATGGTGGTGGTATTATCATTCATTCATTTTATTACATTCTTCAGGTTAAAAGCAAACTAACAAATATTCACTAATTATGTATGGATATGACAATATTGAAAAATTATTTAAGCAAACAAATACAACAGAACAACAGTGTGCATTACTTGTAATAAAGAAGAATGAAATAGGATGTCTTAGTAAAAGCCTATGTGGCTTGACAGGTAGATACACCCATAAAGCATAAAATGATTTACAGCACAAAAATTACTGTGTTTGTTGTGCGTGTGTGTGTGCGTGTATGTGTGTATATAAAAAGGATATTTGACAGAAAGCTGAGTTGAATATGAAAAGACAAAAGATAAAACTTATACTTGTTTTAAAATGAATCCAGGAATTGGATATTGCATAACGATGGAGGTAGGGAATTCCACATTATTGGTCCGATACACCGAAACATTTCCATCAAATCAATGAATACCGTAAAGTTAACGATGCCGATGATATAATAATATTATTACCCACTGTTACTATTATTATGGGTATCGATATACTATTAAGATTTCTGTTGCTATCAAAGTATATTGATAATCATCTTTTTCAGTTTGTTGATAATGCTGCAACGGTTATAGACGATGCTCTCGTGATTACATTAGGCTACAGGGTAGCAAAAAACAAAATGCTGAAATCTGGTTATCAAAAAGTGGCCAGTCAGTGGAGTGAAATGAAGTGATCGAGCTTTCGACAGCGCATGTCCCTTTTGACTCCATAATCCTCCTGGCACAGGGTATATAGTTTAAAACATTCGTATTGTCTAGTAATGTTCTGAACCTTGCTTTCCCTTCATCCAGGAGGAAAGAAAACAGTGCATCGTATACGGTACATGACACATCGCAGACTAATCAAAGCAAGCTTATCAGAGTTACGCCAGTATATTGACGGCAGCAACTCCTTTCGCCGTCTTAGCAGGCATGGCGTACAACGCGAGTCGATACTTTGCATGGCGTACATCAGCTGTCCGCGTCTTGTTTCCATCCCACGAAGGCATCAGGAGAACAGCGGGACCAATGGTGCACCGTCTACGTCAAGCTCACACGTCATCGAAGCACCCCATCGGAAGTGAAGAGCACCTAAAGGAACTCTTTCCACTCGATAGACAGACGTATACATTGCCAGTATGATTTCGTCTTCTTTCTCTCCTAAGTCTTCTCCCGTTCCCCCCTCTTTTACTCAAACTTGATTCATTTCATTTAATGGCGCTAAAGGGAGAGGAAAAAAGGCAAGGAAAATGTCTTGATGAATAATTAACGAAATAAGATGGAAAAAGAGAGAATTATGTACCCAGTTAAAACCTGCGATGTAATAGACAGATATACATCAATATCCTTTCTCATGCATGTACCCTTTTATCAAACCAAACAAACACGCACTCAGATACATAAGCATGTCACAAAGTTTTACATTTTTGAGTATTTTGTACATGAAAAATATAGATATTATTATTATCATATCATAATCATATCGCAATTCTGCGTAAATCAAACATGGGATAACCATTAGACATTATTCATTTATATTGGTGCCCAGTAGGGAAAAGCATTATTTCAAAATTCAAACGTCATTATTCGGTCTGAAATAACAGTCGTTACAGATCTCATGATCGCAGAATTTGGTACGTTCCCACTGCCGATCAGATCAACTCGATCAATCCCGATCAAGCTTTTTTGGCCTGGTCGGGCTCGCTCGGCATTGGTATTCGGGGTCGATCTACCTTGATCGGCATCGCTCCTGCTACCTTCACGATAATTTTGGACATGTCCAAAATATTCGAGTAGGAAGCCCGAACACCAACAGCTCGGGTAGTGATCGAGAAGAGATCGAGCTGATCGGGAATCGGTCGTGTAGAAATCTAGTGTGGTCGGGACGGATTTTTCCCCGAGCTCAGTTCCCGATCATCTCGAGTTATACTCGAATGCGACACGATTGATTTCAGATCATCTCGATCCAGGATTCATCAGTTTCATGAATAACTCGACCGCTACACGACAGCTACAGGACTGCTGTCGATTGATACTCGACTAAACTCGATCATGCTTCGACCGGCACTCGATCAAATACCGAGAACTTTTTGATAGTGGTTGCAGCAGGTGCAGACGTACTTTCTTAGCACTCATTTATTGTTCATGAAAATATATGCAGTCCTTGATCACGTTAAAAAGTTAAATGTCGTCAGTATCTTTAGCCACTCCTGGCCCACTGAAGAAAAGAAAAGGGCCACGAAGAGAGAAAAGACGACAAATCCTAAACAGCAGACATGGTAGAATTAGACTTTCCAGACAAAAATTTCAGAAGAAAGAAAGGAAACACGATTGAAACTGAGGAAAATTCGGTATTCTGGCAATATGACTGTAACGTGAAAGGAAATTTTCTAGATTATTTACTTTAGTTATATACTGAGAAATGTTTCTTGAATTCTATTGCTAGCTTGTCTGTTTCAAAGTTGAAGTTGATTACGTTGATATAAAATCTATTTCTTACGCTGACGTGTTAAAACGGTAGTTGTAACTTAGATTCATAAATGCTCAGTGACTTACTTTACTTTTATTTACGTAGATGTTACACTTTTGCTTCGCTTAATAATGTTTCTTTTTTTTTCATTGAGAGTTGTATGTACATTGCTTGAAGTCAACCTTGATATCGATTGGCTAGGATGAGTTGACAAAAAAATAAACAACCAAGATTTTCATCATTTTTGCTAATGTGAAATGTTATATTGTTTTAATTTTCATAATAATGTACTCTGTTCCACATATCAGCACACTTCATGAATTTAGAAATTAATGTGATACATGTATTTTCTTTTACACACTCTTTGGCTTATACTTTATCAATGCATACATACATATTTTTCATTCTCGTTTTCATTCTTAAATAATGAGAACAATAATGACAAAGATAACACGACTCAATAGGGTTGTAGAACAGTCATTTTTTTAAACTTTATATAATGGTGCATTTATGGGCATATAGGCATATGTTTCATTTTAGACCAAGTTAATTTCAGCCCGCCTATATGTAATGCACTTACGAAGCGTGGCGGTGTATTTTTTTTTTCACGAGAGATCAAACTTTGATTTGCTATTCTTCACATCCAATGCAAATATTGAATGCATATGAACGAACCTATTATATTATACATGGTGTCCCGGCAGACAGAGTGCTACAAAACTGTCTCTTATTTAAAAAGACATGAGCGACTGAATGAAATCGTTACATTGTTCAATAGGAAAAAACACCTCAAATTCTATTTGACACAATGATAATCAATCTTCATGCAGGCGCTTTGATCTCCATGAAAATTTGTGATTTACAAAATCTGTAACTTTGGGCACTGATATCCTACTTGACTGAGCGATAGTGCAGCCGTGAAAACTGATAACGAATGCGTCAAAAAGTAACTACTAAAAACGGATAAACTGAATGAATACAAGTGAATGCATTTTTTTTTTGGGGGGGGGGGGGGAGGGGGTACCTTTTTGAGTGGCTCACAAACGGAGTGATCAGTCTTTATCATCGGGGTTTTTTTTCAGGAAAAATGACTATATAATCGAAACGCCTGCATGAGAATTGATAATTGTGGTTTCAAAATAGGAAGTGTTCTTCTATCAACTGTAGGTTTTCCCGGCCAATTTCGCACTTTTGTCAGTCCAATTCCTAAATGCTGCATTCAATTTAGCAAAATAGAGCATAGATGACATGTTCGGAAGTTCAATTTTATGATATCTTCATTCAAATTCATTTTGGAGCATTCAAATTACCTTTAGCCTCATTCTAATTAACACTTTTTCAATTGAAATTCGTAAAACAAGCACCATTTCGTTATTCGTTCATTCAGTTTAGAATTTTATAGTCACGTGATCACGGACATGCTGCTCTCGTTCATTCAAATTCATTTTGGCAATCAATTTAACATGTTTTGCAGTCAATTTAGCACGCATGTTTATGGTTTGGTTCTTTTTTTTTATAACTTAGTTATTGTTCTCCAAGCGTCATTACGTTTCATATTTTCGTACTCATTTTAGACATTTTGGAAACATTTTATTTTCTTTAATGTGCTTAGTGACTCTTCAAGTCCGAAGATAATGCAATATTTGCATGGCCACAACTTATCTCGCCGTTGAGCGCTTTATTCCGTGTGTCGGCCAGTTGTAGGAAGTCAAGGTTATGATCATCAAATATTCCTATAATTCTTTTTCTGTCCCCTTGAGAAAATTGTAATACGTCTGTTTCTATTATACTTGTGCCGTCATGACTGGAAGAAGATGAAGTTAAACTATAATAGTATTGGTACATGTAGGCCTAAAATGGCATGTATGAAAGAAAAGGGGCGTTACAGAACAGCCGACTCGAGTAATGGTCAAAAATACGATACTTTTACCGTTTAACAGTGCGTGGATTAAACAATAAGTCACATAGAAATACGCGTCTAAATATTATCAACTTTTCAAAAAAGAAATAACATGGCATTAATTTGAATGAACATGTTAGGAATTTGACTGCCCATACGCGAAATTAAATGATTGAAGTACCCCTTTCGCCAGTGCTGGCGAATTTGAATGACTGAAGAGCACGTGCCAATTTGAATGCCCGTTTTACGAATTCGAAAGGCACATGTGCAAATCTCATGGATCGGAATGCTAATTGAACGAACAACTTGCAATTTTGAATGAAAGAATGTGCAGTGACGAGGATTTCGCTAAATTAAATGAACCTTTTATCAAATGGACTAACAAAAGTGCGAAATTTGCCTGGAAAACCTATACCAAAGATAATCATTTCTTTCGTTCATTCATGCTTTTGCAATTAATGGTCAGTTTTATAGCACTCTTTTGGGCCATGCTGTATTCAAGTATAAATACTGAATAATTGTCTCATATAACCAAACGAATAACTGTAACTAATTCTTCTTTCACTCGATCACTCTACGAACCTGCCGACCCGGTCGATGTCATGTCGAGCTGGTCTAAGAAGTCTAGTAGAAATCGAGTATTGACCATGTAGCGATCGTGTATTGATTGTGTGTAGATCGGGATGTTCGAGTAGAGATCTATATGGTTGTCGAGGAGAGATTCTGGAGATGTCGAGAATGGTCGGGTGTGGATCGTACAAGATCGAATAGCGGTCGGGAAGGGATCGTGTTGAAGGACGATCGAGCATTTGGTCGGGATTGCTCTGGTAAAAATAGGTGATCGGGATTGATCTCGCTTGATCGAGTTGATCTGATCGGCAGTGGGAACGGGGTATTATATAAACATGATTACGCCTGTCGTTCTAGGGCACAAACCTATTATCGTTTTGTGCCGTCTATTTCCTGCTGTGCTACAGGGAGACGAACGGATACGTATGAGTCGCTTTAATGAGTTAGCTCACAGCAAGGACCAGTACTACAGTGATGTCACTACTATGTACGAGGGATTCCTTCGGGGAAAACGAATATCCAGTAAGCAGTGTATTTGTCAAATACTTAATTGCTCGTGTCTAAGGTACCTCTATCTATGTATAAAAATTAAAGGAGTCATCAACCCTCATCACAACTTATCGCTCTCATCACTGTTAAGTTACCACTGCTGCATGGTGCTTATGAATGACACTATATTAATGACTCTAGGAGAAGAGCAGTAGACGTTATCTGTACCACCTTTTCATTATTGTCATTCTTTTACTTCCCAGTATTGATACATTAATAACTATCATTGCATTTTCACTATGTCAATAGCAACAGAAGCAGAAGAAGTGTTATTTCTAGAAGTAAGAGTTACTGGATTAGAAGCTCTCGACCCAGGTGTATAAATGGGTACATGGGAACGCTAGGGTAATAATAATGGCAGGGTCCTCTGGTAGAGCAGTAGCAACACTGAAGAGGCTACCCTGAATGAATAAGACATTGATATCATGTTACAATAATAATAGTAATAGTAATAGTAATAATAATAATAATAATAATAATAATAATAATAATAATAATAATAATAATAAAAGTAATAATAATAATAATAATAATAATAATAATTATTATTATTATTATTATTATTATTATTATTATTATTATCATCATCATTATTATCATTATTACTATTATTATTATTATTATTATTATTATTATTATTATTATTATTACTATTATCATCATCATCGTCATCATCATCATCATCATCATATCATTGCAAATATCATTCAATGTGATTCCATTCTTGCAGACGATGGCAACTTTCTTGGCTATCGACCCAACGACGACAAACAATATAAATGGCTGACATTTTCACAGGTTTGTTACCAGACTGTCTTCTCGCGGTATAAGTAGACCAAGACAATGCTTATCATGTACGTCGCATACCTTATACCTTAGGCATGAAGCTTAAAAACTCACATATACTTGAGGCGAATATACACTATGCTGCATAGCTGATAATACAGCATTGTCACATACGACATTATACCATTTCTGTTCCTACAATGATGACGACAAAATACACCATAATCGACAAGTTTGGTGATTGTGATGACATTACAAATAAGTGATGCCACGGATAATATTCTATAATTCTGATGAGGGAGATAGATGTGAGTGTTGAATGCTTTTAATCAAAATGTGATCAATAGTGACAAAAACAAACAAATACCAATTATTGTACTGTCGACCTCTGACTTCAACATTAACGCTAATCACTGCATTCAATTATGTTTGGGTAGAACGAAATGGTTTTAAATTGGTATAGAGACTAGAGAACTTTTTTTTTTTTCATTTCAGGTTGAAGAGAAAGCGACTCTGTTTGGCTCCGGACTCGTTGCTCTCGGAAATCAACCTGGAGGTGATTCTTTCGTGGGCATTTTCTCTCAAAATAGGCCAGAGGTATAAAAATGTCTCCATTCATCTGTTTCTTTGTGTTACTAGATTCGGCACGGACGACCTAGAGAACAACAGCCAAAACAACAACAACAACAATAAAAACCCTGCTTGAATTTAGAGCAGAGTTATGTACACTCACACACACACCCACACGAGCGCGCATACACACCATCGCACACAGAGGACACATGCACATTGCATAATTATTGTGTAAGTTTATGAGAGTTTTTTTTTTTTTGCTAAAAATAAGAAGTCATGACCTCGTTTTTATACAATCTTTAATCGTGTCGCACAGTTTACTTCTTATAGGTCATGATTATGTTCAAGGATGTTGACGTCTTTGTTTACTAGAAGAGAAAATTAAGCTATTCAAATTCTAACAGCCTCCCGCCATTATGGTTCTCTCTCTCCTTCAGTGGGTCATAGCCGATGTGGCCTGCATGCAGTATTCCCTCGTCTCGGTCCCATTCTTTAACACTATAAGCAGTCAATCTGGTGACGTCATTATTACTCAAAGTAAGTCGTTCTGTTGAAACCGAGTCTCCTTGATACAATGTCATTATTTCACTCCCGTCTCTCACTGTCTGGCTCTCTGAAGTTACCGACCTTCTTTTCTCGACTTTCTACCATCCATTTTTTTTTTTGTATATCGGAAAGTCCGTAACATTACATTCCATTTTTATTTTTCTCACTTCACCTCAGGTTGTTTGTTTATTCCAGATGGACAGTAAAAATAATGGAGATCTGAATACAGAATATCACTTGTAACATTCATGACGGAACGAAATAGCTAAAAACTTCGGTAGTGAAGGAATGTCACAAAAAATATACTACTACTACCCTCATAGTCGTTAAAAATCATTCATGCAATTAATAATCATATAAAATTGCTTCTTGTATAAACTTACTTCTTTTGCAGATTCACGTGATGTACATAGTATACCATGCACGCACGCACATAGACAATGTGTTTTGAAGCATAATCATATTCTTCGTATATGACACGATTTTACAATGTCTTCAAGGAACTACAAAGCTTATGGAGTTTGCATCTTGAGCACATACCTTATTCACAAAGTATCTCCATTAATTTGTAGAAAACCTCACCTGGAGATTGTCAGGTTTAACGACAGTGTATAATCATGAAGTCTAGCTTTTGAGAATTACGTTTCAGAGCTTCATTTTTCTTTCATGCTGTTGGAATTCCATGAACCCCGGAGCATTTAATTTCGAGGAGTTATAATACTCATCCTATGTTGATCATGAAGTGGTCATGCAGGAAAAGTATCTTCTGTTTCATTATTTTCTACATGAAGAATCTACATTAAATGGGGATATAGAATAACCGGTTACAGTTTACTGTTCGTTAAGGTTTATTTTCCGAAGATTCGTTCATCTGAAAAAGAAATAAGGTGCATTATTCCATGGGTTCGTTAATCAAGGAAATAAGGTTTATGGTTCCGAAGGTTCGTTAACCCTAATCCCACCGGGTTTTTGGAGGGACTTGAAACCACCGGGGGGGGGGGGGGGCATTTTTGGCCCGCGAAACGTCGAAACGTCGAAACGTCGAAACGCGAAACGTCGGGGAGGGTGGGGGGGGGGGGGCAAAGTGACCCCCCCCCCCCCCCGTGGGAATAGGGTTAAACCGAAAATGAAAATAATAAAGGTTTGCATTTTCCAAGGTTCGTTAGTGCGCACCTTCTCACGAACCTTCAGAATAGAAGACCTTCCGAATAACGCCACAAATGCCTGGAGAAACGAACCCTATTTCATTTCGGATTAAGGAACCTTTGTAATAACGAATATCACCCGAATAGCCTTCTGACTTTTAATTTTTATTCTCTCTAATCGAAACTGCAAAGCTTCTATGTCAACGATCATCTGTGATACGATGGAGAAAGCGGACCGCCTCCGTCGGGACCACGCCTCCCATGAGTGCCTGACGACGGTGGTTGTTATGGACCTGCCACGAGAAGGCATCGAGGAGCAGAGGGCTCAGTTTGAGCGAGACGGGCTGAAGTTGGTCTCCTTTGATGAGGTCATTGCCCTCGGTGGGAAGAATGTGGTCGACAAAGTGGTAATGAACACTAGATACTGACTGCTTGTAACAATCACTATGTTTTGAAGATATTGCTTTGATACTGTTTCCTCTTCTATATTTGGGGAGAATTTGGGTGGTTTCCTTCCTAAGATATTAGGGAGCTTTAGATTTGCCACGCGGACGATTGCGTTGGCCGTTCTCCTTTCTGCCTGCGTCGTGTTGCAAAGTAGCTTTAGATTACGCGAGGACGCAGCCTATACAGAGTACAATGGCGCCTCATAGGATCATTGCATCAATTAGCTCTCTGCGGTGGGAATTTGAGCGGACGCAAAAATAAAAATCTCTTTGCCCAGAACCGACCGTTCAAATTCAGACGCAAATTTGCGAAAATCTCCCAGTCTCTTTATACGAGACAACTTGAAGTATACTTTATCGATTGGGGGCGCTGTGACATAGAGGATAAGAAGGGACTCCAGTGGATAATCCAGTCCCCAAGTTCAGTAGATGAAACAGTATCAAAGCAATATCTTCCAAACATTTGATTGATAAACGTAAATATACGTACAGAGGTTTTTTTCGTATGTTAATGTTCAATAGTTTTTGATAATGCCCATCAGGCGTGTCAGGGCATCGGTGAAAGGAAGCAGATTGTATGATGTTAGGGTATAGTCTGATTAAAGTGAGGTGTTTTAGAATTTGTGGTTATATATATCTTATGCAGCAGTTGATTCTTCCATAGTTTTCTGTGTGTGTACATTTATTTACTTTTCCCCTCTTTGCACGTTCATCACAATGATGGTAGTTTATGTTTCGGTGTATGTTTAGTTGCCTGTTTTTTTTTTTTGTTTTTTTTAATATTCATTTGATGTTATATTTAATGGTATTTGTTGTTTATCTGTTGTCAATAAAATGCATGTTTATGAATGTGTGACAAATCCAATTTTCCATGTTTTTATACATAATTAGGACAAATAAAGAAATGAAATGAATGAATGAAATGAAGGGACTTTATATAGTGGATAAGACTCCCCACTCTCAATCGGAGGACCCGAGTTCGATTCCCGCCCAATGCTTATACATCCTTGGACATCCTTCTTTTTACCCACAATGTTCTTCTCGAACCAGGTGTAAAAATGGGTACCTGACAGCGATATACGGTACTAACAATGGCAGGGCCCTCTGGTAGAGTATAGTGGCAAAACCTAAGATGCTACCTTGGATGAATATAACCTTTATTGTTATTGTTGTTTTTATCATTATTATTATCATTATCACCATTATTATCATAATACTATACAAAATCTATTATATTTATGTTCAAAATGTTCAACAGAATATGGTGTGGATGTACATGTATACATGATACATTAGTTTGTATAGGATGTGTATACGTGTGTGAACAATGTTGTCATGTATACTGCAGGAAAATGATAAAGGAGAATTCCCATGGATCATGGTGCAATTTTATTGTTTTAGCTTCCAAAGCCGGAGACGATCAATACTCTGGTCTATACCAGTGGAACCACAGGTGAGTATATCAAACAAGAAAAAAATAAATAAATTTCATGTCTTAGTAGTACGCTGAATGTAGTAGGCATGTTTAAAGGGATGGTTCGGTATTGGTGGAGATGAGAATTGAGCTTTTAACTTTTTGCGAGATACCAAGAAAACACTTATGAAGTAGTACAGAGCATACCATTTTAAGAGGAGTTCAAAGTTTATTTTATGAAAATGGGGTTTGGAATGACTGAAACATCCAAAAACAAGGGAGAACAAAGCGATCGTAATAAAGTGTGGGTCCCACACTTATTAACACTTATTAGAATCGCTCTGTTTTGGATATCTCAGCCATTTCAAAACCAATTTTCATCAAATAAACGCCAAATTCCTCCTGGAATTGCATGCTCTTTCATATTTTATAAGAGGTTTCTCATTATCTCACCCATAAATGTTAGAAACTTGAAATTGGGTCTCAACCAAAACTGTACGATCCCTTTAATCACATCACGTACATACATAATTATATGAAATATAATTTTGATGGGGACGTAGCACTTAAAAGTTAGGAGGTAGGTCCTACACTTGCTGCTTAGTAATTTACAAGGATTATAATGTACTTTATGATGGTTTACTTTATTTCATGTTGCAACGTACGTTACCTTTGACCATCTTCTTGGTCAAACTTTGCTTGTGAACATGGATCCCTGCAGTCCGATTATTTTCTTAAAACTTTTATTTAGGCATTTCCTCTCTTTAGTATGCATGCAATATTGAATTGCTTTATATTTTTTAATAGTAAACATGATGTATGATATATCATTTGTGTAGTATGCCTTCAATTTATTAAATTTGTTACATTGTGCAAACAATGGAATGCAGAAATTAAACTGATCTGAACTGAAAAAGCAAAGATGTTATAACTACGATTGCAACATCCTATATAATTATCTAATACCTGCTCTAGAACCAGAAAGAACTTGATTCACTAAAAATGAAGTTCAATTCACAGAGAGTAAGGAATATTCAGAATGGAGTTAGTTTCATATTGTATGAAAGTTTATCCAGATATATAAACCAAGAACACAATAACATTGCAATTGCATGTATCAGAACGTAGGCTGTTATTGCCTTGTTCACGACTTCACAGGTACTAGTAGTATAAAAACTACATGAAAATGGGTAGTTTGGTTGTGCGTGTTTAGAAAAAAAATTGCGTTTGTGTTTATTATGTTTGTCATAAAATGTTCCGAGTTTTTTTTTTCCCCCTTCTGTGGACCTTCTGCGTATCGGGTGAAGTTTGCGTATACAATATTGACATTGGAATGATAATGTTCATGCAGTACATCGCAAAACATCATTGTCGATATTTTGTTTCATTTTAGTATATTTCTGCATTCATTTTGCACAAAAATCTAACTCAAAGTCAATTGAAAAGAGTTATTAAGTGATATTCAAATTTAACAGCTGTCGAAATACTTGGATCGAGGTAAATGATTGATTCAAAATTAATGTACATCATTGTTTTTCTTGATAATACAAAATTTGATGCTGATGTAAGATACAATTCATTATTCGCGTTTCAGGAATCCCGAAAGGTGTTATCCTGACGCACAAAAACCACACAGCTGCTCACGCGAATGCATGGATGCTTTGCTCGGTAAGAATCGATTTGGTTAGTGACCCACTACGCCCCACGGGTGTAGGTTCAAGATTATTACTACAAAGGCCAGATTGTAAGTAGCGCTTGTGATATGATAGTAATCGCGTGATCTTTACTAATCACAGAATGTCCTCGCTCTGCCCCCCTTCCCTTACAGAAAAAAAAGAAATAGTCAAATTCACTACACTTTAGAGCGCTATCTTGCACCATGGTTTATCTCGTATGGTATACATTTCCACCGCGGATTGTCATCTTGCCAGATAGTCCCACTCTTTGTTTGTATCTTCCGACTTTTCAATGTTTAATCATGCCACTCCTTTGGAGTTTACACGATGAGGACCCTGTCGATGAATTAGAGCCATGTGTTCTCTCTTGACCTCAAAACATCCTTCTACCTTTTTCATTTTCTCTCGGATTTTTGCACTGTTATGATGCCTAATGACACGCGTTAACAGAAGTATGAGGGAAAGTTCATTTTTGTGATATAATATATGTTTGCGGGCATAATTGGAAGATTGCCTATAAAAATGTCATTAATGGCTAAACAACCTTCTCCGTAATAACCAATCAAAATCACTAGCATATATTCCAACGGGACGCAGGCCACGTACTGCCTGCTCATCAGCCCTGCATGCCTTGGCTAACCTTTCACAATCTCTTCCATTTTTGTGATGCAGCTAAACTTGCTACCCAGGCTAGATGACGTCCACATATCGTATCTTCCTTTACCTCACGTCTACGAGCGAGGAAATTTGGTATGTATTGCACTTGGGAAAGGGTAAAAGGGCTTAATTTCTCTGTTAGTTGTTGTTGAATTCACTTGGATATACCAAGGAGGTACACCTCTCGTACCTCCTTGGATATACGACACGTGCAGATTTTATAGAGCCAGATTGTATGCAACATAACAATGTCCGGGAATGAACAACTTGCTATTTACGAATGGTAAGATATGGACGACATTTTGCACTATACATATCGTCGTTCCTCCAGAAACATAACAATTATTATGTCTAACTACGTGTCTCTATAGCTTAGACTTTGGGGAGTGTTTTCTTGTTTGCATGATCACCAGAGGGTGTGATATAATAAAAAAGAATGAAGAATGATAGATTTTACATTGGTTAAAATCATCTAGTCTATGAATCATCAGTGGTGGTATGACATCAGCAAAATCCTCAACGAGGCACAACACATCACGACTCGACATTAGCGGCGGCTGGGTGGCCCGGGCCACTAAATGAAATCGCGCCACCGAACTTTCAAAAAGCATATATTTTGATGGACCGATCGGACAACTGCGATTCAAAATAGATTGCTTTGCTGCCTTTTCTAATGCCACTACACTTCTTTTTCGGGCCACAGACATTTCAAAATCAATGATTTTAGTAACACGAACGGGTCACTGTAGGAAAAGAAAAAGTTAATGTTGTGCTCTGGGCATGAAGTCTTATTTATCTTAAAAATGATGTCAGTGATCCATAGTGATTCGAGTGTTTCTAGTGTTTCAGTTAATGCTTTAGATACAGCATGACTCATGCAATCATGTATAATGCATCATAATCTTCCTACTAATAGCACACGCTGATGATCGGAGGAGTTCCCTTGGGCTTCTTCAGGGGAGATCCCCTGAAGCTAGTTGATGATATTCAGACCCTCAGACCGACTCTCATGGGCGGCGTTCCACGTGTCTTCAACAGGATCTACGACAGGGTGAGTTATGTTTTTGTTTGATATACTTTATTTTCTGCAAATCAATATACATAAGAGAACATGTAGGAAATATACAAAGTAAATTTAACACAGAGTCGTTTGACTTGCATAAACAACGATATAAAAGGAAAGTAATGATATAATATACAGCATGCATGTCTATGCAGTAGGGATTACAATAACAATTGTAGTTAAGAAGCGATTATGCGGAGGGCCGCCATTATAGGCATTGCTTGAAAAGATGGCCGGCCCGAGGAAAAGGTAGGGACGTACTAGATTCATATAACAATATAAATTCTGCTGCGAAGATAGCAGGGGGAGATAAACTCTGATGTGTGATGGTGGTGAATGTGCGTGCAGGTGCTTGAAAGTGCACAAGGGCAGATAGGCTGAAATTTAGAATAATAGAATTGGTTTGCTGGAAGAGGGAACGATATGCGATGTTGCTATTGGGAGACCAACATTAGTCTTATAAATTATTTGTGTTTAGTTCGTATTTGAAGTATACTATAATGAAATGTGCTTCTTTAAGTTTGCTTTGAATGAAAACAAGGAGGCACACTGTTTCAACTCCTCAGGAAGAGTGTTCCATGTATCCGGACCGTGACAAGATGATTCAAGTCACGATTTGATGACACGATTGTGACAAGATGATTCAAGTCAAGATTTCGTCCACCAGAGGCATATCATACCAGCTCCGCGTAGCGTTAATTTTCTACCAAAGAAAATTAGACTTCGCTATGGCGTTGTCGGACAGAGTGTCAAGGTTGTCATAATTATTATGTATGTCTGCAGACAATATCACCTGCATGCATTGATCCTTACGATCGATCCATTTTCCGAACTTTGCATCCAACAAAGAAGAGGATGATTCTAAGCCTAATAGGATTTTTTTCTCTCCGAAAGCATGTCATTATATGCATGAAATAATGTGTATCAACTAAAGTTTTGTGTTCTGTATACCCTTTTGTATAACCCTTTTTATTTCTCTCACTGTTATGCTATAGACTGGAATACTTTTTACTATAATAGATAACGGCGCAACTGTAATGGTCATCTGCAAATTCAACCATATCATCATAATCATTATCATCATTACTATCATCATCATCATCATCATCATCATCATCATCATCATCATCATCATCATCTTTCATGCCTCTTTATATATCGCAATCGAAGAGTGCTGTTTTGTATTAAAAATTGTCAAGGCTTGTTGGTACATTAATCAGAGCGTCATAAAATGACAGCTGCACTCTCTCCCTCATGCATTGTCATGTGGATATACTGTGTGCATGATTTTTTTGCCCTCTGCACAGGTCATGTCGACGGTGAATGCGAGCAATGCAGTGAGGAGGAATATATTCAAGCTGGCGTACAGTCAGAAGTTGAAGGCTCTCGATAGGTGAGTGATGTGTAGAATAAAATACCCGAGTTTTGTATGATTTGATTGCGTAATTTTATAGAGTTATATGTATCTTAACGATGGAGAAGATAAACGCTTACCGAATTCTCGGGGGAGGGGGAGGAGTTGGGTGGGGGGGGGGGGGTGCAGGAGCTAAAAAGTTCTCACTCATTCTCCGAATGCCCTGATTCATCGCAAAGCATGCTTTTTAACTGTTTGGCCCATGCAAGGAGGGAGGGTTGTTCCTGCTGCGCCCTTCCTGTGTCACGCCCCAGGTGTTCACCTTTATCGAAGTCAATTCATCCACTTCTTCTGGCTATTGTAATGCCGAAGTCATACACATTAAAATCAAAATAATATCACTTGGGTTCCATTTCTTTTTACTATCTAGAGGAATTTCTGGCAAAGATACCATTTGGGACAAACTGGTGTTCAGCAAGATGCAGGTAAGTTACAATATTTCATCAGGAGTGTGAATGGTATAGCTTGTAGTGACGAGGCGATTTGGACAGCAGAAAAAAAAAAAGCCAAATTAATGCGACGGCTACCCCCTTTTTTTTCTTCAAAATGTCTTACTCACATTAGTTTCAATCACCCCAGAGCCATGAAAATAATTAAGTCAGTCGAGTACCTATCAGACAATGTCAGATATAAAGAGTATATAAAGGTGATATACGATACTCTTCAATTCAGTGTCTTGCTCTTTGTTAATGCAGATATTTTTTGTCTTCTATTTTATTTGTCTGACCATTGTTCATGGTGTATGAAATATGCAGTCTGCTTTCATGAGCGAAATCGAAATCGAAAGCACAAAATCATATTCTTTCAAGTGTAATCAAAACTGGCAAGCTTCGTGAAAGAATACGAGCGAGTGAATCCACGAATGAAAAACAGTAATAAACATGTTGCAGCTGCACCCCTATTATAGTTTCAATTTCCTTTCATTTTTTTTTTTTTTTGGCTCTAAAGTGTTGCTCATCTATGAAGGCAATATTTAGATTGGGATATGACACCTGGGAATTCAATTCTCTCAATGGTGTAATCTAACAAAATCAAAAGAGAACAAAAATAGATCTGAGATTTATGTTCGAGTAAGTAGTACTATCAGTGGTAAAGGGACTGGACTTCGTTTCTCAGTCACATGCATGGAGTTAACCTTTCATCTACAGATCGGTGAAGTGTCTTTACTTTTCTATTTTTTCCTCTTTTTTTTTTGTCAGAACATGCTCGGAGGACGGATGCGTCTAATTGCTTCTGGCGCTGCTCCCCTGGCCCCAGAAATCGCCGCTTTCCTCAGGGTGTCCATGGGGTGTACCGTGAGTTAAATTTATCAAAGTTGATAAATGAATAGATAACTATATAAGCAAATGGATGAATGATTAAACAAATAGATAAATATATAAATGAATAAATGTTGATAAACTTGCCAAAAGGAACTCCGCTCTTCACCCTCGGTGTTGATATTCAGAAACATTTTGAAAAAAAGTTCCTTTATTCTTTTTTATTTTGTCATTGGGTCGGATTTGAATATAATGATCAGTTTATTGATCAGTTTATGCGCATTGTGGCTAGTAGATAAGACTCCCGACTCCCGATCGGAAGACGCGAGTTCGAATCCTGCCCAGTGCTTACGCCCTTGGACAAGATGTTTTACCCACCACGTCCCGCTCGACCCAGGTGCACGTAACAACGCTAGTAGGGTAATAATAATGGCAGGGTAGAGTAGTGGCAACACGAAGAAGCTACCCTGAGTAAATTAGACCTTCTTCTTCTTCTTCTTCCTTTTATTATTATTATTATATCATCATCATTGCAAATGAGCTATTGGATATAAAAAGACTATTTACTAATACTATTATCATTAGAATTCTCTACCCCGAGCCACTGACAGTTCTGTGTGGTATGTGGGGTTTTTTTTTTATTTGTTTTTTTGTTTGTTTGCTTTTAGTTTGCTGTGGAACGGCGGACCGTGGGGAGGGGGGGGGGGTGTCTGGGAGTAACGCCCACGGCAGGAGAAGATTTCGCTGCACGTTTTAGTTGATTTAGATGATAAAGTAAATTCTAACGATTAGAACGGAAGAAGTTCCATAAATCAAACTAAAAAACCAAGAAAGCTATGAAATTGTATAGTTTCTCATGTCCCCCCTCCCCCCCCCCAAAAAAAATAGGCCCCTATTATTATGAATATATATATATATATATATATATATATATATATATATATATATACATGTGTGTGTGTGTGTGTACTCTAAACAGAAGGTCAAAATAATATGGTGAACAGTAAATGTTCTTAAGCGTATTATCAAAGTTGTATACCTTTTGATATTCATATGCGAGAAGAATGTGAACATTTTACTGTGACTGGATTTAGACTGCATCTCAGTTTTATAAAAAAAAAAAAATATAGCAAACACATGTCCTAGATTCAAATCATAATGAAACGAATTTATTTTAGGTGTAGACTTGTAATATATGGATGGTGGTATACGTTGTATAAGATACAACGGCGCTACTTGAGATCAGTCATTTAAATCGTGTATTTCTCCGGTACTTTTGTTATTAAAGGTAATGATAACATAATGATGAATTGAGAAAAAATGGGAGGGAGAAAGAGAGTGAAAAAGCCAAGCACAGAACAGCTTTTTCATGCAGCTGTAGACCTGAGACGCTTATATGCTATGACAAGTGGTTGGACAACTTGAGCTCTAGGTGGGAACAGCCGTTTCGCACATGCACAGAACAACTTTTTTTTTTTTTTTTCAGCCCAAAAGGTGCGTCGTATGATTAGCGTTGCAGCCTAACAAAGAGGACACAAAAAAGGAAAAAGACTAAAAACGATGCGGAGGAAAATCAGGGGGAAAAAAGGTCGACGAAGGATAACCATTCAACCAGTCAACAATCAACCTAATATACTTGGGCACAATAACATAAATTCATTGAGGAACAAGGAACTGAACGTGTTGGCTTGAATACACTTTGCTGGAAAAGAAGGAAATTCTAAAGAAAGCAAGAAGCCATCTGAGAATGTTCATTTTCTCTCTCTTTTATCTCCCTTTTCTTCACTTGAACGTTTATTACATGAACACATCTCAGATAGTATTTTTGTTATTTCAATTTCTACACGCCTCTCCACATGAAGGACTATAACTCACGTTGTTTAACTTACTAACCTTTTCACCCAAATCGCAGTTTGTCGAGGCCTACGGACAGACAGAAAGCACATTCAGTCTCGCTCACAATGTGGAACACGACCTCACGTGTGGTCACGTGGGTATCCCCGGAGGCGACTGTCAGCTGAAACTCATCGACGTTCCCGAATTGAACTACTACGCCAAGAATGACCAGGGAGAGGTGAATGTTTTATGATGAAAGACCAACAATGATGGTGTTCATTGTGACGATTATGGCCGTGGCGACTTTGGCGGACATGAGTATGCTGTGTGTGTTAATGTGTGGTCTAGCGTAAAGACAGTGTTGACAAATGAATGTAAGGGCAAGTTTACTTTCATATGCATAAGTATTGAGAGAATGCAGCGATTTTAGTAGTACATATCAGTGAGAGTCGGAAAATCGGACAATCCGTGTGAAAGTTATGAGTTTTTGAAATTTCAATGCTGTCATCGCTGGATGAGAAGACTATATACTGCTTGTGATGTGATATGCGTAGAACGGTATAAAGAAAATATAATGAAAATTCAACATATTTTCACTTTTCTCACATTATAAAAGAGCTTACCTATTTCAAAAGGCATGGGGAATAATGTTACCTTTAACATACGTCAGTGACAAGTCGAGGGAATGTGTAGGCCTAATTAAAAATAAAAAAGAAATGTTGTGGAATTTCTTTGTATCTATAAATATAATCTATATTTTCCTTATATCGTTCTACGCATGTGGCATCATGCACTATAGCAGTCTTCTCATCCAGCAGTGACTGCACAGAAACTTTATTAAAGATTCATAACTTTTGAACAGGTTGTCCGATTTTCCTAAAACTTTTACTGATGTTTCTGCTGATATTCCTGCATTCACTCAATCCACATGTATATGAAGGTGAACTTGTCCTTAAGTGCGTCTGCGTCGACTTGCATCCCATAATAATAGGCTAATTTGGTTTAAAAATTGTTATATTTTAGAGGTGGATCATCATTCTATTCTCCTTCACGTTCTCTCATGCATCATCCATCATAATATTTCACCTAGCGGTAACACTTGATATTCATGCAATGGCAAATCTTAAAACGCTAACTGGTTAAAATGTGAGAGATAGTATTGCTTGTTGATCTTTGTTTGTTTGTTTGAAGGCATAAGGTGTCCTTCTGTTCCTTATAATCTGATTGTACTTCAAAGAAATTGTGTTCTAAACATTGATCTTGACAATGAGACCGATACTGTAATTTCTCATTGCGAGAGTGGCGGATAGAAAGTGCAAAGAAAGTGAAAGAGTACTGAATGGTATGGGAATATTAAAGGGCCTGGGGAGGAGTGTTCGGTTGTGCAAAACATGCGAAAGAGAAGTTGTTTTGGGTATAAAATGAAAGGTAGATATTTAACTTAACATGTGTCAAAATATCTTGGAAATCGAAATCTTCTCAAATGTTTTAAAAAGCGAAAAACAAAACATACTTTTCTGGAAAAAGATCCTTCGATACGATGGCGATACGTATTTGAGTTGCGGAATACTGCTTGTTGACTGCGGACATCAAGCCAACTTACAGCGAAATCAAGCCAACATGCCGAGTGAGCTGCGGAACTACAGCTGTACTAGTAATTAGAGCACGTTAGTTAGAGCAAGCTAGCTCTGACGGCTGGCTGTGCCTATGGGCGCGGCGGCGAGCGCTGGCCGCATCACTTGCCATAACCACCCATAACTCGCAGCAGTGCAAGCTCGAGAGCTAGCTAGCTTGCTGTACGATCTTGCACATGCTGTGTACGAGTGTATGAGTTCGCGTTGTGTTTTCATTTGATGAGAGCGCTAACCTAAAATCAAAGGACTCCTAGATCCTCCGATTCTGATTCACATGTCCTTCTTCCAAGATACTATGAGAGATAGTTCTATCGTCGGAAGACTCGGTAGGCTACGTATCCTAAGAGCCATCAAACTCCATTACAAGATTCTTCATTGAGAAGTACGAGTACCGAAAGCGGGATAGGTGAACGCGGTACTACGTAGCCCGACCAGACGCCGGGCTATTTATACAGCGATCGACTGGGCTGTGCCTGTAGTTGTACGTAGAAACTTTTCCGGGTAAGGACACAGCCCAGTACGCAGTTACAGTAGCTACCGTGCTTCGCAAAATCAACGAAATCTCAATTATTGATTACAATTACACGAGACACAAACGGGTTGTGTTATTACATGTACATGTAATTCAATACATATCTTAAACTTTTCATGCACATTGTCAAGAAATGCAATCTTCATGGCAAACCCATTTTTTTTTTTTTAAGTTCTTCAAAGATTTGAAACACAAGTAGGCTAACATATGTTCAAGAGAAGTACCAGGTACCATGTTATATCTAAACTTACATTGGATCTAACCAATAGTTCATTTTTATTACCGGTACAACTTGTCATGTATTCGTAATTTCAAATGTGACTTAGTTGTAACATTTATTGTGGATGATTTTCTTCACAACTGAGACATGCACTGAATAGGTTAGAAAATATTGGTCATTGGTATGGCTTAGGCCTACCTTTTTTTCTGTATGAATAGGGTTAATTGGAATTATTTCACAGATACACACAAAAATGTTGGGAATCAGATCATTTTCAGTCTTCTAGACTGAATAATGTGACACCTGTAATAGTCTAATAACTAATCCAGCAATTTCTGAGGCTACCTTACACATTTTCTTATTCATCATGCAATGCAACCACGCATGATGCAATATGTCTCGTTCACCTACAAGGCGAAAAGACACAAGAAATAATCTGTTCAAGTCAATTATTTCCACATTGGCCAACAACATTCAGTCAGTTTTATCTAGAACCCTGATTAGGTTTTTATCATCAGAACACATTTTTTTCTCAGTGGTAAATTGATGCTTAACAATTAGACCTACACAGGTATAAATATCTTGTTCTGATATTTCAGTGAATAAAAATCTAACACATTTCCTATGTAAGGGCTCGGGTTCCCTTAGCTCTCTAGCACTCGTCACACTACTTAAAGCAAAGGGCAGCACACGTGTTATTTAGAAGGAGTCCCTTGGCTAACTAACTTGTAGCCAGTTTATTCTACACATAATTTGGCATGGGTTTACATGTAAATGTGGGTTGTAACAAATATTCATACACAAACTCAACATAACAAAACATGCCAATAAGGAAACAAAGGTTAAAACTAAATATTCATAATATGTAAATGGTGTGTAGGCGTGGGTATTTAGGCATGATTTCAGTATTACAGGGAACAATGGGTGAGAAGTGAAAGAGTGGAAAATGTCGTGTGATATGTGGTGTGTCTGTGATAGGTGGGATGCGTGGATGAATGTAAATGTGAATACTACTGTATGTGTGGGTTGACGTATTTATGTGTAGAGGGGTTCTGTTGTAACAGAAGGGGGATACACTTATAATAAATGGTTCAAAGTAAATCCCTACACTTACACTGTACGTTATACTACCATGCATACATATACAAATTTCATGTGTACATATGAATTGCATGTGTACATGGGACCTACATTAGAAGTTGTGTGTACCAGGGTACACTGACCTTACATTTTCTTTTATCTTTGCATGAATATTTGCATTTGGTGTTGCATCATGAGCACAGGTTCTAATTGCAAATGTGCTACATGTAGAAACTGCTCTCACAGTAATGTGATGTGATATACAATGTAGAGATAACAAATCTGTGCTGACGACTTGCATGTAGGCCTATATCTTTTAAATATGAAATGTCATAACAGAAATAGTTGTATGGCAAAGATTGCCAATTTACACAGGTAAGGTAGTCATTTGAAAAAAAAAAAAAAAAAAAAAAACACTGCTCAGCATTCTGTCATTAGTCAATTTTGGCATCTACACATTATACTCCTATCATATTGAACAATTATGATAACAATAATATAACATGTAAATTAAAAAAACCTAACAAATGAAACCACTTTCAAATAACTTGCACATTTGCAGGGAAAAAAAAATTAAGTGAAGGTCCAAGAATCAATGTCACATGGTTTAATGACTTCAAGTACAAAGAACACTATACTATTTCAGTGTGGAGACCTTCTACATATTGCATTGTCAAAACACATTCAGTTTAGGGTTTTTGCGTATACAATTATATCAGTAGAACATCATGTAGGGACCTACCAAATGTATATTACAATGTATTTTTATATCTATGTGAATGAAAACTGAACATCTTGTTTGAAGTACTTCCAACACATTTGTTTATCAAAATTCATACCTATTTTTAGCTATAAAATATAGATGCAATGAATATTACAAGGGCACAAACTCCATTTACCACAAAAATATTGTCCTCATAATAATGTAATTTGATAGAGTTATCACAAAATTATGTGCAGAAAAGTGTCTTCCAAAATGCTGATGGACAATGCTACTGTGTAGGACCTGCTGTGCCACTTGAATGTAACACATGGCATGATATCAGTGATCACATAAATGATGATGAGGATAATAATCATTATGAAGATGATGATAGTAATAAAAACATTAGCAATAACAACAATAGTAGTAGTAGTAGTAGTAGTAATAACAATTAGAGCAATAATGAAATGTGTGAAAGGCCCTTTCAGTGATGTACACTGCTGTGCATGACAGCCCTGCTTAAGTTCACTTTAAAACACTGATGCAATATTTTATTGTAACGGAGTAATTGTAGCTTTTCACCACTGAAACACCTGGGAAACACAGGGGGAAAAAAGACCAAATGAAAAAATAAAAGGACAAAACACTTTGCAGCCCTTTCAGTTTCCAGTAACAATTTAAGCACATGCAGTTTAGGAGTTTACAGGATTTATATTCCCTACTTGCCACATGGGGCAAGAACAAATTTTCTATGCAATCAATTCAATGTTTCATTCTGATTCACACATTTGAGTACTAACATGTTTGTTGTTACCTCACAGAAAAGACAGAAATAGAGTTCAGAAATATGAATGTAGTGTCATATCAGTTAGTATTGCCATCACATGAATGTAGGTCTATGATTGGAATTGATGTTATTCATGTTCAATGTGCATTTATCAGAATCCCCAAAAATCCTGGTACAAAGGTGCAGCTTTTTCATTACTAACATGTCTTTTGCTATTATACACAATGAAGGCATAAATTGACAGTAGGCCTACAGGAAGTGCTGGTGTCAGAGCTATTATCATTGCCATCACTTGGATGCACTCAACATAATTATGATATTGACGTCATCCAAGTTCAGTTTTCAAACATTTGCCAGCCACAAAGAAGAACATGAGAGGGGATGTCACTGGCTTCATGGAGCTACATGTAAGTAGCTGGGAGGGCTGGTTCTGATTAATGAGAGGGGATGTCACTGGTTTCACTGAGTTTGGTGGTAGAGAGGGCTGGTCTCCACTGGCGAGATGGATGTCACAGGTCTTGCTGAGCTGCGTAGCGTAGAAGAGGCAGTCTTATTTGGCGAGAGGGGGTGTCACTGGCTTCAACAACCTGGATATCTGGGATGGCACTTGGATGTGATGCTAGCTGTTCCACTGCAATAGAGGCCAACAAGCACATTCTATTGATCTCTCATCTAATGACTGAATGTTGGTAATATAGTAACTACTACACATTTACAATGAAAAATTATTTTACTACTCATATAGACTCAATTAACTATTCAGTATTACACATAGTAAATATTCTCTTTAATGACGAACATTCAAGCAATGACAAGTTTAGTACCGATGAAAGTAATTATGTTAGATGCTGAAAGTCCAATGAAAATACTTAGTAGCCCACTTTATTTATGATATTTACATAAAAATTCCTAAATATGCATGCCAAAGGGACGTCTTCATCATCTAACCTGTTATCTTCTAACATCTGCCCAGGCTCTGATAAAATCAATATCTGTCATCACTCTCACCAGGTTTTGATCCACTTCAATCTGACCCAAGTCCTTTCCTCAGAGTAGCATTTTCCTCCACAACTAATTGGAGAAGGCAACGGCATTCACGAACTTGTCATTTTCCATTTCACAGGGGCATCTGGACAGGAGTTCATCTGTATATCAGACACAATGAAAGGCATTAACATTGACTTACAATTAGGATAGTCGCATTAGATCTTCACCACTCTGTAAATTTAGTCACAGAACTTGCTATCCCTTTTATTTCAGTGTAGAGTCTACCAGGTAGCTATATCTTGTAGTGCTCACATATATGCAACAGAGAAAACTCCATGAAATATGTTAGAAATAGACTGTCTACTGTAGAAGTTAAATAGCAAAAAGGAAAATAAGACCTACAGACCCTAGCCAAATTTTTGATGAGTTGACACTGCACATGACGTCGGGATAACCTCAGCCTCTCATTGTGCATCTACAAAGTAGGCCCTATGTATACAAGCTCATATAGGGCCTATGTCTTTAAATCCAGCCACATGCATGGGATTTGGGGGTCTGTAATTCCACATACAATCATATAGGAGGCCTATATGTGGCTGCAATGTACAAACTATGTAACTTGTAACCCTAAAAGTAATGATCAAGACAACCATAATCTTATTCACCACTACCACAGCTATGGGTTCAAAAAAAAATGTTATCAATTATTACAGCAAGAATAATAACAGCATCCTTTGAGAACACAGAGTTAAATCGAACAATTTATTGATGTTTTGTTTACTAAATATCAACATTAATTTTCATTTGCAGGTTCAAAACAGTTGTTGGATCTAGGTGTATTAAAACAAAATGTACCAGGTAATTAAAGACAGTTTGTACAAACCTTTTGTACCAGTGCAAGGGCTGGTTTCAATGGGCAAGAGGGGATGTCACTGGCTTCATGGGTAGCTGGGAGGGCTGGTCTCGACTGATGAGAGGGGACATCACTGGCTTCACCAAGCTGGGTATAGCTGGTCGAAACTGACGAGAGGGAATGTCACTGGCTTCATCAAGCTGGTTAGCTAGGAGGGCTGGTTTCAACTGATGAAAGGAGATGTCACTGGCTTCACCGAGCTGGGTAGCTGGTCGAAACTGACGAGAGGGAATTTCACTGGCTTCTGACATCAAGCTCGGTAGCTGGGAGGGCTGGTCTCAACTGACGAGAGGGGATGTCACTGGCTTCACTGAGCTCAGCTGCCTAGTCAGGATGGTCCTTGAATGTGATTCTGGCTGTTGCCCTACAAAAGATACCCACATTTGCCACAATAATATCTGACAGACCTTTCTCAACAACTAGCACCTACTGTGTTACAAAGCATACACCATTAACCACTACACTAGGGACTGAGTGAACTGCGCTGCAATGCATATACGCCATTAGCCACTTATGTATACGCACAATAGATACACTTCAATCAACATTTTTGCAATGCCATGTGTACCGGAGACAATAATTAGGTACCTTACCAAACATGTGAAATGTTTTTGGTCCGCGATCATAGCTGCCGTGACAACATATACACGGTTAACTCTCCACAAACTATTTGTAAAAACCGAGAGTGACCAGATGATCACTCTACGCAGCTCTTTGCTGACACTTTCACTCATTCAGTGTCGTTTCGTAAAATTGGATTTCTCGCCTATCGCCGATTTGTAAAAAACGGCAGTTCTGATGTGTCGTAACTTTCTTATTTCGAAATTTTGAGACCCATAATTTGACATATATGAAGGTAGAATAGGGCAACATAATCCAGAATATGGTAAAATAGGAATTCGCGTATTTACATGCAAAACACTTTAGCGTGCCATTTCTTAATGTGAACACCGATTTTGTGCAATTGCCAGAAGCACATTTCAAAAAGGAGAACTGTTGAGCCAAATTTGGGATATGTCATTACGCAGAAAAAAAAAAAAAAAATTCCAGTTAGGCCTATCTAATATATTGGCAGAGAAAAAGGGCCTCGGACTAGGAATGGTAGAACATTGGTCTAGGATATATACCTACCATACTACCTCAATCGCATTCTGAATACCGGTACACCTTTGGCTTTGTGAATCTGCATGTGGCCTTTCTTCAAATGTGAGTAAAATCTCAGGCAAATTGTGATATATCTTTTAGTTTACCATAATAGAAACAAGTTAGGGTGTGGGGAAAGAGTTCCTTATGTCCCCCCCCCCCCCCCCCCACTGCACTAGTTTGCACAAATAATGGTTAGATAGGTTGCTGTTGTTGTTGTTGTTTTTTTTTTTGCTAATGGTGGACTAAATAAAGGTTTAATAATATGGGAAGTCTTCCCATAAATGGCATAACCTTTATTTAGTTTATTATCGGTAAAAAGTAATGGTACTTGGTAGGCCTAGTTTGTTTGTTTTGTGCAAGTTGGTGGGGGGGGGACATAAGGAACTCTTTCCGGGTGGGGCATAGGACACCTAACAAAACTACTAATCTAGGCCTACTCATAACAATAGTATAGTGTGTGTAGATCCTCTAAGTGACATCTCTATCAGCAATGTTACACTAACATTGTAGGTCCTAACTGAAGTTAACTGTTACTCACACTGAACTGAATGAAGTCTTCCGAGTTTCACAAATTTATTACCGATCCAGCAGAAGTGAAATGACATCTCTGTCGTTCAGCCCCTAGTGTCTTGAGGGGAATTGGGATTGACTTCATTTTATTTTTCTGTCGCCATCTCCATACTCTGTCACTGGTTTTCGTGATCTTCCTCTTCTTGGAGACAAATCTCTCGCTCTCCTCCTGCGGCTCCATTGTTGTGTGGATGGAGTGTTACGGTAAGTAGGCCTATATACGCAGCCAGCAGAGTTCGAGCGGACCCGTGCTAGCTAGCTGCCGGGTGGATGCCGGGAAATGCACCGATAACGCTCGCTAGCCAGTGAACAGGCACCCGGGTTTCGCCTCGCGATCGCGGCGCGTCGATGTACAGCTGTACACTCTATCTTGGGCTTGCTTTTCGCCGAGGAGAAGGCAACAAATCAACGCTGTGCCAAAATCGGACAAAAGAGGGAGGCAAAAACAACACTTGAACGGAGAGCCTCTAAGCCGACCCCCTGTGATTTTGACAAGCGTTACATGTAACGCTCTTCACAAAATCATAGATATCTTCATAATGCCGTATTTTTCATCGATTCTTTTTCATTGCTTAGTCCTTTCATAGGCATTGGCCCTTGTTTTTGCCTGTTTCACTTCATGAAATAGTACTTTTGCATTTTGGGTTCCAACACTCCTCCCCAGTCCCTTTAACAGAAGAAGTGGTTCTGGCACAAAGTGACATTTACGACGACAAAGTTTATCCTGGACGTGATAATTCGAAATAATGCAAATGATTTCTTTGGTAATGTAGGTGTGTGCTCGGGGTAGCAGCATATTTAGCGGATACTTCAAAGATCCCGAAAGGACGAAGGAAGTCCTAGACAGTGACGGCTGGTTGCACACAGGAGACATCGGACAATGGAACAAGGTCAGGGTTAAATGGCGAACTACGTAAAGGAGGAGCTCTTTTAATCCTCGAAATTTGTCTAGATACTACGAGAATATAGAACTATAATAATATCAGTATCATTCCTGGTTTTCAGACTTGGTATCAGGGAAAAATAGTACGTTGACAGTGGTTAAGAATTAAGATCCTTCGGAGTAAATAGTGTATCACAAACAGGGCAGTATTGTTGTTCAAGAGTTTCGAAACAGGATACTCGGAAACAAGCGTCTGCGCGAAAGTGTACAGATGCGTCCTAGGTATTAGTAAAGACTTATTTATTCTCTTACAAGCTTATTCATATATACATATTTATATATGAATCATAGTCGAGCAATGTTTCAGTAATGGAAGTCAGTAATGGAAGCCAAAATGTAGACCCCAGATTCCTCGACGAGTTATTTTTTTTTCGGGAATTTTCACTTATCTTGTTCTAATTCCAGTCTTGTGATCTTGTCTCATTTTATTCTCCCCCCCCCCCCCAGAATGGCACCCTGTCGGTGATAGACAGAAAGAGAAACATTTTCAAGCTCTCACAAGGAGTGTTCGTCGCTCCGGAGAAAGTGGAGAATGTCTACCTGAGGGAGCCCCTCTTGGCACAGGTTTACGTCACAGGAAACGGTCTTTGGGTATAATGATGTCATCTTATTCCAGGCAATGCATAGGGTGGGGTATACAGGGAATATGTTTCACAATTACCATGGTCATATTCGAACATTTCCTCTTTTCTATGAATTTGCCAGCTTAGATGAATCTGTCTTTAACATAATGCTACTCCGAGTGGCGAGTAGTACCTTTCAAATTATTAATAGTACTGAGTCCCATGCATCGATTCTCGTCGTGTCATTTTGAGCTGAAATTCCCACAATGCATTACGACGACAGCAGGTAATTTGGCAGGAACACGTATGGACCGGAAAACAAATCCACATATACATCGATTTCCCCACTATACGAGGGCTTTGAGGAGTTTACACATTATTGTGCATATCAAAATGAACATGGATGTGAAAAAGGCATCAACACAAGAAAGAGTAAAGAGGCTAAGGTTTATCATCTATGATGATGCCTTCGAGCCGAGACATTTTACTTTTAAGGCCTTTCTGTGCATGCATTTAATATGATGTTTGTTTCTTTGTTAGCTAATCGACGCCCCAATAGTTCATTCAAACCTCACATATGTTTTATATTAATTGGTTCATCCCGTTTTCTGTAGTAAAAACATTATCACTGGCAGTATGAAAATTATTCAAAGACGATATAGTCTTGTCCGTGCTGCTAGTTGACGACAAAGAAAAGCAGATGACCCACAGATCAAGATTTTAAAGATATGTCGTTATTCAAGTCGATAATCATCACCTGTTTATATAGGATTCCATTGTTGGTATTGCCATACCCGACAAAGATGAACTGGAGAAGTTTGCCAAGCAGAATAACATTCCCGGAACTTTCGAGGATCTGTGCCAGAATAAGGCAAGACTTTCTTTTATTTCACTTTTCACTTATTTTCTATCGGTCGTAATCATAATACTGTGCCATCTTGTAGGATAGAAGGGGTTTTACAAATGAGATACTTTTAGGCCAGTTGGTCTATATATAGGATTCTCACTCTCATCTTTTTCATCCTGTTGTGTGGTGTGTCAAAATGGTGATCATGCTAACTAACAAAATGATATTTATGGCCTTGGAATTGGAGATAAATGCAAAAAGACTGCATCACCCGAGACTAAAAGTCAAAGTAAAGATTTTACTGATCTTTTCCATTCAACTGTAAACACGCGCATTTAGTGGTTACAACAATTATTCTACTGTACTGAATTGAGAAGCCTAAGTAAGCAACATGACACATAGACAGTTGCAGGTGCGTCAGCAGCGATATTCTCTCGGGTAAATGTGTACGCGCTGTTTTAAATGGTTTATAAAGTCCAGCTGTTACTTTCACGAATGAGCACATCGGATCAGCTAAACTAGAAAAGTGAAGAACAATCCGGCTGAAAGGGAATCCAATTCTTCGTTTCTTTTCTTCCTTATCTTCTATATACATAATCATTTCGTGCAGATCGTGAAGGAAGCCATCCTAACTCGCATGCAGAAGCAGGCGCAGTCTAGTGGTCTGGCGTCCTATGAACAGGTGTGTTGTTAAGATGATCGCATCGGGAATCGTAACAGCAGAAAACATATTGTAAGAAGTGGTGGTGAATAGGTGGTGGTTGTGCATTAATTTCATATAAATTTTAACTGTTTAAGCATACATGATGGCATATGAATGATGTCGCTTTGAGAACGAGTGAAGCGCCTAACCAGCTGAGCAAAAAAAAAAAAAAAAAAAGTAATTTGTACCACGCAATGCACATATATCATGAGCTAATTACGAACTGGCTTATTCATTACACTATATTCAAGGGTTGAAAGTACCTTATGTAAACAATATAACGCTCAGCAAAAAGGTCGCAATTAATAAGAAATATATGACGTAATATTCCCCTGCAGGTCAAAAACATCCACTTGCACTCGGAACTATTCAGCGAGAGCAACGGACTACAGACGCCGACGATGAAGAACAAGCGAAACGTAATCGAGAAAATATTTGCCGAGGAGATAGCACAAATATATGAAGAGAGTAAGTAATGTGATAAAAATGACCTCGAAAGGATATAGCAATGCATGATGGGAACGTTCAGGCTGCATGGCCAGCAGGTCACAGGTTGTGCCATCCGGGTCATACCGGTGAGGAGATGTATAAGTTCTTGAAGGAAGTCTACAGGTGTTGAGCGTCATCGGCAATGTAGAGAGAGAGAAGGGTAGCGGAAAACTATTGTCCAGGCGAATACGGGATATAAGTCTACTTGACAAGTTTGGACGAAGTTCCGTGAGATGACGGTTTGTTGAGAAGCTGTGACTGAGGTCGGAGGTAATGTGTGATCGATGACAACCTTTTCAGGCTTCGATGATGGCAACCTCATGACATTGCATCGGAATAATCCATTTATGTTCATCCCTTTAAATACTAGGAGACGACTTATACGTTTTCTTTATCTCGAAGTAGCTTTAATGAAATAAAGTAGTTTCTATGCGAGCGAGGAGCTGTGATAAGGATGTTGATATTATCAGGATAAAGTCTTTCTTATGAGAGCGCCTGCGAAATGAAATGATAACTTTTGTCTTTTTTTATTTCCTGCGTGGCACGGATCACAGTGCCTTTTCCGTGATGTTTAGACATTAGCAATATGACAGAAGATGAGTGCATTTGTTTGGTATTACTGAAATACAGTGCAATATCGCTTAGATCTGAAATACATTTGTTTCTCTAATGCTTTCACTGGGGGTGGTTATGCAATGCCCCTGTTTCTTTTGCGTTAATGTTAGTAAATTACACAGACAAATATTGCTTAATATTTTACTAATGCAGTGTGTTTTGAGTACTGATTAATGAATTTTGTAAAAATGTGATATTGATAATTATTGCACTGTATTCAGGGCGCGTCTTCAGGAACATTGTCTTGTAAAAAAAAAAATAGAAATAAAAAAATGCGTATTTTCATACTCTAGTTTTGATAGCTCACATAAAAATGTTAACTATCAAACAGGTACTATACTGAGTATACTATCTACATCATCATTAGTACTGAAAAATGTCAAAGTGTAAAATCATTGAACATCACAACACCTATAAATTACATTGATATAAATATATAATTATGATTTATTACTTTTACATTACATAAAATTACAGTGACATAAATCAGTGATATGATTTATTAATTTTACATGTAGCCATCATTATTTTGTTGAGAGCTGAAATTAAAAAAAAACTGAGCTGTCTGTTTTGTAAATAAAATTTCATGGCCATCAACTCTGGAGTCGGGGGAAAATCATACTGATACACATGTACCATAAGTATAATGAAGAAAAAAAAAGACAAAAGCAGTAACAAAGTTTGGTCAAATATTGAAAAAAAATATAAGCTCTTTAATAGCATGCTGTAATGCATTGAAATATTTTTTTTGGCAAATCAAATTTGGTTTCATATTTTGAATGCACAAGGAAGCATTCTGATTACGGTATAGACAAACTAGGTGGAGTTTTTATCTTACCATATGTAAAAATGTACTGATATAACAAGGTTGTGATGACTTCTGCAAATGGTGAGCCAGGTACAGTGTATGTCACTGTCAAGTCTCAGTTAGACAGTGTACTCAGTATTCAGACATTTGACATTGGCACTGTATATTCATTTCTCAACCCACTACCGTGTGTGTCATGAATCAGTGTTTGAACATTACCAAATGTCGGAAACAACACGTGAAGTCATGCAGGGCAAATGCGAGTTTCTAGATACTGTACATGCTGTTTTTATGGCATTTATACGTATTCAAAGAGTAGTGTTTTGTGTGTGCGTGTTCAAATATAGAATTTCACAGCCTTCGTATACAATATACTGTAGTTAAGCAAAATTGTATTCGTGTGTGCAGTACTGTCACACATTTTCAAAAGTTTGTCTTTTTTCCAGAGTTGCTATCGCTGCTAAATATTTGGCTTTTTTTTTTGTATAATTTGTTGGGTTGGTATGTACACAACATGATAAACTAGGTGTTTATTTTTATTCTTTCATATCTCCCAAGTGCAGTACGACTAAACAACCATGACCGTTGTTTGTCTTCTGTCAACCATGACAAGTTGTTTGTCTTCTGTCTCATTGCATAAATGTTCTATAGATTAAAAGCAGTGGCGGATCCAGAGAGGGGCGCATCGGTACCCTCTTTATTTTTTGTTAAAACAGAAGAAATACAAAAGGAAAAAAATGTGTGTGTGTGGGGGGGGGGGGGGAGGGGGCGTGCACCCCCTTTAATTTTGTAAAGGTGCCTCCCCTTTACAGAATTCCTGGATCCGCCCCTGAAAAGTACCTAATTAGGATGCTTTGTTTTTCCAAAGCATTCATACAAAATCACTGATTTTGTATGTCTTTCTTTGTTTAGCATTGTGTTGATATGGTTTCAGTGGAATCAGGTGTCCACCTATCATACAAGCCAATTGTATTATACCAAGTGTGCCTCATGGAATTGTAGAATTATAGTTTGAACATGTTCAATAGCATAACGAATTACAGTATTAGTCTTAGCATGACCATATCGACTGAACTTGCAATGAAAGCTTTTCCAAAATAATTTGTTTACTAAAAGTTAGATGGACTGGGGTTCCACCACTATTGTGTTTTACTGAGTAATTTATTGATATACTGTAATGTATATAATGCTTTTACATTCTCTACTTCGTATTCAAATCTTTTAGTCTTCTCTTTCTCTTCCATCTCATCATACACATATTTACATCATTCAAAATGACTGTGTGAGTGCTAGTGTGTCCAAGGGCATGAGTGCATTTGTTAGTTTGTGTGTCTGAATAGAAATCTGATAATACAAATGTACATGTACAATCAACCTTGCTTACCATGCATAAGTCGAGGGTTCTTTTCAGTTCTCTTCTCTTTATATTCCACTGATTTTAATCCCTCCTAAGTCAAGTCAAAGCCACTTCTTCAGTCTAAATACAGTCAACTTTGCCCAAGTCGAATTCATTTTGACAGAAGAAATAGCTTCGACTTAGAGAAAATTCAACTTATGATGAGGGATTAAAATCAATAGAATATAAAGAGAAGAGGACTTGAAAAGACCTTCGAGTTAGGTGATTATTCGACTTATGTGAAATCGACTTATGCAAGGTTGACTGTATTTAAAGATTGACTTAAAATTGTAGTGCAATGAAGTTTCATTGGAAATTTGTTTACAGTAATGTACAGGTAATGGAATGGATGGCAAGATACATATTACAGTCAACCTCGCGTAAGTCGACATAATCGGGACTGAGCAAAACACGTCGACTTACGCGAATGTCGACTTACGCGTAAGTCGACATTTTGTCGACTTATAAATGAAAATTAATTTCCCCTGTACAGAGTAAGATTTGGAACACGATGCGGATCGCTACCCATATCTTACTCCTTTTGCCGCCAAAACGTGCCTACTGACATGAGCAAAAGAATAATGTTTTAGTTCATGCATAAATCTTGCGCGGGTTAGTAACGACAACGCACAATTTCCAAATCTCTAGAGAGATTTTGAGAGAGCGGGATCGGAAACCTGGGCCCGTTTCTTGACACTTAACGTTTTAAACTTGATTTGAAATATCGAAGGCAAATTCCCCAAAATTGCATTAAACTTTGCGATTTAAATTCAAGTGCGTTGCTGGGAAGATATGCGTGTGATTTCGCATGATTCTGTCGAGATTATTTTTCAGTGCCGACTGAGTTGAAATATGTGTGATTTTCCTTCCCTAAGTCGCCATATTTGTTCTGCTTAAATTTGTATTGCCATACTCTGAAAATGAATTGTTTTCGCGCTCCGATTCGCAACATTACCGCTCTGTACGGCGCGGGCCTGTCTGAAATAAAAAGAAGAAGAAAAGTTTGTTCATCCGAAAACGACATCTTTCGGACTACTATAACCTTCGTAAACCAAACCTCTTACCATTGTCGGACTAATTTAAACTTTGGACTGAGATTTAAAACTTCGGCATAGCGAACTTTAACAATAATTCGTTATCATTTTTTTCATTGACATTTTGTGAAGCAGCATGCGTTTCGGTAGTTTGAAACGTGTAGATGTTGCGCTGTCTTTCCCCTGCAAGTGCAGACTAAGTTCGGTCACGGCGAAAGATCCGTTACGAAATAAAAAATAATGCGAGCCTTTTCAACAATAACGCACTTCCGTACATTTTTATGCGTTTAAACGCAGTTTCTAGTTTCGGACACGAACCGCAAGTCTTTTCTGCAACGCTCTTGCGTTTTAAATACAGCGTTGCTTGTGATCTGACGGACTTGCATTTAATTTTTAGAGTTGCGTTTAAACGCAATTGAGTTTAAATTTCATACAATTTTCTAGTTTTGTGTTATTATCAAACGCAAGTCTGTTCAGCGTTCCGTGTGATTTGATGGACTTGTATTTGATTTTCAGAATTGCGTTTAATTTTTAATTTTGCTTACGATAAGTCTTTTAAACAATAACACACTTCCGTAGATGTTTAAGAGATGCGTTTAAACGCAATTTCTTATAGTTTCGTACAAAAACCGCAAGTCTTCTCAGCAACGCTCTTACGTTTGAATACAGCGTTACGTGATTTGATGGACTTGCATTTGATTTTTAGAGTTGCGTTTAAACGCAATTGAGTAAAAAAAAGTTCCCTACAGTATCGTGTGATTATCAAACGCAAGTCTTTCAGCGTTCCGTGTGATTTGATGGATTTCCATTTGATTTTTATAGAGTTGCATTTAATTTGTAATTTTGTTTACGAAATAAAAAATAATGCAAGTCTTTTAAACAATAACACACTTCCGTAGATGTTTAGAGATGCGTTTAAACACAGTTTCTTATAGTTTCGTACAAAAACCGCAAGTCTTCTCTGCAACGCACTTGCGTTTGAATACGGCGTTACGTGTGATATGATGGACTTGCATTTGATTTTTAGAGTTGCGTTTAAACGCAATTGAGTTAAAAAAAAAGGTTCCCTACAATTTTCTAGTTTCGTATGATTATCAAACGCAAGTCTTTCAGCGTTCCGTGCGATTTGATGGACTTGCATTTGATTTTTAGTGTTGCGTTTAAACGCAGTTGAGTTTAAGTTTCCTACAATTTTCTATTTTCGTGTGATTATCAAACGCAAGTCTTTTCAGCGTGCCATGTGATTTGCATTGCATTTGATTTTGATTTTCAGAGTTGCGTTTAATGTTTAATTTTGCTTACGAAATGAAAAAAAGTAATGCAAGTCTTTTCAACAATAACGCGCTTCCGTAGATGTATAGAGATTTATTTAAACGCAGTTTCTAGATTCGTACAAAAACCGCAAGTCTTCTCTGCAACGCACTTGCGTTTAAATACATCGTTGCGTGTGATTTGATGGGCTTGCATTTGATTTTTAGAGTTGCGTTTAAACGCAATTGAGTTTTAGGTTCGTAACAATTATTTTCTAGTTTCATTTGATTATCAAACGCAAGTCTTTTCAACAACGCACTTGCGTTTAAATGCAAAAGTTGCGTGTGATTTGATACACCTGCATTTGATTTTTTGAGTTGCATTATTAGTTGCATTGTAATAAATCTTTTTAGAAAGGGCCCTGGTTTTAATACCGCTTCGGAATAATCAACGTTAGAATATTCGGATTTACAAAAAACACCTATTTCATGTTCGGAGAATGAATACCTACTGGGACATACAAGTGTACAAAATTTGTGCGTTTTGAGAAAAACGAGAGGGAGAAAAGGGGTAAAGTGAACTGTCTTGGGTACTACATGTAATGCTCCAGTGTAAATGAGTGTATGTCCTTTCTATATTCTGGCATACAAGACAATGGACGCATGGCGCGAACGCTACCGCGCCGTACACTCGCGAATTACCGAGTAGAAACGCAGCGAATCGGAGCGGGAAAACAATTCTTTTTCAGAGAATGGCGATAAGATTTTGAGCGAAAAATTATGTCGACTTAGACGAGGGAATTAACACGTATTTCAGCTCAGTTGGCACTGAAAAATCAGGTCGACTTACGCGAGTTGTCGACTTATAAATGTCGACTAAGACGAGGAAATTTTCAAGGAATAACAAAGGCAAAAATCGGGACTTTTTAATTGTGTCGACTTAAGCGAGTTGTCGACTTATGCGATGTCGACTTAGGCGAGGTCTACTGTATATACAATGCAATTTATGACATATTTTGGTGGTATTTGCCTCTTTTTTTTGTTGGTAACCTAATGTTAGCAACCTAATGGTGCACGCAATTATTTACATTCAACTGTGCATCTACATTTACATACCCTTATGTGCTCAAGTAAAGTACTACAGACTGCAAATTGCATTTCTCTGAAAGAAACTTTACTCATCAATTTACACATACATAATACATACATCACATGTCGGCAACAATTATTTTTCAGCTTGTGTGACATGAGATAGCATCTTTAACAAAGCCACAGACTTATAGCCTTCATAGCACGTTAGTTATTCTAACAGCCATTTCTATACCAAGTGCTTAAGAGTCTAACATACTCAATCACAGAAATGGTACAAATTGCATCTTGGTACATCGTATTGTTCTGACCAAGCCATGTGTTTCACAATGTCAATTTTTCTGTTTGAGTTCCTGTTACCAAGTTCGGTACATGTATCTGGTTGAAGACAATGAACTTTTGACATAAATGGTACAAACAACCATGACAAAAAGGAGAAATCTTTAACAACGTATTTGGGATGGGAACTCAAATGCACATAGTAAAGTGATTACAGTATATAGACAGTCTCTTCTCAACTTATGTCAATAGAAATGATCTGAAAGATTGGCCACAAATTTCAGTGAACGTACTCCATATCATTCTACAGGGTATTTCTGTAAAAGCACTTAGAGCTTTGTTCATGTCACATGTAGATGGACAATTACGGCTGTATAAATGAAATTGTTCTTTGAATATACTTTGCTATCTTTATCAAGAAAAGGTTAAGATTTACAACTTAAGATTTAGTTGAATGTGACACAGATAATTCTAGATTGGAAAAAATGGCTTAGCATTTCCACTTTATCAATACAGACATCTAATATGTTTATTAAAATTTGCAATATCTTTCAGAAATAACCATTCAAGTGTACACCATTCACCTCACAATGCAAGTGATAACTGTTTGGACTAAAATTAAGCAAACATGCATAATTTGTCAATGTGAATTGGTACAACTGGACTGCTTGGTAATCTTCCACTGACTAATGGAATGGCACAGGAATTGAAACTTGAATCCATGGCAATAACTTTATAGGGTGAGAAAGCTGTTTTGTAGTTTGCCTCTGGTTATTGAAAATGTATAAATAACTAGGAGCACTAAAATGCTTCATGTCGATAAATGAAATATTCCTGTACCTGATAACAATACATGTGTATTATGTCTGATGCAGCTATGTCTGTGGATGGCCTTTAATCATGAGATCTCATCCATAACTAGTCACCATTGTAGACCAATGTCTAGTTTGCAAATCTAGCATTGCATCAGGCTGCACTAAACACAACTTGAATTTGTACACCATCAACACAAGCTAGATTCAGATTACTGTATAAGTGGAAATTTTCGAGGTATGGAAATTTTTGCACATTTCGCTCTACCACAAACTATCGTGAAAATAAAGCCATGCAAATATTTTTGCTCACCATAAATGTTCAAGTATTGAACATCTTGTTTTCAGGGAATTATAAACATGTGAAATTCATCTTACCTGGTAGAGGTCAAAAAACTGAAACAAAACACGAAATACTCACATGGAAATATCCACTTTTACAGTACACATTAGCTCTGTGCTGATGGATTTGTTATATGAAGATTAAAGGTGGAAATATCTCTCCTGCTCTGTAAGCACCTTGCGGTTCACTGCATCTGGTTCTCAGACATGGATGTGGTCCACTCTGGAGCAGTCTGGACAATCTTCTCAATGATGTTGTTGACCTGGAAACACAGGCTCTGGATCTGCTTGTCCCACTGGGGCAAGACATCCGTTGCTGGTAGGAAAAGTACAATGAGTCTGTTTACTAATACATAACTTACAATATTAATAGAAAAAAAAAAAAAGAATCATATAGAGTAAAACATTACATGAAAGAGATTGTAAGATGCACCAAAGGTGTTTTAACTGTCATAGGAAAGTCTATTCTGGCAAGTAAGAGAAAAGACTAAGTCAATGAGCAAGTTTTCACAACATGACGTAATGGGCAATGATGGTGAAAATCTCTGGGTATTTTTCAGTAAAATGCTCAATGTTCCAGCTGACACAGAGAAACACAAACAGATTTTTTACTACTGAAATTCTCTCATATTTTCTAAAATGTTTATGAAAGACTTGAGAAAACTATGAAAAACAGTAAAATTGATGTTACATCTATGCCTACTTGTGAGCTGAAATACAAGCAAACTTGGCAAATGGACATTATTTAAGCAAATCTTTTCTATCACACATGACACATTTGATAAAGATGAGTACCGGTATTAAAAAAAAAAAAAAGTCAATTCAACTAGTGATACTCAAACAGTGACATATGTGTCTGAAACAATAGTACATCTAACAAGGTCTCTACCTGAGTAAAGTGTGGTTATGACAAACTGTTTGGGATTAAGAAATTTGTTTGCTCTAATGAAATTTTGTTACATGAGGGTGGGGAAAAATATCAATGAAAAACACACACATTTCAAACTTTGAAACTAATGAAACACTTTGTTATAATGAGATTTTGTTCCAACAGTATTCATTACAATGAGTATACTATTATAGGAAGCAGACTTACACTCAAAGTGAACAATGCCATCAATCTGATCTATATAGCCATTCATCCTGCCTTCTGAGATCATCTGGGAGGCAATTTTCTCAGCCTGACAAATAAAAGAACAGAAAAGAAGAAGAAGAAAAAAGAAAGAACATCCAGCAAATTACTAAGAAATGTCAGCCCTGAGTGTACCTCATTAGAAATTGTGCTACAAAGGTTAGAACGAAAACACCAGCACTGCGGAGATCAAATGTTATTTTCATATTCACCACAATGTTGATTAACCCTAGCAAAAAATATTTCACAGCAAGTTATTCCAAAATCTTATGAAAGGTGTCAGCAATTATAGAAATCTTCAGAACTAATCCATTGATCCTGGTATCTAGGCTTGACAAAGAGTAATCAAATACTGTACTTAACTGTCAGAACAATACACAGAAAATAAAGTACATATTCTGTATCATCTTCTGAAAGCATCACCAACACTGGATTACTTCAATCAAAATTTGAAGACCTACATATTCTGAAATCCCTATGCATGCACTTGACTTGCACTGTCCCTGCCTCATAATTTGCACATATTTTATCTCCTATGGTGACCAGGGATACGGATGACATCTCACAGTGCTTTGTATCCAGAGGAAAAGGCCCTTTACAATTATCAACTATTATCATTATCATTATATACTTTGCAGTCATTGAAAGAGTGCCCATATAGGGTTTGTTATCAGGTTTTATTCATTCCCATGCATTAAAAAAAAATCATACATCCTTAGAGCATTCTGCCTACTTGAAAAAATAGAATGCATACCTTTGGCGGAGGAATCTCAAGCAAAGAGCCAAGTTCTGCAAACGTGATGTTGTTGTATAACTTGCTAGCTGAGAGAAGATTGTGTTCAATCACAGCTCTGTCAAGTATACTTGACCCTGATGAGAAAGAAAATAATATGTCAGTGAGAAATAATCATTAAGAAATGCTGCACATTCAAAGTCTCTACACATGTTCTGGGCATTACATAATGGTGGAATCACTTGTAAGAATTACATGATATTCTAGTTATAACATTCTGCACCTACATGACTAAGAAAGTAAGGCAATTGTAAAGAAAATGAAAACCCACATGGATTTCATCAGACATATAGCAGAAGGGATTTAACTCAAAGGGCTGGATGCAATGCTTAATATCCTACTGATTCTACTGGTCATAGATTAAAAGACGGAGAAAAACTCTCTTGCCAAACCGACTAATCTCCCCGTGATATCACTTTCCATCCATTGTTACATCATATTCCATCAATATTTCTTCACCAGTGCAATGCAGCCTGAACATGTGTGAAATCATCATCAAATCATATCATATCAGTGCTACATGGCATCACCACATATAATTACAGCAATACCACAGTATGTATTCAGACAATGAACAGATACATGTAAACACATATTCAGTCTTGCAGCAACTAACAAATCACATCAATTTCATCTAAACAATGTTCCTTATCATCAAAATATCTCATCCTTTCAGCTTACACTAATCACATCACATGAAATGACAGCAAAACAGACCAGTGTGAAAAGATGAAAAAGGTTACATAAATAACATGAAAGTTTCGACATCATGAATGTTAAAACAACATCTAACAAACCTTGCAATGAATATCTCTACTGGGCTTGGTCATGAGACCAATTTCATTCAAAATAATTTTCTGTTTCAGGCTTACTCTTCTTTCGCATTATCCTATTTCTGTTATACACACTTGCATCATACACTGTCATCTTGCATATACAGGTAATCACCGCATTTCCTCCTTACAAACCAGCAGTACCACCAATCCAGAGAGTACCAAAGTGTGATGTCACAGCCATTCATCACCACGGTAACTGGTTCTAAACAACCTCATCTGGCCTGAGTGTTTATGCTCGCATCTGGTTCCAACCTACGCTGCAACAAAAGACTGTGACATCATCACTTTGGTACTCTATTGTACTCTTTGACCATAGCATACCGTCAGCTGTTGTAGCTTTCTAAAGACTGTGACATCATCACTTTGGTATTCTTTGAATATAGCATACCATCAGCTGTAGTAGCCTTCTGGTGCTCCTGTAAGACAGAGGCAAACTCCTGGAGCTGGTTGCCCCTGATGATGCGGTCCAGGTACATCTTCTCCAGAATCCCATAGGATGGGAGCTGCTGGCATCTCTCATCCTTGAACAATGTGGCAAGCATCCTTGATCTCTGCTGACCTGCATCACAAAGTTTTATACCGAAGTCATTTTGCATTGCATTTCTTTAAGTTTGTTATTTCTACAGTACGAGTTTCCCATCACCTATATATACTACTTCAGAATTGACCCAGGAAAAACATCAGTGTATTTTAATTCTGGTCAATGAAAGATTGTAGTGATTTTCAAATCAGAGATTGCATGCACAGACATGTTGGCGATGACGTAGTCACAAGAATTTTTCACATAATTTGCAGTATTCTCAATGCAGAGTATGAGCTAATGATTCCAATCCCTAAGGCATAGTTACCAAGGTCTCAGGGCAGGAACATCTTATCCTGAACACATGTCAAGATACTTGAACCACTGCTAACCTGGTAATCATTCCAGGACTTGATTTTACAAAATTTGACACCATTTGCATTTTTCATAAATCCCTAGTCTGTGACATGAATTGATGCTATTTGATAACTTTAATTCCTTTCTCCTTGCCAAGCAGCCATCATAGTGTTCCTTCCCCTCCCCCCCCCCCAAAAAAAAAAAGAAATAAGAGGGAAATGGGTTTGCTTGTGTAATGGATATGAGAATGGCAGTGTTCTAAATAAATGAGTGGAAGAAAGGACTCTTACTTGCTTGTATATGTCACCTGTAAAGATTTTTATGTCCTCTTGATATCTGCCATATACTGTCATAAGAGGGTAATCTGTTCCCTCCCTTTAAAAAAAAAAAATGCAGACATATACCAAGGACATATAGCAGGATGTCGTTCAGATGCATTAATGAATCATATCAAAGAAAAAAAGAAAAAAGGAAGGAGGTAAATGATGACAATGATTATCACTGATGATGAATATTATTATCATTGTAAGGGGCAGCACTGTTGATGACTTACCAGCTGAAGCCAAGATGGTGCAGTGCAGGGCATGTCTGAGGGATTCCATCCTCTCCTCCCCGGCTATGATGGTTCGGTAAGAGAGCTCGTTATAACGCTGGGCTGCCTCTATGAACTTCCTCTTGTAGTCCAGCATACGTGCATAGCATACCTTCAGTTCCAAAGGAAAATGAAAAATCAAAATGGCAACATTTAAACACAAACAAACACACACAATTAAATGTTACACAAAATGCACTCATTCCGCATGTAACTGAATGCAAATATTAAAGTAACTCAACTTTTGTGCAAACTCTTATATGCAACAAGTAAAATAACCTTGAGACAAGGTATTAATCTGATGAGTCATCATTTCTTCTTGAGTCAAATGGCATTTCATTATTCAATACAGATTATAATATTGGTTTACCTGTTCTATTTATTTCAATAGGAATTAAAAGCTTGCAGTCAGCAGTGAAGCTATTTTCAACAAGTTTGTATATTACACACATACATAAATGAATAAAGGTAAAAAAAAAACAACAACAACCAAACAAATATGAAATTCAACAATCATTACAAATCCAAGCAAGCGTAAAAACATACAAATTGTTAAACTCATCTGAACTGACTGCTAAAAGTTAAATAATTACCTAATGAGCATAATACATGTACTTATAAATGTAGCAACATTGGAAAGGCAAATATCTGTTATCAATAAGGCATTCATTTTGCCTTAGGATGACATACACAGTTATGGGTAGAGTTCAAAGTTCAATATAGTGTTGGTTAGACTGACCTTATAGAGTATGTGAAGCTGCTCATTCTTGGACTCTGCTTGCAGCATGGAGGCTCTCTTGATGTAGACCTCAGCTTCAACTGGGTCATCATCCTCAAGGTACAGTCTTGCTATCTTGAGGTATGTCTCGAGTTTGTAGTCGACAGGGTACTGCCTGGATAAACATGTGAGTAAGCATGGATGTTGCAGAACAGTAACTAGTCTTCACAATGGTAAACACACACACATATCTACAGTAAACCTCATCTAAGTTGATATGCATGTCACATGATACATTAAGTCATCATCATCACAGATGAAGGAGCAAGATTTTTTCTTCTTCTTCTAATTATTCCCCACACTCCAATTTGACAGCAGGTTTCAGAAGAGTCAGAAATGGCTGATCTTGCAGTGTGAGTCAAGGAGCATTACGCACAGACACATTTGCATTTATATTGATACGATCACACAAAAACTCTTTTGCTGTGCCTTCTGTTACTAGTTAGTCCTACAGAAGCAAAAAATACCTGTTGACTCACACGGGGCAATTAACATTGGATTCCTCCACTTGGGACCAAGAAACCATGTTAACACCAGCGATTTGTCGACTTGTTAATATCAATTTTCCTAACACAGAGAGTTTCATGAGAAGTAATTAGAAGAAAAAAAATTGAGGACTCATTTTTTCCTTTGACTTAACCCTAAAAAGACTGGGCTATTTTGGAGGTTTTGTAATTAGACAATTATACTCTTTATACACTCAGCAAAAAAAAAGTAAACACTTTTTCGAGGTCATATTTTTCATACAAAAATCAATGTATTATATACCATATTGAAGGTAATTTAATTGCCTATTAAGCTAATAGGTTAATTAGAAAGAAAACTTTACGCATGAGTAAGCACATTCATTTTTGTCCTCCAAGGCACAAAATAAAAAATTGCAAAAAATTGACACATTCTCTTTCATTTGCAAATGCCCTTCACGATAACATTGACAAAAAAAAAGACCAGTTTAACACAATGAGAGACATGAATGAAATAGGAAAAATAAGTTTTTGTTCTCTTTATCTCTTCATAACCTCTAAGAAAACAAAGTGGGAAACTAAAGGGGAAAAACAAAAATTTTCTGTCAAGTCAAACTTCAAATGACATAGGGAATAATAAGCATAAAGATGGTTAAATGAGCAGAATTTCTTTATCTGTTTCTTTCAATCTAGTGATTTTAGAATCCATGTAACAATTTCAAGAACCAAACATTATTTACAATTTCCAAATTTGAAAAAAAGCTCAAATTTCTACCATTTTTGTTAATTATTACTTCTTTTCTCATTTCATTTCAATTTAGATTTGACATACGATGCTTTATTTTCCCCCTTTATTTTTAGTCTTCATTGATCTTTTGGTCTTTGAAGATATCATAGAGATCAAAGGTTTATTTTTGCAACTTAATTTATGTTTCTTTTTGTGTGAAATTTGTTGTTTGTTCTTATTGTTCTATGGAAGAGCATGTACGCATGAATGGTAAATTGTTCAGTTTTGCAATTTTTACTTTTGTGCCCCGGAAGAGAAAAACAATGGTGTTCACTCATGCATAGAATTTCCCTTTTTGATGATCTACCAGGTTGATAGCCAATTAGATTACCTTCAACATGGTACATAATACATTAGCTTTCAGCCAAATATTCTATGAGAAATCTGAACTTGAAAAAGCGTTTACTTTCTTTTTTTGATGAGTGTACATACCAAGCTCGAGTATCTTGGTATTTCTTATGTTAATTATTGTTTTTATTTCTTATGTTTTCTATTGTTTTATGGTTTCATATATTCAGAACAATTAATTTCAACTTCAGATCAGATTTTAATAGCTGAAAAACAGACTGTGCACGCAAAACAAAAGAAGCACATTAGAATCTTGTAAAACCTCATTTATTTTACACATAAACACATACAAATAAGCCATTTTTGACTGACATGTAATCGTAAAAATGTTACCTAACACCATAACCACTGCAGGTATATGCACAAATTAGGTATCAAAAGATGTGTAAGACTCTAAAGAAAAAAAGTCATGAAGTGTCACGGTGAGATCTTATAAATTCTGGAAGTTATCGCAAAATATCCAGGGGGGGGGATCATGCCCCCCCCCCCCCCCCCGTCTTTTTAGGGTTAAGTGATCTCTTGACTCATGCAATGTTGACTTATGTGAGGTCATATATATTGTATACATATATGTATGCATTTTTCATATCATAAGAGGTTAATACCCCATATAATTTTCAAATATGAAATTACAATTTCAGTACATTTGCAGTTAAAGTCTCACATCAAATCCCGTAAAAACTGAACATTCGACTGCTTCAGATTGATTGTTGCATCCCCCCTTCTCTCGCTAATTTACCAGCCTCTCTCTCTCTCTCTCTCTCTCTCTCTGTACAAATTATCCATCAAGATAACTACCAAACTATTTGATTAAATATTTACATATATTTATTTATGTACATATCTTTTCCTCTCTCTACAAGATACATCTCTTTCAAGTCTCTATCTATTTCTCAATCTATTTTTTTTTATCTTTCTATCTGTCTGTCTATCTATCTATCTATCTATCTATCTATCTATCTATTTATCTATCTATCTATCCAAATATCCATGTACCTATCATTCTATCTACATGAATGTGTGTGTGCATGATTATGTAGATATATCTACAAAATGCCAAATACCTGATAGGCTAAGTGACACTTGTATGATTTGACTTGACACAACAGAAACTTACTTCTGGCCTGTCTCAAGAGGAATTCCTACAAGAATTCTGGCAGCTTCTCTCCAGTTCTGCTCCTTTTCATAAATTGAAGATAAGTGTTGTCGCACTGTTCCCATCTGACATGAAGGAAATGGCATAGATGCAAATACATCTTAACACATGACCAAAGGAGGAAAAGTCTGACTGAATTGACATTTCTTGAGAATTGGTATACTAAAAGTTCCTGTGATCAGATTCAATCCAGATTTCTTGTGAATGGAGTGCTGAAATTATTTGATTCAAGGCTTGAAATATAGGGTGACATATATCTGCTGATTATCTATTGATATCTCTACAAATGCAAGTTAGGTCACTATTAGTGCACTCTTTCACAGCTGACTATCATGTCTGAGCATGTCTGCATGTACCCTCTCCCTGTGAAGTAGTTGAAAGATACCACTGCATATGTATATCCTAAAACTCAATATTCTACTTGTATGTTATGGATCCTATCTTAAATTGTAGTTTAAGAACTGGTATACAAATAAAACATAATTTACCTACTTTTTTATACCTTTCAATCGATTTATTAGAATATTTTCTTCATGTGCATGCCCTGTCTGCCGAGCTCTAAAACCTAGCGCGAAACTGTACCTGCACATCAAGAAACGTAAAGTCACCTGTTCTTCAAAAGACACTGCCCGAGGATGGACCTTCTCCAAGAGGAAGTGTGACACTCTCTGTGACACTGGATCTGGGAGCTCAGGGAGCTGGTTGCATACCTCCAGTAGGAGTTGTCTGGAAATCACCAAACTCACGCTCTCCTTCACCACTGGTCAATAGAAAACAAAATGCATACTAATACACTGTGACTCTGCCACTGGAATTAGTAAGAGTGGATGATAGAAGGAGTCATGACAGAAAAGTGACTTAAACCTGTTATGCCCTCTGACTATAATATGATTTCACAGAGAAGACATGATTTCATCATGCACTAAACATACATGTGTTTAAGGAAAATGAAAACTTACAAAAGAAGAGAGATAACAAAATAAGTACCAGCAGCAGTGACTGCACCCCCTCCCCTGATAAGGATCAGTATAAATCTCAATAATTGATGATATACACATAAAAAAAAAATATTCCATAAATGCCATTACTAAATGGATTTACACATAGACGGCCTATGTTTGAATTTCTAAGAGGTGGTTCAGAGAAAAGAAACACCATCAACTTTCATTTATTAATAAATGCCATTACTAAATGGATTTACACATAGACGGCCTATGTTTGAATTTCTAAGAGGTGGTTCAGAGAAAAGAAACACCATCAACTTTCATTTATTAATCCTGTGTTGTTCATTCTAATCTGTACTATGCTTACTTTGTACATGAGCACAGAAAAACAAATTACATAAGTTCAATGCAAATTCATTTTTGTACGAATGATAAACCCTACTGCCTTTATTAAAAAAAAAAAAAAAAAAAAAGCAAAAAAAAAAAAAAAGCTGCCTCACTTGTTTCAATGAAAAACTGCAATCCATTGACCAGGTCATCTTCTGCCAGCTGTAGAATATCATGCAAAATTTTTCTGTACCTGCAAAAGTGAACAGTCATACAAAGTCAAGTGAACAGTCATACAAAGTCAGAAGTCATCATGACTACATGACAGTCAATTGCATCCTATAGACCCTAGGTAACAAATAATTTACTGAATAGCAAGGTTGTTTCTCTTCTATCGAGATATCTACTCTTCGGAACTCTTCCGAGTCAGATATCAGAGTACAATTATACTTGTCTTTGTGTGAAAGTGGGGAACTGAACAACTTGCCATTACAATTTAAGTCCTGGTATAAAAAGAGACACAGAAAGTAACTTTACAGGGAGGAAACCACATGCTGTCATTTTCTTCCTACTAAAACCGTGAACATCTTGTCAATGATTAATGTAAAAAGATGCAATGTACACATGTATCATGCAATATTATATTAGATTACAACAAATATTTACATTGATGGGACTAGCTAAAACGCCTTCATAGAAGTGATATATCAAATACAATCTCGTAGTATCACTAAACAAAAGGAAAAAATGACTTAATATACTCAAAATCCTTAGATTTATACACTCTGCCTTACAAAACATTATAAATCATGACGTACTTGTCAGTAAGATCTTTAGGAGCACCACCGGCAGTAAGAAGAGCTGATAATTGTTGCTTCATGGAAGCTGCCATCTTGAACGAGTCTGTAATTCGGGGAAAAATTGGTCAGATACAAAATCATTTTTCCCTAAAAACTGAAACAAATCAAATGAAATTAATATTTTAAAATATTTCATATTATATAATGTGAGAATTTTGTTTGAAACTTAATTTCGAATTACAAAAAATAACTATTTTCTATTTCTTTCGAGGCTACACTATCATCCGTACCCTCAACATTATTACAATGGGATATGTTCAATAGGCGGCGCGTGATTTTGAACAAATGTTGACCGATGATGCCCATAAATTCCGTAAGATTTTCTCCTTGTCTTCATATTATTTATTTTTTACCGTGTTATTTTTTGGTTGATCATAGATATGATTACCGCTTTCACCTGCTAAAATACTAATCAGTAATATCTGAAAGTAAATATTCATGAAATAATAACTGGCTTGCTCTTTTTTATGGTGCCTTATGCGCCACGTAAAAGGAAGTTGGAGTGCACCGAGTGTATTGTATTGTGTATGCCCAGAAGGCAAGGGAGCGAACTGACCGCAGTCATGTTGGTGACTGCACCGTGCACCGGTGGTACCCGGCAGTGACACAGCAGGTCGTGTATAGACGGAGACCGTCGGTAGGTAACGTACTGATCAGTCTGGTGTGCAAGAAGACACCGAGGCCGAGGGTATTCTCCTACCCACTGCTAATATAATGTGTATCATTTCAAGGTGTTGCTGTGGTCCCTTGTGGTTGTGCCATATAAGTCCGCATTTTTAATCTTTAATTCAATTCAGTTCAATTTCAATTTCTTTTCACAAACCATTTTCACATGTAAAATTTAATTTAATAATACAAACCATGCCTGTCTGTAAGGAGCGGGTAGGGACATGTAACGACTAACATGTTACATTGTTTTGAATGTATAGAAGCTGGATGTAAATACAAAAATTGAACAAGGTTGATGTTTACATATTAGAATGTTCTGGCAAGAGGTCTAGAATTCCATATCCAGGTACAGATTCAACACGAGATCTAAAAATTTTTTGAAGAAAAACCCTACAATATTCAAGCCTTGCCAATGCGCCTAGTGACCGTATTGTAGTGTTCTAACGACCTAACGTTGGGACAGTGCTTCTCAACCACCAGGCCAGGGCACGTCCAGGCTGTGGACCATGAAGATCTCGCTCATGTATGGGCTGCGGTGTCTTCCCAAATTAAAGTAGAATTAAAAAAGAAGAATCATATTCAGTGTAACTGGGCCTAAAAAAAAACTTTGTAAATGTAGGAGCCTAAGCTACACTGTAAGTGGATCTTGGACTGAAACAAACAAACAACAAAAAAGCCTAAAAAGGGGGAGTTATTTAATAGTATTAAAGTCCTATGGAGAGAGGGTACAAATATAACTGTTTCCTATCCATCTTCAGTGGCTCAGATGGCAGAAATATTCCAGTACAAGATTTTTAAGTTAGAGTACCCTTTGTACCTTTTCCTTCCCCATAAAGTGAAATACTAATGTGTACATATTTTGTATAGTGTATACATGTATACAGAATAATACACATACACACACACACCCACACACATACACACACAAAGTAGCACCCACAAAGTACCACACACAGAGCTAGAAGTAACATTTCCAATCCTGTACACGTAGACCTATATTGCTTACATTTGTATTAAGGTAAGAAACTTGAAAAAAGAATGTGATCTTTGCTGGATTCCAGACCCCCTAGTTTTCAGACTTAGGTTTGACTTTGAGTTGATATCTTTAGTAGTGTTTCCACTAAATACAATGTATATCAAGCCCCATTTTTACTCAACCTCCATCAAAAGTGTTGCCTTTTCTCATAATTTTGGATTAGAAAAAATGAAAAAAAGAAGAAAACCACACAATTTATGAAAAACAAAATCTTTCAGATTTTAATTGCATTTGTTTGTCAACCTAACATTTTCTGATGTTTAAACATTGTACATTGCTGAAACAGGCAGGGATAAATTAGATGTTAAGACTGCTGTCTGAGTACAGATGTACACATTGTATGAGCAACCTCATGTACCAATGCCATGAAAAGAGTCCAAGGTGCCCAGTACCCTGTCCAGATTTCATGTTACATAGTGATGATTTGGACTCGTTTTATTCTGCATCTATGACGCATGCACATGCAGAGAAACCAACACTGATTTTGTATTTGCTGCTTTTAATATAAAATATTGATCTGAAGTTTCTCTAGTGACTATGGTGATACTTATGCGGTAATTAACAGGTTTTCCCATTTGTTTGAAAAATACTGATGCTAAATCTTCACCCCTCTGAATGATATCTTGCTTTCATTTAATATTGAGAGTATTAAATGCTGAAAAGAAAATATCCAGTCCAGTTGAACTGCCATGTACCTGGTTATTTCTGTGATAGATGACCATTCACTTATACAGTGTACTTATACAACATTGTAAATCTATCTTTGTAGAATCACTTCACACAGCAGAGGTATTATACCCCTTTGTAAAGATCTTGATATTTCCTCTGAGGTTCAAAGAAACAAAAGAAGGATGTTGTTTGTACCATGTTCAATTCAGTGTGCAACAACAAATGTTCATCGTTTAAATGGAAAAAAAAATGAAGGCAATATGAACCAAAGAAAGCTGTAGAAAACTGCATCATCATATCAAAAGATGTACTACTAAATTCCTGCAACCCCTCCAAAAATGTTGAACTACAAGTCTATATGGGCGTGAAATATGCCAGTGCTTTACAATTTTCTCATTGTTGATGAAGTACAGTTACTGTATGTAGCAACATTTTACTTGCCCATTCTTACCAGGGAAACAACGTACAATATTGTCTTTTAATACTCACATGTACAATGTACTTTGCTCACTTTGGAGCTTCACTGCAGATTGTGAATGCATGAAGTTTAATCAACACCCTGGGAACATGTTTGTGTCATACAAAATATTCTACACTCGGCCTTGCACTCCTGACTGTGTGTAATTTTACCTCCGAGCCTAGATCACAACTTTCCACTGGTCCATTGGGGTCCAAATTTTACTGTATGTGCAATTGCTCAAGAAGTATTTTATACCATGCAATCAGACTCAAACTTGGAAAATACTTGGAAAATTTGTAATGCACATGGTATAATAACAGGGCATTTAACCCCTGGCCATGACACAAACTATGGCAAAAGCAAGGGGTTATACGATGGTATAATGGTACAAGTATTGAGAGCAAATCCTGTAATTTCCCTTGATGATACAGTGTGTATATCAGCAGGGGTCGCACTTAACTTTTTTTTTAACTAGCCAGGCGGACTACTTAGAATCAATTTTAACACTGAAGCAATATTTTGGCTAGCCAGACGGACTAGTAACTTCAGAATTTTATGATTTTTAGCTAGTCCAACGTGATTTTGGGTGGCCAATGGCCAGCGGACCATCGCCAATTTCGAACCCTGATCAGTGCAGTGATAAGAGTCTTTAAAGGACAAGTTCACCTTAATTAACATAAGGATTGAGAGAATGTAGCAATATTAGTAGAACACATCATTAAAAGTTTGAGGAAAATCGGACAATCCGTTCAAAAGTTATGAATTTTTGAAGTTTTTGTGCAGTCACCGCTGGATGAGAAGACTACTGCAGTGTATGATGTCTCATGCGTACAACAATGTAAGGAAAATATGAAGAGAATTTCACAAAATTCATCTTTTGAAAAAAGTACACATTCCCTTGACTCAATACTGATATGTTATGGGTAATATTATTCCCATTGCCTTTAGTTAATGAAGGTGAACTTGTCCTTTAATGTAGTCATTGTGTAATGCATGTGGCTATGAACATGTTAATAGGCCATTAGCACTCAGAATTTGGGCAATATTTTTTATTATGAAATCAGGCAAGCAATTATATTGTATATATTTAAAAAAAAAATCAAATTCTTCCATGTCATTTGTTGTTTGGCAAAATAAATCCATAGATATCTTGTGTATCATACAAAGTATTTTACATTACAATCTTACATTAGATGTACAGTACAGTGTACATACATGTCTCATATTGAAGTCTCACAATGCATGCTACAACTTTGTAAGTACTGTAGCAACAGCATTTCAAAACAAACCAGAGAAGCACTCTGAGAGCGCAGACCTCAGCGAAGCAGCTTACATGTATATCCACCACTGATCTTGTTTTTCCATAGAGATCAGTGATTTCCACCCATAGTGAAAATCGCCTGATTTCCCAATATACATTGTAGAAGCCTTTTGTTACATCAACTTCTAGCTGCATGGGCATGCCTCGCCCTAGCAGAAACTAAAGCACACACTTTGGTGCAAGTATGCAAACCTAAAAAAAAAATATTCAGCTTGAACTCACAAGCTCATTGGCCCGAATTCACGAAGGTGGTACAAATGAAACCATGGTTTAAACCATGGACAAAAACCATGGAGCGCCAAGTGTCGCATGAAATATTTCGTTACGAAATCAGTCATTTCGTCGATGAAATGATTATTTTGTAACGAAATGACAACATTTTGTAACTAAATGAACATTTCGTCCACGACATGATAATTTCGTTAACAAAACGGTCATTTTGTCGACGAAATGACCAATTTCGTAACGAAATATTCCGTGCGACACTTGGCGCTCCATGGTTTTTGTCCATGGTTTAAACCATGGTTTCATTTGTACCACCTTCGTGAATTCGGGCCATTAAGTCTATCTATCAAAATATTGAAAATCCTTCATAAAATCCATAAAATTTCCATGAGCACTACCAAAATTTAATCATCTGTTCTCTTTGTGTCATTTTCAACTTCCCTGTAAGTTTCATTCAAATCCGTTCACAACTTTTAAAGTTATTTTGCACACAGACAAACGAACCAACTAATGCCAATGAAAACATGACCTCCTCCCTTTGTGGAGGTAATTAATTAACCCAATTTTGTGAAGGTTGTGATCCGAGGTCAAGGTGGAATATTCGAATCACCCAGTATACTCAGTAATCCAAATAAGATGCATTGTTGCAAGATTTCTTTTTTCTATCATTTTGGAAAAGAGGCAATGTAGTGAGATGCATTAATACACATAATATGTACAGTACATACAGATGTACCACAGAGGTGGGATCCTCCATAATTACATGTATACACAGTGTACTGCACTGTGCATACAAAGTTGTAATTGTAGATACTGAAAACTGAGGTACTAGTATTGTTTCTCTATCACTTTAATGGCTTAGACTACATTTTATAGCACAATACATTGTCACATCAAACAAATGTAGTCTAAGATACTTGATAGCATAGTATACACATTATGGTGGCATTCACATACTGGAAACTATTCAGTGCATTCATAGTTTGGTGCATGCCACTGGTGCAAAGTTTAGAAATGTAATTTGTGCTCGACTGTATGGTACATTTGTACTTAATGGTAATAACTGCATGACATTGGTTGCAGCCTGTTTTACTGATCAATATATTTTTTGAATATCTTAATATGATTGGGAAGTGGTAGCTGACTTGTCATACAGTTCTTACAGTGAAAGATTTGGTTCTTAGCTGTCCTAAGCCAAGCTATTGCAATCATTCATAGTCTGGTGTTGTATGTGTTGTGCGTTGTGCCTTTAATGCATTGTCAAGCGTGCATAGACTTTTCACAATTTCAGCTTCTTGAAAACCCCATAATGGATTTTCACCAAACTTGGCATGTGGCATCCCTCAAGATGGTGGTAAGATCTCATTAGGCGCGGTCAGACTGGCAAAAGATCGCGAAGTTTAAGATCGCGATCTTTAAGATCTCGAAGTTTTGCCAGTGTGACCGCAAACTTACCGCGAAACTTCTCGATCTGTTTGCGGGCGGTGCCTCCGAAGCGCGAGGCCATTGTCATGTACAGATGTGCATTGTTACGTACAGATGTGCATTGTTACGTCACAATCACTAGCCATCGGACGGCGCATTCTTGCTTGCGCGCGTACCAATGGCCCAAACTTCGCGATCTTAAACTTCTCGATCTTTTGCCAGTCTGACCGTGCCTAATGTGTTCAAGTTTGTAGCACCCCCCCCCCCACAAAAAAAGAAAAAAAGCTCTAAAGTTCCACAGAACTAGGAGTGATCTATATAGAGCTAAGTCAGTGCTTTTTGAATAAGTACATTGATGACTGTAGTTCCAAGTAACTGTTCATGGCAGATCTCTGGATGCCTCCCTCGGGTTTGGGGGGAGGGGATTAGATTGGGGCCCAGTTTTCACATTTACAAAGTTCTTCTTGAATACCTCCTTACCAGCCCAGAGCCCCCAAAGTAGAGAAGCTATAAAAATTGTTTTCTTTAAAACCAGAAATGCTCTGAGGAAATAAAATGTACACTAGAGAGTGTACTTTGGAGCTTGTTTATGATGGATCCAGGGGTGACCCCCTTGCAGCTGCCACCAAATTGGGGACCAGTTTTCACAATTGGTCTTTGTTTTTGAATGCATGGTGAAAATTTGTACAAACTTGTCAGGTATCGGCAGTGTGGTACAATATGTGAATGGACACCATGCCCCCTGGAGGCCCCCTCCCCTCTTCCCCCCCCCCAAAAAAAAAAAAAAACACCAAAAACTCTCAAGTTCTTATTGAGGGTATCAGTCTGCAAGAATGCTTAGAAGGTGAACTGGCAATACTCCAAGGTGAGTGCTACACTCACTGGATCTCCCCCTCCCCTTTTTTATTGCTCCGCCACGAAGTGTTGCCGGAGGCATTATGTTTTCGGGTTGTCCGTCCGTCCGTCCGTCCGTAATGAATTTTGTGGACAAGGTAACTATCAAAACCTGTTGAGGTATCCTAATGAAACTTGGCATGTATGTGTATTAGGGGGTGAAGTTGTGCCTATCAACTTTTGGGTGCACATGCTCAAGGTCAAAGGTCAAAAGGTCAAGGTCAAATACATAAAATTTCACTATTTCCACCATATCTATTGAATGCCTGAAGATATTTTCTTGAAACTTAGTGTATACATGTTTTACCCAATTAAGATTCTCTGGTGAAAGTTTGGGTCATGAGATCAAAGGTCAAAGGTCAAAAGATCAAGTAAAAATATTAAAACTTCTTTTTTTTTCTCCATACCTTGGAAAATTGTTCAAGGTATCTTCATGGAACATAGTATATACATGTACTGACTGGAAGTGATTATCTAGAGAATTTAGGGTTCATGGGGTCAAAGGTCAGGGGTCAAAGGTCAAGTTCAAGACTTCAAAATGTTACTATTACCCTCATATTTATGCAATGCCAGCAGGGTTATTTTTTTGCACTTGGTGTATGCGTGTGTAACCTAATATAAATTCTCTGGAAAGTTTTTTTTTTTCTCTTTTTGCCTCAAAGGTCAAAAGGTCAAAGATCAAGTGAAAGTGCTGAACTAACTTTTTCCTCCATATCTCGGAAGTGGCTCAAGTTAACTTGAAACTTAGTACATATTATGCATGTTCTACCTGAAAGTAATTATCTTATGAATTTTAGGGTCAAGGGCCAGATGAAAATGGTAACAATTTACTATTCAATTCAGAAATTGCACTTTTTCTCCACACCTGTACCTTGAAAATTACTCAATGCCTAAATGTATGAATGGGTTGAAGTCAAGTTAAAGTCCTTAAATCCCTAGATACATGCTCTCCTATTCATCCAATTAAACCTACGTCAAGGAAGGTGAACATTCAACACATTTGTGACAAACTTGTCATTCCAATATTTTGCCAATTTTGTGAAAATGTAATCACACAGTGTCCACATGTACTATCTAGACCTATTGGGAAAGTCATGCATTATGGCGGAGGCATACCAGTCGCCAAAGCGACATTTCTAGTTTATGTTTGCACCACAAAGTGGCGCTTGTGGCATATAATGTTTTGGGGTTGTCCGTCCATCCATCTGTCTGTAATTGATTTTGTTGATGATGTACACCTTTAACACGTAATTTATGAACTGCTTGAGGAATCCAAATGAAACTTGCGCACACATGTACACTGTATACAGAGGATGTATGGATGGACGAAGTTGTGTGTACATTTTGGGCATGCACGCTCAAGGTCAATGATCAAGGTCCAATGCTAAATTTTTGTTATTTCCCATATATTTCTGCAGTGCTGTAATGTATTTTTCATGAAACTTGCTATATCCATGTATGGCCAGATCAAGATTCTTTAGGGGAAGTTTTGGGTAATAGGGTCAGAGGTCAAGGTCAAATTTCAGTCTGTTTCCTCTTATGCTTATCAATATCTCAACAGTGCTTGAATGCAATTTCATGAAACTTAGTGTGTAAATGTATTACCAGATTGGGATTCTCTAGGGAAAGCTCTTGGTCATAAAGTCTAACTTGACAAGTCAAAGGTCAAGTTAAAATGCCAAATTTCAATATTTTCCTCAATATCTTTGAAATGGCCCAAGGTACCTTCATGACACTTGGTGCTTATACATTTACATTGCACATGTATTTGCCTGACATTCCTGGCATTGATTCTCCTTGAACGTTTGGATCAGAGGTCAATGATCAAGGGTCAAAAGTCAGGCTGAAATCATACACTGTTTGATGCTGAAATTTTAATAGTTTCCCCCATGCTGTGGAAATGATTATTTGTACATGTATGTACACTGAGCAGCGTTACAACTAAATTTGGTATACATGTACATGTATTTAACAATTTTGTGTGTGCATTACTGCACAAATGGTGATTTACAGTATATACCAAAAGAAACTTTGCGTTAAATTTACGTGTAACGCAAGCGCCGATCGTTACTGCGTTAATCTTTCTGCGTTACAAAATTAACGATCACCGTGCGTGAATGATCGTTACAGATCGTTACTGTGCGTGAATGATCGTTACTGTGCGTTACAGATCGTTACTGTGCGTTAATTTTTAGATCTTGCGTTAGCGGACTTGTCATGTGGACTGGGAAGAAATCTCGGAAATTGCGAGAGTCGGAGATGCCTGTCGTTCTTTATATTTACTACGGACAATTTCCTGCCGGCGGAGGGCATTAACATAGCGATACAAATACCGAAAAGATTTTGTAGTTGAGCAGAACTCCCCTGGCAATGTCGCATTGTCATGGTCGTCAAATTTGTACTCATGGGGCGCAGTCAATGGAATCGGGCAAGCAAAAATTTCGAAGCCACCTTTTTCCCCAGAGGCAACATTTTCCATCGAACATTGAACCCATGAAATCACGCATACGCAAGCCTAAAACTAACGCCGACTGTCTAACGTTAGCGATGTCACGATTTTTAACTGTCAGACACTTACCCAGTTCAGGAAGGTGCAAAAGTCCATTTCTATTCCAATACACAACGTGTGTCTCGCTGAATAACTGGTGGTAGTGTGTGGTGAAAAAGCCGAGTATTTCGGCAGTAAAAGTAGCGGGCAGCAGAAGAAAATGTCTGCCACTTTCTGCTCGCATTATTACACTGCCAGCAGGTGAGTCAAGTGGTGACTTGATAGGCACGCTTCACATGAAAGTTTACCCAGAAACATGAAAATCCCACGATGCCAAGGTGCCAGAGTGGGGAATGGGGAGGGGTGGGTAGAGAGAGAGACCAATCAACAGAAGAAACCGCGCGTACTGGCGCATTCTCGGAGGTCATGAACAGTCTGGGGTCTTGGAGATGAACAGAGAAGGAATGTTTAATTAAAGATAGCTCAAGTCGAAGACCCAGGATTACAAACGTTTTTTTTTTTTTCCTCCTTTCATTTAACATGCCTTCACATTTATGGTTGCACTCCTTAAAAAAACTCTCCTGCGATCTTTGTTAACTTAAGTAGCCGTTTAAAACGTCAAACTTACCATGAAAGTGTTACTACGTGTAATACAATAGTTAATACTATACCTATTGCTTTATTCATATCTGTAAAACACAAATTGGACTACCAATGACAATAAAAAAATACTTGTATTTGTTTTGTGCGGAGATTTTTTGTCTTTGTCCTGACTAGTTCAATATGAAATTTCTTATGTTTTTACCGCAGCATCAACAGCCTAAAATAAATTACTGAGAGATTTATAAATTATGAAATTTTTGGCAAACATCCACTTGAACTTCAGGCATGAAAAGCTCCTGATATTCAGCAAAAACAACTCAACAGATCAGAGACAAAGTTCCTTCAAATTTTGAAAAGTAGCACGCAGATTTGCTGGGCTTGGAAAGGTCCATGCTTTGAGATCGTCACAATCGTGTTGTCACCAGGGAGGTGGAGTGTCTCTCTTTTACTTCCCTGTTGTCACGGACTAGTATCGGGAAGTTGTCACAAACTCCAGGATCACCCCTCCCTGCCAACTCCATGCTGCTCCCAGCATGGACCTACAGGTCCATGCTCCCAGGGAGGCGGGAAGAGTCTCTTCCCACCTCTCTTTTGCTCCCCAACGTGCATCGTGAATGCGTGGCGTTTCTTGTCACCGTCCGTACCCGAGGCTGCTTTGTATTTGTCTTGGGATATTGATTCATTTCTTGTCATGACATGAGTGTAGTAATCGTTTTGCATGGCTATGTAAAAAATTGTGATACAACGTGTACTCAACTCGTCTTTGTGATTTTTTTTTTTTTCTTTCAGTCCTAAAGGAAGACAAAATAGTATCATGACGTTTGCAATTGTTCGAAAGGTCTGCAGACTATCAAATCACCCTTGTTTTTCCCGCTCCCAGGCCCTCCAAATTGAGCAATCCACACGCGCGCGCAAATTCCTTTGCCATGTGGTTTTACCAGCCAGCTGTCGGAATGTGCTTTGAAGTTACATTTCAGCCTGGCCTGGCTGGCATGAATGGGTGTCGAGTTTCAATCAATACCTACTGTTGTTTTATTCTTGTATTTAAACATGTCGTTTCACCTGACAACACACGGAGATCGGGAAGGTGTAGGGCTGGGAAGAGGTTTTTGTTGTGTCTTGCAACCTAATCCGGGCAATTAACCCCAGAGGGCAATTACCCCCCCCCCCCCTCCCCCCTCCCCCCCCCCCCCCCGCTAAATACTGGTTAATGGTAAGGTTAGAGTAAAGATTAAGGTTAGGTTTAGGGTGAGGAGTTTGGGTTATGGTTAGGATTAGGGCCAGGGGAAGGGTCCGGGGTAATTGCCCAGGAAGAAAAGAGGGACACGCTTTTGTTCTTGGTCAAATCGATTTTCCTAGGTGATGCTGTGGAGCTAGAAAGGAACAAAAAAAAAAGCAATTATGACGTCTGGCGTACTTCCGGGACGTCTTATTTTTCTTCCACTCTGAAATTTCCTATTGTTTGGCGTTATCACTGTCGTTAATTGTTATATAGCTACCCTCTTTCGCATTATAAACTTAAAGTCCATAGAACATTCATACGCATTAAGATCACACTCGAAAAGCTATGCTGGTGTATAGTTTGAACACAGCAAAATGAAATAACGAATATCCCGCAGATTTACCAAAATTATGCGTCATGTGGGTCGATTCATTTTTTTTTTTTTTCATTTGTCTTCTTGTCGATGTGGGTGGGGAGGGGGGGGGGGGTATAGATTCAGGATATACTTTTCCTTTTCCCCTTTCGGCCCGGTGCGATTACTCCTGGTGCTGACATTCTTTCTGCTCGTCTTCCGATTATACTGTTGTAAATAAATGCACATGGAGCCCCGGCTGTATCGCAAAAAAAAAAAAAAGAAGAAGTCGTCTATCTAAAGTTGACCTGCAAGTACATGTACTTAAGTAAAATCTGAATCAATTAGCCACGGTACGGGTTAGCGGTTTCAATCCCCTCGAAGCCCGATATTTGCCTTTCAGCAAGACACTTTATCCACAAAAGGCCAGGGCTCCACACTAACTTTCATTTCGGTGGCCCGATCGGGCCACCAAAATGATTGATTTTTATTTTTTGGTGGCCCGAAAAGAAAAACAAACAAGCAAAACTATCGTTCCTACTAAACATAAAAAAATAAATATCAAGTATTACTGAAGTGATACAGGTACCCACGTCTAAAATAAGGAGAAAATTTAATCATCTTATACCGTTATTCTGAGTTCTAAGATTTCGCAAATAGGCTTATAATAGATTATTATAAAAGTTGATGCCTATCAAATTGGTCAAAATTTACGTTTGAAATGAGAAAGTGGGAGCATTTGCAGACATTGAACATCCGACATTTGTTTTAGCATCGTAAAGAGCCAAAAAATTACCGTTATTTATTTCTGGTGGAAATTCAAGCAATCATTCAACATTTACAAGTATTTTAACACCTTCCGGAGCCGAATGTTACCGTTAATCATTTTCAAATGTAAAACCAAGCAACCGGCATTCATTCTATCATCTTACGGACCTGAATATCATCCTTATTCATTTCCGAACGTGAAAGCAAACATCCGCTCTTTATTTTATCATCTAACTGAGCCGATTGATACCGTTTATAATTTCCAAATGTACAAGCAACAATCTGTTACTTATTTTAGCATCGTACAGAGCAGAATATTACCGTTATTCATCTCCAAATTCAAAAGCAAACACCCGACATTTACTTTATGATCGAAGGAGCCGAATGTTACTTCTGTCCACTTCCGAAAGTGAAATGAATCATCTGACATATTTCAGCATCGTACGGAGCCGAATGTTATACTGTTTTTCACATTCAAACGTCATCCGACATTAAATTTGCCATCAAACGCAACTGAATGTTATTGTTATTCATTTCGAAATGTTAAATTTATAGCAAATATCTGATAATTATGGAGCAGATTGTTACTACTTGTCACTTCCGAACGTCGAAAGCAATCTGACATTTATTTTGGCATCTTCCGAAGCCGAATGTTATTGAGCACTATTTACTTTCGAACGTAAAAGCGAACATTCGGCATTTCATCGTCGTACGGAGCTGAATGTCATTGTTATTCATTTCCGAACGTCAAAGGGATCATTCGACATATATTTTAGTATCTTCCGGAGCTGAATGTTATTGCCATTTACTTTTGAACGTAAAAGCGAACATCCAGCAATTATTTCATCATCGTACTGAGTTGAATACTATTGTTATTTATTTCCGAACGCCAAAGCAAACATTCAACATTTATTTTAGCATCTTCCGGAGCTGATTGTTATTGCTATTTACTTTCGAACATAAAAGTAAACATCAGACATTTATTTATCATCGGACGGAGTTGAATACTATTGTTATTCATTTCCGAACGTCAAAGCAAACATTAACTTTCACCATCAAACGCAGTTAAATGTTACTGTTGTTCATTTCGAAATTTAAAAGCAAACATCCGACAGTTATTTACCATCGTATGGAGCAAAATATTACTGTTATTCACTTCCGAACGTAAAAACAATCATCTGACATTTATTTCAGCATCTTCTGGAGCCGAATGTTATTGCTATTCACTTTCGAAAGTAAAAGCAAACATCCAACATTTATCTTGTCGTTGTACGAAGTTTATTATTATTGTTATTCATTTCCGAACGCCAAAGGGATAATTCGATATTTACTTTAGCATCTTCCAGAGCTAAATATTATTATTATTTACTTTCGAACGTAAAAGTAAACTTCCGGCATTTATTTTATCATCGTATACGGAGTTGAAATTCGTTATCATTTATATCCGACCGTCAAAGCAAACATTCGACATTTATTTCAGCATCTTCCGGAGCCTATTTTATCCCTATTCATTTCCGAACGCAAAATCAAATATCTGACATTAATTTCAGCACCGTACGGAGCTCAATCTTACCGTTATTTATTTCCAAAAGTATGAGCAAACATCCGACATTTATTTTTGTATAATACGGAGTCGAATATTGCCGTTATTCATTTCCAAAATTAAGAGCAAACATCTGACATTTATTCTAGCAGCTTATACGGAGCCGATAGTTACCGCTGTTCATTTTCAAAACTGAAGGCAAACATCCGGCTTTTTTGGTGGCCCGGCGTGCGTTTTTGGTGACGCCGATCGCAAATAAACCATTCGCGAAATCGTGATTCGATTCGCGAAAAGACTCCGCTAAATCGCTACACTCGGCAGGGGCTACGTCGTCCTTTCACCAGGTCTCGTTTCAAAACCAAAATCTCGTGTGAGTTCTTGCGTTACCTATCGTTAATTTTAACGAAACATCGTTAATTTGCGTGAGGGATCGTTACTCATCGTTACTCATCGTTACTCATCGTTACTACAAACGTTAATTTTCCCGATCGTTACTTTGCGTTACTAACGATCCAGGTGAAACCGCTTGCGTTAATGAAACGTTAATGTTGATTAACGCAAAGTTTCTTTTGGTATATACTGTATGTATGGAAAATTTTGGGCCATTCCCATGGGATCAGAGGTCAAGTGAACATGCTGAAATTTTACCTGTTTTCCATATTTTTATTAAAGTGACTCAAAGTATTGTAATGAAAATTGGTGTATAATTTAATACCAGATAGTGATTATTTGCAAAATGTGTGAAATTGTTGTCCCACATGATTGGCAATATTGTACTGTAGACCTACACTTTATGCAAAGATTGCAATATGTTGGAGGCATACAAGTAGCCATAGCAACATTTCTAGTTGTTTCTTTACATATGCTTCTTCTTCATGTCCAAGATGTAGAACAAAATATTCATATTGAACGTAATGTACTTACAAGTACAAATTGTGCAAGTGACAGTAGTGAGATCTCACATGCACATCATAGTTCTTTTCAAAGAAATTTGATCGCCCTATCTAATTGAAATGAATCATGGCTTATTTTATCTCCTTCTTTGGCAAACAGAAAAACGACCAAGAAAACTAGAAAAGCACTCTGATGGTGCAGACCTCCATTAAGCAAGCAACTCTTTTCTGCCCATACATGTATGCAATTTCCCAATATATTTATTGGAAGCCTTTCGTTTTAATACACTTTTGTATGTCATCAGCTTCCAGCTACAATGTATGCAGCGCCTTGCCTGAGCAGAGCACACGCTTTAGTAAGCTTATGTAAACTTCCAGTACACCCCCTAGAACTTTTCTAGTTCATTGACCTTACATATAATATGCCAAAAGATTAAAAATTCACACAAATTCCTGGATCACTACCAAAGTTTAATCATCTGTTCCTTTTTTCATTATCTACTTTTCCTGCAAATTTCATTCAAATCCGTTCAAAACTTTTTGCAAACAGACCAACCAACGCTGATAATCACTTAACTTCCTTCCTTGGCGGAGGTAAAATTCATAATCTATTTAGCTCCTAATGAGATATTACATATGTGTACAATATTCCATTATAGATTGCTGCGATTACCCCACTTCACGTCACACACATTACAAGAGTCTGATGCCATTGAGAATACAGAATCTTGTGCTCTGCATTCATATTTAACCTGCCTTTTCACCCCTTGTGGCAGGAGTTACTTATACCCCTACATGTACAATAATGTGTTTTTAATCAACGGGACATAAATATGAATAGACTTCTCTGTGGTTCAGTATTAATTTTGCATGGTTGCATTTCTACTGCACTACATGTACTCTGTAGCTGAGAAAATGGTCAATGCTAAGTAGAATTCTGATTCTCTAAGTAGAATTCTGATTATCTGATAAATAGAAAACAATTTGTAAGTATCCACGGTCACGATTCCCAACCTAAGTTAATTTCTTGCGGGGTTCCTCAGGGTTCCCTGTTAGGTCCACTTCTTTTTATTTTGTATATCAACGATATTCAGAACTCATCTAAGATCCTTTCCTTCGTTTGTTTTGCAGACGATACAAATTTGTTCTTTTCTCATCCAAATCCTGATGAACTTATAAACATAATAAATGAAGAACTTGTTTCTGTTCAATCTTGGATTTTTGCAAACAAACTTTCCTTAAACCGTGAAAAAACTCATTATATTTTGTTTAGTAATTCCCCACCTGTACTACCTATTTCTGTAAAGATCAACAACATTGATTTGTCACAGGTCAACAGTACAAAATTTTTGGGTCTTTACATTGATAGTGATTTATCTTGGAGAACCCATGTTGGTTATGTAAGTAGAATTATTGCTAGAAATACAGGGGTTCTAAACAAACTTAGTTATTATTTTCCATGTAATATTCTACAGAGTATATATTCAACTTTGATATCTCCCTATCTTAATTATGGGATTCTGGCGTGGGGAAATGCTTCTAAAAATCTTATCGATTTGTTATTTATTGTGCAAAAACGCGCTATTAGAATTGTAAACCACGCTGGATATTTATCGCATACGAATGAACTTTTTATGAGCAATAAAATTTTGAAAATTCCTGAGTTATTTTCTTACAACGTTTGCCTGTTTATGTTTCAATTCTCAACTGGCCAATTACCAGATGCATTTTCCAAAATGTTCACAAGAAACTATACAGTTCATGATTATCCAACCCGCCAACGTTATGCGTATCACCTTCCACGTACCCGAACAATTTTTGCGAAAAAAACTATCATGTTCACTGGACCTAAGTACTGGAATGAACTCCCTACGGAACTTACAAGCTGCACCACTTTAACCTCATTCAAACGAAAATTAAAACAATATCTTTTGAGCAGCTACGGCATGCATATTGTATAGTACTTGTTGCTCAGTATTTCCTCCCTTGTCTATCTTATTTATCTTCTAGTAGTAGTCCGACGGGATCCTAACCATGTACTACATTATTCTTCGATCAGTCTGCCTGTTTGCGCTCTCTAAGTTTTTATTGTTACACTCGATTGTTGGAATTCTTGCGCGTGGCAGCTGTCTGTTACCATGGTTACACGGCCTGCATGGTTTAGGACCCCCGCTGGAATTTGACACCTGAGCTCCATTGTCCTTGTGTGTATATTTTATATTCACGACAAAATTCTTTTAGCCCACCTTCCATTTATGTATTTATGCCAATTGTTACGTCATCATCTATACCTCCACACCCACTTAAATCCTTACAATCTCAGTCGTTGTTCTCTCAATGTCCTTACTTGTATATAGTAGGTTATAGTTGCAACATGTGACCTTTCAGTGTTTTATTCTGTATTTTATATAGTAATATTTGATTTGATCTTGTTCGTTTTAATCGGATCCCCCAACTATAGTATGGTCTAAAAATATCTGTACTTACGCTTCCCCTAATCTGATTTTACCACGGGACCTGCGGCTCTATACAAGCTTGCTTTTACGCAGGCCCCATCATATTTTTCGCATTATGATCTCAGTTTAACTCGCATGTATACAGACCTTGTGTATACCAAGACAAACTTTTGAACATTCCGGTGAAGTTCTATTTTGAATTATGTTCTGTATAGATTTCGTATCAATTTATTTTATATTGTGATATATGTGAGAAATATGAAAATAAATTGAAATTGAAAAAAAAAAATTGAAAATAGAATAACAGTAAACTGGGCTAGGGATGAATACAAATTGTGATGATTAATGACATAATACGTGTTGATTTTCCATCTTACATTCTGCAGGTAACTATATGAGATAGTTGTGGTGAAGAATGACCAGATGACATCTGTCAAGTCCGCACCAGTCCCAGTCTACTTCGTTTTTCCGTAACGCGTTCAGCATGTCATCGGCGGATGAGAACATGACGGGAGAGACGAATGGTGGCACCGAAGCGCCTGAGAATATCATCATAAAGACCGAGGATGAGGGTCCTAACAAGGCAGCGGTGCAGAACAGCTCTACAGTCACAGTTAATGCAACAGCAGCAGTGCCAATATCACAGCCAACACCGGTCCAACTTCTGACACCCCAGATGTTAGCAAATCTGTCTGGCCAGCGGATGATCATTCAGAGCGATGGTGACCAGAAGGCCCTTTTGCAGGCAGTTAAGCGAGCTCTTCCTGCTTCTGCCTCCTCGGGATCGGAACAAAACATAACCAAAGTGGTTATCACACGGACACCTGGGACCAAAGCACCCTCGGCATCTGCTGCGGCTGCGTCGGGACCAAGCACAGGGACAAAGATCCAAATTCTGCAAACTGCAGATGGAAAACAAATAATTCCCAGTGGATCACCCATCAAGGTCATAACTGTGTCACAAGGGAGCTCCATTCCAAAGAACATTGTTTTGTCTTCGTCGCCTGGTAAACAAACTGGCACCCTCGCTAATAAGATCGCACTACCTCCTGCCAAAAGCCCTGGCAAGACAATCACGCTGGCGAGTCCGACGACGCCAAAGAAGATTGCGCCGGCGTCCGCTCCAGTGGGGCAGACCATTCTTGTGAAAGGTACTACCGGTAATCCAGGGACAATCACCTTAAGTTCTGGAGCCGTGGCCAAGGTTGTCAATGTAATAAGTACAGCAGGTGCTTCTTCTGTAAGTACAATCAAGTTCTCATTACTTTCATCAGGGTCTAGGACAATTACCCCCTTGGCAATTACCCCGGACCCTTCCCCTGGCCCTAATGCTAATCCTAATCCTGAACCTAATCTTAACCCTAACCCAAACTCCTAACCCTAAACCCAACCCTAGTCTTTACTCTAACCTTACCACTAACCAATATTTAGCCGGGGGGTAATTGCCCTCTGGGAGTAATTGCCTGGATACGCTTTCATAATATTCCTATCCTACACTGTAAAGGCATCCTTACTCATAGGATTACCAACCAGTGGTTTTCTTGTGATGCTCCTGGCTTTTGTGCATGATGTTTGTAATATGAAGTTCAAAACGTCATCATTTTTTTTCTGGTCATAGTACAACTGTAAATGTTGCATTGGTAGTACCCCATAGTGGCCATGGGAAGAAAGTGTGAATTAATACTTTTAACCCGTTGAGGACGGACTGATTTTGTAACAACACGCATTTCCAATAGACACTTACCCGAGTATATCCAGGACTCGTCTTCAACAGGTTAAGTATAGAATTTTGTTGTTGTTGTTGATATCTTTTTGACAAGGATGATTAAAAAATATCCTGTGTAGAAAAACATGATATCATACAAACATAAATTCAATGTCCTCCTCCCCCCCCCCAAAAAAAACAAAAAAAAAACAAAAAAAAACAGCATAACAAATGTTTTGCACATTTTTAACTGGGAATGCTGTCCTTTTCAGGTTCCTGGCATTGCTGCAGCATCACCGGTCCCAGTTCAAATCCACCCTAGTGGTCAACCGCAGCAGCAGCTGGCTCCTGGAGTGACAGCAATTAGGCCAACAGGAAACTTGACCACTCCAGCCAATGTCCAAGCGGTCAACATGTCAGGGACAAAGTTCCCATATGTCAGACTTGTGACGGTGTCTACGAATGCTACCACCACAACTACACAAGGTACAAGTCCATTCCTTGAGTAGATGACGTGAAGGAGTTTATGGGAACCAACTTGTACTTTTATCAAGAGAGCAATAAGAGTGTACCATTGACTCTCAGTACAAAATAATCTACTCATTATTCTGTTGTTTGTCTCAGACATGAACATGCATGGTGCAATGACATTATCCAGATGAGAAAAGTGCTTTACATTGATGGAAATCTGAATTCAGAAAAAGTATACTTTTTCTTGGCTCTTTACAGTTGTCAGCTGTTTAAATCGAAAATAAGATTACAAAGTTTCAGCTACAGTGAAGTAAATACTTCAAGTAAATACTTCAAGTTTGAGGATCTCATGTTTAATTGTGAATGATCATCCAACTGTCATTCAGTTAGAAATTATTTGTTATGCAAAGTTTATACAAGTAGAAATTCATCAATGCTATGCTGTCATGCCTACCGATAGGGTTTTTCTGTGACAGTTCTTGATCAGCTTCAAATACAGGTGTAGTATTTGCCTTAAAATCAATTCTGAATGTGTTCTGTAGTGATACAGATGATATGTTCGTCATGATAGAACCTTTCCATTAGTTTCTCACATTGTTTTACATTTGACTTAATGTTGAGAGTGATTTATGGCACTAGAAATAACATTTGATTGAATTGATCTACCGAATATGCCCTTCTTCAAGAAACTTTAGTCAGCTGAGTGATGGAAGTGTCTTCTGAATTCCAGAAGTAGTGTTCCCGATTCTATATATATATATATGTACCCCATCACTGTTTAGAATCTGTGATTATATTTGCATGATTCGGAGGAAGTTGTCAGTACTTGTAGCATTTGGTCCTTCCTGTTCCATTTGTTGTCTGGTCTATGTTGCTTCATATTCCTTTCATTTAAATTAGTGTATTATCTAGGAAAGATTTTTTTTTTTCTTAATGTCATTTTGGGAATTAAGAATCAATTTTGTTCCACTGTATGTGTATTGTTGGACTGCCAATGTTTTGTATGCCAAAGCCTCTATGATTATTGTTGTATGCATTTTACTTTAACACAAAGCGAAATCCATGATACAACTGGCCAATGCTAAACCAATAGCTCCAGCCCCTGCTGTCACAACGGTGTCATCAGCCGGCAGCTCTTCACAGAGAACAGTCAACGTCCCTATTGCACCTGCCCAGGTATGGCTGTCTATTCCTTTCCTGTCGTGAAGCTGCTACAGCCGTCAAACACTTGTGATTGTTGCATTAAAAAAAGCCAACAACAGAAATTGGGAGGGTGACTTTAAATCCACTCTCAATACCATGAAGACAGAATTCCTTCAGTTAAAAATAAGGGAGAATTACAAAGAATATAAGATCGCCTAGAGGCGTTATCGGAGTCAAGCAAACTGCTTATCAATTGTGGTCTACTCCACCTTTATAACTTGAGATGGGAGGAAATTAGTATGTTTATGTACCAGGGTGTTATACATGTAATCATATCCATGCCTTTTAAAGTACTCTTGTTTGCAATATTGATTTGATGTGAACATTGTTGATTTTGTCATAATGATTTCATTCGTGCAATTGGATAAATAAAGCAGACAAACTGAATTCCACACTTACACAGCAGTTTGCATCTATGGGACTACACAGACCTTTTATTTAATTAATATGTTATTTGAGTATCAAGTAATCAGAATTCTGTTGTTGTTTTTTTCTTCATCTTCATTGCAGTTAGATTTATCTGACACAAATCAGACGTACTTTGTATTGGCAGGCAGAATCATTTCAATACCAAATATGTATTTAGCTAAGAGGCACCCTCGGGCACCATCTCCTAGGAATGACAAAGGGTTCAGATAAAGAGGTGTTTTATTTTATGTGTGTGTATTTTTAAAATAATCATCTCAAAACCAATGTGTACTGCTCTCTGTACTCTCACTCCAGAGTTCAGCCAAGAGCACAGCACCAGCTCAGTCTGGTAACCAGCCGAGATTCATCATGCCTGCCAACGCTCAAGTGAAGATCATCAATCCAGGGAAGCTTCTGCAAGGCACCACTCTCATGTCAGCAGGTGGCAATCTACTCCAGGGCTACGCTGTAATACCCACACAATATCTCGCCCAGGTGAGTAGTTAAGAATTGATGTTGCTTCTAATCTGGCATCACAGAGAGGCTTTGAGGCACGATGTTTATGGAATTTCTATACCTCCTTCTCGTAATGTCACCATGAGATGTTGTAAAACCTGGTAGAGTTTGGGCACTTTGTGTGTTGTTTTGTTCTGGTGTATTTTATCTATGTCATGTTTTGTTTTGTTTTATTTTTTTTTCTTTCCAAATATGAACCTGTCTTTCTGTGCATATTTGTATAGTCTGAATGAAGATCTGACTGGACAGCAAAGTGAAACCAATATCTACTCTCGGCTGTCAGTTGTCAGCAATGTATCAATGTCATATTTACGTGATGACTCATTTTTTTTCTCTCGTAACCCAGCAGCAAGTTGGCAATCAATCCTCCCAGGCAGTCATCCCTGCTGCATCCTCCAAGTCAAGTGGAGCACCTAGCCAGCCCCCAGCCCCACCACCGCCAGCTAAGCACACCACAAGCAATGGGTGAGTTCCCTTATCACAAAATATTTTCTGTCTTGGCATCACTGTGTAGATATTTTGCTCATCAAATTGTATTATTTCTTGTGCATGAATATGTGTGGTGTTCATTTTTAGAGGGTAAAATTGTGTTTCTATGTTATCTATTCAATTTCGTGTAATGACGGATGTTACAGATGTTGTGTATTACATATTGTTTGGCCGTTTGTCTGAATGTGTTTGTTTTGATACCATTATCATCAAATTTCAATCAACTTGATAAAAGGATTAAAGTTATTTCACAATAAGAAATCTATACCTGGCCCAAGTACAATTGTATTCTACATGAGTTAATTAGACTTATGACAAAAAAAAAAAAAAAATCCCTCAAGGTCGAAGGTCAAGGGTCACTGACTTTGCTCACAAATTACATAAGTTCAGCAATAACTTAATCCAGGAATATCCAGTGATAATATGATTTAGTAGAACAAGTATGAGTAAATAGACAATTATTTCCGTGAAATAATGTTGGTAAAAAGTCAAGGTCAAGATGACGGCATTTTTTTGTTTGTTTGTTGTTGTTTGTTTGTTTGTTGTTGTTTTTGTTTGTTTTTGTTGTTTTTTTTTGGGGGGGGTATTCCCAGTTATTACTTTGTGAAAAAAAAATGCCAGTGATGAGGTAAGAAATGTCCAGCAATGATGTAAGGTGGTAGGCATTGTAGAAATAAACAGACAGTCATTTGTGTGAGCATGATGAGAGTGGTGATAGGTCAGCAGCCAAGGTCAAAGGTCACAGCACTTTGATTATGAATGTCATTTTTTCTTTTAAATGTATGTAACTTCAGCCACAAATTTTTAAAAAGGGAGTGTTTGGCTATCATTTGAGCACTTTTAAACACAACAGACATCATAAGGTTAATTTCATGACTATTACAGTAGACCTCGCCTAAGTCGACATTGCATAAGTCGACACAATAAAAAAGTCCCGATTTTTGCCTTTGTTATTCCTTGAAAATTTCCTCGTCTTAGTCGACATTTACAAGTCGACAACTCGCGTAAGTCGACCTGATTTTTCAGTGCCAACTGAGCTGAAATACGTGTTAATTCCCTCGTCTAAGTCGACATAATTTTTCACTCAAAGTCTTATCGCCATTCTCTGACAAAAGAATTGTTTTCCCGCTCCGATTCGCTGCATTTCTACTCGGTAATTCGCTAGTGTACGGCGCGGTAGCGTTCGCGCCATGAGTCCATTGTCTTGTATGCCAGAATAGAAAGGGCATACACTCATTTACACTGGAGTATTACATGTAGTACCCAAGGCAGTTCACTTTACCCCTTTTCTCCCTCTCGTTTTTCTCAAAACGCAAAAATTTTGTACACTTAACTATGTCGCAGTAGGTATTCATTATCCGAACATGAAATGTTTTTGTAAATCCGAATATTCTGACGTTAATTATTCCGAAGCGGTATTAAAACCTGGGCCCTTTCTAGAAAATTAATAATGCAACTAAAAAAAAAAAGAAAAGAAATCAAATGCAGGTGTATCAAATCACACGCAACTTTTGCATTTAAACGCAAATGCGTTGCTGAAAAGACTTGCGTCTGATAATCATATGAAACTAGAAAATAATTGTACAAACCTGAAACTCAATTGCGTTTAAACGCAATTCTAAAAATCAAATGCAAGTCCATCAAATCACACGCAACGATGTATTAAAACGCAAGAGCATTGCAGAGAAGACTTGCGGTTTTGTACGAAACTAGAAACTGCGTTTAAAAACATATCTATACATCTACGGAAGTGCATTATTGTTGAAAAGACTTGCATTACTTTTTTTATTTCGTAAGCAAGATTAGAAATTAAACGCAACTCTGAAAATCCAGTGCAAGTCCATCAAATCACACGGAAAGCTGAAAGACGTGCGTTTGATAATCATACGAAACTAGAAAATTGTAGGGAACTTTTTTTTAACTCAATTGCGTTTAAACGCAACTCTAAAAACAAATGAAAGTCCATCAAATCACACGTAACGCTGTATTTAAACGCAAGAGCGGTGCAGAGAAGAAAGGCGGTTTTTGTACTGAACTATAAGAAACTGCGTTTAAACGCATCTCTAAACATCTACGGAGTTGTGTTATTGTTTAAGAGACTTGCATTATTTTTTTATTTCGTAAGCAAAATAAGAAATCAAATGCAAGTCCATCAAATCACACGGAACGCTGAAAAGACTTGCGTTTGATAATCATACGAAACTAGAAAATTGTAGGGAACTTTTTTAAACTCAATTGCGTTTAATCGCAATTCTAAAAATCAAATGCAAGTCCATCAAATCACACATAACCCTGTATTCAAACGCAAGAGCGTTGCAGAAAAGACTTGCGGTTTTTGTACGAAACTATAAGAAACTGCGTTTAAACGCATCTCTAAACATCTGCGGAAGTGTGTTATTGTTTAAAAGACTTGCATTATTTTTCATTTCGTAAGCAAAATTAAAATTTAAACGCAATTCTGAAAATCAAATGCAAGTCCGTCAAATTACAAGCAACGCTGTATTTAAAAAGCAAGAGCGTTGCAGAAAAGACTTGCAGGTTTTGTCCGAAACCAGAAACTGCGTTTAAACGCATAAAAATTTATGGAAGTGCGTTATGGTAGAAAAGGCTCGCATCATTTTTTATTTCGTAACGGAACTTTCGCCGTGACCGAACTTAGTCTGCACTTGCAGGGGAAAGACATCGCAACATTCACATGTTTCAAACTGCCGAAACGCATGCTGCTTCACAAAATGTCAATAAAAAATGACAACGAATTATTGTTAAAGTTCGCTATGCCGAAGGTTTAAATCTCAGTCCAAAGTTGAATTAGTCCGACAATGGAAAGAGGTTTGTTTTTACGAAGGTTATAGTAGTCCGAAAGATGTCGTTTTCAAACAAACTTTTCTTCTTTTTATTTCAGACGGGCCCGCGCCATACAGAGCGGTAATGTTGCGAATCCGAGCGCGAGAACAATTCATTTTCAGAGTATGGCAATACAAATTTAAACAGAACAAAACGTATGGCGACACATATTTCAACTCAGTCGGCACTGAAAAATTATCTTGACAGAATCATGCGAAATCACACGCACATCTTCGCAGCAACGCACTTGAATTTAAATCGCAAAGTTTAATGCAATTTGCGTTTGATATTTCAAATCAAGTTTAAAATGTAAAGTGTCTAGAAACGGGCCTAGGTTTCCGATCCCGCTCTCTCAAAATCTCTCTAACCATTAGAGATTTGGGAATTGTGCGTTGTTGTTACTAATAACCCGCGCGAGATTTATGCATGAACTAAAACATTATTGTTGCTGATGTCAGTAGGCATGTTTTGGTGGCAAAAGGAGTAAGATTTGGGTAGCGATCCGCATCGTGATCCAAATCTTACTCTGTACAGGAGAAATTAGTTTTCATTTATAAGTCGACAAAATGTCGACTTACGCGTAAGTCGACATTCGCATAAGTCGACGTGTTTTGCTCAGTCCCAATTATGTCGACTTACGCGAGGTTGACTGTACATCATTAATGTCTTCAGTTCCATGTATGTTTAGTGGTTTTCACTGTGTAAGTGAATGTCTCCTAAACCAAAAGACAGAATGTGCCACTTCTTGAACAGTAGATTATATGAGTTCCAATTTCTTATCCAACCAAAACATTACTCTTTTACCACAAGCAGCCAAGACTACATCTCATATTTTGAGTATTACACACTTTTCCATTATATGAGATGCTGATAAATGTAATTTTTCTTGTTCATCAGTAATAATCACATAGACCTTTTAGTTGTGAAAAGTTCATAACAAACCATTTTTTTATCATCATTTTCTTTTTGTGTGTTATTACATTCTGGTTGTATTTCTCCACAGGCTTCTTACAGCTGATGCATCGGGAAACCGGCCTCGAAAACCATGTAACTGCACAAAGTCAGCTTGTCTCAAATTGTAAGTTTCATGTCTCAACAGACCTTTTTATCATCGTATGTTATCTGTCTGATTATAATATTATGCAGAACATAGCCTTGATCAAAATTGAATAAATTCAGTATGAATATAATTCAGTCAACAGAGTTCACATGTGATTCTTCATTTCTTCTTTCTCTGATGTGTCTCTGGTAATATGCTAAGATGGTGTTTTCCCATTTTTTTCCATACATGTACTGCAGAACTGTTTTAAACTATCGTGATGCTCAATATTGTCATATCTTTTAGTTTTATTTGTGCAGACTGTTGTAACAGCTTGTCAGTTGGCATATGTATGGATATCCATTTTTTTTTTGAATTATGCATGAAAGTAGCAGTCTTACTTCTTTTTTGACTGTGAGACAAGTACAGAAGGAACAAATTTGTCAAGAAACTCCCTCAAAATACCTCTGTCTCCTGACCTATTTACAGATAATGAGAATGTTCTGACCGTAATATGATGCTGCAGAGGTGTAGATGGGATGTTTTGTAGTTGGAAGTTATGGATTCAATCTTATTTCCACTGACTTCATTATGACTCATCAGATAGCAGTGAGAAAAAAAAAAAATCCCAAACAGCATCTGGTGTGATGATGGAGAATACTGTCTCTCTGATTGTAATTTATGATTTAGACTCCTAATCTTGATACAGACTGTAGCTTATAGAATCTATGAACTTTGTAAAAATGTTGCACCTGCACCTCTGCCAAGGTTTGGCTTATTTCAAGAAAAACACTTCCATCTAATGCCACCAGCTGTGCCTACCCAGATGAACAAAATTTATACCAGTATGGCAATGTTTTCGGGTTTAATGATGTCGACCATTGTGAGAGTGATATCCTATTCTCGTACTGTGCTACAAAAACACAGGTACTGTGACTGCTTTGCCAATGGTGAGTTCTGCCGCAACTGCAACTGCCACAACTGCCTGAACAACCTGGACCACGAAGAGGAGCGAACCAAGGCTGTCAAAGCTTGCCTGGATCGCAACCCGCTGGCCTTCCATCCCAAGATAGGCAAGGGCCAAAACGGGGAGAGCAACAGGCGGCACAACAAGGGCTGCAACTGCAAGCGCTCGGGCTGCCTCAAGAACTACTGTGAATGCTACGAGGTATAAGGAATGGAGAGGAGTAGATTGATTTCTCTAATTTTTTGTCGAGCCTACCGGAGGTGCGGGGAGACTAAGGGATCGCCTGCGGCGTCTGTCCGTCCGTCGTCCGTCCGTCATCTGTCCGTAACGCTACAAAAACTTCAATAACTCTTTACTCTGGGCTTCAATTGCAATCAAACTTCGAGGGAAGAGGGGTTATGCAAAGTTTCACATTTTACCATACATGAAGGTCACCTCAAGGTCAAAGCTCACAGTCAGGGGTCAATGAACTTTAGGGCCCAATGTTAAGTTTTTATGTCACGTTTCTATTATGGGTCATAACTTTTGATCCAACTTGGATGGTAGATGTCCTTTGGGGAGTGGATGGTCACCACAAGGTCAATGGTCACAAACATGGGTCAACAAACTTTTAGAGCCCAATGTTAATTTTTTATGGCGCGTTTCTATTATGGGTCATAACTTTGAGCCATAGGTCCGTTTGTGACCAAACTTGGATGGTAGATGTCCCTTGGGGAGTGGATGGTCACCACAAGGTCAAAGGTCACAGGCAGGGGTCAATGAACTTTAAGGGCCCAATGTCAAGTTTTTATGGCACGTTTCTTTTTTTGCCATAAATTTTTACCCTTTTATGTCTCTTTTTATCTGTTATATCTCTTTTTTTAATCTGTTATATCCCATTCGCGTACAATTTCTTGTACGCGAATGGGCGAGACACATCATGGCATTTGTCTTGTTTTTTTTTTTTTATCATTATTGTCAGTTTGAAGATCTGCTTCATTTCAGTTGACAATTTAGAATAAGAGCAGGTGTGTATTTGGTGAAAGCAGTCAGAAAATATTTGATAAACATAGCATAACATTTTTGTCATTACAAAAATGAGAGATGATACCTTGCATAATTTATGTGAATGAGGTTTGGACAGGAACACATTGACAATTTGTTTTTTAACAAGCAATAATGATTATAATACCACTTATCCATTGTTTGTTTAGTTCTTCATAGCCTATGTCCGCCCCTCGCATGTGATGGCTGTGATATATAGTTTTGCAAGCATCATTTTTTGTTAATGTCAAGCATGGTGTTGCCATGGTAACAGCATTTTTAAATGAAAATCATAGAAATTTCCAGTTTATTCATCTTACTCAGTTTTTGAGCACTGGACTTGAGATATGGCACATGTGACTAACAGTAAGCAAAATACATATATTAAATAAAAAGCATACAAAGTATTTGCTGGTCGAGCTAACTCCCTCAGTTTTAGGTGGGGGTATTAATCACATTGAGTGATAGTTCTAGTTATTCCAGCTTTGCTAGCCTGCATTATAAATGTATAATGTTGTCATATTCAGAACCTGGGTTGGACCTCTGTTACTGATTCTATACCGAGGACTTAATTTTAGACTTAATAGCTTGCATAGGGCTGATGTGAGTAGATAAATCCAGATGTGGAGCTAACATGAAGGCTTCATGATTGATTCCACTCAGGCAAAAATCCTGTGCTCGTCGATCTGTAAGTGTGTCGGCTGCAAGAACTTTGAAGAGAGCCCCGAGCGCAAGACCCTGATGCACCTGGCCGATGCAGCAGAGGTTAGGGTTCAGCAACAGACGGCCGCCCGCACAAAGCTCTCCTCACAACTGCAGGATTACCCAACCAAGACCAAGGAGTTTAGTGATGCAGGGGAGAGGTGAGCACTGGTAGATGTGATTAGTGTTGATAAATATTTTTTGTACCCTCTCAGGATGTCCTCACAGTCTACTGTCATTAAGTACCAGCAGTGCAGGAAAATTGATTTTTGGCAAGAAAATGACCCATTCTATAACACAGATGATGCACATGTCTTTTCTTGCGTCAGTCAAAATATAGTGTGTAAGTGGTAACTATGGAATTTAGCCTAAACCCACTCGACTGTCTCGTGGGTTAAGCATTCCATAGTTACCTTATGCGCAATTCCGACTGTCGTACTCAGACCTGTGCATCATTTGAATATTGTCACACCTCATTCAGTAGATATTGAGGGGAAAAAAATAACTACTATAGATGCCGATATTTTTTGCATAGGCATGATTAATCTATTGCACTGAGCAGCTCGTGAACAGATTCGCAAGTTCTTGAATTTGGGCAGTGCAGTTGCTTTATACTCGTATATTTTCATCCATTCACAGAGAAGTTGTGCTGCCTGATCCATTTGAGTGTACAGCCTGCACAGAATCTACAAGTACTGCACACACACACACACACTTTCACACATGCAATCGTACCATGGAGGCACCACTGACGATGCCCATGTTTAAACCAATTCAAAATGTGCAGAGAAAATTGTGAAGATATTTTTTCATGTTCTGGAAATTGCACTAGCCGGAAGTAGCATGAAATAATGCAAAAATTTATGTACTGCAAAGATTGGGGCCTTAAGTGTACATTTTCATCTTCTTCTTTAGAATGCATGGTCAAATTTTCACAAACTTGGCAGGTATTGTCACTTGGGTGATATAAAATACATGAGCACAATTCCCCACCAGGGTGGGGTAGGGGGGAACTGGAGCATAATGCCTGAAAGAGGGTGGGGGAGAGACAGACAAAACCCAAATTAAGGAATCTTTTTAAGTCTTCTTTTTAAGTCTTCTTTTTCTCAAATTGTAAGCAATAAGCTGTGGTAGTGCAATGTGTAATTTATTTAGAATAGAGACTGTGTGGAAGGTGAATTTGCGATACTCAGGTGAGCGCAAGACCCCCGGGTCTCTTGTTTTTTTAACTTGTGCAAATTTGTTGAAAATAACCAATTTCATCTGAAATTTCTCAAACATAGGATATGGAGAAAAAAATCAGAGTTAACAGTTGAATGAGGACAAGGCGATAATTTCTACAGCAAAAATATCGCAGGACGTGATGGGTTATTGGTAGTTGACCTTTAGCCAGGTATACAGTAAATCTTTAGCAGTGCTGATGGAGTGAGATTTTCTCCCTTCTTCTCCTCAGATTGCCTTTCTCCTTCATCACCAAGGAGGTTGCCGAGGCGACGCTGCAGTGTCTGATGGCCCAGGCTGATGAGAGCGAGAGGAGCAGTCACCCGTCAAATCTGGCCGAGTCCCTCATCCTGGAAGAATTCGGCAGATGCATCCTACAAGTTATCCACTCAGCTAGTAAAACTAAAGGTGGGATATTATTACATGAAGAAGTTAGTTGGGATGGGTGATATTATGTCCACATCCAACACAGGAATTTAACCTACGTGGTACATTTGAGAAAGATTCTTGAGTATCATTCAAAGTGGATTGATTCTTGAGGTGTCTTTTCTTCAGGTGATCCAGTATGAAGGGATCACACCAGTCCCCAGTGATATACTAAATGATTGTAGAAACATATATGAAGATTTTGTCACAAAAGTGCCAGTGTGACTCGTAGAACAATTACAGTGGAGGAAAAATAAAAAGACTCAACCAGTTATTGACAAATTTAAACAAGTGTAGGGTAATAAGTGCAATGTTTACTTTCTAACCACTTTGTATTGAGAATTAGGTATACATGTGGAGACACCATTAGGCAGTATGCATAGTCTTGTCCTATTTGCCATGTATGTTTGGGGACCAATCCAAAAATTTGGTTTACAAACTTGGTATATTGAACAGACTTGAGAGAAATTGTCTTTCCGGTTTCTGCCCCCACACTGAAAATATCAGATATAAAGATCTTGCTTACCTAACAGAATTCAAGGAACAATATGATTGTTTACTGTACACAGCAAGTAGGCCATGGTACATCTGATTTGTGTGTGCCTTGATATCAGGCAGTGCAAGTGACTTTCAGTATTAAAGCAAATCATAACCCAGTATACAAGAAAACGTACAAAACCAGAGAAGCACTCTTGAGAGCGCAGCCCTTTGCCAAGCAGCTCATTTCCACCACTGATCTTGTTCTTCCATAGAGATCAGTGACTTCTTCCCATACATGCTGAAAATCATCTGATTTCCCAATAAAATAGAGGCCTTTTGTTACGTCATCAGTGTCATCTATGCGGTGCACCTTTCCCTGGACCAGAAACTAAAGCACGCACTCTAATGCATGTATGAAAACCTCAAAAATATGCAGCTTGAACCCTACCTGCCATAATATAAAAAATCCTTCACTAAATCCATAAAAATTCCCAGATCTCAACCAAAATTTAAGCATCTGTTCCTTGTGTCATTCTCAACCTTTTCTGCAAGTTTCATCCAAATCCATTCACAACTTTTTGAGTTATTATGCACACGCACAAACCAACGGTAACAAAAACATAACCTCCTCCCGTGGCAGAGGTAAATATAGTGTTACACCATATCATGCAATGTGTCACATGATTACAAACTCTAGTTTAAAAATCTGTATAATGCCAGTTGCACTTATTTCTTCTTATCTTTTCTTGTCTTTGCAGGAATGAATCCAGAATAAGTCCATGCATTTCAGAAAATGCAGCATCAGACAATTTTCTCAAAGAGATGGCAGCATGATTAGAATTGGAGGCAAATGATACAGAATTATTTTCTGTAACTACCAGAAACCTCGTCAACATTTTGAGGACAGGAGTACATATCACTGGACATGATTTGCTCAATATCCCCCGTGTGCTGTTGACAAGTTCATGTAGGAAAATGTGTTAATGTGGAATATTTCTTGCAGTGGAAACACTGAGAGAAATTTGCAAATTTTTTACCAAGTTAACATCGAGACACCAATATGTAGCTCCCTTGGACTATGATAATTGTGCTATTTCAAATACAAGTCATGCCATACCCGCTGGCGGAGCACAAAGGAAAAACCAGTTGAGGAGCCCTGACTACAAATCAGACAAACTTAAATGCACTGAAATTTCTTTGTGTACAGTACTCTGTGAGGAGGTCGCGTGTTATAGCACTGGTCTCATACACACTAATGCTGGGTTCCCACTGTTGCGCGATCTGCTATACAGCCACAATTGGCCACTAGCAGCTGATCATGGAGTTTTTATTTATGTCTATCATTGCGCCACGATTGAAATCGTGGTTTGAATTGTGGAGAAATTGCAGTGATCGTACCAGATCATATCAGATCTTGAGGTCAGTCTTGGCAGTCGTGTTGATTGAAGACAGTTTTTGAACTTTCCAAAAGTTAGCTACGATCATCGCGATTGCCACAACTGACATCAAGATCTGAAATGATCTGATAAGATCTGATACTATCACCATGAATACTCCACGATTTAGACCACAATTTCAATTGTGGCGCATATTGTGATACACATTTAAACAAAAACTCCCCGTTTGGCTACTCATGGCCAATTATGGTTTGCGTAGCTGATTCCTTGACAGTGGGAAACCAGCTTTAGGCATGTTGCCTGATCGCTTGAGATTAACAGGGAAACGGTGCGATTGTACTCCCACTGTATGTACATGATGTGAAAATGGAAAGAATCTTTCCATGGGGCTTTGTATGTCACACTCTCATGATCTTCTAGCATGTGAAACATGTAATGAGAATAAGCTTCTCCAGTGAGTATATTTGAGGGCCCACACATGAAGATGGGAATGAATTGTTTATAATATATGGCTTGTTAGGAGAACAAATATGTTCTTACAGTGTCTTTGTGCAAGTGTAATGCAGAGCTGCCAAGGTCTTCCTGATTGTGCAGGAGGCTCTCAGAAAAGTTGAACATTTCTCTTGTCATGTCCTGGCAAGAGCACATTAAAGGGATGATGTAGCTGTGGCTGAGATTGGGGAGTCACCTTTTTCTTTTTGTGAGATGATTAGATATCATTTATGATAGGTATGAAAGAGCATACAATTCTAAGAGGAATTCATAGTTTATTTGATGATAATTGGTTTTGAATGAATTAGATATCCAGAAACAAAGAGATCCTAATAGAAGGTGGCACACCTTTTATTAGGACCATTTTGTTTGACTTTGTGTTTGGATATCTCGGCCATTTCAAAATCGATTTTCATCCAACAAATTTTGAATACCTCTTAGAATTGTATGCTCTTTCATATTTCAAAAGTGGCTTCTAATTATCTCACAAGAAGTTAATATCTGATTCCCCCATCTCAACTGAAACTATACCATCCCTTTAAAGTCTCCCTGAGTGACGATCATTTTTTGTCCATTGATATGCATGTGATACAGAAGTATCTCCCTGAATGCCCTTTGGAATCTCCTTTATTGTATTGAGTAAAACTTGGCAGCCCTATTAATGTTCATGGCTTGGGATTCATATGCAGAAAAGTTTTCCTTCTGACAATGTCAATCTGACATTGTGACCTTTCAATTGCCCACATTGTGTCCAGATAAAATCTGGGCTTTGGGTTGATATCATTCATTGTGAAAAGAGGATGAGATCATTCACCAGAAGTTGCATGCCAGAAGGACAAGCAATATAATTTTAATAACAAAGCATATTGACTCTTTGTGTGCTGCTTTTGCACGCTCGACTCAGTTGGCAGCTTGCCAGCCTCGCATATTTTGCTTAAACACACAACAGTGCACAAACCGATTGATAAATCACTATATACCACACTAAAGTGGACTCCCGTTATAAGGAAGTCCTCGGGACCCGCAGTTTTCTTTCGTTATATCGAAATTTCGTTATAACCGAACAAATAAACAATGAAAAACAAAGAACGGATAATGTTGAGCTCTGAATTTTTACTGTTGTAACCAGAAGTTTGTTATAACCGTGTTCGTTATAACAGGAGTGCACCGTACATTGAAAGCGTCACAAGCAATTCCATTCCTCACGAATATTTACATTACAGCAAATCTTCAAATTTTTCTCTCTATAACTTTCCTGTAGTACATTTCTAGCATGAATGCTTGTATGAAAATGTACATGGCTTTGTAAGACACAGAATGTTTTCCAAAAGCATTTCACATTGTGGTCTCAGAAAAATGTGGCAGGCTGTGGGTTTACAACGTAGCACACAAAGAATTTCACCCCATCATAAAAGTGTAGGTGTCATTATTTCTGCAAACCCAATCGTAAATGTGCGACTTTGTTGAAGCCTGTATATTGTATCAAATTACATTATTGTATTATCATTATTTGTTTGTGAAAGCTTAAGAATAAGGCATTCAGCATGCAATTCATGGACAGTTATGTCTAATTGGTACACAAGGTGGAACAGAAGATGTCAAGTGTTTCTTGAATGTAATAAACATGCATGGGAGAAGTTTCTTCTGTTGATGCACCTTATAGTTGTCATCAGGAGACTCAGAGAAGATAGCAAAACTCTTTCTGTCCTTCAGGGTGATACGATTTGCACTTGCAATTTTCCCAATTCCCACCAGATATTTCTCTCAGGTTGGGTTGGATACCTCAATAAGAAGATGTATGTCAGCTCAATTTACTTCTGCATTGTGCAGGGGTAAAAAAGAATGACTTTCACAGTGAAATCTTTGAATGCTTATTAGTGTTTTTACTGACCTTCTGATAGCTGTTGTACTATGGCAGTTAGCTTCTGTGCACCAACGCAGTCAATTGTATAATACAGTGTATTATAATGCATTTACTAGCATGTATGCCGTCATGTTGTAGAGGCCTTTTCTGATCAAAGTCCCTAGCAGTTGTTTGTACATTAGAGTTACTACCTAAATTATTCTAACTCTACCTACCTTACAAAAAAAAAAACAAAAAAAAAAAAAAAACCCAACAACAACAACAAAATCATCTCATTGCACATAATGGCAGTGGCATTTGGAGAAAACAACAAAATAGTGCACTGGATGACTTTGTCCGACTTTCCGGATGTTAGGTCCCAAACGAAAAATTGAAGGCATTCTTCTTGAGTTCTGATAGCAGTTTGAATTTCCTTGCATAGTCTTAGTAAAATTAATGATTGAGATAACACTATAACATTCAATGTTATATTCAATGTTATTTTTTAGTCAATGTTTGAAGCTGCCATTGATTTAATTTTCTTTCTCGTGAAGTGCGTTCAACAACACCACATGATGGAATGTAGAAAGGCACTGTAAAGAAGACAATTACTCTTTTGACCCAATAGTGATGATAATAATGAAAAAATATGGACTGGCCTTGAGGGGTATACGGCAATTACTGTAAAACCAGAACCATTTATGGCATGAAATATTTGTACTTTGCCACTTGGATTCAGTGCATTGCATGAAAAAAAAAAACAAAAAAAAAACAGTGCATTTTACTTTTGCAAATCTTGGCTTGTCACAAAATTCTCAATAGTGTCCTGCACACAAACATTTGTGGTTTTACAGTATTGCCTGAAGTAGAATCAGTTCTACGGGTTGCACTTGTGCCAAGGGTTTGTGTGCGTGTAACCAGCGTTTGTGTAAGTAGCAAGCATTTGCACAACTTACGAGACAAAAATACTCCAGTTCATTGCCATCTATTTTACATGCTAAATCCCAATGACATTCGTCAGCAAGAAGTGACTCTTGTTTTTGGCATGACTTCCATTTTCTTTACAGAACTCTTTGCATCAAATCCAGTACCCTTAATCTAGAGATGTGTGGCTTTGTTAGTCTTTTGTATGATTACAATGTAATATTGTACTCTTGATAAAGACATTTTCCAGTTGCATTTCACATACTTAGAATATTTACCATCTAGAAGTGTATATTTCTGGGACTTGTCTATAAAGTGAAATGTTGCTTTGGCAACATTGGGCTTGTACAATAATACGCAAGCCCAGTTTGTACAGCTGAAAAATAATGTAAATAACTACCAGATGTAAATAATTATGAGAATCTAACTTTATTATGTGAATGGAAATGTACATGTACTCTTATCGGGGCAATTTTTGTAGATCCTATATATATTGGAGGAAAGGAGAATAGGCAAATCAAGTGTCTGGTAAATTTTTGAGAAGATTTGAGAGCAGGCATACAGATATTTTCAGTCATTGACCATTTTGGTGGAGAATTTTTGTCCTTTGCATTCAGACATGTCCTGTTTTGTTATCGGAATTGTTTGCACCATTCCCCTGTTCACTCTGCTAATATTCAGAGCATCCTAAACCCATCTTAGAGTCCAACAAGTTGTTGAAGTGAGTCTCGTCCACGCCAGTTTTGCTTCGCTACTTGGCTGTAATTGGATGTGCAATGTTGCACGAACTTGTTTTGGAACCATCCATTTACTCTATGCATGTCCTCAAGTAAATTCTGTAATAGTAGATATTTGGTAGTCTTGAAAAAATTTCCTTTTCACCAGACATGAGACATCAGAGCAGTTCAATGTATGAGACTTTTGATATGTAAATAAACCTGTTGTGTTTACTCTGCCTCACATTTTTAACTTGTACATTTACTCAATGAATAGACGTAAATTACTAGTCCTCATGATATGTGTGTGCTGTTGCCTGTATCACTCAGTGTATTCTCCATAGACTGTTGTTTGTAGGCTCTAGATATGGCATAGGCGTGGGAGGCAAAGCATATCTATGGCAGGTTTCCTTCTCTCAAGTTTATTCGTTTGTTCTTTTTTGTTACGGTTATGATGCTCAAATATTGGATTGCAGAAAGAAAATGAGCATGTGGTTTGAAATAGCTCAGTGAGAGACGGCACTGCATGGAATTTACAGTATGTGGCACACTTTCATAGATCCAAGTTCTGGGAAGCATACCAATTTTCAGCAACAGTGTCAATTACAGTGTAGGTATCAAGTGTAGAGGAGATAAATGTGCTGCATTGCTGTGCAAATCTCTATGATCGCACTCATGCTGCATGTGTACATGGGACTGATGTAGAGATAGTACAGTTTCTGAATGTCTATTGTGGCATATCCTATTTTCAAGACAAGGTGACCAATGACAACAAAGAGAGGCTTATATCAGACAAGCCGTCAACACTGTAACAAAATGGTTGTCTAGTTTTCAGCTGCATCTTATATGAATGATACGGTCTGACTTCTTGGTGTCTTTACAGGCTCTGAAATTAAATTGATTGTAATGCTGAGAATCAATGGAGTTTATTAGGTGACACAAAAATAAAAATTAGTGTTTCCATAAGTTTGACCAATGGGGTTGTTAAGCTTGAACAATTTTGAAGAAATTTGTGTAGTAAGGTGATAGGAACTAAAGTTTATTTCATAGTTGCATATGTCAACTTTCATGTCAACACAACCATTTCCTGTTTGAGACTACTTTCCCATGCTTCTCTGTACTACATCAGATTTCAGAGGATCAAGGTGCTCATCTCTTAGTGTCAAGTTTGAAATTATGCAAAAGATGAAAGATTGTGTGAGCCATTGTTTACACCAATTCAGTTGAGAAAAAGGTGCATGTGATAAACAGTGGGGTCATTCACAAGTATTCAGGATTTCACACAATACCATAGGAATTACTAACTGATTATGATGAACATGGGGAATGTGAAACACAGGCTGGTGTTTCAATTTAAGGCAAGAAGGCTATGCTATCAGCTAGAACTTATGCACACTTGAAAATTCTTATGACGTTCGTCGAGTTCATTTGGGGGAATATGATGTGAATATGCCACATAATTTAGTATTACCCTATTGATTCAATTTCAATTTTAATTTCAATTTCAATTTCAATAATGTATTACCATGCCCTCCTGGCATACAGAGCATGACCTTTCTGTTGTGGGTGAAAAAAAAAAAAAAAAAAAAACAGAAGAGGAAAAAAAAAAAAGAATTGGAGAATTTCATTACAGAAAATAATTTTCGCCAGTACTCATTCCCATTGTCCATGAGTGCATTTTAAATGTACACGTATAAAATCATCCAATACTATGGACGTTCTATTATATTATAGCTCGTGGATGAGAACTGTTACAAATTCTTGATGACATCATTGCTTGCAGATTTGTAACACAAATGGTGGTATTACTCTTGCTCTACTGAACATATGCAGTGATTCAGGAATATAAGCTTCTTCTTTTTTTCTTTTCCTTTCATAGTTCTTTCTTCTTTTTTTTTGTTATAGGATAATATTGTGTTGCAGATAGAATTGAGATAAGAGCAACTACTTGCAAGACCAAAGTTTAGTAAACAGTATAGATTAATAATGTAGGACCACTAACAATTTAACATTAACCTTTCAATCAAAGACTTTTCTATGAGGTTGAAATGTCTAGTATACATGTGCTAGCTCACATTGAAAACTCACAAGTGAGAATGAATGTCAGTACATGCTGTACTTATATATCAACTCCGAGCCAGAGATCATTGTTGCCAGTGATGGGGGTAGAGATAATGACCCCCGTGTTCAGGAAGGCAATGGTACAGGACATGATTAAATTTGATTTGATATGTGATGAATTTGATGTGATACAATTCTGATGAGGTTCCTGAGCCTACATTCTAAATGAAAGAAAAAAAAAATATGGGTATGAAAAAGTGTGAAACATAGATATGAATTCTTTTTTGGACTTTACTATGATGTAAATTAATGCACTGTCTCATCTACCATCATCACTTAGGAATCTTCACTAAAAATGCCCTAGATATAGATGATATGGTCAGCGAATGAAAAAGATTGAGACTCGGATGCCAAGCTCTTTGTAACTTTCTGATATTAATATATCCTGTGATTTCAGAAGCTATGCCATTACAGTGACATTTTTTTTTTTTTTTTTTTAGTCATTAGGCTTCATTTCTGTGTAACCCTACATTCCATACGAGTAGAGCTTTCCATTTTGTCAGCACAAGGCATCCTCATATCAGCCCCACCCATTTTTGACAAGCTGTTTGCAGCACTGCAAGGTCTAAGGACTTACATGCAGTTCACTTGTGGTTCCTAGCTGACAATTTGTAACCCAGATGAAAAAAAAAAAAAAAAAGTTGCTCTTGTCTCATCTTCTTTTTACATACAAACCAGTTATTCAGTTAAATCTCTTCTGACTATCTTTCCCTTCCTTTTTGATGAACTAAAAAACAAAAGATGTGAATGCACCTCATTTAAGATATATGATCTATTAGCTCTGTTGTCACAAGGTTGAAAATGCTTGTACTGTATCTCACACGCATCCTATCAGTCAAAAGCTCCAATTGTGAAGAAGTCAATGCTGCCAGTAGCATCCTTTGTCTTTGCTATGTGATTTGTTAGATCATTATGATTAAGGAAGTTATACAAGTAGTTGTAGACTTCATGTGTTGGTGAAAAGTGTGGGCCACATGGTAAAATAGATTAAGTGTCATATGTGTATAAATGTTATACATTGTATACAGACCCAAATGCCTTATGATAACCTGAAATGTTACGTGAAATGCATATATGGTTATGCTATAAACTATTTATCATACATTTACAGAAGATACTTACAAACTCCCACCCCAAATAAGCCTTAGGTGCTTTCACAAGACCTTGCCAGAGACAAAATGGTGTAATTATGGATATTGTTATTGTTATTTCAGGCAAGGTTCTTTCTTGGGAAGCATTGCTAATACAACATGCACCAGCTAACCAATACACCCCACTGCTAATGTTAAAGGTTGCCTACGTCAATAAGTTTCTCATCCGTGTGCATTGTGTTCTATCATTATCAGTCTGAATCATTGTCATTGTCATTTTATCCCATCTGTACAGCATTTAACTTCCTGCAGTTCTCATACTATTTTTTTTTTGTTCTTTTTGTATCTTTGAATGAGAAGCTCATTGGTTCCTTGAAGCAACTAGTGCCACTATACCAAGCTTAGATTTTTGAGCTGTATTATACAGTGCATATTTGGGCACCCTTTCTACTGTGTTGAATTTGATTGAAAATATATTAAAAAAGACAATTTTCTGACTTGGAATTTGTGTGACGAGTTTGGTGTTGTGACGGTACAATTGTCAAATTCTGTGTCGGACGGAATATGTATGCATTCAGGGTAAACATTGCTATAATGATGACTTAAAGGGATGGTACCGTACAGTATGGTTGGAGATGAGAATTGGGCTTTTAACTTTTTTGTGAGATACAAAGAAAACACTTATGAAATAGTACAGAGCATACCATTTTAAGAGGAATTCAAAGTTTATTTGATGAAAATCAGGTTTGGAATGGCTGAAACATCCAAAAAACAAAGAAAAACAAAGCGATCATGATAAAAGGTGGGTCCCACATTTTATTAGGATCGCACTGTTTTGGATACCTCAGCCATTTCAAAACCAAATTTTCATCAAATAAACGCTGAATTCCTCATGGAATTACATGCTCTTTCATATTTCATGAGAGGTTTCTCATTATCTCCCAAAAAATGTTAGAAACCTGAAGTTCAGGTCTCAGCCAAAATGATACGATCCTTTAAAGGCCTTTGTATACAATTATCTTTTAATTAGAATCAGGTTTTTATGTACTCAGTATGTCAGGGTACAAAATAAAGAAATATAAAGAGTGTGTGTTGTCTGTAGTCGTCCTACCCCCCCCCCCCCCCCCCCCCCCCCCCCCCCCCCCACTGCCCACTGACATTACACAGACTCCAACCCCAAGCACCTTCTGATCTGGAGATTCTCCCGCCGAAACCCCTATATGTTCTCGCTATCGCCAATGACGTAAAAAGTACCCGGATGTGGCTTTTTCGTCAAGATTTAGTGCACTTGGTAGCAAGGGCACTTCCGGCGCGGAGCATAATTTGCACAACGCTAGCGTGCGCGTACGTGTACCTTACCTATAGCGCCGCGCCGACCACGGATACTACTAGTGTAGTACAGTAGGCGGCTGTACCGCCCGAGCAAGCGAGTGCCAGGCCTGTCATACTCGTACACTGTAGTCGAGTCCCCGGTGCCGGCGGCCGGCCACCCGGCCTTGCATAGCATGCACCACTAGCACTGCACGCAGCGCATAGCTAACACATACCGGTACAGCGTACTGTTTGATCATGCAATCGATGTGCACATCACAGATCAGTCATTTCTGCATACGCTGAAAATATGCTGGAAAATATTCACCCACCTGGATATCGTCATAGAATGCCCATCTTTTTTTTTATTAGTTCTCTGTCGAAATGTCGCGAACACAATCGGGAACGAACAGTGATCTTGAACTTATCCTGTCTCCGAAGCAACTTCTTCCAAGTAAGTACAGTACGTGCAATGTACGTAGGCACTAGTATAGGCCTACTACCTAGTGCATGCTACAGTAGCCTGACTAGTAACCGCTCACTTTGATACTTTATTGTGAATAACTTTACCAAATTATCTTCTTCCCGATCCAATCCTGTGAAATGTGGTTGGAGATATTGCTCTTTCTTATGTATATTACAATCATCTGCTCACGAAGTCCTATAACGGAATAAACGCGCGATACCTTCGTCGTTACATCCTGTACTAGTAGCCGCTCACCCCTGACTAGTAGCCGCTCACTATAATACATGGCGCGCGCGCCGCACATTACAAGGCTCTGAATGATGTATGCTCTAGCAAAGGGCAAGTCTGTCAACACGTGTGCCGAGGCTGAGATAAACATAAATTTTTGGCAGCATACTGTGTGGTGGATATTCTTTATAATTGTATTCAATTTCCATGTCCGAATTCGAACAATCTAATATCACATTAATGTTCGGTTTGTTGTTTTTCACTTTCTTTATACGATGTGTAAGTATGCTGCATTGGACATGTGTCGTATTTATTATTATGTGGAAGACGGGTCTGCTTAATAGTTGCGAAAATAGAATTTTATAGATACATGGGAATCCCGTTATAACGAGATCGTCGGTTCCGGGTGATTTTGCTCGTCATATCCGGATTCTCGTTGTATCCGAACGCTTGTGGAATTTACACTTTATATATAAACGCTCTATTAAAATTGGGCTACCTGCATTTTATTATGACGATGTCATACTGATGAACAGAAAAACAAGAAATGCGACAGGAAAATGAGAGAGCATTCTCGCGATAATTACAATTATTTTTGTTCTAGACACATGCATGTTATCAAATATTTCAGATTTGACAAATCATATCGTATACGGGGCCTTCCTTTTGTTAGCCCTATGCTGATCAATCTGCACATCTAAGAAGAGAGAGAGAGAGATGAAGCAAAATTTATGCAACTACAGGTAAAGTATCGCGCTATCAACGCTGCGTTTAGCGTAACTCGCGTGGATGAAAGCTGTGAGTAAAATCCGAATGCATCCTTCATTCTATGACAAATTACCGTGATATAAACCACGTGTACTATGGTGAAAGTTTACACCACAATATACACTCTTCTTTTATTTCTTCTACAGGGAAACAGCTTCCCGGTTGTGATGCATGAGGTTGTAGGAATGCGTGCTTTGCGTGAATGTTTTACCAGACGACTTTGATTCATTCATTTATTCATTCATTTATTTATTTTTCATTTCCAACAAAAACATATAAATATATTACAAAAATTGAATACAGTGCATAAATATCATCATACAAAGTATAGGATAAATTTACAGAAAACTTGTAGGTATAGGAAAATGTTGGAAATGGGGAGGAATGCTAAAAAGCTGTAGGCTGCATTGCCCCCACACGTAATACAAGCAAAAATGATAGACAGACTGATAAACATTGAAAGTGGATGAAACAAAGAAACTAAGACAAAAAGACCTATAACCTAACTTATTCGAAACAAAAACCCTGAACAAATCCCTACACTATAAGTGCCGTCAATGCCGTTTTATAAGAAAACGAAAACCACGTATAGATACCGGCTAACTGTGGATTGCAAAATCGAGTGAAATACAGTGTAGTACTTGTATTTCGAAAGGCTACAGTTGACTTAATTAAAATTTTAGCATACGATCCCATCGTATTTTAATTTTGACATTTAATTCTATTCATCTTATCAAAGTTACGTAAATGGGTATCTAACTGAGCGGCCAATGTTTGCGAAAGCAGCGAATAATGGCAGATTATAACTTTCGTCAGGGCTCGGTAACAGTTGCGATCAAACTCAAGAACAGTTTTAATTTTAACAAGCAGTTCTTTCTATCGCAAAGGATTTTGGAACATCAGTGTTCAAAGCTCCCAAAACATTACAATTCGCTGTGTTCGCCGCTCACAGATATTCCCGTTACGTATCTTTGGAAACATTTCGGATACGTAAACATATACTGTACACCATTTTTTTTTTCTTGTTTAAGCCATTAGATAACGTTAATTCGAATTGTAGCGTTTGTGATAACATTTCGGCATAAATAGCGAAGGCTATTATAGCTTCTAAATATTCCGATGCTGTTCCATCACGGCCTTTGGAAAGAGACTTTATGAACTTGTGGCGCCGTTATCACCTTGATTGCTTCTGTTTGGCACTGGCATAATTATGTTAGTCTGTTTGCACGAAACGATAGTTCAAATAATTTACGGAGAATTAAACTTTTCTGGTTTTGAAATAAAGCGTGATTTTGCCCATTGTTAAGTTCCGCTTAAAAGAGAATAAGTTGCCGTTATATAAAAATCCGCACAAATTCATCTTTGCTTTCTCTGTCTTAGGCCAGAAAATTATCTCGCAATAGCCGGAACTCCAAATCTCCATTTAGGCTAACATGCAAATTTATTTGGGACCGGACGATTTATCTCGTTATAAGCTGATTCTCGTTGTATCCGATCTCGTTAGAACAGGATTCCCCTGTATACAAGTTATGAAATAGCCATTATTCATAATGTACCGAACTGAATGATTCGTGAGGTCTTTGATGCATAGCGATCAAAAACATCTAAAACGCAGAATAGATCCAATGCAAATAAATTCACGTGCATTATACCAGTGCCCTCCGCTGTTTTATTCTAATTTTCCTTTTCTTTTTTCTTTTTCTTTTCTTGCTTTCTGTTTCTTCCATTTTTTTCTAAGATCATTTCAAGTTGTACAAACGTGGCAAACAAGGAACTTTACAAGGAAATCCATTCAATTATATATAATGTCAATGTCTCACAACTTTTCCAACAAAGCTTTCGTTATAAACATCATTATATCACCCATCCATTAAAAGCGTAAGACGGCGTGCTCTGTCAATGTCTATATAGGCCTAGAGTATAGATTTCAGAACTGGCATAAATTGGTTTTAGGCTCAAAACTTTCCATAAAACAAAAGGCTTATCGTTATACATCATTGTACGAAATACAGAAACATATAGCTTGAAAACAATAAATTTAACCTTTATACCAAAGTGTGGACTTTGATACCACCCGTTTGAAGGTCACATAACTTATAAACTGGCAAAATCAGGGTGTTAAAATGCTTACACCAACATGGTGTAAACATAATTATCTTAACACCGTTGATAACGCCAGGATTCACTCAAATCGGCCACCACAGATAAAACGTAATGTTTAAATTAACCTCTAAATACCAAAGTGTGATTGCCTGGATGTCATGGAGGCAAACCACGCCCGTAACCAGGTTTTTGTTTTTTTTTTTCCTATGGAGGCGGGGAGGGTGGAGGTGCGTATTTAAGAAAAGAAAACTGACTTTTCATGCATGCAGAAATTATTGTTTCGTTAGCGCCGACAATCTCGCTCAGCGGGAGGAGGATGTGGGGGGGTTGCCTCGTACCTTTATGATCACACATTGATATAATTTCTTGTTGATCATTGCATCCCAATTTCCTTGGAATTAATTATAAGTATATGAAAAAGGACTAAAAGTATACATATTTATACAGTTCACCACACAAGCTTTTAATTCTATATATATATTGAATGGAAAGTCCCCCAGACATTCTGTTGATTTTAGGGAATGCTGAAAAAGAATAAAAACATACCAGTTATGAGCACTTCGAAAAATGTTATTATAAAAAAAAAAAGTATCTGCAAACATTTCATAAACAGGCAAATCTACAGCAAGGCTGGCGATCTTTTCAAACATTGTATACCTTCAAACATGACAAATTGTAATACTTACGATAATAAATCTTACGAATGCAAGAGTATGTTTGTGCTTAAAATTTCGGTCATATTTATTAGTAATTTTCGTTAAATATGTCTGAAATAAAGATGCATAAAAACAAACTTCAGTGGTATAACTCTATATATATATGTGGGTTTTTGGGGGGATACAGCAAAAATATTATATGGGATATAGTCATTACAGCAATATCACTTTTGAGTCCTGTAAATACCTGTATTTCTCAGCCGCTCGCTCATACGTATTATTTGTTTTATAATGTCGACGCACATATTACTTCTGAGAAAAGAAAAAGTCAATATAATCTACACACACCTCAACACTATTTTGAATATACAGTTATTCAAAATATCATTTTGAAAATTCAATTTAAATACAATATGAACAAGATCATTTTTTTTCACTGGTAGGTTACCCAAAATGAAAAAGGGAAAAGAGAGAGACTGCGATCATGCTCCCCTATCAGTTCAGCAGAAAGGACACCGATACATGTATTTTGATATGTCTTCTTCAACCTTATTTTTTAGTTCACTGCATTCCAAGTGCAACCATGTGTCGCAAAAATCACAAGAAACCCATTGATCTTCTACAGCTTCTTCTTTCCTGCATGCTGGACATACATATCTTACATCATCTGATTCAATTCCTTCCTTTTTGTTCCTCTTCCTTTTTTTTTCTTTTCTTCGACGCTATTCTTCTTCGTAGAGTCATCTTCTTTGTTTTCTTCTCTCTTGTTTTACATTTCATCTTCCAAGCTCATTTTTCTCTCTCTTTTTTTTTTTGCACTCAGATTCTTCCAACTTCATTTCTTCCTTCTGTATTATTTCTTCTAATATATGGTTCATTTATTCTATCCTCATCACAATCCCATCTGTGTGATCTTTCTTTCTATTTCCTTTACCCAACTTCATCTCTTCTATCTTCTTCTTTAGATCTTCCCTCTTCTTTCTCAATGTCTTTGTGCCTTCTTCTTTTTTTTTCCTTTGTTTCTCTCTCTTTCTCTTCCTTTCTTTTCTTCAACTCTCTTTTCTGTTTGGATTTCATGTGAGTTATGAAATCATCTCCTGATATTGCTTCAGTAGCTGCAATTTCCTTTTTTGACTTCCTGGAACGTGTACTTCGGGAAATTCGATATAATGTTCGAGGGACGGGGACATTTTTATTTGAAACCTATTTCATTTTGGGACTAACGAACCTTATGAATAACGATCGAGTTGTAACCGTATATAAACATGTATTATATATATAATTATACGTATGTATATAATTATATATTTACTTATAGCAATGTAAAAATAGAGGAATGCATTAGATGTCAATTGCTTTGATTATAATTCAAATCTGAATTTTCGGGGGCCTCCCACTTCGTCGGAAATCCAAGAGGATAGTTAGCGGGGAGGAGGGGGGAGCTAATAAATCAGCGGTCTGAAAGCGCGCGCGCCACATACTGTACACACGTAATTAGTGGGGGGGGGGGGGGGTGAGCGGTTACTAGTCAAGAGCCATCTCTGTACGAGTTTCGAACTTTTTTTGTTCGCTTACGCAATTCCACGTAAATACGTACACTACTATCGTTCAGTTATTTGCCGACAGTTGTCAGGTCGACGACTAGCGCATATTCGTACGACTTATCTCAACTTTGAGGGATTTTAACTTAAAAATCACGGCCTACTCACTAATTCCACTAACTTCAGTAGACGAGACCTTTCCGGCCATCGGGAATCTCCAGATGTGGCTAATTGCATTTAAACATCATAAAATAGTCGTGAATACTTTGAATATTGCAATTTGTTTGAGCATCGAATTCTTAGCATTGCGCACACGCGTACTGCAGTGCGTGCAGTGCGTATTCGAGAATGTAGGGCAGATATTCGCGGTCATCATCAACTACACTCGTGCGCTAAGAGGTGAGCGGTAACTAGTCAGGCTACTGTACTACCACTACTAGTAAGTCGCGCGTGCACGTACTGCGCTGTGGAGTCACCCGCAAACTTCACCCACGCGGCCACGTCACGTCTCGCATGCCAGTAATGGTCCTATTTCTGCAGATTTTTTTCATTTATTGTCGTGCGAACAACACATGGCAGCTTCGCTAGCAACAACCAATAGTCGTATTAACAGCAATTTCTTAAGAATGGAGAAATTTCAAATCATATTAAAGCTGTAATTCAAGTCGAGAAAACCGGAAGTACACGTAGAATACAGTCGGTTGTGTGTGTAAATAGCATTAGTCACGTATACGTATCACGCGCGTACGAACGGAAGTGATTTTGCTACCGGACTATCCCATAATGCACCGTAAATGACGCTTAAATCAACATCCGGGTACTTTTTACGTCATTGGCGATAGCGAGAATTAAACGAGAGACTCCAACTTGATGTGCGCAAAGTGCGCATCACGAGCGCTAAGTGCGAAGTTCCATACGGCCAAGGTCCAGGGCCCTGGAAGCTCTAAGGTTCTAGATGCTTTCTCGTGCTATCTAAGGCTTATTTTGCAACATACGATGGAAATAAGTAAGAAATCATTTCAAGCGGGAGACAGAGCCAGGGCGGGAGAAAATACATCTCAAGCGGGAGAACGGGAGATTTTGCAAAAATGGGCTTTCGGCGGGAAATCTGTCGTCGAAAGCGGGAGAGTTGGATTCTTGACAATCGGATCCTTGCTAATATCTGAACGATCCCCAAAATGCAAACGTTTCAGCGTTCCATGAGTTGTAATGAGTTTCGAGGAAATCTGAGCAGACAAGCTCCAGAGACTCGCACCAAGACTCACCAAAGGCGCTGCCAGAAGCGGATCTAGAGGGGGGGGGGGGGGGTGGGGGGGGGGGGTGCAACCCCCCCCCCAAAAAAAAAAAAAAAAAAAAAAAATCCGGGCACCATTTTTTTTTTATCTTATCTTTTTTTTTTAAACTTGTAATTTCATTTTTTCTATTTATGGCAATGACCTCTATACCAAAAATAGTGGTGTTTTAGATGCAAGAAAACGCCATTTTCACACACAGATTTTCAAAAAATTCTCCCTACTGTGTGAGGGGGGACACCACCCTCCCACACCCTTCCCCCCCCCCCCCCCCCCCATTGCTCGCTCCGCTCGCTCGGGCTCGGTCGCTATACGCTCCCTCGCATACCGCCCCCAACCCCCTCCTTTATAAAAAGCTAGATCTGCCCCTGGATGCCAATGCCAAAAAAGCCCAGAACCCTGGACTCACGCCCGTCCGGTGACTGTGAAGTCATCGGACACTCATTAGACTGTCATAGGACCCCCGACCACACGAATCTGACGTACGTCGGACTGACTCGACACTTGCCAGACTGACTTGGCAATTATCCAACACTGACTCGACTTGTGACCGGAAATGGCAACCGATAACGAACCAAGGAGATTCAAGAGATTGAGTTCCATCTGGCATAAAAAAAAACAACAACAACAACAACCACAACAACAACAACAACAACAACAACAACATAAAAACAGAGTCGGATACCTCGTGAACAAAATTACTAAGTAGTCTCCGCGACTTGGCCACGACCGAGACGTCTCCGCGATCAGCTGGAGACTGGAAAGAGTCTCCAAAGAAATCGAACATGTTTGATTTTCTCGCGACTCCCTGGGGCCCGTTGCATAAAACTCCAACCGGATTTTTTTCCGGTTGAAATCACAAAATTCCGGTTGGAAGCTCCCAACCAGAGTTTTTATGCAACGGATTTTACATTCTTAGATTAGCAACCTTAAAAAATTCAGGTTGGGCAAATCCCAACCTGAATTTTTTAAGGTTGCGAAAAAAGTTTTATGCAACGGGACCCTGGAGACTCGGCTACATTTCAGGAGACGTCGCGGATACGCCTCGTGACTATAGGGAGACTCAGTCACCTCTGGTCACCAATATATTAGTCTCTAGCACGATGAGATAGCCTATCATTCATAAGGACATACCCTCCATGCAGGGCTCCTCCATTGTTTGCGCCATGCTTTGACGGCATCGCTGCTTTTGTGTTTATTCTACTTCAAAAATCTTGTTTCCAAGAACGTGAGGATGATTTTGGCTCTGCGTCTAAGAGCAGATGCTTGTTTGTATACTTCATTATATTTGTACGCATTTCCTGGTTATGGTCCATTAATATATACAATGTACCTTCGCGCAAAAATTCGATTTCTAGACACGAAATTCTAACCAGGGGATTGAACAACCTACTTATTATGTAGACTGTCTAAATCATATGCTTTATTATCATGTTCGTATAACACCATTCAGTGTCATTAACTATGCTTCTGGTACAAACAAACAAAAATGTGCATTCGTGGATCACTAAAATATATATCCGAAGCCCATTATAACAGTAATCGGTACTGTCTGATGCTGATTGCAAGTTTCGAAAGCGATTCTCAAATAACAATATTCAATATTCAACACTGTTCAACAATCATAGCATTACCAGAAAACCCATATCAAAAACAAAACAAAAATAAAAACAAGGAAAATTAGTATCTCTATTTCATGCTGAACTTATTAATACATTGTATATATACATGTTTAGAGCCGGAGGGGAGGGGGACCTCCCAGGCCCCCCTTCAGATCTCGGCCGTCGACTGCGCGATCACTATTGAAAATTGACACACACGTTGCCTGTGACGTGATCTAAAGAAATGAAAAGTTGATTTTTAAAGAAATTGTCATTTTTGCTAAATTATGTTATTTATGCATAAACTCAGACTACTTGCTATAAATCAATAAACTAAGCTCAAACAGGTACATTTTTTTTTATGTGTGTGCAGATGTAATTTCTAGTGTCCTTAGGAAAGTAAGCAAAACACTAAAAAATTGTGCCGTAAAAAGAAAAAACATCTTGAGTATGTTATTGTTTTTCAGAATTTTAATGTATTTCTTTGTTTTTTGACTTTTTGTTTTTCATTGTTTTTCGATGAAATTTGTCAGCGGCATTGTTGCAAGCATGAATATAATATATATTAATTGATTTAAATCAATCAAACCAAAATAATCATGCTTTTATGAAATTTGACCGTATAAGCACAGTTTGCATTATTGAACAATGTACAAGAATTCACTTTTTGAGCATTTTGTTTTTGTCCAACATGCATGGTTATGCGTAACTTTAATTCGGAACCGCAACTTTGGTGTCAAAAGATTTGAAAGACTTGAAAGAAAAAAGTCCACGCATAAAACATCACGTTGATGGCTTTTTGCAATGGCAACACACCGCGCGGAATGTCGGGGGGCCTATAGGGTTAACGTATACACCATCACATTAAAGGAAACCTAAACCCAAAGAAAATTGTGGATTGAGTAAAAGCAGCGACATTAGTAGAACTCATCACCCCCAGTGAAAGTTTGAGGAAAATTGAACAATCAATGCAAAAGTTATGAATTTTTAAAGTTTTGATGTTGGAACCGCTGGATGAGGAGACTACTACAAGTTATGACGTCGTGTGTGAACATCATTACTGTATAAAGAAAATGATAATTATAAAGAAAATTCAAGATGCTTTCAGTTTTCTAGCACAATAAGCACGTACTTGACTAACCGCTTTCGGAAAGCAGGTGAAATAATTATGTCAGTATCAAGTTGATGGAATGCGTAATTTTCATGAAAATTTAACTTTTGTGGAATTCCCTTTATATTTTCTCGAAAGCAGTGCTATACTTCTAACTTTGTTGGAACCGTCAATGTAGATTGAGCTGCTTGCATTGATAGTTGAGGTCGTCTTAAACTTTCGAATTGAACGTTTAGAGATCTGCATCATTGACATAGGACTATACTAATGAATTGGATTTAAAATGACAGTATGTATAGGCCCTACATGGCCTATATGCCATAATGACTTGAAATAGATGAAATGACTTGAAATAGATGAAATATATTCGACGCAAAACTTCTTGTTGGTGTTTTTTTTTTCTTTTAAAGCGAATGTAGGCCAACATCAAATTTATTGCTTTGGACTAAAAACGCACGTTTACCTATGATTTATAAAGATTTACTTTGAAATCTGCAGTTATTTTACCATTTACAGAGCATAAAGTTAGAGACACTTGACAAAATGTTCGTATGTAGTAGAAATCAACGATGAAGATCGCCTTTTTGTATAATTTCACCAGGGAGGGGAGCGATTGGTCCTAATTGTAATGTGAACCACGAAATCATCACAATATCGAATAGATTAAGACAAAAATGAGATGAACGTATGAAGAAAACATCGATACTAGTCGTTTAATAGCGAGAATGTCGGGCAGTTGAATTTGAGACAATTGCGCAGGCAGTACGAAACCAGATAACAAATACATGTAGTAACACAGTACATTGTAAATCGGTTTGTTTACGAGCTGTTAGCAATCGATCAGCAGCAGTACACAGTTCAACCACCTGACCTAAGCAACGAGCTGCTATGGAGGCCATATCATTGTTCTTCAAAGTTACTCTTCCTGAATACTTCCAGGCTCTACCCATTCCAGAGACATTTGCCGGACTTTTACAACTCACAGGTAAAGGTAACATGTCTGACCTACAGTCAGATTCGACACCTGCAATGGGGGATCGCCTACTAAAGCACACCGGCACCAGGGCCGCGAAGCCACCTCCCTGCTATCACCCAGCGAAGCGAAGAAGGGTGGGCGGAGAAGGCTAGCTCCCCGCGCTCAGGTGGTAAATATGTGTAGGTCCATTCTGAGCAGCGTACTCCTCGGGTGTCTGGTAAAAGACTGAAATTGATTAATGTGTTGGCCACATGTGGGTTCAGTAAGCTAAGTGCACACTTATTTCCTACTGCAGTTGTCACCACTACACAAATGTATTTACAATCAACGATCGCGAAGTACGTATACGAGATGATTTTGACGATGACTATCATGTCTATTTAGTATACAGTAGTTTAGCCCGACCAGACGCCGTGCGAAGGGAACTAAAGCGTCTGGGCTGTGTATGTGGCATAATGCACACACGTACACTTTCCAGTTATGAATTATTCATCGCTTTCGCGTGTGTCCATTCAGGTTGAGAGAGAATGTAGCATGCAGGGAATTCACGGCATATTCTCAGACTTTCTTCCTCATATTGATGTTTTGAATCTCTTTATCCGTTCCAAAGAGATTATACACTGGTCTGTTTGATTATTTCCTTGCTGCTATCATCGTTCGCAATATAGGACACCTTGCGTAAGGAATAATTCTGGTTGGCTGAATAATTCGACCTGCGGATAACCCGAAATTACAAGCCGAACCCTGGACAGCTCAAGGCAGTCAGGAGTTTCAGCTCAGAGGCGACACGTAATTTTGACATCATAAAAGACAATAGAATTGCACTTTCACGTAACGTTTCGGCTTCTCTATAGGACGCCATTACAATTCAACTTTGGCCATTTTATTATAATGTTGTAAGTTTACTTTATTCGTTTTTCTTTCTCTCCCACCCCCCCCCCCCCCCCCCGTCTCGTACGGTTACAGTTCGTTATTCCGAAGGTTCATTAACCCTATAAAGCCCTGGGGGAGCACATTGTGCCCCCTACCATATTTTCGTTTACCACTCCTACACCGTTTTACCCGATTTCAACCAAATTTGGTGACTTTTCCTAGAATCTTATTGCGAACATTTTGATATATAATTTAGCTATGTCCGATATTGCTGGTTGCCATGGCAACCATAAACTGACAACCATGTTCGTCAGATTTTGCATGATTTTCTGATCCGATTTCACTTAACAATGTAATAATGGATGAAATGGGGGTTTTCTTGGCTCTAATTTGCTGAAGGACCAAAATGTGAAGTAATTATGGTTGTGAATTACCCTGAAATGGTCTTCTTATTATTTCCTTTATTTTTGTATGACATAGGCATCACGCAATAGATATAATAGGAATAATCGAAAATACAGCATTTGTGTTATCTTCACTCAAGCCTGTAATATCATTTGTTTATCATATTATCAATCTGCAAAATCAAAATTCAATATTTTGGAAATATGAAATGTGATTTATACCCATTTCAAGCAATACGTCATAGGTTTCATTATATTTCTTTATATTGTATTGAATAGCGCCCCACATGTTTACCTTGAGAAATGTCAACCATAACTAAAAGTCAAGGTTGACTTGCTTTTGGTTGACTCGTTATTCCGAAGGTTCGTTACGGACCCTATGTAATTTCGGATCGACGAACCTTCGGAATAACGAACCCTATTTCATTTTCGGATTAACGAAACTTCGGAATAACGAACCCTATTTCACTTTCGGATTAACGAACCTTTGGCATAACGAACCTTCAGAATAACTCCACAAATGTTCGGATTAGCGAACCCTTTTTTGATTTTCGGATTAACGAACCTTTAGGTATAGGGAATTTGTGTGTTCCGGATTAACGAACCTTCGGAATAACGAACAGCACCCGTCTCGTACATGTCACTCCGATGCCAGGAGCTAACTAGCGACAAACAATATTGACTGTAATCAACAAGGGGAAATTTCCACTTTTGTCCACAATTTCATAGGTTCGTTTTAGATGCCAGCTTATCCTGACTATCTTCACAGTGGGTATTCTAGTTAATTGGTCCAAACAGAATTGCAAAAAAAAAAAAAAAAAAATGAGAGATAGAGTTTGATCCCTCTCGGGCTTCAGACTCATTCCTTTTATGCCTCCTTGCGTACAATGTGTGCGGGGTACAGTGTATAGAAAAAAAGCGCTTACAAAAAAGAAAGAGATAGTGATTGTTAAAATAAAAAAAGATCGCAAATTACATGGTCATGGGGTTGAGTTGTCCGATCGCAAACCCGAACCCTGGACAACTCGACCCAGTCGAGCTGTCGAGGGCTTAGGTCCTAATGCTCGGGGTCGGGTTTTCGTGCGGTCGAGTTATCCATGAACCTCCCCGATGTTGTCTGTGGGGCCGGGGGAAAAAGCATCTTGCACATACTCGTAATCAAAGCGCCAAATTAATGTTCGCAGGATGGCAGTCGGACCTCACATACCGTTTCGAATGATAACGGCCTAGGCCTTTTGGTACTGTAATGATATAAAGGGAAAGAGAAGAACGTTAGCATGGAAACTGAACACTGCTGCACATCCAGCTACGTTTTAAGTGGGGGCATTTTATTGTCCCCGCCGAACGAGTTCGAGCAGGGGACTATGAAACGGGCTCCGTACGTGTGTGTGTCCGTCCGTCCGTGTGTCCGTCCGTCCGTGTGTCCGTCCGTGTGTGCGTCCGTGTGTGATCAAAATCTTCAATTTGCTACTTCTCTGTCATTTATGAGCCAATTTTGATTCTGTTTGCTTTATATGATAGCACTTCATGGGAGCTTTGAAACTTCTACACAGAATTTCAGTCGTGACCTTTGACCTTGACCTTTGACCTATATTGTACATTTTGCTACAAAATGCTACTCCTTCGCCATTTCTAACCCGATTTCGATTCCGTTTGCTTTACTGATGGCACTAGGTGAGGGCTTCAAAACTTCTACACAGAATTTTGACCTTTGACTTCTTTGACCTTTGACCTTGATTTTTTGACCTATATTGTACATTTTGCTACAAAATGCTACTCCTTCGCCATTTCTAACCCGATTTCGATTCCGTTTGCTTTATGTGATGGCACTAGGTGAGGGCTTCAAAACTTCTACATAGAATTTTGACCTTTGACTTCTTTGACCTTTGACCTTGATTTTTTGACCTATATTGTACATTTTGCTACAAAATGCTACTCCTTCGCCATTTCTAACCCGATTTCGATTCCGTTTGCTTTATGTGATGGCACTAGGTGAGGGCTTCAAAACTTCTACACAGAATTTTGACCTTTGACTTCTTTGACCTTTGACCTTGATTTTTTGACCTATATTGTACATTTTGCTACAAAATGCTACTCCTTCGCCATTTCTAACCCGATTTCGATTCCGTTTGCTTTATGTGATGGCACTAGGTGAGGGCTTCAACACTTCAACACAGAATTTTGACCTTTGACTTCTTTGACCTTTGACCTTGATTTTTTGACCTATATTGTACATTGGCTACAAAATGCTACTCCTTCGCCATTTCTAACCGGATTTCGATTCCGTTTGCTTTATGTGATGGCACTAGGTGAGGGCTACAAAACTTCTACACAGAATGTTGACCTTTGACTTCTCTGACCTTTGACCTTGATCTTTTGACCTATATAGTACATTTTGATACTAAATGCTACTTCCGGCGGGGACATATTTTACGCACCGCGTAATTTCTACTTTTCCTTGTTTTTCTGGTGCCACTTCCGGGTTTCATCGAGCTAACAAGCAAAAAACAAACAAAAAACCCGCCTTTTTTATCAGCGCAACTTCTGCTGCCACTTCCGGGTTTCATCAGCCGACCTCCCCCCCCCCCCCCCCCCCCCCCCGCTTCCGCCGGCCCCGTATGTATACGACTTACGATGGTCCGTTCAAGATAACAAAATTTGGATTTTTACGGCGCTTCTCATGGGTTCCACATTTCGATTTTCATTTCATATAGGTCACTTCCCATGCCAAACAATTAAATGAAATGAAATGTCTTTGTAAAACACATATACACAACAGTACGGTGAGTAGGCCTAATGTCTTGGATATAACGTTAAAAAAAAATGATAATGAGAGAGTAAGTAAAGATGATCAGTTGCAGTTCATGTAGGCCTATACTCAAAACAATACGTTGGACTCCCGTTATATAGGAGTCTTCGGGACCGACAGTTTTCTTTCGTTATATGGAAATTTCGTTATAACCGAACAAAATTAATAAACAATTAAAATACATAGAGTGCATGGATAATGTTGCGGCCTGAATTTTTACTTCGTTGTAACCGGAATTTCTATATATTATCCATGTTCGTTATAACGGGAGTGCATTGTAATGACTAAGCACAGCCCGATGGCCCTGGACCACGCGAAATAGTTCTTGAGACACCACTGTTTAAAATAATATGTTTTGGTGGCCTTGATAGCCACCATGCAGATCGGACTACCAAAATATTAGTTGTTGGGGTTTTTTTTAATGCTTTTCTCATCCAGAGAGGGGAAGAACAACACCTGATGGCGACTTTGTAATTGTAGTTTCGCCCATTCATGTCGGACACTATAGAGAGTGTCATTTTACAATGCTATAAAAAACAGTAATTTTGATTGATTGTGCCTTTAAAAAGTGGAAAATAAACGTTCAAAAACTTCCTTGATAGCTTGCTCGGGCTCGCCGCTTGCCGATGGATAGACCGGTTCTTTAATGTATTTAGATTTTACACAATCCATGCACGCTTAACTGGCCGTTAACGATCGCCCCGTCACTGTACAGGCATGCTGACCTGGAAACATTTAACTGCACATTACTTGAATATGAGACCATTCTGAAGCAAATAATTTTCAGACAACAATAGATATATAATGTATACTCTAAAATGAATCCCACAAGGATTGGAACAATCATTCCCAGCATTGTGCTATACTTTTGACAGAAACAGATGCATGAATTAATTAACGAGCAATGAGCGTCCATGTGTAGTATAGGTCCATGGCTATAGCAAATGAAATGAGACGGTTGTGACTCCATTCTTCCTCCTTTGCTCTTTTTCTCTGTCCTCTTCCTGACCCTTTTCTGTTCTTTGACCTCCTGTTTATTCTTTCCACGCGTATGTAAGAGAGCTGCTTTGTTTCTGTCTGTGTGTGCGTTTATGTGCGCATATACAGGATTTGTTTTATGTTCCCTCTGTTTTCCAAGCTATATGTCTGATTGTTTCGTTTGATTTTACTACATTGTTTACTACTCACGAGGGGACTGTATTCTACAAGCCAGGCTTTTTAGCAGCCCCCTCCATGCCGACTTTTTTTTTTTTGTACGATTCAGCTACAAACTTACAGTTTGCCCATGCATGCTTTGTTCAGTTCAGTGTTAAAAATGTCGTGCATTCAAATTTCATTTGAATATGCACATTATAATTCTTTGTTTTTATGCAAATGTCATATTGTATACTTTCATCGGAAATGGAAAAAAAAAATCTACTAAACTCCCTTGGCTATATAGGGCCTAATTGAGTAGGCCTGTAATAGCCATCTATTTCCAAGCGTCATATAAACACGTGTTTTATTTTATGATTTTTTTTTTTCAGCTGTGTTATACCAGATAAACGTTTCATTTTCATATTGAATATATAAAGATTAATGAATACGTGAAAATAGGCCTATATGACGTAGGAGAATCAAAAGCGATCCTCTAGGGTGTTAGGTATCCATCCATCAGATCAGAGATAGTAGCTCCTGACATACCCCTGTATAGGTCCTGTTCATAAACTGACAATATTGAACATCCCTTCCATGAAATCCCATAAAAGCCCGCTCTCTTCTAGACAGAAAAACTTTGACTCGAGTACGGTTCTCATCAGGCATTGCGTGAAGCTTTTTACATCTGTTTCCGCGTAACACAATCTTTGATGATAAAACAGACGACTGGTTAATTTTTCCTGTCTAGCTCTCTTCTCTGGGCAAGTGCACGAGATCAATAAGGCATACCGAACACTATATGCAAAGTTTATTGCACATCAATCAGCTCAGGGAGTAAAATGCGTTCAAAGCATAGATTTATATATGATAGACCTATAACATGATGAGTATTTACTACATGTATCATAATTTTACGAGTAGGCCCTATATCTCTGCGGTTCAAAGTTATTCGTATCCGCTACTGGATGATACAGCGCACTTCACACCACCGTTTACATCAAAGAGTATAGAAACGCACGCAGTGCGTGGGCTTCTACCTTTTGGTTTACACCACTTATGAAGTTTGAAGTTTGAAGTTTGATTTACCGGTATTACTCAACGACCCTCATGGGGTATGGGAGTACAATGTCAATTAAAAATACACAAAATAGAAAAAATTCAAATAAGAATTAGCATATATACATGTATAGTACAAATATACAAGATATCAACATACTTTTCAAATAAAATTTGCATAAAAGTATGTTATAAATGATATACTATACAAATGTAAATCTATCACATGAATTACGAACAATGCAGGCACTGCCTGATGCAAATAATCACGCAAAGGGTATATAAAATAAACTAAATCAAACGAAATAATAAAGTACAGTAACTAACTAAAAAAAAAGGACATTATTACTTTAAAAACCTCGAAATGTTTGACAAAGTTTTTTTTGTGGAATTGAACAATTGGTCATATTTAAATGTGTTAGGATACTTCCTATAATACTTTTCGAGAAATCTTTTACGTTCTGTCTTAAAGAAGGGACATACAAATAAATAATGGAATTCATCACCAATATCATTTTTAGAACAATAGTACACAAACGTTCAATTCTTGGAATCTCTTTGTAACGCCCAGACACTATTGGAAGCTTATGATTATTGCAAGGAAAACGTGTTAAAGATTTCCTGTTATTTTCATGAAGACGAATCAGATACTTTTCAAAGCATAATTGCTGCTTAAAAATTCTATAAACAGTGAAATTGTTTAACTCAACATCACTGTGCCACTCGTTGACTCATAAAAATCTTTAATTTTTGTATCTATTATTCTTTTGAATGAAGATAAAGATAGATTACTTGCTTGACTCTTCCACACGTCAGAAAGGCCTAAGCTATCAAGAGTATTCTTTACTTTGAGAATCCAACCCATCTGATTTTTCCTCTTCAAAAAGGAGAAAAATTCAAAGCTATGATGCTTGATAATTTAGCCGATTTCTCAGTTACACCAAAGAGTAGAGAGGCGCACGTAGCATGCGCATGCACGCAGCGCACTTCAGACGCTCTTTCCTTTGGTTTACACCATAGAGCTGTATTCTGTACAGCTCTATGGTTTACACTCTAGAGCTAGCTCTGTGTCGTGTTATGTGACGCTGCGCGCTAGCTCGCTTCTTCCTCGCTCGTCGGGACACATTCGTGTGTCCAAGTGGTGGTGAACGGTTACGCGGCACCGAGAAGGTCCCGAACTGGAAACCTCATTTCAGCTTCATTTCAAATATTACAGCAAAAACAATTCGTGCATCATGGAAGGTAAGGATTGAAGCTTGCAATAATGATATCGTATTAAATGCTATCAGCAGAATACTCAAACTTCATGCTCCTACTCTAGACTCTTAACAGTGTTAACTGTTTAAGTGGTGCATCAGCGTTCGGCTCCCACAGTAAAGTACACATTGTACAGTGTACGATGTAACTGTGTACAAGGAGCGCCCCGGTGTGGTTTACGCTGCGCCGTGCTCATGTGACGACTGTTGTGCATGTACACACTGTACCTCTTCTTCTTTCAATAAAGTACAGTCCACCTCTGTGGTGCATCAGCGTGCTGGTTAACCCACGTACTGGTCTAACATTTATGCGTTTTAATACTACAGTACTAACCATTTTTATAACTACATTGTAGATCTACTATTTCTACCTGTACTGCCCTGTTAGCTGTACAAGTTAACACTAGTACAAGATCAAAAAGAGATGCTGTGTGAGTGTTGCAGAGACTCCAACCCAAAGTACCTTCTGATCTGGAGATTCTCCCGACTGAAACCCCGAGCAAACGGGAGACTCAAAGTTGATGTGTGCGAAGCGCGAAATTCCTAGGGTTCTAGATGCTCTCTGGTGCTATCTAAGGCTTATTTTTTCAACATACGATAGAAATATGCAAGAAATCCTTTCCAACGGGAGACAAAGAGCCAGGGCGGGAGAAATTAAATCTCAAACGGGAGAACGGGAGATTTTGCAAAAATGGGTTTTCGGCGGGAGATCTCCCGTCGAAAACGGGAGAGTTGCAGTCTCTGGTGTTGAACCCACAAATGTAGAAACGGCCACAAATGTCAGTGAATGTCATGAATGTAGAATTAACTAGAAATGCATTGCCCACAAAATAATTGTAGAAAAATGCCCACTAGGCATAAACGTCGCCCTTAAATAAATGTAAGAACGACAAATTGGTTGATAAAAATGATACTGAATTGATAGACACACATACAATTGCACTTCTTACCCGTATGTAGCCCCGGGGTACTCCTTGTACACGGGTAGGGTTGGGGCTGGTCGCAGTTAACCCGTAGGCCTCCCTGGCCCTAACTGCGACCAGCCCCAACACAGACCAGCCCCAACACGCAGTGTTGGGGCTGCGCATTGTAGCAGATATGATCATGACAGGCGAAGTATAGTGCCTAAATATCAATATTAAATCGCAAAAATTAAGAAGGTGAAGTTATAATGTTGAAGACTGACTGCGTTCAACTTTTGGTCCTGCCAATATTCCATTTCTGCTCGAATTGATGAGTTAAATACGACTCGGTCGAAAGGAACTTGGGAGAACGACATCTTATACAGGCAATGTATTTGAAACTTGTGCGCATGCGCTGGCCGTCAATTCATCTGTACAGCTGTAGCTTTATGGCAAGGCCGTATCATACTGTTGTGGCAAACCCTCTCGCTGTATATTGCGTTGCTTTCTGGGTGGGTACGCGCGCGCAGGCCTTGTTAGAAGGCTAAAAGCATTGCGACTCCGCCCAGCACATGAATATTTACGTGCGCAGTGTACTGCATACTGATTTCGAAAATGGTGAATGGGATGGGGAGCTAGGCGATGGACCTGTAAAAAAAAAACGTTTTTTCAAGATCATTGGACCAGTGTGAACAAGAACAAGGTGAACGTATGGTAGGAATTAGATAAGAATCTTGTGTATACTATAAAAGTAAGTTTTTTTCTAGTGAAATTCGAAACTTACGAAGGCGCGAAAATCTGTGACAGACTGTGTATGTTTTTCAAGCTTACCGATATAGCACTCTATTGACTCAGGACGCTCCCACAGTGTGTAACTGTGGACACGGAGCGTCCCGGGGTTACCCTGGCCCTACAAATTTGTATCTATTACGTTGGTTAGCACTCGAGTAGCAAGGCTGTGCTTCTACAATAAGTGCTGCTGAAAAATAAAGGAAAACATTCCTGTAGAGATGAAGTAAGTTCCCATAGAGTTTGTGCTCTACACACCCTGTTCCCATAAACAAAGGTTTCATGAAAACACAGAGAAAAACCAGGGCCCCATTTCATAAAAGTGTTAGGATGTCAACTCTTGCTGGAATGGCAACTTCCAATAGCAGCAGCCAATCAGGAAGCCGGATTCTTGCCAGTACCATGACAATTGCCATTCCAGCAAGAGTTGCTATCGTATCAACTTTTTATGAAATGGGGCCCAGAACATGCCAAATAAATGCTTGAATTTCATTCGACCACATGTGACATGCTTGTTGGCAGGCACCATTGAATTGCATTTACTCATAAAAACTTAGGAGTTGTGTGAATTATGTAGCCTTACTCTTCCCCAATTTCATACTTGTATCTCTCCAAATATTGCAGGAGTTGAATGGCTGCGCATGGTTCCTCTGATCGGAGCTCTTGGGGCTGTCATTGTTCTAACAGTAGTGCAGATCCGCAGAGGAAAGGGATCCGGAAAAGTCAATGTATCCGTTGAAAAAGAAAAGCCAAAAGTGGTGCATTCATTCGACATCGAGGACCTTGGTGACAAAGCTGTTTTCTGCCGCTGCTGGAGATCAAAGAAGGTGAGCTGAGCTTGATGAGCGATGTAGAATTGTTTAATAATCGTCCACACCTTCCCTCCCCCTTTTTGCCTCACCTGAGCTGAAGTCTGTTCCTCTGAAAACCCCAAGAACGGATTTTCGCCGGAGGTGACGGGTAGCATTTCTAGGGTGATAGAATTTTCAAAGTGCCTTTAATGCATGGTCAATTTTCATGTATTTTTGCTAGGATGATAGATTATACACATGTAAAGCCTTTTACAAATGGGCACAATGCCCCACCACTTGAGGGGGGGGGGGGGGGGCACATGAACCGCCAAAGTACTGAATCTTTAGAGAATTGTCTCAATCAGTAAATTCAATGCATGGTAGTGAATGTACCAGGGGGAGCCCCTGGGGTCCAGGACTAAATCGGATGCTCATTTTCACATTTGATCTTCTTTTGAAAATGCACAAGTTTTCAAATTTTGTACAAACTTGGGAGGTATTATTGCCAGTGTGACAAGAGCATGCAAATGGACACTGCAGTGTATGTCATCCTGGAGGTCTCCAAGAGCTCCCCAAGCTTGCTGTGTTCTCTGTAGGCAATATTCTGCAAGAATGTGTGGAAAGAGAACTTGTGATGTCCAGGGTAGCACAAGACCCCCTGTTCTCAAGATACAGTACAGTTGAACCTCTCTTATCCGGCCTCCCTTTATCCAGATCTCTCTATTATACGGATGCAATCTCGCCGTGATTTTTTTTTTTTTTTTTTAATAATTACGGGAGGAAAGGGGGATTCCCAACTCCTATTATAGGGTCTGTTACTGAGCGTAACAATGAAAAGGTTGCAGTATACACATTACTACATGTGGTAATACAATGGGCTACATCAGTACATGTGTATGTATATGTACATGTATAAAGCATTGAGTCTCCCGTATCCGGCCAAATCCCTTATCCGGATGAGCCCCGGTCCCGACTTGTGCGGATACGAGAGGTTCAACTGTAATAATATGGTACTTACATTAAACACATTTTGATATCCTGTGAAGGAGATTCAAAAAGAAGAGAGACAACGCTTTTTAAAATATCTCATTTCTTCTCCTGAATTTTCCCCTGTAGCTGCACAAGCAATTAATAAGTGAATCTTTTTTTTCTCTCTCATTTTTTGGAGCACATTTCTTGTTATGGCTCACAAACTTATACATGTATAATGCTGAATGTATTAAGGAAGATTACAGTAGGTTGGAAAACAAACACTATGAATGACAAAATGTAAATGTGATTTCATACGACAGTGACTTATGTATACTTTCTATGGAATTTTACCATCTTGAAAGGATCTGTCAAAGCATCTAAAACTTCATTATTTCAAATCAGGTTGTTGTAATGTTAATCACATTAGTTATAATTTTAGGAAACATGATAATGTTAATGAAAAATCATATAACAGTCATGTTTGAATGTGTATGTGGTTCCAGTGAAGATTTTCCATCATGGAGAGAATTGTCTGAGAAACTAGTAGCTTTGATCGTGATAACAATTTACAATACACGTGTCATCTCCTTTGGCCACTGAACTACAGAATTACAGTCAAGCTTTGAGTTATTCTCAAATTCAGTTTTATATTCTGTAGTGTTTCCATGTGAGATGGCTAGGTCCAATGTTACCCTCACAGATGAGGCACAACCACAAATGGATTACTGTATTTTGCATGTTTTATAGACAGACCGACAATCCACAATGGAAAGCTGACTGATAAGAAATTGCTTGATATCTTTGTACTGCTTGTATTGATATGACCTCTGTCTTCATTGTCATTTTTGTACAGTTCCCGTACTGCGATGGCTCTCATGGCGCTCACAACATTGCCACTGGAGACAATGTCGGACCACTGGTCCTCTCAAAGAAGAGTGCAGCATCTTCATAAAACCTGACACAGCAAGCTGAAACTTCCCATCCCAGAGTACACGCATGTCTCTCGAGATTTACACTAAAAGTTTATTCATGTGGGTTTAAGGGTTAAAATGATCAGATATGTGAGCTTTGTAAAAAACACTTCATGCACAGACACATACAGTGTATGTTGCTGTCAGACAGGTCTTTGATTTAATCATGTGAGATCATTGTCACTTGCATTATTTTCAGGACAAACTGTTAATGACCAGAATCTGAACACACTCCATTTACCCACTGAAGACTACACATGTAGTCCCAAATATACTCAGGCAGGTGTCTATGTGTCTATCATGTGTAATAAGAAAATCAGCTCGTCTTTAACGGATGAAGCCATATTCATGCTATGATTTTTTATTACACACGAGACATATTTTCTGTACAAAGAGACATCTGAATCTCACTGTAGACCCTTCCTACACTAGAGGTTTGTTGTGACTTTTTGAGGGGAAAAAAAGTTATGGTGATTATGTGGTGCAAAACTTTTATTCTGAATGCAATAATCAAGTTTTTATTTCATTTGGTGTAGGGGATATATGTATTAATGTCTTTGATAACGATGCACAAACAATTATGCATTATATACAACATTGTATTTATGTGTGTTTCAAACCTGTGTTATGTATAACAAAGACATTTCTTATAAGTTTCCTTTTTAAAAGGTTTCTGATAATAAGCCCATACATGTATGTGTATGTCTCTCTTGCTTAAATTTCATCTTAGACTGTGATTGATGTGGTGGAAATTATTTATCATGCATTTGGTTGACTGGCGCTGAAATCCACTGCCATTAAATTAGATTTTCTGAAGGAAATCGAAGTTTGCAATTTAATTGCCTAGCATGCACAAAATTCATTGCTGATATACCGGTAGCTTATTGATACGTGGGAAAGAAGCACATGGATTTGCTATAACCATATAATCATTGAACAAAGTTGGAACATAAGGTACATTGAATAAAGTTCATATTGAAATCTAATTTTGCTGTGAGACAGCTCATTTGTATGCAATGTATCAAGCAGGAACAGGGGTTCTCATGTGATGTGTTGGTATGTGTATTTGTGTGAGTGTTTGTTTGCTTTGATAAAATGGTTCAAAGGCTTTATTCAGATATGAATCTATTCCATGAGTAGGATTCCATAAGTATGAAAAGTAGACTAAGAATAACACTGGTAATAATGATAACAATAAGGTGCAATTTTGTACCCCAGCTGCTATATATATACAAGGTGTGTCAGAAAAGTTCCAGGACTGGTGTCATAAAAGATTTATCTCAAACCCAAACTTCAAACTAAGAGGTTTCACAGTCAAAGTAATCTATCTGGAGTATGTAACTGTAATCTTAGCTCTCTGCAGCCATCATATTTTTTCCTATATAATTTTATATACACATCCTCTGTTTCAGATCGTTCAGCATTAAGCACAGAACAACGAACAAGCTTGAAGTGCCTGGTACGGATGGGGAAACTTAGTCAAAAGCGTTGAGATTCCTGCATCAAGTGTACGAAGATGAGACGAAGTCACGTACACATGTTTTTGAGTGGTACAAGAGGTTTAAAGAAGGACGAAAGGGCCTGGAAGATGACCCCAGGAGCGGAAGTCCCTCCACGACCAGGACTGAGGTTGACATTGAGCGCGTCAGGCAAATGGTGCATGGCGATCCTCGGCTGACTGTTCAAATGATGGCAAATGAGCTGGGCATGAATCAGGACAGCGTAGTGGAAAATTCTCTCTGAAGATCTGGACATGTGGGATATCTGCGCAAAGATGTTGCCAAAACTCCCGAGTGATGACCAGAATAATCGATGCATGCAAGTTTCATGCCCAGTTTATTTGGCATCATTCGAACAGTAGTCAAGGATCGCCACGGACCATCTGCCTGACGCGCTCAATGTTGACCTCAGTCCTGGTCCTGGAGGGCCTTCCGCTCCTGGGGTCATCTTCCACGTCCACTCTCTTCCTTCTTTAAACCTCTTGCAACACTCACAAACATGTGTATGACATTGTCTTAGCTCCGTACACTTGCTGCAGCAATCTCAGCGCTTCTGACGGAGTTTTCCCCAACTGTACCAGAAACTTCAAGTTGTTAATTTGTTGCCTGTGCTCATTGCTAAACGACCTGAAACAGAGGATGTGTATAATATATAAGATTATGTAGAAAAAAAGCCAATGGCTGCAGAGAGCTAAGATCACAGTTACATACTCCAGATAGATTACTTTAAAGGTGAAACCTCTTAGTTTTAAGTTTGGGATTGAAATAAATCTTTTAAGACACCAGTCCTGGAACTCTTCTGACACACCTCGAATACATGTATGTATACACTACTGCCCTACAATAGGAGATTCAAATCTACTGTAAAAACCAGACTACACGTCTTTAATGCATTGAATGCTGCAAAAGACACTGTCGGCTCCAAATCGGGACAATTTCATGCCGCAAAAAATATCTTGCTATTCAGTAATTTATTTCTCTGTAGATCTTACACATGCAAAATGATTATGTATTCTAAACAAAACTGAATTATTAAAATTCATCAATTACATGTATTACAACATGCACACCCGCACACACACACACACACACACACACACACACACACACACATACACACATACATGTATTAGTCGTCATGAAGATTGTGCCATCAGTGAAGTCAAGATCTTTCCCAGTGACAGAAGCCCCCAGATCTATCCCTGTAGCATGGGAGTAACTACTACATTGTACTAGTACCTAGCTTGTTGGGGAACCTTTAGAGAGGATAGAAGAAAGATACCTGTAGACGTACATGGAACAGAGATCACTTGCCAGTGATGGTTATTATAGTAATGGGCATTCAAATACAGCCAACACTAAACCTAGACAAATGTAAATGTGTGTGTGTATATAAAATTATATACATGTATAATAAACATGTTGAGATTTCACGTATTGGCTCCACTTTTTCTTCTCTTTTTTTTTTTTTTTGGCCAAAAATGCATTACCAGTTTGTTTCTTCATATATATATATATATATATATATATATATATATATGAAGAGTTTGTTTGCAAAAACCGATAAGACCATTTTTGAAGATTTTGAAGTACAGTCTCTGTCATAAAGTACAAAATAATACCTTTTAAATGATATACTGGTCACTACATATAAAGGTACATTTTTGAAGTTACGGTCAAATAAGCAAAACATTTCTTATTATTCTCTTTATTTTTCTTGACTTTTAATTGCAAATATCTCCATTTGGCAAATATGGACTTATCGGTTTTTGCAAACAGACTCTTCATATATATATATGAAGAGTTTGTTTGCAAAAACCGATAAGTCCATGTCACCTGTTCGCGAGTACTTATTTTTCTCCCTGCTCCGCTTTGTTTCCCTCCTTGTCATGATCCCTATGTTAGTCTCTTCTCTCTCCCTCTCTCTCTCTTGTATTTTCTGGTTGTCCTCTTTTTATTTCTTATCCGCTTCCACACCTGTTCGCGAATATTTATTCCAACGTCTCTTATTTAACTCCTTTGATTTTTTTTTCTCACTCTCTTCTCGAATATTAATAGCCTTGATTTGATTTTTTTTTTTTTTGTCATGACACATTACTATGTTCGCATTAGGCTGCATTTTTTTTCCCATAACTTTATTTGCAGTTATGAAATTGATTTAAATATCTGTGTACTGCATTCATTTTTAGTTGCAGTTGCAATATTTATCTATCAATATGATAATATTCAAAGTTTTTTAATGTGTGAACTATATATAATGAATTTTATCATAGGTATATTGTATGTGAGGGTGTGTGCAATTTCTCTTCAGTTGATGCCTTATTTTTGTTGTTATTATTGGTGCTATCAATTTTTATGATAGTGTGAGTATAGTTTGTCTTTTTTTTTTCGGGGGGTGTCCATATGAATCAGTTGTGCAAAATGTCAGTTTGTTTTATTTCTATTCTTTATGTCTCCCTGTTGTAAAGCTGTAAAGTTTGATGTAAACCAAATATGGTTAGTCTTCGGACTTTTATTTGGTGTTTTTTAATAAAACCGAAATTGAATTGAATTGAATTGAATTGAATTGAATTGAATTTAAAAGGTATTATTTTGTACTTTATGACAGAGACCTTACTTCAAAATCTTCAAAAATGGACTTATTGGTTTTTGCAAACAAACTCTTCAATATATAATTAGTTACCGATACTTCAGTGCTCATGACTTCCTTGCGTGTGTGTATAGGGTGCGGTATGTGAAATGCGTGTTTGTGATTTGTATGTTCTCATCCGTATCATCCTTGTACAACGCATCGCCCACAGTCTCCACTGCTTCACGAGTTGTTATAAAAATTGTACATGCACGACTTTCCTACTTGACGTAATGTTGGCATTGCGAAAGATGTCTGTATATTATAGCAACATTAGGCGTTTTCACATCAGCCCGATAAAAATCTAAGCTCGAAATATTTTCCGCGATTGGGAATTAGAGCGCTATTTCATTTCTTATTCACATCAGTAGCCCGAATAGTTTTAAAATTTTAAAATAGCTAATTCGACAGCTGAGTATGTGCAAACAGCATTAGTAATGTGTGTGCCCTCTCAAAAATTCCTCATGATTTGTGTGCAGTTTGCCTCGGTCGATCGGGTCACACACGCTAGGCATGATGGGATTCATCACATTATCAAATAGCGCGCTGCTATCCCGCTATTTCAGAAATATCCCGAGTTGGACTCGAGAAATTTTCTCGATCAGAGCGATACAACTAGCGCGTAAATTTGTGTTCACATTATCAAATAGCGCGCTATTTCGCTATCGGGAAAATTTCCCAAGTCAGAAAATAGCGCGCTATTTCGAAACATCGGGCTGATGTGAAAACACCTAGAGTGTCCTCTGGCTTTGAGGAGCATATTTCAGATTGAGGAAATACGTGTGTACAAAACGAGCTGAACATCAGGTCCTCATTGTCAAATGAATGCGCCGGTTGCACAACCCTGAAAATCTCTCACAGAGACCGCGAAATTTAAAAAAAAAATGTTTATATATATACATATATATATATATATATATATATAATTATATATATATATATATATACTAGCAGCACCCGTGGAAATCCACGGGTCTGAGGGTTTTCTTTTTTCTCATAGATACGATTTTGCACATTTTTATTGATGAAATAAAAAGAAAATTTTTCTCATTCTTTCGTTACTTGTGCTCGATCTCTTCTACCCATGACCACCATCCCCCCTCCACACACACAAACACATTTCCACCCCCACAGAGCAAAAAAACAAAAAACAAAACAAAACAAAACAAAACAAAACAAAAAAACAAAACAAAACCCAAAAACAAACGTTCAGGTAAAAATTACCAAAAACGCTTATGAGATTGTCCGGAAATTCTGCCCACAGATTCATCCCGTTGGAATGGGGAGATACTATTGACACTATGACTTTGATATTATTATACCCCCTGCTCTTGCATCCATGCAGGCACCCGAGGGAATCCTGGGCTGGTCTCAAGGCCTAGCATTTTTTATTTTCATTCCTATTTCTTTTCCCACGTTATGAGAGAACAATATAATATTTTTGATCGCCTTCAATTGCTCCCTCCTTTTTGTTTTTAATCACCAAAACTTGGTTTGATAGATCATAGAACCATCCGTTTATCTGCTTCAGACTATACATCATTATTGTTACCATATCATTATTCTCATTAGGCCCCTATTCTTATATTGCTATTAGAATTATTATTGTTATTTGTGGAGGGGGATCATAATTATAAGGTTTTATAAGTATAAGGCACCCGTGGGAATCCACAGGTCTCAGGGCTTCGTATTTTTCCTTTGATATTTTTTCAACCACGTTATGAGAGAAGAAATACACAAAGAATATTTTCGTCTTCATTTGCTCCCTCATTTCTATTTTCACAATCAAAACTTAGTTTGATGGATCTAGAACCACCCGTTTATCTCATTGATACTGTTCATTGTTTTTATTATCATAATAATTAGCATTTATCATTATTATTATTATTATTATTATTATTATTATTATTAATATTGTTATTGTTATTGTTATTTTGTGGGAGGGGAGATCATAGTCATTCGGTTTTATTATTATTTTATATCATTCATTGACATGGGGATGAATCAAGGGAATTAAGGAAAAAAGTTTATCGGTCAAGGGTAGTGAATATCTTTTTTTCCGTCATGTCAAGGTTACTCTGCGACTGATAGATGTTTCAAATAGCTTCATTATCATTGATATTTCATTTTAAACATCAAAACAATCCAGTACATGTTTGTGTCTCTTCCGCCCACTCTTAAGTTATGGATCATAGCACCCCCTCCCCATTCATTTGCATTGGCCTATTGTATTATTATCATTATTTCAGTGTATTATTGTTATTATTATTATTATTATTATTACTAACATTATTGTTATTATTAAGGGGAGAGGAGAGCGTAGAGTCATGATAAAGGGATGATCAACCAAGGGAGGCGGAAATGTTAATTTGTTAAGACGTTTCAAATAGCTTCATTATCATTGATATTTCATTTTAAACATCAAAACAATCCAGTACATGTTTGTGTCTCTTCCGCCCACTCTTAAGTTATGGATCATAGCACCCCCTCCCCATTCATTTGCATTGGCCTATTGTATTATTATCATTATTTCAGTGTATTATTGTTATTATTATTATTATTATTATTACTAACATTATTGTTATTATTAAGGGGAGAGGAGAGCGTAGAGTCATGATAAAGGGATGATCAACCAAGGGAGGCGGAAATGTTAATTTGTTAAGAATTGTAAAAATCTGTTTCCCCCATTTTTCTGCTATTGATAAAAAGCTTTTCTGAAGACAGTCCTGCGCAAACTGTCCAAAACTGCTTCACTGCACTAACATACGTATTCTTGTGCTGAGTAGGACTACTTCATATATAGACCCCTAGTGTTTTTTTGTTACTATTGTGCTGAGAGAAATAAAATATTTTCGTCTTCGTTTGCTCTCTTCTTTCTGTTTTTATCACCAAACCTTGGTTTGATATTTATCATAGAACCACCCGTTTATCTGCTTCGCCAGACTGTACATTTTTATTATCATTATTATTATTATTATATTATTATTATATTATTTCATTATTATTATTATTTTTTTTTATTATCATTATTATTATTATCATTATATTACCACTGTAATCTCCATTATTATTTTGGAAGGGGGAGATCAAATAGTCATTAGGTTTAATAAGTAGTCACCCGTTGCAATCCATGGATCTCAAGGCCTCGTATTTTTTCTTTAACTCTTTTCTCACGTTATGGGAGAAAGAAGAATATTTTTGTTGTCATTTGCTCCCTTTTTTTTTATTTTTATCACCAAAACTTGGGTTTGATGCACCATAGAACAACACATTTGATGTCCACTTGTACCTTCAAAAATTGGCGGTCAGCAAAGCGAGGGTTTCCCCCGCGTCCGCTCGTCTTATGAATATTCATGTTAACAGCAGCCATGCAGTAAACGAATGAACAGCGGCGCGTGTACTCTGATATGGAAGGGTACGATCGGCAAGGACAAAATTTAGGTGGATATTTAGCCGTCCTGAACTGTCTGAGTACAATGATACCCGACTTGAGAGTAAACTAAATGACATACATGAGCTGCATAGTATCCTGCAGTTGTGCAAAATACAATAAAATAACAGCATTCGTTGTTTTCATTTGGGCACGCCAATGGCGAACGTCGCTGTACGTAAATGCCCTTGTACTAACAATGACCGCGCCGCGCCGTGTATTGTACCATTATGAGTGTCCATATCACACGCACGCAGATAGTGTTTCGTGTAACCATCGTCAATACATACACAGGCGCAGGCCACACACTGGCATACCGTACCCGAGAGTACATTGTGTGCGTGCGTGCGTGTCCGCCGGAATATGACAGAGATTTCGCTGCACGCCATCATCCTTTTGACTTTAGTATCCCCACTGTCTCTGCAAGCTAAAAGATGGACGATCGAGAAAGGCAGGAGTCCAGCGCAGGATCGGTGAATATTAAAACGCTCGGCTCTGACGTCACGCACAAAAATGCATTATGCATCTATCTAATTAATTTCTCTTTGTCGTCCTCGACGTCGACACGGAGGCGGAGCGCGGACGAAACCCGGTGCAAGGCACGTAGGAGACCCTCCCGCTGCCGACGGCACCGGTCTCGGGGGCCCGGAGCCGACGGCTCGGGAGGAGATAGACAAACCAGCAACGCCGGAATAAAACAGGAAATACATAAGGCCCCGACAACAACAACAACTTCGCCTTTTACTATTATAGACTAGCAGCACCCGTGGAAATCCACGGGTCTGAGGGGTTTTATTTTTTTTTTCCTCATAATTATATACGATTTTGCACATTTTTATTGATGAAATAAAAAAAAAAAGTTTTCTGGTTCTTTCGTTACTTGTGCACATGCTCTCTTCTACCCATGACCATCCGCCCCCTCCCCCCCCCCCCCCCCACACACACACAATTCGATCCCCGCAAAAAAAAGAAAAAAAAAACCCAACAACAACAACAAACAAAAGCCAACAAACATTCAGGGAAAAATTACCAAAAACGCTTATGAGATTCTCCGAAAGTTCTGCCCACAGATTTTCACGTCGGAACGGGGAGATACCCTTTTGATATTTACCACCCCCTGCTCTTGCCCTCATGCAGGAATCAACGGCTGGTCTGTTAAGGCCTCCCATTTTTTTTTTTTTTTTTTTTACTTCTTTTCCCACGTTATGATAGAAGAATTAAATATTTTTGTCTTCATTTGCTCCCTCCTATATGCTTTTATCACCAAAAACTTGGTTTGATAGATCATAGAACCATCCGTTTATCTGCTACACACTGTGCATCACCATTATTATCATTATCATCATATTATCATTCTTAAGATTATTATTATTATTATTACTATTATTATTATTGATATTTGGGGGATCATAGTCATTAGGTTTTTTTAAGTATTAAGGCACCCGTGGGATTTTTTTCTTTTATATTTCTTCACCCACGTTATGAGAGAACATATAATACACGAAGAATATTTTCATCTTCTATTGCTCCCTCATTTCTGTTTTTATCATCAAAACTGGGTTTGATGGATCATAGAACCACCCGTTTATTTCATTGTTACTGTTCATTGATATTATTGTTTTTATTATTATTATTATTATTATTACTATAACATAACAACTATTTAGGGGAGAAGAGATCGAGAGTAGAGTCATAATATAGGAAAGAAACAAAGGAGGCGGAAGTGCTAATTTGTTAAGAATTGTAAAAATAAGTTTTCCCCATTTTTCTGCTCTTGATAAAAAGCTTTTTTGAAGAAAATCATGCGCAAACTGTAAAAAAAAAAAGAAAAAAAGAAACTACTTCACTGCACTAACATACGTAATATTGTGCTACTTCATAGACCCCTAGTGTTTTTGTTGTTATTGTGCTGACAGAAAATAAAATATTTTCGTCTTCACCCTTATAAAAAAAAAACATGGTTTTACAACCGTAACTATGGTATAACCATGGTTATGGACGGTTTTACAATGGATCGATGGTAGTCCATGATTTTTAATTCATATCCATGGTAAATGTGTGGCGAAAGTGTGGTAATACCATTGTTAAAATACCATAGTTATGATAACATGATAAAACTTTCATTTTACGACGGTTTTAAAACCATGGTGAAAAAATCATTGTTATACCACAGTTTTAAGAAATTAAAAAAACAATGGTGAGAAAACCACGACAAAACCATCGTTCTACTTTGGTAAAAATAACATAATAATATAACAATGGTTGTAACCATGGTTTCACAATAGTATAAATACAATGGTTAGGAAACCATGGTGTAACTCTCGTTCTACCAAGGTTGGAAACCATCGTTATTAAACCATGATTTCATCATGGTTTTATGATAGTGTAAAAAAGATAGTAATAAAACCATGATTTTAACCATGGTATTATGATAGCACAAAAACACTAGTTATAATACCATGGTTAAACGTTCGTTTTACGAAGGTTAAAAATGATGGGTATTAACCATGATATTAACCATGGTTTTATCATAGTTAAAAAATGGTGGTTATATAACCATAATTTCATCATGGTTTTATGATAGTGTAAAAAAGATAGTAATAAAACCATGATTTTAACCATGGTATTATGATAGCACAAAAACACTATAGTTATAATACCATGGTTAAACTTTCGTTTTACAAAGGTTAAAAATGATGGGTATTAACCATGATATTAACCATGGTTTTATCATAGTTAAAAAATGATGGTTATATAACCATGGCTCTAACAGTGGTTTAATGAAAGTGTTTTAAAACCATGGTTAAAAAATCATCGTTATACCAAAGTTTTAAGAAATTAAAAAACAATGGCGAGAAAACCACAACAAGACTATCGTTCTACTTTGGTAAAAATAACATAATAATATAACAATGGTTGTAACCATGGTTTCACAATAGTATAAAAATAATGGTTAGGAAACCATGGTGTAACTCTCGTTCTACTAAGGTTGAAAACCATCGTTATTAAACCATGATTTCATCATGGTTTAATGATAGTGTAAAAAAGATAGTAATAAAACCATGATTTTAACCATGGTATTATGATAGCACAAAAACACTAGTTATAATACCATGGTTAAACTTTCGTTTTACGAAGGTTAAAAATGATGGGTATTAACCATGATATTAACCATGGTTTTATCATAGTTAAAAAATGATGGTTATATAACCATGGCTCTAACAGTGGTTTAATGAAGTGTTTTAAAACCATGGTTAAAAAATTATCGTTATACCACAGTTTTAAGAAATTCAAAAAACAATGGTGAGAAAACCACAACAAGACTATCGTTCTACTTTGGTAAAAATAACATAATAATATAACAATGGTTGTAACCATGGTTTCACAATAGTATAAAAACAATGGTTAGGAAACCATGGTGTAACTCTCGTTCTACTAAGGTTGAAAACCATCGTTATAAAACCATGATTTCATTATGGTTTTATGATAGTGTAAAAACAATAGTTATAAAACCATGATTTTAGCCGTGGTTTTATGATAGCACAAAAACACTAGTTATAATACCATGGTTTAACTTTCGTTTTACAAAGGTTGAAAACGATGGCTATTAACCATGATTATATTAACCATGATTTTATCATAGTTAAAAAAATGATGGTTAGGCTATATAACCATGATTTTAACAGTGGTTTAACAAAAGTGTGAAAACAACGGTTTTAAACAATAGTTCAAATTCCATTTTAGCAAGGAAAAGGATGGTCATAGCTATAACACCAGGATTTGAACCATTGTTTTACTAGTATCATAGTGTGATGTGCAAAGGATGGTTATGAAACATTGATTGGTTCTACGAACCGTAGTTTCATGATAGTGAAGAGGCGGTTAAAAAGCCATGATTTTCACCATGGTTGTATGATAGCTCATATGAACAGTGGTTATAAAACCGTGGTTTAACTTTTGTTTACCCACGGTTGAAAAAGTGGTTATTTTAACAATGGTTTCAACCGTGGTTCATTGCTGATCAGATATACTAGAGTGCAGAAAAACCATATTCTAGAATTTCTAACCATGGAACCTTGTATGATAGCATAAGAACAGTGGTTATTAAACCATGGTTAACTTTTTGTTTTACCAAAGTTTAAACCACGTGCACTATGATTATTGAATGATGTCGATCACAAAAATCAATATGAAAACTCATAATTTGATGGCCGCAATGCCAATGCAAGTCATGACGGACATTCGATCTAACGCAACCACGCGCACCCGTTTGGCTTCAACAGGATTATGTAAACAAACAGTAGTCTTACCATTGCAAACAAAAAGCTGCTTCACTTGGTTGATTTACAGCATTCCTAAAATGCAACATCTATTCACTACGGAATAAAGCACGTAAAAAACCTTAAATGAGATTACATACTCGTGAAAAAATAAAAAAAGGTAGTAACCCATTGCCGCCCGTTCGTTCCCCGTAGCTTTGACATTTATTGTACACACAACAATAGAAAACTATATGAATGCAATCGGCGTGTAGCAATTGTGTACGATGAATGGGAGATCCGGGTTGTTGATATGAGGCTCGTTCGTACCAAAGATCACAACAAAAATATATTTCAAAATATATGGAGCAAAAAAAATATTGACACATTAAAAAAAATTTAATTTGCAATAAAAAACGTTTTAAACATATATTTTTTTATTCAAAACCAAAAAATTAATGATTACAAGTTTTCTTGATAATAATGTAACGTAAGAGGTCATGTGCATGTTGTTGTTGTCGCTGATTGAACCTTACGTGTATAATGTACGATGTACTGCTGAACCGTTAGTCCGCGACCGCGCTCAAAAACCACACACACGGCTACGATTTGCTGTTCATCATTTCAAATGCTCTTTCGTGATGATCTCTGACCGGAGTCAAACATCTCGACGTACGAACCATCTGATATTTTCAGAAATGGCTAGCAAACGGCCCCTAAGAAAAAGAGGAACTTCTCCTTTGGGATTCTTCGAGGAAGGTTGGTCAACGTAACTTTCAATACATTATTAGTAGACCTTATCTTAGCTAAAATAATTACCGTGATTACCAGCCACCCAGCGAGATTTGCATTGAATTGTCCCGACCGACCCGGGGCCGGCAGCGGCCCTGCCCCTGCTGTGCAAATTTCGCATGATCGTATCAAGTGGGGATAACCAGTCCAGAAGACTGTTCTGTATCTGAAAGTGTGACTGAGTCAGTGAGTGTGAGAGTATGACATGAGAGCTCAAGAGTTTGGAATGAGTTGTTCTAACTCAGCTACTGTATATGTACTGAACTGTTAGTGTTAGTGTTACTGTGTCACGTAAATTGTCATAGTGGGTGGTGATATCAGGTTCGGTGCAAGCTACATCAACAACACTATTGTCTGCTAACTCTGTTGGGACTTCTAGTGGTAACTGCTCCAGTGAATCAGGAGTATCAGTAGAAGCTACGCTAAGACACAAGGGCTTACTCCTGCGAACTAGTACGCTCATGGGCGAAATACGGACGCCATTCCACCATTGAAAGCAACAGACCGATAGATTGATTAGAGGGCGTACTGTATATTACGCGATCATGATATCAGTGCCGTATCACTGGGTCCTCGTATTTCTGTCTCCCTTTCATTTTTCCCCTTTTTAGGGGGCAGGGAAGATATGTACCGATGTATGTACTTAGAATCTTGTTTTGTCGTAAAGAAGTATCATTCCTGTCTAACCATGAAATGTATTTGAAAAAAATGTCATTTACTTTCCAATCGCAATCTGCAGGCCCACAAAGTTTGAGCTGAAGTAGGTAGACCAAACTATGTTTCGGGAGGGAGAGAGAAAGAGATAGGTGGCATTTGTCAGCTCAAACACAAACTTGCTGAGGGACTAGGATCTACTGATAAAAAAGTAATTACATTACTTCAGTTTTTTTTTTTTTTTACATATCGACAGAAAGTATACTTTTTGTGATATTTTGAGGTCTGAAATGCAATTCTACCACTGTGTGCTTCCTTTTAAAATGAAGAAAATGAAAGGAAGGTAGGGTTTGCTCCATAGGCTCACGTGTTTAAGAAGCTTGCGGTATTATTACTAAATTGGCTGCCATTGGGCTCCATGTTGGGCTCCCGCTCCATGCCGTACTACACCCGTTTGCGTGCGAAGTCGCGAGAGTACGCCCTCTGAGCTTCTATACTCTTTGATTGTGTCTCAGCACTAACTTAAGCACTGGCAGCCACTGGCACTGGCGATAAAACTGAAGTGAACTTGAAGTCTGTAGGTGCTGGTAGGATGACCTCAAAAATATGTCATAAATTTCTGGTTGCTGGTGCTGGGCAAACTTGTGAAAGATTCGTCTGTCCGAAGGAGGAGTCTTTTATTTTTTTTTTGACGTTACTTATGGCTCTCTACCTCCGGACTATGTCTATAGGAGGGGATCCGTAAAGCCAGATGCAGTTTCTGCTCTGTGGAACATATCCCCGTTGACGAGATACAGACCAATCTTTCGGTCAAGTGCTGGGCTTGGTGTTGAAATCAAAGAATGTTGTCTGCTGAACCTAGCTCCGCCATTTCGTAGTGTAAGAGTTAGGCCTGTAGCATGTACATTTTATGCTAATGCAATGGTCACCCACGCCACGAAACGTAGGCCCTACACGAGCATGTGGCTTCATAAATCTGAGCCTGGAAGCATAAAATTAAATATTAAGTTGTGTTTTGAAGAATGGTTGAAATTTGGGGCATTTTAGTCTGTCTTCCTCACTTTGTGTCTAAAAACTAAGCAGTCCTGCATCTTTTAATATTCGAGTGTAATCATGCGCCATCACTTTTCGTCGTGCGATTCTCACGGACCTTGTGATGCTGCGATTCCAACACCTATTGCTGGGGATCAATAACTTTGATAAGTATCGCTTAGTTAATCCGACTGTCGGTGTTGGAGCTCAGTTTAAGTCAGTCATTTGGGAGCTAGCACTAGCACTGATCTTGAAATCCCCCAATGGCAAAGGATGCTGTATTTTGTAATTTGTATGTTATACCAGTTTATCATTCACCTAACGGATTGTTGTGTGATTTTTCTGGCTAACCTTATTTTTCTTCTCTCAATCATTAATAGGTGTATTATTGTTATGTTGTGTGTTTTTTTTTCCTCATCAGAATCAAAGATTGACTGTGCAAGTGGCTGATGTGAGAAGGTGTTTCCATAGAAGACTTGCAGTCCATAGAAGACTTGAGGTCCATCCATGACCATTGATCGTGCTGTCCACTAGCTTGCTCCTTTCATGGGTACAAGTACATGATACACATGCAGCGCTGATTTACATCAATATGTGTACATGGCATCCTCCTGGCTGAATTCTGGTGCAAAGAAGTGGATCATCTGATGTCATGTTTTTTCCCGTTTGACCATGTCATCAAGGAGAAGGTATTCCTTTTTCTTTGTTTCTTTATTTCAACCCAGTATGGTTCACTAGGAATTTGAGCATATCGCTGTAACATACCCAAATTCTTGTGCAACATCCTCAAAAACCAGCAGCATGCTATGCGACATTGTAGAATATTTGGGAGTCTTTTATTCCAGCAGTCATTTGGGAGCTAGCACAAGCACCAAACTTTAAATCATCCAATGCTGTATTTTGTATGTTACATCATTTTCCTGTGTGATTTTTCTGCCTAACCTTATTTCACTTCTCTCAATCATCACTATTATCGTTATGTTGTGTTATTTTTTTTTCCTCATCAGAATCAATGATTGATTGTGCCAGTGGCTGACACGAGAAGGTTTCTCCATAGAAGACTTGAAGTCCACCCATGACCATCGATCAGGCTGTCCCCTAGCTAGCTCCTTTCATGGGTACAAGTACATGCAGTGCTGATACGTGTATGGCATCCTCCTGGCTGAATTCTGGTGCAGAGAAGTCATCTACTGATGTCATACTTTCTCCCGCTTTTCCATGTCATCAAGGGTAAGATACTCCTCTTTCTTTCTTTCTTTGTTTCTTTCTTTTTTTTCAACCCATTATTAGTGTGGTTCATGAGGAATTTGAGCATTACACTGCAGCATACCCAAATTCTTGTGCAACATCCTCAAATACCAGCAGCATGCTATGCAGCATCCTAAAATATTGGCAACCTGCTTAAAATAGAATGTGATCAATTTTTGAAAAACATCACATTACTCTAGGCAATTTGTGCACAATACATGATATGGAATGTTGAACGTAATGGCTTCACCTGTATGTGGCACTTAGGGGTTAAAATGATTGTAAAAGTACACTGTATTTTAAACAGTATCTCTCCAGCACATTAGAGTGATGAAATGATGGCTAGGTGTACCACATCAATCTAATCCCATTCTTCTTATGTTTTTTGCAAGGTAGCTATTCTGTGCAAGAATTTTGTGTGTTGAGTATTTGAAGTAGAGTTTAACACGTACTACATGTTATTATTATTTTAAAAAAATAATAGCGTAATGAATAAATTCTCAGTTCGTTGCAGGAGTGATCTTCCCCAAGAAAATTCTCACTGCTCACGGTTGCAAAAGAAGGACATCTCAAGGCTCCACAACGACAAAGGGCACACTAACCAAGCTATATCAGGACCTAGTTCCTGCGAAGCCTCATCCAGAAGTTGCACCAAAGCTTACTGCTGGATAGTCTTGGACAGCAGAAGTACAAGGACAGTTTTCAAAGCATGTGAAGTGTGCATGTATGCTCTCATGTCAGGACTGTTGGTTGCTAGATATTTTATTTATTTTTTTTTTTGATGCTGTTTTGTTCTGTTGTCCAGTGCTCCTGGTGTCACTTAAGTCCAAATTTGCATTGTCTATACAAAGCTACAAATGATCATGTACATCAAACATGCACTAATATATGTACACTGTATTTAATTATCCAACTAATTCTTTGCAGGTGATATTGTTATAGTTTTAAATCATGTGACTGGCAATAAGCCATACCTACGTACAGTCAAGATGCTGCTCATGAAGCAATAAAAAGTTACTTTTCAAACGTAACAGCAAAGTGAGCAAATGTGCATTCTTATGTCTTATTTGTTGACTGAGGTTCAGTAAGAGTACATTTTCTTCATTGATTTGTTTACATAAACCTACAGTTTTGCAACTGGAAATAATGTGATATTTGTATGATACTTTGACTTCTCACACCCAGCTGCTGAAAAATAACTTTCGAATGTATAATCATAATTGACTGTTTCTACCCTTGTGTACTTTCTTATTTTAAAGGTGCCTAGACCCGGTAGTTGCTGCAGCGCTTTTGGATGAGAGTGCCGATCACCATTAGCATTGATACAAAGACTGCCGAAATTGAGCTGTCGTCAACGGTAAAGCGCGTAGGTGTTGCTAGGTAATGTTGCCTTCATTGTCTTCTCTGCGTGTCAGACAGTCCATAGGATTTGAATGCCAGGGTGCATGCTTCTTTGTTTGACTTCAGAGAAAAAAAAATATTAAAGCTGTCATCATCAGCAGTGGATTGGACTACTTCGGACTCGCGGAAATGGGTCAAAGCGTAAGCGCTAACGAAAAAGAGGAGTCAATAGCATAGATCTCTCAAGGAAGCTTGTGCCGTGCGCCGTGTACGCTAACGATAAAGAGGAGTCGATAGCATAGGTCTCTCAAGGAAGCTTGTGCCGTGCGCCGTGTACGCTAACGATAAAGAGGAGTCGATAGCATAGGTCTCTCAAGGAAGCTTGTGCCGTGCGCCGTGTACACAAGCAAACCACCGGGTCTATGTGCCTTTAAATGCTAATGACAGTACAGTCAACTCCAGTCAGTCAGTTTTGACTGAAAAAGCGCATCAAATTGGGCAATGTTTGACTTCTGCATGTTCAGAGGAATACACATGACTAGGCCATAAAAATTGGGACTTATTGGTTTCCTCAATTTGGCCATAGTGTATTCGATATAGTACATGTATGTTTTGGGGAGAGCTTTGGCTGTGTGAAAGTCAATGCTGGTAAGAGCATCGACCTACTCGTTGCTACATATAGCTTCTTTTATTAAACAGTGAATCAATTAACACTTACAATCTGCACCCATCCACCAACACGCACATGGAAGTCAGTTTTTAAATACAGCTGTACATATTTTTTACACTATAGCTAGAAGGAAAATAATAGAGAATTGGTTTTCTCCTGTTTCAGAGTCCAGGTTCATATACATGTTTACAAAATTGTACTGTATCACAATACATATGTATAGGAATTGTAAGAATTATTATTCTGCTCCAGGTAATTTACTGAAAATATTTTTATTTCATCACTTTATGTGAAGACTCTACTGTGCTGTTTATTGATCATTATTCATCAAATAGCAAAGCAATTGTGGAAAAATATATTTCTCCAACCAATTTTCCCCATGGTTTCTCAAAGTACTTGTGAAATACAACTGTAGTTAAAAATACATTTTTCTATGATATTGCTCTGTGGTTCAATAGTGGGTTTACTATGTACAATGGATCATGGTTGTATCGTGATTTGGGTTGTAATTCTGTGGTTTGGCAGCTGTAAAACCATGTTTTCATCTTTTCCTAACCAAACTTTCACCTTTACCTAACCATGGTTTTACACTTCCTTAACCATGGTTTCACTTCTTCGTAACCATGGTTTGGGCACGGTAGAAACACAAGTTAGTGACCATGGTAAAACCACAGTAATGTCATGGTAAGTGCGTTCCAATTTACCACCTTTAAACCATGGTTACCATGGTTAACCCATGCTAAACCTATGGTTTAACCGTGGTTACCATGGTTTGACAATAGTGCACCATTGTTTGACTATGGTTAAACTATGGTTTAACACTAGTGCACCATGGTTTGACCATAATTAAACCATATTGCCCTATGGTTAAACCATGAGTTTATCATGGTTTCATCTTTTCCTAACCGTAGTTTCACCATTTCCTAACCGTAGTTTCACCATTTCCTAACCATGGTTTTACACTTCCTTTACCATGGTTTCACTTTTTCTTAACCATGGTTTTGGCTTGGTAGAAACACAGTAGTGACCATGGTAATACCACAGTAATGTCATGGTAAGTGCGTTCCAATTTACCACCTTTATACCATGGTTACCATGGTTAACCCATGCTAAACCTATGGTTTAACCTTAGATACCATGGTTTAACCATAGTGCACTATTGTTTAACTATTGTTAAACTATGGTTAAACACTAGTGCACCATGGTTTGACCATAATTAAACCATATTGCACTATGGTTAAACCATAAGTTTGCCATGGTTTCATCTTTTCCTAACCATAGTTTCACCATTTCCTAACCATGGTTTCACACTTCCTTAACCATGGTTTTACTTTTTCTTAACCATGGTTTTGGTACTGTAGAACCACAGTAGTGACCATGGTAATACCACAGTAATGTCATGGTAAGTGCGTTCCAATTTACCACCTTTAAACCATGGTTACCATGGTTAACCCATGCTAAACCTATGGTTTAACCGTAGATACCATGGTTTAACCATAGTGCACTATTGTTTAACTATTGTTAAACTATGGTTAAACATTAGTGCACCATGGTTTGACCATAATCAAACCATATTGCACTATGGTTAAACCATGGATGAATCCAATGTAAAACCATGGTTATGCCTGATAGTCAAACCATGGTATTTTTTTACAAGGGCATTTGTTCGATCCCTCCTTTTGCTTACAAAAAAAGAAGCTTGGTTTGATAGATCAAAGAACCACCCGTTTATCTGCTTCAGACTGTACACTTTTATTATTATTATTATTACGATTATTATATTATCATCAATAATAATATTTTTATCATTATTATCATTATATTATTATTATTTTGTTATTATTATTATTATTATTATTACATTATTATTATTTGGGGAGAGGGAGTTAGTCATGAGGTTTTAATAAGAATTAGGCACCCGTGGGAATCCATGGGTCTCAGGGCCTCGTATTTTTTCTTTAATACTTCTTTTCCCACGTTATGGGAAAAAGAAGAATATTTTTGTCTTCATTTGCTCCCTCTTTTTTTTATTTCAATCACCAAAACTTGGTTTGACGGACTATAGAACCACCCATTTAATTTCCACTTGTAACTTCAAAATAGGCGGTCGACAAAGCGAGGTTTTCCCCTTCGTCCGCACGTGTCTCATGAATATTCATGTTTACAGCAGCCATGCAATAAACGAATGGACAGCGGCGCGTGTAATCTGAAATGGAAGGGCACGATCGGCGAGGATGAAAATTTAAGTGGATATTTAGCCGTCCTAAACAGTCTGACTACAATGATACCCGACGTGAGAGTAAACTAAATGACATACCTGAGCTGCATAGTATCGTGCAGTTGTGCAAAATACAATAAAATAACAGCATTCGTTGTTTTCGTTTCGGCACGCCAATGGCGAACTGTACGTAAATGCCCTCGTATGTCCGCGCCGTGTATTACCATATGAGAGCCCGGACGGAGATAGTGTTTCGTGTACCATCGTCAATACATACACAGGCGCAGGCTACTAATCTGTTATGGAAGGGCACGATCGGCAAGGACAACATTTAAGTGGATATTTAGCCGTCGAGATCACTGCTAAACAGTCTGAGTACAATCCCCGACTTAAGAGTAAACTGAATGACGTAGTTTAGCTGCACATGATCCTGTACATAGTTTCGCGAAATAAAATACGGCATTCGTAGCTTCCCGTGTACCGAGAACGCATCATGATATGCAATGCAACACAGCGATAGGCTCAATGCACACACACCAAAAATCTTCGCGATATATTGCCCGTACCCATAGTGCGTGTATCATGTCTCCGCGAACGATCAGCTTGGCGAGCGAGAATGCTCACTGTGCTACCACAGATTGTATAGAGTTCTGTGTGTCGTGCGACCTGAGCCTGCGAGCTGGCGCGAGCTGTATATAACCCGTATACATCGTGTTCGTGTGTGTGCGTCCAAGAACGATGATAGAGCTTTCGCCACGCACTGACGCGGGATACCATCGCGCAAAAGCTGCACGTCGGCGCTTGTCTTTTGTTTTTCTTTGTTTTTTGTACCGCTCTCGACGTCGACACGGAGGAGGAGCGCGGACGAAACCCGGCCCACTCGATAGAAGAGACCCTCCCGCTGCCGACGGCACCGGTCCGGGGGGCCCGGAGCCGGCGGCTCCGGAGGAGATAGCTCCACAAAATAAAGCACGGGAAGGCACGGGGCCATCCTTACGCGATTACTATATATAACTAGCAGCACCCGTGGAAATCCACGGGTCTGAGGGGTTTTATTTTTTTTTTCTCATAGATACGATTTTGCACATTTTTATTGATGAAATAAAAAGAATTTTTTCTCATTCTTTCGTTACGTGTGCTCGATCTCTTCTACCCATGACCACACACACACACACACACACACACACACATTTCCACCCACCCTCGCAGAACAAAAACAAACAAACAAACAAACAAACAAAAACAAAACAAAAGCCAAAAACAAACATTCAGGGAAAAATTACCAAAAACGCTTATGAGATTCTCCGGAAGTTCTGCCCACAGATTCTTCCCGTCGGAATGGGGAGATACTATTGACACTATCAATGACTTTGATATTCATTATACCCCGGCCCTGCTCTTGCATCCATGCAGGCACCCGAGGGAATCCACGACTGGTCTCAAGGCATCGCATTTCTTTTTTCATTCCTATTTCTTTTCCCACGTTATGAGAGAAAAATATATTTCTGATCGTCTTCAATTGCTCCCTCCTTTTTGTTTTTAATCACCAAAACTTGGTTTGATAGATCTTAGAACCATCCGTTTATCTGCTTCAGACTATACATCATCATTATTGTTATCATATTATTATTCTCATTAGGCCCCTTTTGTTATATTGCTATTAAAAATTGTTATTTAAGGAGGGGGATCATAGTCATTAGGTTTTATAAGTATTAGGCACCCGTGGAAATCCACGGGTCTCAGGGCTTCGTATTTTTCCCTTAATATTTCTTCAACCACGTTATGAGAGAAGAAATACACAAAGAATATTTTCGTCTTCATTTGCTCCCTTATTTCTGTTTTCATAATCAAAACTTGGTTTGATGGATCTAGAACCACCCGTTTATCTCATTGATACTGTTCATTGTTTTTATCATCATAATAAATAGCATTATCATTAGTATTATTATTGTTGTTATTGTTATTGCTATTTTGTGGGAGGGGAGATCATAGTCATTCGGTTTTATTATTATTTTATATTATTCATTGACATGGGGATGAATCAAGGGAATTAAGGAAAAAAGTTTATCGGTCAAGGATAGTGAATATCTTTTTTTCCGTCATGTCAAGGTTTCTCTACGACTGATAGACGTTTCAAATAGCTTCATTATCATTGATATTTCATTTTAAACATCAAAACAATCCGGTACCTGTTTGTGTCTCTTCCGCCTACTCTAAAGTTATGGATCATAGCACCCCCTCCCCATTCATTTGCATCGGCCTATTGTATTATTATCATTATTTCAGTGTATTATTGTTATTGTTATTATCATTATTATTATTACTAACATTATTATTATTATTATTATTATTTAGGGGAGAGAGTAGAGTCATAATATAGGGATGATCAACCAAGGGAGGAGGAAATGTTAATTTGTTAAGAATATTGTAAAAATCTGTTTCCCCCATTTTTCTGCTCTTGATAAAAAGCTTTTCTGAAGACAGTTCTGCGCAAACTGTCCAAAACTGCTTCACTGCACTAACATACGTAATATTGTGCTGAGTAGGACTACTTATATAGACCCCTAGTGTTTTTGTTACTATTGTGATGAGAGAAATAAAATATTTTCGTCTTCGTTTGCTCTCTTCTTTTTGTTTTTATCACCAAACCTTGGTTTGGATCGAAGAACCACCCGTTTATCTGCTTCAGACTGGACATTTTTATCATCATTATTATCATAATCATTAATGTCCTTCTTCTTCTGCTTCAGACTGTACATGATCATCATTATTATCATCATTGTTGTTATTATTAGTATTATAACTATCACTATTATTATTATCGTTATTACTATTATTATCATATTATCAATATAATCATCATTGTTATATTTGGGGAGGGGGAGATCATAGTCATTAGGTTTAATAATTAAGCAGGCACCCGTGGGAATCCATGGGTCTCAGGGCCTCGTATTTTTTCTTTAATATTTCTTCTCCCACGTTATGGGAGAAAGAAGAATATTTTTGTCGTCATTTGCTCCCTCTTTTTTATTTTTATCACCAAAACTTGGTTTGATGCACCATATAACCACACATTTGATGTCCACTTGTAACTTCAAAAATTGGCGGTCAGCAAAGCGAGGGTTTCACCCGCGTCCGCTCGTCTTATGAATATTCATGTTTACAGCAACCATGCAGTAAACGAATGAACAGCGACGCGTGTACTCTGATATATGGAAGGGTACGATCGGCAAGGGCAAAATTTAAGTGGATATTTAGCCGTCCTGAACAGTCTGAGTACAATCATGGAGCTACCAAAGAGAGTGGTAGCTCCATGGTACAATGATACTCGACTTGAGAGTAAACTAAATGACGTACCTGAGCTGCATAGTATCCTGCAGTTGTGCAAAATACAATAAAATAACAGCATTCGTTGTTTTCATTTGGGCACGCCAATGGCGAACGTCGCTGTACGTAAAACGCCGTGTATTATACCATAATGAGTGCCCATATCACGCGCACGCAGATAGTGTTTCGTGTAACCATCGTCAATACATACACAGGCGCAGGCCACACACTGGCATACCGTACCCGAGAGTACATTGTGTGCGTGCGTGCGTGTCCGCCGGAATATGACAGAGATTTCGCTGCACGCCATCATCTTTTTGACTTTAGTATCCCCACTGTCTCTGCAAGCTAAAAGATGGACCATTGAGAAAGGCAGGAGTCCAGCGCAGGATCGGTGAATATTAAAACGCTCGGCTCTGACGTCACGTACAAAAATGCATTATGCATCTATCTAATTAATTTCTCTTTGTCGTCCTCGACGTCGACACGGAGGCGGAGCGCGGACGAAACCCGGTCCAAGGCACGTAGGAGACCCTCCCGCTGCCGACGGCACCGGTCTCGGGGGCCCGGAGCCGACGGCTCGGGAGGAGATAGACAAACCAGCAACGCCGGAATAAAACAGGAAATACATAAGGCCCCGACAACAACAACAACTTCGCCTTTTACTGTATAAGACTAGCAGCACCCGTGGAAATCCACGGGTCTGACGGCCTCATATTTTTTTGAATTTATTCATATTATTCGCCGCGTTTTTAGTAGTCAGAAAGAAAGATCTTTATTATGTTCTCCTTCCTTCTTTTGCACCCTCTTCTACCCATGGCCATCCCCTCCTAACACATGAGCTGAGGAGCCGGTCCATGGAATGGGACTTTAAAATAACCCCGCTTGCTGTTATCACAGATCAACTTAGCAGCACCCGTGGAAATTCGAGGATTGTCTTCTTTGCCCAAAGATTCTTCCCGTCGAAGCACGGGGGAAGGGGGTGCCATTGACATTTTGCCCTGCATATCTCCCCCTTCCCCATGCCATTCGCCCTCAATCTCGACGCCCGTTGACAAAAAAAAAAAAAAACAATACATGAGCCCTATCTGTCCCCAACGCACACACATCTTTTCTCTTCATGAAAAAGCTGAAAAGTGGCGTATGTCATGAATAATATTCATTTTACCACGTACGTCATTCAAAAAAAAAAATACAACCCACACAACAATATGTTTACATATCCTCGCCCGTTTATCTGCTTCAGACTGTACATTATCATTATTTTCATTATTTTATGAATACTATTATTGTATCATCATTTAATAAATATTATTTTGGGAGGGGAGATGATATAGTCATTATAGGTTTAATAAGCAGGCATCCGTGGGTATTTATTCATATTATTTTTCGCCACGTTTTTAGTAGTCAGAAAGAAAGAACTTTATTATTTTCTCCTTCCTTCTTTTGCACCCTCTTCTACCCATGGCCATCCCCTCCTAACACATGAGCTGAGGAGCCGGTCCATGGAATGGGACTTTAAAATAACCCCGCTTGCTGTTATCACAGATCAACTTAGCAGCACCCGTGGAAATTCGAGGGTTGTCTTCTTTGCCCAAAGATTCTTCCCGTCGAAGCACGGGGGAAGGAGGTGCCATTGACATTTTGCCCTGCATATCTCCCCTCCCCCATGACATTTACCCTCAGTCTCGACGCCCGTTGAAAAAAACAAAACAAAAACAAAAACATGAGCCCTTTCTGGCCCCAACGCACGTACACATCTTTTCTCTTCATGAAAAAGCTAAAAAATGGCGTATGTCATGAATAATATTTATTTTTTAACACATCATTTAAAAAAAGAAATCCCACACAACGACAATATGTTTACATAATCCTCACCCGTTTATCTGCTTCAAACTGTACATTATCATTATTGTTATTATTATGAATACTATTATTACATTTAATTTCATTTAATAAAATTATTTTGGGAGGGGAGATGATAGTCATTATAGCTTTAATAAGTAGGCACCCGTGGGAATCCATGGGTCTCAGGGCCTCGTATTTTCTCTTTAATATTTCTTTTCCCACGTAATGGGAGAAAGAAGAATATTTTTGTCGTCATTTGCTCCCTCTTTTTTATTTTTATCACCAAAACTTGGTTTGATGCACCATAGAACCACACATTTGATGTCCACTTGTAACTTCAAAAATTGGCGGTCAGCAAAGCGAGGGTTTCCCCCGCGTCCGCTCGTCTTATGAATATTCATGTTTACAGCAGCCATAGTAAACGAATGAACAGCGGCGCGTACTCTGATATGGAAGGGTACGATCGGCAAGGACAAAATTTAAGTGGATATTTAGCCGTCCTGAACAGTCTCAGTACAATGATACCCGACTTGAGAGTAAATTAAATGACATACCTGAGCTGCAGTATCCTGCAGTTGTGCAAAATACAATAAAATAACAGCATTCGTTGTTTTCATTTGGGCACGCCAATGGCGAACGTCGCTGTACGTAAATGCCCTTGTACTAACAATGACCGCGCCGTGTATACCCAAGGAGGTATACCTCCATGATGAGTGTCCATATCACGCGCACGCAGATAGTGTTTCGGGTAACCATCGTCAATACATATACACAGGCTCAGGCGCCACACACTGGCATACCGTATACCCGAGAGTACATTGTGTGTGTGCGTGCGTGTCCGCCGGAATATGACAGAGATTTCGCTGCACGCCATCATCTTTTTGACTTTAGTATCCCCATTGTCTCTGCAAGCTAAAAGATGGACGATCGAGAAAGCAGGAGTCCAGCGCAGGATCGGTGAATATTAAAACGCTCGGCTCTGACGTCACGCACAAAAATGCATTATGCATCTATCTAATTAATTTTTCTTTTTCGTCCTCGACGTCGACACGGAGGCGGAGCGGGGACGAAACCCGCGCCATTCGATGCAGGATACTCTCCCGCGGCCGACGGCACCGGTCGCAGGTCCCCGGAGCCGACGGCTCGGGAGGAGATAGACAATCCAGCAACGCCGGAATAAAACAGGAAATACATAAGGCCGCGACAACAACAACAACTTCGCCTATTATATATATAGACTAGCAGCACCCGTGGAAATCCACGGGTCTGAGGGGTTTTATTTTTTTTCCTCATAATTATATACGATTTTGCACATTTTTATTGATGAAATAAAAAGAAAAGTTTTCTGGTTCTTTCGTTACTTGTGCACATGCTCTCTTCTACCCATGACCATCCGCCCCTCCCCCCCCCCCCCACACACACACAATTCGATCCCCGCAAAAAAAAACCAACAACAACAACAACAACAACAACAAACAAAAGCCAACAAACATTCAGGGAAAAATTACCAAAAACGCTTATGAGATTCTCCGAAAGTTCTGCCCACAGATTTTCACATCGGAACGGGGAGATACCCTTTTGATATTTACCACCCCCTGCTCTTGCCCTCATGCAGGAATCAATGGCTGGTCTGTTAAGGCCTCCCATTTTTTTATTTTTACTTCTTTTCCCACGTTATGATAGAAGAATGAAATATTTTTGTCTTCATTTGCTCCCTCCTATATGTTTTTATCACCAAAAACTTGGTTTGATAGATCATAGAACCATCCGTTTATCTGCTTCACACTGTGCATCACCATTATTACTATTATCATCATATTATCATTCTTAAGATTATTATTATTATTATTATTATTATTATTATTATTATTATTATTGATATTTGGGGGGATCATAGTCATTAGGTTTTTTTAAGTATCAAGGCACCCGTGGGATTTTTTTCTTTAATATTTCTTCACCCACGTTATGAGAGAACATATAATACACGAAGAATATTTTCATCTTCTATTGCTCCCTCATTTCTGTTTTTATCATCAAAACTGGGTTTGATGGATCATAGAACCACCCGTTTATTTCATTGTTACTGTTCATTGATGTTATTGTTTTTATTATTATTATTATTATTATTACTATAACATAACAACTATTTAGGGGAGAAGAGATCGAGAGTAGAGTCATAATATAGGAATGAAACAAAGAAGGCGGAAGTGCTAATTTGTTAAGAATTGTAAAAATAAGTTTTCCCCATTTTTATGCTCTTGATAAAAAGCTTTTTTGAAGAAAATCATGCGCAAACTGTAAAAAAAAAAGAAAAAAAAGAAACTACTTCACTGCACTAACATACGTAATATTGTGCTACTTCATAGACCCCCTAGTGTTTTTGTTGTTATTGTCCTGACAGAAAATAAAATATTTTCGTCTTCATTTGTTCGATCCCTCCTTTTGCTGACAAAAAAAGAAGCTTGGTTTGATAGATCAAAGAACCACCCGTTTATCTGCTTCAGACTGTACACTTTTATTATTATTATTATTACGATCATTACATTATTATTATCAATAATAATGATATTTTTATCATTATTATCATTATATTATTATTATTATTATTTTGTTATTATTATTATTATTATTACATTATTATTATTTGGGGAGAGGGAGTTAGTCATCAGGTTTTAATAAGAATTAGGCACCCGTGGGAATCCATGGGTCTCAGGGCCTCGTATTTTTTCTTTAATACTTCTTTTCCCACGTTATGGGAAAAAGAAGAATATTTTTGTCTTCATTTGCTCCCTCTTTTTTATTTCAATCACCAAAACTTGGTTTGACGGACTATAGAACCACCCATTTAATTTCCACTCGTAACTTCAAAATAGGCGGTCGACAAAGCGAGGTTTTCCCTTACGTCCGCACGTGTCTTATGAATATTCATGTTTACAGCAGCCATGCAATAAACGAATGGACAGCGGCGCGTGTAATCTGAAATGGAAGGGCACGATCGGCGAGGATGAAAATTTAAGTGGATATTTAGCCGTCCTAAACAGTCTGACTACAATGATACCCGACGTGAGAGTAAACTAAATGACATACCTGAGCTGCATAGTATCCTGCAGTTGTGCAAAATACAATAAAATAACAGCATTCGTTGTTTTCGTTTCGGCATGCACGCCAATGGCGAACTGTACGTAAATGCCCTTGTATGTCCGCGCCGTGTATTACCATATGAGAGCCCGCACGGAGATAGTGTTTCGTGTACCATCGTCAATACATACACAGGCGCAGGCTATCTGTTATGGAAGGGCACGATCGGCAAGGACATTTAAGTGGATATTTAGCCGTCGAGATCACTGCTAAACAGTCTGAGTACAATCCCCGACTTAAGAGTAAACTGAATGACGTAGTTTAGCTGCACATGATCCTGTACATAGTTTCGCGAAATAAAATACGGCATTCGTAGCTTCCCGTGTACCGAGAACGCATCATGATATGCAATGCAACACAGCGACAGGCTCAATGCACACGCACCAAAAATCTTCGCGATATATTGCCCGTACCCATAGTGCGTGTATCATGTCTCCGCGAACGATCAGCTTGGCGAGCGAGAATGCTCACTGTGCTACAATACCACAGATTGTATAGAGTTCTGTGTGTCGTGCGACCTGAGCCTGCGAGCTGGCGCGAGCTGTATGTAACCCGTATACATCGTGTTCGTGTGTGTGCGTCCAAGAACGATGATAGAGCTTTCGCCACGCACCGACGCGGGATACCATCGCGCAAAAGCTGCACGTCGGTGTTTGTCTTTTGTTTTTCTTTGTTTTTTGTACCGCTCTCGACGTCGACACGGAGGAGGAGCGCGGACGAAACCCGGCCCACTCGATAGAAGAGACCCTCCCGCTGCCGACGGCACCGGTCCGGGGGGCCCGGAGCCGGCGGCTCCGGAGGAGATAGCTCCACAAAATAAAGCACGGGAAGGCACGGGGCCATCCTTACGCGATTACTATATATAACTAGCAGCACCCGTGGAAATCCACGGGTCTGAGGGGTTTTATTTTTTTTCCCTCATAATTATATACGATTTTGCACATTTTTATTGATGAAATAAAAAGAAAAGTTTTCTGGTTCTTTCGTTACTTGTGCACATGCTCTCTTCTACCCATGACCATCCGCCCCCCCCCCCCCCCCCACACACACACACACACAATTCGATCCCCAACAACAACAAACAAAAGCCAACAAACATTCAGGGAAAAATTACCAAAAACGCTTATGAGATTCTCCGAAAGTTCTGCCCACAGATTTTCACGTCGGAACGGAGAGATACCCTTTTGATATTTATCACCCCCTGCTCTTGCCCTCATGCAGGAATCAACGGCTGGTCTGTTAAGGCCTCCCATTTTTTTATTTTTACTTCTTTTCCCACGTTATGATAGAAGAATGAAATATTTTTGTCTTCATTTGCTCCCTCCTATATGTTTTTATCACCAAAAACTTGGATTGATAGATCATAGAACCATCCGTTTATCTGCTTCACACTATGCATCACCATTATTATTATTATCATCATATTATCATTCTTAAGATTATTATTATTATTATTATTATTATTATCATTATTGATATTTGGGGGGATCATAGTCATTGGGTTTTTTTAAGTATCAAGGCACCCGTGGGATTTTTTTCTTTAATATTTCTTCACTCACATTATGAGAGAACATATAGTACACGAAGAATATTTTCATCTTCTATTGCTCCCTCATTTCTGTTTTTATCATCAAAACTGGGTTTGATGGATCATAGAACCACCCGTTTATTTCATTGTTACTGTTCATTGATATTATTGATTTTATTATTATTATTATTATTATTATTATTACTACTACAACATAACTATTTAGGGGAGAAGAGATCGAGAGTAGAGTAATATAGGAATGAAACAAAGGAGGCGGAAGTGCTAATTTGCTAAGAATTGTAAAAATAAGTTTTCCCAATTTTTCTGCTCTTGATAAAAAGCTTTTTTGAAGAAAATCATGCGCAAACTGTAAAAAAAAAAAAAAAAAAAAACTACTTCACTGCACTAACATACGTAATATTGTGCTACTTCATAGACCCCCTAGTGTTTTTGTTGTTATTGTGCTGACAGAAAATAAAATATTTTCGTCTTCATTTGTTCGATCCCTCCTTTTGCTTACAAAAAAAGAAGCTTGGTTTGATTGATCAAAGAACAACCCGTTTATCTGCTTCAGACTGTACACTTTTATTATTATTATTATTACGATCATTACATTATTATTATCAATAATAATGATATTTTTATCATTATTATCATTATATTATTATTATTATTATTATTTTGTTATTATTATTATTATTATTATTACATTATTATTATTTGGGGAGAGGGAGTTAGTCATGAGGTTTTAATAAAAATTAGGCACCCGTGGGAATCCATGGGTCTCAGGGCCTCGTATTTTTTTTTCCCACGTTATGGGAAAAAGAAGAATATTTTTGTCTTCATTTGCTCCCTCTTTTTTTATTTCAATCACCAAAACTTGGTTTGCCGGACTATAGAACCACCCATTTAATTTCCACTTGTAACTTCAAAATAGGCGGTCGATAAAGCGAGGTTTTCCCTTACGTCCGCACGTGTCTTATGAATATTCATATTTACAGCAGCCATGCAATAAACGAATGGACAGCGGCGCATGTAATCTGAAATGGAAGGGCACGATCGGCGAGGATGAAAATTTAAGTGGATATTTAGCCGTCCTAAACAGTCTGACTACAATGATACCCGACGTGAGAGTAAACTAAATGACATACCTGAGCTGCATAGTATCCTGCAGTTGTGCAAAATACAATAAAATAATAGCATTCGTTGTTTTTGTTCGGCACGCCAATGGCGAACTGTACGTAAATGCCCTTGTATGTCCGCGCCGTGTATTACCATATGAGAGCCCGCACGGAGATAGTGTTTCGTGTACCATCGTCAATACATACACAGGCGCAGGCTATCTGTTATGGAAGGGCACGATCGGCAAGGACAACATTTAAGTGGATATTTAGCCGTCGAGATCACTGCTAAACAGTCTGAGTACAATCCCCGACTTAAGAGTAAACTGAATGACGTAGTTTAGCTGCACTTGATCCTGTACATAGTTTCGCGAAATAAAATACGGCATTCGTAGCTTCCCGTGTACCGAGAACGCATCATGATATGCAATGCAACACAGCGACAGGCTCAATGCACACACACAAAAAATCTTCGCGATATATTGCCCGTACCCATAGTGCGTGTATATCACTGTCTCCGCGAACGATCTGCTTGGCGAGCGAGAATGCTCACTGTGCTACCACAGATTGTATAGAGTTCTGTGTGTCGTGCGACCTGAGCCTGCGACCTGGCGCGAGCTGTATACCCGTATACATCGTGTTATGGGAAAAAGAAGAATATTTTTGTCTTCATTTGCTCCCTCTTTTTTTATTTCAATCACCAAAACTTGGTTTGACGGACTATAGAACCACCCATTTAATTTCCATGCACTTGTAACTTCAAAATAGGCGGTCGACAAAGCGAGGTTTTCCCTTACGTCCGCACGTGTCTCATGAATATTCATGTTTACAGCAGCCATGCAATAAACGAATGGACAGCGGCGCGTGTAATCTGAAATGGAAGGGCACGATCGGCGAGGATGAAAATTTAAGTGGATATTTAGCCGTCCTAAACAGTCTGACTACAATGATACCCGACGTGAGAGTAAACTAAATGACATACCTGAGCTGCATAGTATCGTGCAGTTGTGCAAAATACAATAAAATAATTTAACAGCATTCGTTGTTTTCGTTTCGGCACGCCAATGGCGAACTGTACGTAAATGCCCTCGTATGTCCGCGCCGTGTATTACCATATGAGAGCCCGGACGGAGATAGTGTTTCGTGTACCATCGTCAATACATACACAGGCGCAGGCTACTAATCTGTTATGGAAGGGCACGATCGGCAAGGACAACATTTAAGTGGATATTTAGCCGTCGAGATCACTGCTAAACAGTCTGAGTACAATCCCCGACTTAAGAGTAAACTGAATGACGTAGTTTAGCTGCACATGATCCTGTACATAGTTTCGCGAAATAAAATACGGCATTCGTAGCTTCCCGTGTACCGAGAACGCATCATGATATGCAATGCAACACAGCGATAGGCTCAATGCACACACACCAAAAATCTTCGCGATATATTGCCCGTACCCATAGTGCGTGTATCATGTCTCCGCGAACGATCAGCTTGGCGAGCGAGAATGCTCACTGTGCTACCACAGATTGTATAGAGTTCTGTGTGTCGTGCGACCTGAGCCTGCGAGCTGGCGCGAGCTGTATATAACCCGTATACATCGTGTTAGTGTGTGTGCGTCCAAGAACGATGATTATAGAGCTCTCGCCACGCACCGACGCGGGATACCATCGCGCAAAAGGCTGCACGTCGGCGTTTGTCTTTTGTTTTTCTTTGTTTTCTGTACCGCTCTCGACGTCGACACGGAGGAGGAGCGCGGACGAAACCCGGGCCACTCGATAGAAGAGACCCTCCCGCTGCCGACGGCACCGGTCCGGGGGGCCCGGAGCCGGCGGCTCCGGAGGAGATAGCTCCACAAAATAAAGCACGGGAAGGCACGGGGCCATCCTTACGCGATTACTATATATAACTAGCAGCACCCGTGGAAATCCACGGGTCTGAGGGGTTTTATTTTTTTTTTCTCATAGATACGATTTTGCACATTTTTATTGATGAAATAAAAAGATTTTTTTTCTCATTCTTTCGATATACTTGTGCTCGATCTCTTCTACCCATGACCACCACCCCACCACACACACCCGCATTTCCACCCCCGCAGAACAAAAAAAAAAAAAAAAAACAAAACAAAAACAAAAACAAAAACAAAAACCGAATAAACAAAAAAAAAAAACAAACAAACAAAACCCCAAAACAAACATTCAGGGAAAAATTACCAAAACCGCTTATGAGATTCTCCGAAAGTTCTGCCCACAGATTCTTCCCGTCGGAATGGGGAGATAATATTGACACTATGACTTTGATATTAATTATACCCCCTGCTCTTGCATCCATGCAGGCACCCGAGGGAATCCACGGCTGGTCTCAAGGCCTAGCATTTTTTTTTTATTCCTATTTCTTTTCCCACGTTATGAGAGAAAAATATAATATTTTTGATCGTCTTCAATTGCTCCCTCCTTTTTGTTTTTAATCACCAAAACTTGGTTTGATAGATCATAGAACCATCCGTTTATCTGCTTCAGACTATACATCATCATTATTATTATCATATTTTTATTCTGATTAGGCCCATATTGTTATATTGCTATTATAATTATTATTGTTATTTGGGGAGGGGGATCATAGTCATTAGGTTTTATAAGTATTAGGCACCCGTGGGAATCCACGGGTCTCAGTGCTTCGTATTTTTCCTTTAATATTTCTTCAACCACGTTATGAGAGAAGAAATACACAAAGAATATTTTCGTCTTCATTTGCTCCCTCATTTCTGTTTTCATAATCAAAACTTGGTTTGATGGATCTAGAACCACCCGTTCAGGAATGCCAAGTTAAAAAAAAAAAATTATGAGTGAGATTTTCATCACTCGGCATCTCGGCATGCGAATGTGCGCGCGAGCGAGGGTGTGGGAGGGGGTTTTCCCCCCTGTCGCCTCCCACGGTAGGGAGCTTTTTCAATTTGCGATCAGGTGCATACTTAAGTGACTATTTTTTACTTATTTTGAAAGACAAAAGGGAAATATACCTTCATTTGCAACTATCATTTTAATCTTTTGAGCTATGATCATTTTTATAGGCCCAAGTTGCAGACTTCGCCCGATGCGTGAGAAAAATGGGTGCCATGCGTGAGATGGCCACTAAATGCTTGAGTCTCACGCAGAATGCGTGAGACTTGGTAGCTCTGCCCGTTTATCTCATTGATACTGTTCATTGTTTTCATTATCATAATAAATAGCATTATTATTATTATTATTATTATTGTTGTTATTGTTATTTTGTGGGAGGGGAGATCATAGTCATTCGGTTTTATTATTATTTTATATCATTCATTGACATGGGGATGAATCAAAGGAATTAAGGAAAAAGTTTATCGGTCAAGGATAGTGAATATCTATTTTTCTGTCATGTCAAGGTTTATCTACGACTGATAGACGCTTCTAATAGCTTCATTATCATTGCTATTAAACATCAAAACAATCCAGTACCTGTTTGTGTCTCTTCCGCCCACTCTTAAGTTATGGATCATAGCACCCCCTCCCCATTCATTTACTTGGCCTATTGTATTATTATCATTATTTCAGTGTATTATTGTTATTGTTATTATCATTATTATTATTACTAACATTATTGCTATTATTTAGGGGAGAGGAGAGAGTAGAGTCATAATATAGGGATGATCAACCAAGGGAGGCGGAAATGTTAATTTGTTAAGAATTGTAAAAATCTGTTTCCCCCGGCCATTTTTCTACTCTTGATAAAAACCTTTTCTGAAGACAGTCTAGCTGCGCAAACTGTCCATAGCAAAACTGCTTCACTGCACTGACATACGTAGTCTTGTGCTGAGCAGGACTACTTTATAATTAGACCCCTGGTCTTTTTGTTGCCATTGTGCTGAGAGAAATAAAATATTTTGTCTTCATTCGCTCTCTTCTTTTTGTTTTTATCACCAAACCTTGGTTTGATAGACCACAAAACCACCTGTTTATCTGCTTCAGACTGTACATAATTGTTATTATTATTATTATTACTGTTATTATTATTATTATTATTATTATTATTATTATTATCATTATCAATATTATTATTATTACTATATTGTCATTATAAGCATCTTCATTATTGGGGGATCTCGAGGGGAGATCATAGTCATTAGACACCCGTGCGAATCCATTGGTCTCAGGGCCTCGTATTTTTTCTTTAATATTTCTTTTCCCACGTTATGGGAGAAAGAAGAATATTTTTATCGTCATTTGCTCCCTCGTTTTTATTTTTGTCACCAAAACTTGGTTTCATGCACCATAGAACCGCACATTTGATGTCCACTTGTAACTTCAAAAATTGGCGGTCAGCAAAGCGAGGGTTTCCCCCGCGTCCGCTCGTCTCATGAATATTCATGTTTACAGCAGCCATGCAGTAAACGAATGAACAGCGGTGCGTGTACTCTGATATGGAAGGGTACGATCGGCAAGGACAAAATTTAAGTGGATATTTAGCCGTCCTGAACAGTCTGAGTGCAATGATACCCGACTTGAGAGTAACTAAATGACGTACCTGAGCTGCATAGTATCCTGCAGTTGTGCAAAATACAATAAAATAACAGCATTCGTTGTTTTCATTTGGGCACGCCAATGGCGAACGTCGCTGTACGTAAATGCCCTTGTATACTAACAATGACATAATGAGTGTCCATATCACGTGCACGCAGTTAGTGTTTCGTGTAACCATCGTCAATACATACACAGGCGCAGGCCGTCCACACACTGGCATACCGTACCGTACCCGAGAGTACATTGTGTGCGTGCGTGCGTGTCCGCCTGAATATGACAGAGATTTCGCTGCACGCCATCATCTTTTTGACTTTAGTATCCCCACTGTCTCTGCAAGCTATAAAAGATGGACGATCGAGAAAGCAAGAGTCCAGCGCACGATCGGTGAATATTTAAACGCTCGGCTCTGACGTCACGCACAAAAATGCATTATGCATCTATCTAATTAATTTTTCTTTTTCGTCCTCGACGTCGACACGGAGGCGGAGCGCGGACGAAACCCGGTCCAAGGCACGTAAGAGACCCTCCCGCTGCCAACGGCACCGGTCTCGGGGGCCCGGAGCCGACGGCTCGGGAGGAGATAGACAAACCAGCAACGCCGGAATAAAACAGGAAATACATAAGGCCCCGACAACAACAACAACTTCGCCTTTTACTATTAGAGACTAGCAGCACCCGTGGAAATCCACGGATCTGAGGGCCTCATATTTTTTTTTAATTTATTCATATTATTCGCCGCGTTTTTAGTAGTCAAAAGGAAAGAACTTTACTATTTTCATTTGCTCCCTCCTATATGTTTTTATCACCAAAAACTTGGTTTGATAGATCATAGAACCATCCGTTTATCTGCTTCACACTGTGCATCACCATTATTACTATTATCATCATATTATCATTCTTAAGATTATTATTATTATTATTATTATTATTATTATTGATATTTGGGGGGATCATAGTCATTAGGTTTTTTTAAGTATCAAGGCACCCGTGGGATTTTTTTCTTTAATATTTCTTCACCCACGTTATGAGAGAACATATAATACACGAAGAATATTTTCATCTTCTATTGCTCCCTCATTTCTGTTTTTATCATCAAAACTGGGTTTGATGGATCATAGAACCACCCGTTTATTTCATTGTTACTGTTCATTGATATTATTGTTTTTATTATTATTATTATTATTATTACTATAACATAACAACTATTTAGGGGAGAAGAGATCGAGAGTAGAGTCATAATATAGGAATGAAACAAAGAAGGCGGAAGTGCTAATTTGTTAAGAATTGTAAAAATAAGTTTTCCCCATTTTTATGCTCTTGATAAAAAGCTTTTTTGAAGAAAATCATGCGCAAACTGTTAAAAAAAAAGAAAAAAAAAGAAACTACTTCACTGCACTAACATACGTAATATTGTGCTACTTCATAGACCCCCTAGTGTTTTTGTTGTTATTGTCCTGACAGAAAATAAAATATTTTCGTCTTCATTTGTTCGATCCCTCCTTTTGCTGACAAAAAAAGAAGCTTGGTTTGATAGATCAAAGAACCACCCGTTTATCTGCTTCAGACTGTACACTTTTATTATTATTATTACGATCATTACATTATTATTATCAATAATAATGATATTTCTATCATTATTATCATTATATTATTATTATTATTTTGTTATTATTATTATTATTATTATTACATTATTATTATTTGGGGAGAGGGAGTTAGTCATCAGGTTTTAATAATAATTAGGCACCCGTGGGAATCCATGGGTCTCAGGGCCTCGTATTTTTTCTTTAATACTTCTTTTCCCACGTTATGGGAAAAAGAAGAATATTTTTGTCTTCATTTGCTCCCTCTTTTTTATTTCAATCACCAAAACTTGGTTTGACGGACTATAGAACCACCCATTTAATTTCCACTCGTAACTTCAAAATAGGCGGTCGACAAAGCGAGGTTTTCCCTTACGTCCGCACGTGTCTTATGAATATTCAATACAGCAGCCATGCAATAAACGAATGGACAGCGGCGCGTGTAATCTGAAATGGAAGGGCACGATCGGCGAGGATGAAAATTTAAGTGGATATTTAGCCGTCCTAAACAGTCTGACTACAATGATACCCGACGTGAGAGTAAACTAAATGACATACCTGAGCTGCATAGTATCCTGCAGTTGTGCAAAATACAATAAAATAACAGCATTCGTTGTTTTCGTTTCGGCATGCACGCCAATGGCGAACTGTACGTAAATGCCCTTGTATGTCCGCGCCGTGTATTACCATATGAGAGCCCGCACGGAGATAGTGTTTCGTGTACCATCGTCAATACATACACAGGCGCAGGCTATCTGTTATGGAAGGGCACGATCGGCAAGGACATTTAAGTGGATATTTAGCCGTCGAGATCACTGCTAAACAGTCTGAGTACAATCCCCGACTTAAGAGTAAACTGAATGACGTAGTTTAGCTGCACATGATCCTGTACATAGTTTCGCGAAATAAAATACGGCATTCGTAGCTTCCCGTGTACCGAGAACGCATCATGATATGCAATGCAACACAGCGACAGGCTCAATGCACACGCACCAAAAATCTTCGCGATATATTGCCCGTACCCATAGTGCGTGTATCATGTCTCCGCGAACGATCAGCTTGGCGAGCGAGAATGCTCACTGTGCTACCACAGATTGTATAGAGTTCTGTGTGTCGTGCGACCTGAGCCTGCGAGCTGGCGCGAGCTGTATATAACCCGTATACATCGTGTTCGTGTGTGTGCGTCCAAGAACGATGATAGAGCTTTCGCCACGCACTGACGCGGGATACCATCGCGCAAAAGCTGCACGTCGGCGCTTGTCTTTTGTTTTTCTTTGTTTTTTGTACCGCTCTCGACGTCGACACGGAGGAGGAGCGCGGACGAAACCCGGCCCACTCGATAGAAGAGACCCTCCCGCTGCCGACGGCACCGGTCCGGGGGGCCCGGAGCCGGCGGCTCCGGAGGAGATAGCTCCACAAAATAAAGCACGGGAAGGCACGGGGCCATCCTTACGCGATTACTATATATAACTAGCAGCACCCGTGGACATCCACGGGTCTGAGGGCCTCATATTTTTTTGGAATTTATTCATATTATTCGCCGCGTTTTTAGTAGTCAAAAAGATAGAACTTTACTATTTTCTCTATCTTCTTTTGCACCCTCTTCTATATACCCATGGCCATCCCCTCCTAACACCTGAGCTGAGGAGCCGGTTCATGGAATGGGACTTTAAAGTAACCCCGCTTGCTGTTATCACAGATCAATTTAGCAACATTCGTGGAAATTCGAGGATTGTCTTCTTTACCCAAAGATTCTTCCCGTCGAAGCACGGGGGGGGGGGGGGTTGCCATTGACATTTTGCCCTGCATATATCTCCCCCTTCCCCATGCCATTCGCCCTCAGTCTCGACGCCCGTTGGAAAAAAAAAAAAACAATACATGAGTCCTATCTGTCCCCAACGCACACACATCTTTTCTCTTCATGAAAAAGCTGAAAAGTGGCGTATGTGATGAATAATATTCATTTTACCACGTACGTCATTAAAAAAAAATACAACCCACACAACGACAATAATGTTTACATATCCTCGCCCGTTTATCTGCTTCAGACTGTACATTATCATTATTATCATTATTTTATGAATACTATTATTGTATCATCATTTCATAAATATTATTTTGGGAGGAGAGATGATATAGTCATTATAGGTTTAATAGGTAGGCATCCGTGGGTATTTATTCATATTATTTTTCGCCGCGTTTTTAGTAGTCAGAAAGAAAGAACTTTATTATTTTCTCCTTCCTTCCTGTGCACCCTCTTCTACCCATGGCCATCACCTCCTAACACATGAGCTGAGGAGCCGGTCCATGGAATGGGACTTTAAAATAACCCCGCTTGCTGTTATCACAGATCAACTTAGCAGCACCCGTGGAAATTCGAGGGTTGTCTTCTTTGCCCAAAGATTCTTCCCGTCGAAGCACGGGGGAAGGGGGTGCCATTGACATTTTGCCCTGCATATCTCCCCTCCCCCATGCCATTTACCATCAGTCTCGACGCCCGTTGGAAAAAAAAAAATACATGAGCCCTTTCTGGCCCCAACGCACGTACACATCTTTTCTCTTCATGAAAAAGCTAAAAAAAAATGGCGTATGTCATGAATAATATTTATTTTTAACACATCATTAAAAAAAAATCCCATACAACGACAATATGTTTACATAATCCTCAACCGTTTATCTGCTTCAGACTGTACATTATCATTATTGTTATTATTATGAATACTATTATTACATCATCATTTAATGAAATTATTTTGGGAGGGGAGATGATAGTCATTATAGCTTTAATAAGTAGGCATCCGTGGGAATCCATGGGTCTCAGGGCCTCGTATTTTTTCTTTAATATTTCTTTTCCCACGTTATGGGAGAAAGAAGAATATTTTTGTCGTCATTTGCTCCCTCTTTTTTATTTTTATCACCAAAACTTGGTTTGATGCACTATAGAATCACCCATTTGATGTCCACTTGTAACTTCAAAAATTGGCGGTCAGCAAAGCGAGGGTTTCCCCCGCGTCCGCTCGTCTCATGAATATTCATGTTTACAGCAGCCATGCAGCGCAGTAAACGAATGAACAGCGGCGCGTGTACTCTGATATGGAATATGGTACGATCGGCAAGGACAAAATTGAAGTCGATATTTAGCCGTCCTGAATAGTCCGAGTACAATGATACCTGACCTGAATGCAAACTAAATGACGTACCTGAGCTGCATAGTATCCTGTAATTGTGCAAAATACAATAAAATAACAGCATTCGTTGTTTTCATTTGAGCACGCCAATGGCGAACTGTACGTAAATGCCCTTGTATGGCCATCTGTATGAGAGCCCGCACGGAGCGTAAGGAGATAGTGTTTCGTGTACCATCGTCAATACATACACAGGCGCAGGCCTGTATATCTGATATGGAAGGGCACGATCGGCAAAGACAACATTTAAGTGGATATTTAGCCGTCGAGATCACTGCTAAACAGTCTGAGTACAACGATACCCGACTTAAGAGTTAACTGCATGACGTAGTTTAGCTGCACAGGATCCTGTACATAGTTTCGCGAAATAAAATACGGCATTTCGTAGCTTCCCGTGTACCGAGAACGCATCATGATATGCAATGCTAACACAGCGACAGGCTCAATGCATACACACAAAAACTCTTCGCGATATATTGCCCGTATGCGTACCCATAGTGCGTGTGTCATGTCTCCGCGAACGATCAGCTTGGCGAGCGAGAATGCTCACTGTGCTACCACAGATTGTATAGAGTTCTGTGTGTCGTGCGACCTGAGCCTGCGAGCTGTGCATACACACAAAAACTCTTCGCGATATATTGCCCGTACCCATAGTGCGTGTATCATGTCTCCGCGAACGACCAGCTTGGCGAGCGAGAATGCTCACTGTGCTTTTACCACAGATTGTATAGAGTTCTGTGTGTCGTGCGACCTGAGCCTGCGACCTGGCGCGAGCTGTATATAACCCGTATACATCGTGTTAGTGTGTGTGTGCGTCCAAGAACGACGACAGAGCTTTCGCCACGCACCGACGCGGGATACCATCGCGCAAAAGCTGCACGTCGGCGCTTGTCTTTTGTTTTTCTTTGTTTTCTGTACCGCTCTCGACGTCGACACGGAGGAGGAGCGCGGACGAAACCCGGCCCACTCGATAGAAGAGACCCTCCCGCTGCCGACGGCACCGGTCCGGGGGGCCCGGAGCCGGCGGCTCCGGAGGAGATAGCTCCACAAAATAAAGCACGGGAAGGCACGGGGCCATCCTTACGCGATTACTATATATAACTAGCAGCACCCGTGGAAATCCACGGGTCTGAGGGCCTCATATTTTTTTGAATTTATTCATATTATTCGCCGCGTTTTTAGTAGTCAAAAAGAAAGAACTTTACTATTTTCTCCTTTCTTCCTTTGCACCCTCTTCTATATACCCATGGCCAGTGCCTTATATACGGCACTGCCCATGGCCACCCCCTCCTAACACCTGAGCTGAGGAGCCGGTCCATGGAATGGGACTTTAAAATAACCCCGCTTGCTGTTATCACAGATCAACTTAGCAGCACCCGTGGAAATTCGAGGATTGTCATCTTTGCCCAAAGATTCTTCCCGTCGAAGCACCGGGGGGGGGGGGGGGGTGCCATTGACATTTTGCCCTGCATATCTCCCCCTTCCCCATGCCATTCGCCCTCAGTCTCGACGCCCGTTGAAAAAAAAAATACATGAGCCCTATCTGTCCCCAACGCACACACATCTTTTCTCTTCATGAAAAAGCTGAAAAGTGGCGTATGTCATGAATAATATTCATTTTACCACGTACGTCATTAAAAAAAAAATGCAACCCACACAACGATAATATGCTCACATATCATCGCCCGTTTATCTGCTTCATACTGTACATTATCATTATTATCATTATTTTATGAATACTATTATTGTATCATCATTTAATAAACATTATTTTGGGAGGGGAGATGATATAGTCATTATAGGTTTAATAGGTAGGCATCCGTGGGTATTTATTCATATTATTTTTCGCCACGTTTTTAGTAGTCAGAAAGAAAGAACTTTATTATTTTCTCCTTCCTTCTTTTGCACCCTCTTCTACCCATGGCCATCCCCTCTTAACACATGAGCTGAGGAGCCGGTCCATGGAATGGGACTTTAAAATAACCCCGCTTGCTGTTATCACAGATCAACTTAGCAGCACCCGTGGAAATCCGAGGGTTGTCTTCTTTGCCCAAAGATTCTTCCCGTCGAAGCAAAAAAAAAAAAAACAAACAAACAAACAAACAATACATGAGCAAAAAACATGAGCCCTTTCTGGCCCCAACGCACGTACACATCTTTTCTCTTCATGAAAAAGCTAAAAAATGGCGTATGTCATGAATAATATTTATTTTTTAACACATCATTTAAAAAAAGAAATCCCACACAACGACAATATGTTTACATAATCCTCACCCGTTTATCTGCTTCAGACTGTACATTATCATTATTGTTATTATTATGAATACTATTATTACATTTAATTTCATTTAATAAAAATATTTTGGGAGGGGAGATGATAGTCATTATAGCTTTAATAAGTAGGCACCCGTGGGAATCCATGGGTCTCAGGGCTTCGTATTTTTTCTTTAATATTTCTTTTCCCACGTAATTGGAGAAAGAAGAAAATTTTTGTCGTCATTTGCTCCCTCTTTTTTATTTTTATCACCAAAACTTGGTTTGATGCACCATAGAACCACACATTTGATGTCCACTTGTAACTTCAAAAATTGGCGGTCAGCAAAGCGAGGGTTTCCCCCGCGTCCGCTCGTCTTATGAATATTCATGTTTACAGCAGCCATAGTAAACGAATGAACAGCGGCGCGTGTACTCTGATATATGGAAGGGTACGATCGGCAAGGACAAAATTTAAGTGGATATTTAGCCGTCCTGAACAGTCTGAGTACAATGATACCCGACTTGAGAGTAAATTGAATGACATACCTGAGCTGCAGTATCCTGCAATTTTGCAAAATACAATAAAATAACAGCATTCGTTGTTTTCATTTGGGCACGCCAATGGCGAACGTCGCTGTACGTAAATGCCCTTGTACTAACAATGACCGCGCCGTGTATTGATATACCCAAGGAGGTATACCTCCTTGATATACCATAATGAGTGTCCATATCACGCGCACGCAGATAGTGTTTCGTGTAACCATCGTCAATACATACACAGGCTCAGGCGCCACACACTGGCATACCGTACCCGAGAGTACATTGTGTGTGTGCCAGTGCGTGCGCCCGCCGGAATATGACAAAGATTTCGCTGCACGCCATCATCTTTTTGACTTTAGTATCCCCATTGTCTCTGCAAGCTAAAAGATGGACGATCGAGAAAGCAGGAGTCCAGCGCAGGATCGGTGAATATTTAAACGCTCGGCTCTGACGTCACGCACAAAAATGCATTATGCATCTATCTAATTAATTTTTCTTTTTCGTCTTCGACGTCGACACGGAGGCGGAGCGGGGACGAAACCCGCGCCATTCGATGCAGGATACTCTCCCGCGGCCGACGGCACCGGTCGCACCTCCCCGGAGCCGACGGCTCGGGAGGAGATAGACAATCCAGCAACGCCGGAATAAAACAGGAAATACATAAGGCCGCGACAACAACAACAACTTCGGCTATTATATATATAGACTAGCAGCACCCGTGGAAATCCACGGGTCTGAGGGGTTTTATTTTTTCTCATTATACAGATTGTATAGGACTACGATTTTGCACATTTTATTGATGAAATAAAAAGAAAAGTTTTCTCATTCTTTTGCTACTTGTGCTCTCTTCTACCCATGACCACCTCCTAATCACCAAAATTTGGTTTGATAGATCATAGAACCATCCGTTTATCTGCTTCAGACTATACTTCATCATTATTATCATCATATTATTATTCTTATTAGTCCCCTATTGTTATATTGTTATTATAATTATTATTATTTGGCGAGGGGATCATAGTCTTTAGGTTTTATAAGTATCAGGCACCCATGGGAATCCACGGGTCTCAGGGCTTCGTATTTTTTCTTAGATATTTTTTCAACCACGTTATGAGGGAAAAGAGAATATTTTCGTCTTCATTTGCTCCCTCATGTCTGTTTTCATAATCAACACTTGGTTTGATGGATCTAGAACCACCCGTTTATCTCATTGATACTGCTCATTTTTTTTTTATAATCATTATCATTATCATTATCATTATGATGATGATGATAATTATTATATTGTCATTTTGTGGGAGGGGAGATCATAGTCATTCGGTTTTATCATTATTTCATATAAATAATTGACATAGGGATGATCAAGGGAATTAAGGAAAAAAGTTTATCGCTCAAGGATAGTGAATATCTTACATTTTTTCCCGTCATGTCAAGGTTACTCTACGACTGATAGATGTTTCAAGTAGCTTCATTATCATTGATATTTCATTTTAAACATTAAAACAATCCAGTATCTGTTTGTGTCTCTATTGCCCACTCTTAGTTTTGGATCATAGCACCCTCCCCATTAATTAGCATTGGCCTATTGCATTGTTACCATTATTTCAGTGTATTATTGTTATTACTATTGTCATTATTATCATTATTAACATTATTATTATTTAGGGGAGAGGAGAGAGTAGAATTATAATATGGGGATAAACAACCAAGGGAGGTGGAAATGTTAATTTTGTTTAGAATTGTAAAAATCTGTTTCCCCCATTTTTCTACTCTTGATAAAAACCTTTTCTGAAGACAGTCCTGCGCAAACTGTCCATAGCAAAACTGCTTCACTGCACTGACATACGTAATCTTGTGCTGAGCAGGACTACTTTATAATTAGACCCCTGGTCTTTTTGTTGCCATTGTGCTGAGAGAAATAAAATATTTTGTCTACATTCGCTCTCTTCTTTTTTTTTTTTATCACCAAACCTTGGTTTGATAGATCACAAAACCACCCGTTTATCTGCTTCAGACTGTACATTATTGTTATTATTATTATTATTATTATTACTACTATATTGTCATTATAAGCATCTTCATTATTGGGGGATCTCGAGGGGAGATCATAGTCATTAGACACCCGTGCGAATCCATTGGTCTCAGGGCCTCGTATTTTTTCTTTAATATTTCTTTTCCCACGTTATGGGAGAAAGAAGAATATTTTTATCGTCATTTGCTCCCTCTTTTTTATTTTTATCACCAAAACTTGGTTTCATGCACCATAGAACCGCACATATTTTGATGTCCACTTTAACTTCAAAAATTGGCGGTCAGCAAAGCGAGGGTTTCCCCCGCGTCCGCTCATCTCATGAATATTCATGTTTACAGCAGCCATGCTGTAAACGAATGAACAGCGGCGCGTGTACTCTGATATGGAAGGGTACGATCGGCAAGGACAAAATTTAAGTGGATATTTAGCCGTCCTGAACACGTCTCAGTACAATGATACCCGACTTGAGAGTAAACTAAATGACGTACCTGAGCTGCATAGTATCCTGCAGTTGTGCAAAATACAATAAAATAACAGCATTCGTTGTTTTCATTTGGGCACGCCAATGGCGAACGTCGCTGTACGTAAATGCCCTTGTACTTGTATTATGACCGCGCCGTGTATGAGTGTCCATATCACGCGCACGCAAATAGTGTTTCGTGTAACCAGGGAGGTGAGAGGAAGGTCTCACCTCCCTGGTGTAACCATCGTCAATACATACACAGGCGCAGGCCACACACTGGCATACCGTACCCGAGAGTACATTGTGTGCGTGCGTGCGTGTCCGCCGGAATATGACAGAGATTTCGCTGCACGCCATCATCCTTTTGACTTTAGTATCCCCACTGTCTCTGCAAGCTAAAAGATGGACGATCGAGAAAGGCAGGAGTCCAGCGCAGGATCGGTGAATATTAAAACGCTCGGCTCTGACGTCACGCACAAAAATGCATTATGCATCTATCTAATTAATTTCTCTTTGTCGTCCTCGACGTCGACACGGAGGCGGAGCGCGGACGAAACCCGGTCCAAGGCACGTAGGAGACCCTCCCGCTGCCGACGGCACCGGTCTCGGGGGCCCGGAGCCGACGGCTCGGGAGGAGATAGACAAACCAGCAACGCCGGAATAAAACAGGAAATACATAAGGCCCCGACAACAACAACAACTTCGCCTTTTACTGTATAAGACTAGCAGCACCCGTGGAAATCCACGGGTCTGAGGGGTTTTATTTTTTTTTTCCTCATAATTATATACGATTTTGCACATTTTTATTGATGAAATAAAAAAAAAAAAAGTTTTCTGGTTCTTTCGTTACTTGTGCACATGCTCTCTTCTACCCATGACCATCCGCCCCCTCTCCCCCCCCCCCCCCCCCCCCACACACACACAATTCGATCCCCGCAAAAAAAAAAAAAGAAAAAAAAACCAACAACAACAACAAACAAAAGCCAACAAACATTCAGGGAAAAATTACCAAAAACGCTTATGAGATTCTCCGAAAGTTCTGCCCACAGATTTTCACGTCGGAACGGGGAGATACCCTTTTGATATTTACCACCCCCTGCTCTTGCCCTCATGCAGGAATCAACGGCTGGTCTGTTAAGGCCTCCCATTTTTTTTTATTTTTACTTCTTTTCCCACGTTATGATAGAAGAATTAAATATTTTTGTCTTCATTTGCTCCCTCCTATATGTTTTTATCACCAAAAACTTGGTTTGATAGATCATAGAACCATCCGTTTATCTGCTTCACACTGTGCATCACCATTATTATCATTATCATCATATTATCATTCTTAAGATTATTATTATTATTATTATTATTATTATTATTATTGATATTTGGGGGATCATAGTCATTAGGTTTTTTTAAGTATTAAGGCACCCGTGGGATGTTTTTCTTTTATATTTCTTCACCCACGTTATGAGAGAACATATAATACACGAAGAATATTTTCATCTTCTATTGCTCCCTCATTTCTGTTTTTATCATCAAAACTGGGTTTGATGGATCATAGAACCACCCGTTTATTTCATTGTTACTGTTCATTGATATTATTGTTTTTATTATAATTATTATTATTATTATTACTATAACATAACAACTATTTAGGGGAGAAATGATCGAGAGTAGAGTCATAATATAGGAAAGAAACAAAAGAGGCGGAAGTGCTAATTTGTTAAGAATTGTAAAAATAAGTTTTCCCCATTTTTCTGCTCTTGATAAAAAGCTTTTTTGAAGAAAATCATGCGCAAACCGTAAAAAAAAAGAAAAAAAAGAAACTACTTCACTGCACTAACATACGTAATATTGTGCTACTTCATAGACCCCTAGTGTTTTTGTTGTTATTGTGCTGACAGAAAATAAAATATTTTCGTCTTCATTTGTTCGATCCCTCCTTTTGCTTACAAAAAAAAAGAAGCTTGGTTTGATAGATCAAAGAACCACCCGTTTATCTGCTTCAGACTGTACACTTTTATTATTATTATTATTACGATTATTACATTATCATCAATAATAATATTTTTATCATTATTATCATTATATTATTATTATTTTGTTATTATTATTATTATTATTACATTATTATTATTTGGGGAGAGGGAGTTAGTCATGAGGTTTTAATAAGAATTAGGCACCCGTGGGAATCCATGGGTCTCAGGGCCTCGTATTTTTTCTTTAATACTTCTTTTCCCACGTTATGGGAAAAAGAAGAATATTTTTGTCTTCATTTGCTCCCTCTTTTTTTATTTCAATCACCAAAACTTGGTTTGACGGACTATAGAACCACCCATTTAATTTCCACTTGTAACTTCAAAATAGGCGGTCGACAAAGCGAGGTTTTCCCTTACGTCCGCACGTGTCTCATGAATATTCATGTTTACAGCAGCCATGCAATAAACGAATGGACAGCGGCGCGTGTAATCTGAAATGGAAGGGCACGATCGGCGAGGATGAAAATTTAAGTGGATATTTAGCCGTCCTAAACAGTCCGACTACAATGATACCCGACGTGAGAGTAAACTAAATGACATACCTGAGCTGCATAGTATCGTGCAGTTGTGCAAAATACAATAAAATAACAGCATTCGTTGTTTTCGTTTCGGCACGCCAATGGCGAACTGTACGTAAATGCCCTCGTATGTCCGCGCCGTGTATTACCATATGAGAGCCCGGACGGAGATAGTGTTTCGTGTACCATCGTCAATACATACACAGGCGCAGGCTACTAATCTGTTATGGAAGGGCACGATCGGCAAGGACAACATTTAAGTGGATATTTAGCCGTCGAGATCACTGCTAAACAGTCTGAGTACAATCCCCGACTTAAGAGTAAACTGAATGACGTAGTTTAGCTGCACATGATCCTGTACATAGTTTCGCGAAATAAAATACGGCATTCGTAGCTTCCCGTGTACCGAGAACGCATCATGATATGCAATGCAACACAGCGATAGGCTCAATGCACACACACCAAAAATCTTCGCGATATATTGCCCGTACCCATAGTGCGTGTATCATGTCTCCGCGAACGATCAGCTTGGCGAGCGAGAATGCTCACTGTGCTACCACAGATTGTATAGAGTTCTGTGTGTCGTGCGACCTGAGCCTGCGAGCTGGCGCGAGCTGTATATAACCCGTATACATCGTGTTCGTGTGTGTGCGTCCAAGAACGATGATAGAGCTTTCGCCACGCACTGACGCGGGATACCATCGCGCAAAAGCTGCACGTCGGCGTTTGTCTTTTGTTTTTCTTTGTTTTTTGTACCGCTCTCGACGTCGACACGGAGGAGGAGCGCGGACGAAACCCGGCCCACTCGATAGAAGAGACCCTCCCGCTGCCGACGGCACCGGTCCGGGGGGCCCGGAGCCGGCGGCTTCGGAGGAGATAGCTCCACAAAATAAAGCACGGGAAGGCACGGGGCCATCCTTACGCGATTACTATATATACTAGCAGCACCCGTGGAAATCCACGGGTCTGAGGGCCTCATATTTTTTTTAATTTATTCATATTATTCGCCGCGTTTTTAGTAGTCAAAAAGAAAGAACTTTACCATTTTCTCCTTTCTTCTTTTGCACCCTCTTCTATATACCCATGGCCAGTGCCGTATATACGGCACTGCCCATGGCCATCCCCTCCTAACACCTGGGCTGAGGAGCCGGTCCATGGAATGGGACTTTAAAATAACCCCGCTTGCTGTTATTACAGATCAACTTAGCAGCACCCGTGGAAATTCGAGGATTGTCTTCTTTGCCCAATGATTCTTCCCATCGAAGCAACGGGGGGGGGGGGGGGGATGCCATTGACATTTTGCCCTGCATATCTCCCCCTTCCCCATGCCATTCGCCCTCAGTCTCGACGCCCGTTGAAAAAAACAAACAAACAAACAAACAATACATGAGCCCTATCTGTCCCCAACGCACACACATCTTTTCTCTTCATGAAAAAGCTGAAAAGTGGCGTATGTCATGAATGATATTCATTTCACCACGTACGTCATTAAAAAAAAAAATGCAACCCACACAACGATAATATGTTTACATATCCTCGCCCGTTTATCTGATTCAGACTGTACATTATCATTATTATCCTTATTTTATGAATACTATTATTGTATCATCATTTAATAAATATTATTTTGGGACGGGAGATGATATAGTCATTATAGGTTTAATAAGCAGGCATCCGTGGGTATTTATTCATATTATTTTTCGCCACGTTTTTAGTAGTCAGAAAGAAAAAACTTTATTATTTTCCCCTTCCTTCTTTTGCACCCTCTTCTACCCATGGCCATCCGCTCCTAACACATGAGCTGAGGAGCCGGTCCATGGAATGGGACTTTAAAATAACCCCGCTTGCTGTTATCACAGATCAACTTAGCAGCACCCGTGGAAATTCGAGGGTTGTCTTCTTTGCCCAAAGATTCTTCCCGTCGAAGCACGGGGGAAGGGGGTGCCATTGACATTTTGCCCTGCATATCTCCCCCTTCCCCATGCCATTCGCCCTCAGTCTCGACGCCCGTTGAAAAAAAAAAAAAAATGAGCCCTATTTGTCCCCAACGCACACACATCTTTTCTCTTCATGAAAAAGCTGAAAAGTGGCGTATGTCATGAATAATATTCATTTTACCACGTACGTCATTCAAAAAAAAAAATACAACCCACACAACAAATATGTTTACATATCCTCGCCCGTTTATCTGCTTCAGACTGTACATTATCATTATTTTCATTATTTTATGAATACTATTATTGTATCATCATTTAATAAATATTATTTTGGGAGGGGAGATGATATAGTCATTATAGGTTTGATAAGCAGGCATCCGTGGGTATTTATTCATATTATTTTTCGCCACGTTTTTAGTAGTCAGAAAGAAAGAACTTTATTATTTTCTCCTTCCTTCTTTTGCACCCTCTTCTACCCATGGCCATCCGCTCCTAACACATGAGCTGAGGAGCCGGTCCATGGAATGGGACTTTAAAATAACCCCGCTTGCTGTTATCACAGATCAACTTAGCAGCACCCGTGGAAATTCGGGGGTTGTCTTCTTTGCCCAAAGATTCTTCCCGTCGAAGCACGGGGGAAGGGGGTGCCATTGACATTTTGCCCTGCATATCTCCCCTCCCCCATGCCATTTACCCTCAGTCTCGACGCCCGTTGGAAAAAAAAAATGAGCCCTTTCTGGCCCCAACGCACGTACACATCTTTTCTCTTCATGAAAAAGCTAAAAAATGGCGTATGTCATGAATAATATTTATTTTTTAACACATCATTTAAAAAAAGAAATCCCACACAACGACAACATGTTTACATAATCCTTACCCGTTTATCTGCTTCAGACTGTACATTATCATTATTGTTAGTATTATGAATACTATTATTACATTTAATTTCATTTAATAAAATTATTTTGGGAGGGGAGATGATAGTCATTATAGCTTTAATAAGTAGGCACCCGTGGGAATCCATGGGTCTCAGGGCCTCGTATTTTTTCTTTAATATTTCTTTTCCCACGTAATGGGAGAAAGAAGAATATTTTTGTCGTCATTTGCTCCCTCTTTTTTATTTTTATCACCAAAACTTGGTTTGATGCACCATAGAACCACACATTTGATGTCCACTTGTAACTTCAAAAATTGGCGGTCAGCAAAGCGAGGGTTTCCCCCGCGTCCGCTCGTCTTATGAATATTCATGTTTACAGCAGCCATAGTAAACGAATGAACAGCGGCGCGTGTACTCTGATATGGAAGGGTACGATCGGCAAGGACAAAATTTACGTGGATATTTAGCCGTCCTGAACAGTCTGAGTACAATGATACCCGACTTGAGAGTAAATTAAATGACATACCTGAGCTGCAGTATCCTGCAGTTGTGCAAAATACAGTAAAATAAAAGCATTCGTTGTTTTCATTTGGGCACGCCAATGGCGAACGTCGCTGTACGTAAATGCCCTTGTACTAACAATGACCGCGCCGTGTATTGATATACCCAAGGAGGTATACCTCCTTGATATACCATGATGAGTGTCCATATCACGCGCACGCAGATAGTGTTTCGTGTAACCATCGTCAATACATACACAGGCTCAGGCCACACACTGGCATACCGTACCCGAGAGTACATTGTGTGTGTGTGCGTGCGTGTCCGCCGGAATATGACAGAGATTTCGCTGCACGCCATCATCTTTTTGACTTTAGTATCCCCATTGTCTCTGCAAGCTAAAAGATGGACGATCGAGAAAGCAGGAGTCCAGCGCAGGATCGGTGAATATTAAAACGCTCGGCTCTGACGTCACGCACAAAAATGCATTATGCATCTATCTAATTAATTTTTCTTTTTCGTCCTCGACGTCGACACGGAGGCGGAGCGGGGACGAAACCCGCGCCATTCGATGCAGGATACTCTCCCGCGGCCGACGGCACCGGTCGCAGCTGCCCGGAGCCGACGGCTCGGGAGGAGATAGACAATCCAGCAGCGCCGGAATAAAACAGGAAATACATAAGGCCGCGACAACAACAACAACTTCGCCTATTATATATATAGACTAGCAGCACCCGTGGAAATCCACGGGTCTGAGGGTTCTTTTTTTTTCTCATAGATACGATTTTGCACATTTTTATTGATGAAATAAAAAAAAAATCTCATTCTTTCGTTACTTGTGCTCGATCTCTTCTACCCATGACCACCACGCCCCCCATCACACACACCCACATTTCCACCCCCGCAGAACAAAAAAATAAAAAACAAAAGACAAAAAACAAAACAAAAACAAAAACAAAACAAACAAAAAACAAAACAAAACAAACCCCAAAAACAAACATTCAGGGAAAAATTACCAAAAACGCTTGTGAGATTCTCCGGAAGTTCTGCCCAGATTCTTCCCGTCGGAATGGGGAGATACTATTGACACTATGACTTTGATATTAAAACCCCCTGCTCTTGATTTGATGCAGGCACCCGAGGGAATCAACGGCTGGTCTCAAGGCCTAGCATTTTTTTTTATTCATTCCTATTTCTTTTCCCACGTTATGAGAAAAAAATATATTTTTGATCGTCTTCAATTGCCCCCTCCTTTTTGTTTTTAATCACCAAAACTTGGTTTGAAAGATCATAGAACCATCCGTTTATCTGCTTCAGACTAAACATCATCATTATTGTTATCATATTATTATTCTTATAAGGCCCCTATTGTTATATTGCTATTATAATTGTTATTGTTACTTGGGGAGGGGGATCATAGTCATTAGGTTTTATAATTAGGCACCCGTGGGAATCCACGGGTCTCAGGGCTTCGTATTTTTCCATAAATATTTCTTGAACCACGTTATGAGAGAAGAAATACACAAAGAATATTTTCGTCTTCATTTGCTCCCTCATTTCTGTTTTCATAATCAAAACTTGGTTTAATGGATCTAGAACTACCCGTTTATCTCATTGATACTGTTCATTGTTTTTATTATCATGATAATCAGCATTATTATTATTATTATTATTATCATTATTATTACTATTATTATTGTTATTGTTATTTTGTGGGAGGGGAGATCATAGTCATTCGGTTTTATTATTATTTTATATTATTCATTGACATGGGGATGAATCAAGGGAATTAAGGAAAAAAGTTTATCGGTCAAGGATAGTGAATATCTTTTTTTTCCGTCATGTCAAGGTTACTCTACGACTGATAGACGTTTCAAATAGCTTCATTATCATTGCTATTTCATTTTAAACATCAAAACAATCCAGTACCTGTTTGTGTCTCTTCCGCCCACTCTTAAGTTATGGATCATAGCACCCCCTCCCCATTCATTTGCATTGGCCTATTGTATTACTATCATTATTTCAGTGTATTAATGTTATTGTTATTACCATTATTATTATTACTAACATTATTATCATTATTTAGGGGAGAGGAGAGAGTAGAGTCATATTATAGGGATGATCAACCAAGGGAGGCGGAAATGTTAATTTGTTAAGAATTGTAAAAATCTGTTTCCCCCATTTTTTTTTACTCTTGATAAAAAGCTTTTCTGAAGACAGTCCTGCACAAACTGTCCCAAACTGCTTCACTGCACTAACATACGTAATCTTCTGATGAGTAGGACAACTTCATATAGACCCGTGTTTTTGTTACTATTGTGCTGAGAGAAATAAAATATTTTCGTTTTCGTTTGCTCTCCTCTTTTGGTTTTTATCACCAAACCTTGGTTTGATAGATCATAGAACCACCCATTATTGATTTATCTGCTTCAGACTGTACATTTTTATTATCATTATCATCATAATCATTAATGTCCTTCTTCTGCTTCAGACTGTACATTATCATCATTATTATTATCATTATTGTTATTATCAGTATTATAAATATAACTATTATTATCAATGTTATTATTATTATTATTATTATTAGTATTATTATTATTATTATATTATCATTATAATCATCATTGTTATATTTGGGGAGGGGGAGATCATAGTCATTAGGTTTAATAAGTCGGCACCCGTGAGAATTCATGGGTCTCAGGACCTCGTATTTTTTCTTTAATATTTCTTTTCCCACGTTATGGGAGAAAGAAGAATATTTTTGTCGTCATTTGCTCCCTCTTTTTTATTTTTATCACCAAAACTTGGTTTGATGCACCGTAGAACCACACATTTTGATGCCCACTTGTAACTTCAAAAATTGGCGGTCAGCAAAGTGAGGGTTTCCCCCGCGTCCGCTCGTCTTATGAATATTCATGTTTACAGCAGTCATGCAGTACGTAAACGAATGAACAGCGGCGCGTGTACTCTGATATGGAGGGTACGATCGGCAAGGACAAAATTCAAGTGGATATTTAGCCGTCCTGAACAGTCTGAGTACAATGATACTCGACTTGAGAGTAAACTAAATGACGTACCTGAGCTGCATACTATCCTGCAGTTGTGCAAAATACAATAAAATAACAGCATTCGTTGTTTTCATTTGGGCACGCCAATGGCGAACGTCGCTGTACGTAAATGCCCTTTTACTAACAATGACCGCGTCCTGTATTACTGAGTATACCACAATGAGTGTCCATATCACGCGCACGCAGATAGTGTTTCGTGTAACCATCGTCAATACATACACAGGCGCAGGCCACACACTGGCATACCGTACCCGAGAGTACATTGTGTACGTGCGTGCGTGTCCGCCGGAATATGACAGAGATTTCGCTGCACGCCATCATCTTTTTGACTTTAGTATCCCCACTGTCTCTGCAAGCTAAAAGATGGACGATCGAGAAAGCAGGAGTCCAGCGCAGGATCGGTGAATATTTAAACGCTCGGCTCTGACGTCACGCACAAAAATGCATTATGCATCTATCTAATTAATTTCTCTTTTTCGTCCTCGACGTCGACACAGAGGCGGAGCGCGGACGAAACCCGGTCGAAGGCACGTAAGAGACCCTCCCGCTGCCGACCGCACCGGTCTCGGGGGCCCGGAGCCGACGGCTCGGGAGGAGATAGACAAACCAGCAACGCCGGAATAAAACAGGAAATACATAAGGCCGCGACAACAACAACAACTTCGCCTTTTACTGTATAAGATAGCAGCACCCGTGGAAATCCACGGATCTGAGGGCCTCATATTTTTTTTTGAATTTATTCATATTATTCGCCGCGTTTTTAGTAGTCAAAAAGATAGAACTTTACTATTTTCTCTATCTTCTTTTGCACCCTCTTCTATATACCCATGGCCATCCCCTCCTAACACCTGAGCTGAGGAGCCGGTTCATGGAATGGGACTTTAAAGTAACCCGGCTTGCTGTTATCACAGATCAATTTAGCAACATTCGTGGAAATTCGAGGATTGTCTTCTTTACCCAAAGATTCTTCCCGTCGAAGCACGGGGGAAGGGGGTGCCATTGACATTTTGCCCTGCATATCTCCCCTCCCCCATGCCATTTACCCTCAGTCTCGACGCCCGTTGGAAAAAAAAAATACATGAACCCTTTCTGGCCCCAACGCACGTACACATCTTTTCTCTTCATGAAAAAGCTAAAAAATGGCGTATGTCATGAATAATATTTATGTTTTAACACATCATTTAAAAAACAAAAAATCCCACACAACGACAATATATTTACATAATTCTCACCCGTTTATCTGCTTCAGATTGTACATTATCATTATTGTTACTATTATGAATACTATTATTACATCATCATTTAATAAAATTATTTTGGGAGGGGAGATGATAGTCATTATAGCTTTAATCTCAGGGCCTCGTATTTTTTCTTTCATATTTCTTTCCCCACGTTATGGGAGATAGAAGAATATTTTTGTCGTCATTTGCCCCCTCTTTTTTCTTTTTATCACCAAAACTTGGTTTGATGCACTATAGAATCACACATTTGATGTCCACTTGTAACTTCAAAAATTGGCGGTCATCAAAGCGAGGGTTTCCCCCGCGTCCGCTCGTCTCATGAATATTCATATTTACAGCAGCCATGCAGTAAACGAATGAACAGCGGCGCGTGTACTCTGATATGGAATGGTACGATCGGCAAGGACAAAATTGAAGTGGATATTTAGCCGTCCTGAACAGTCCGATTACAATGATACCTGACTTGAATGCAAACTAAATGACGTACCTGAGCTGCATAGTATCCTGTAATTGTGCAAAATAAAATAAAATAACAGCATTCGTTGTTTTCATTTGAGCACGCCAATGGCGAACTGCACGTAAATGCCCTTGTATGACCATCGAGAGCCCGCACGGAGATAGTGTTTCGTGTATACAATCGTCATACATACACAGGCGCAGGCCTGTATATCTGATATGGAAGGGCACGATCGGCAAGGACAACATTTAAGTGGATATTTAGCCGTCGAGATCACTGCTAAACAGTTTGAGTACAATGATACCCGACTTAAGAGTAAACTGAAAGACGTAGTTTAGCTGCACAGGATCCTGTACATAGTTTCGCGAAATAAAATACGGCATTCGTAGCTTCCCGTGTACCGAGAACGCATCATGATATGCAAAGCTAACACAGCGACAGGCTCAATGCATACACACAAAAACTCTTCGCGATATATTGCCCGTATGCGTACCCATAGTGCGTGTATCATGTCTCCGCGAACGATCAGCTTGGCGAGCGAGAATGCTCACTGTGCTACCACAGATTGTATAGAGTTCTGTGTGTCGTGCGACCTGAGACTGCGAGCTGTGCATACACACAAAAACTCTTCGCGATATATTGCCCGTACCCGGACCCATAGTGCTTGTATCATGTCTCCGCGAACGATCAGCTTGGCGAGCGAGAATGCTCACTGTGCTACCACAGATTGTATAGGGTTCTGTGTGTCGTGCAACCTGAGCCTGCGAGCTGGCGCGAGCTGTATAATATAACCCGTATACATCGTGTTCGCGTGTGTGCGTCCAAGTACAATAATAGAGCTTTCGCCACGCACCGACGCGGGATACCATCGCGCAAAAGCTGCACGTCGGTGGTTTGTCTTTTGTTTTTCTTTGTTTTTTGTACCGCTCTCGACGTCGACACGGAGGAGGAGCGCGGACGAAACCCGGCCCACTCGATAGAAGAGACCCTCCCGCTGCCGACGGCACCGGTCCGGGAGGCCCGGAGCCGGCGGCTCCGGAGGAGATAGCTCCACAAAATAAAGCACGGGAAGGCACGGGGCCATCCTTACGCGATTACTATATATAACTAGCAGCACCCGTGGAAATCCACGGGTCTGAGGGCCTCATATTTCTTTGAATTTATTCATATTATACGCCGCGTTTTTAGTAGTCAAAAGGAAAGAACTTTACTATTTTCTCCTTTCTTCTTTTGCACCCTCTTCTATATACCCATGGCCAGTGCCGTATATACGGCACTGCCCATGGCCATCCCCTCCTAACACCTGAGCTGAGGAGCCGGTCCATGGAATGGGACTTTAAAATAACCCCGCTTGCTGTTATCACAGATCAACTTAGCAGCACCCGTGGAAATTCGAGGATTGTCATCTTTGCCCAAAGATTCTTCGAGTCGAAGCAACGGGGGGGGGGGGGGGGGTGCCATTGACATTTTGCCCTGCATATCTCCCCCTTCCCCATTCGCCCTCAGTCTCGACGCCCGTTGAAAAAAAAAAAAAAAAAAAAACAATACATGAGCCCTATCTGTCCCCAACGCACACACATCTTTTCTCTTCATGAAAAAGCTGAAAAGTGGCGTATGTCATGAATAATATTCATTTTACCACGTACGTCATTAACAAAAAAATGCAACCCACACAACGATAATATGTTTACATATCCTCGCCCGTTTATCTGCTTCAGACTGTACATTATCATTATTTTCATTATTTTATGAATACTATTATTGTATCATCATTTAATAAATATTATTTTGGGAGGGGAGATGATATAGTCATTATAGGTTTAATAAGCAGGCATCCGTGGGTATTTATTCATATTATTTTTCGCCACGTTTTTAGTAGTCAGAAAGAAAGAACTTTATCATTTTCTCCTTCCTTCTTTTGCACCCCCTCTTCTACCCATGGCCATCCCCTCCTAACACATGAGCTGAGGAGCCGGTCCATGGAATGGGACTTTAAAATAACCCCGCTTGCTGTTATCACAGATCAACTTAGCAGCACCCGTGGAAATTAGAGGGTTGTCTTCTTTGCCCAAAGATTCTTCCCGTCGAAGCACGGGGGAAGGGGGTGCCATTGACATTTTGCCCTGCATATCTCCCCTCCCCAGTGCCATTTACCCTCAGTCTTGACGCCCGTTGGAAAAAAAAAAAAAAAACATGAGCCCTTTCTGGCCCCAACGCACGTACACATCTTTTCTCTTCATGAAAAAGCTAAAAAGTGGCGTATGTCATGAATAATATTTATTTTTTAACACATCATTTAAAAAAAGAAATCCCACACAACGACAATATGTTTACATAATCCTCACCCGTTTATCTGCTTCAGACTGTACATTATCATTATTGTTATTATTATGAATACTATTATTACATTTAATTTCATTTAATAAAAAATTTTTGGGAGGGGAGATGATCGTCATTATAGCTTTAATAAGTAGGCAACCGTGGGAATCCATGGGTCTCAGGGCCTCGTATTTTTTCTTCAATATTTCTTTTCCCACGTAATGGGAGAAAGAAGAATATTTTTGTCGTCATTTGCTCCCTCTTTTTTATTTTTATCACCAAAACTTGGTTTGATGCACCATAGAACCACACATTTGATGTCCACTTGTAACTTCAAAAATTGGCGGTCAGCAAAGCGAGGGTTTCCCCCGCGTCCGCTCGTCTTATGAATATTCATGTTTTCAGCAGCCATAGTAAACGAATGAACAGCGGCGCGTGTACTCTGATATGGAAGGGTACGATCGACAAGGACAAAATTTAAGTGGATATTTAGCCGTCCTGAACAGTCTGAGTACAATGTTACCCGACTTGAGAGTAAATTAAATGACATACCTGAGCTGCAGTATCCTGCAGTTGTGCAAAATACAATAAAATAACAGCATTCGTTGTTTTCATTTGGGCACGCCAATGGCGAACGTTGCTGTACGTAAATGCCCTTGTACTAACAATGACCGCGCCGTGTATTGATATACCATAATGAGTGTTCATATCACGCGCACGCAGATAGTGTTTCGTGTAACCATCGTCAATACATACACAGGCGCAGGCCACACACTGGCATACCGTACCCGAGAGTGCATTGTGTGTGTGCGTGCGTGTCCGCCCGAATATGACAGAGATTTCGCTGCACGCCATCATCTTTTTGACTTTAGTATCCCCATTGTCTCTGCAAGCTAAAAGATGGACGATCGAGAAAGCAGGAGTCCAGCGCAGGATCGGTGAATATTTAAACGCTCGGCTCTGACGTCACGCACAAAAATGCATTATGCATCTATCTAATTAATTTTTCTTTTTCGTCCTCGACGTCGACACGGAGGCGGAGCGGGGACGAAACCCGCGCCATTCGATGCAGGATACTCTCCCGCGGCCGACGGCACCGGTCGCAGCTGCCCGGAGCCGACGGCTCGGGAGGAGATAGACAATCCAGCAACGCCGGAATAAAACAGGAAATACATAAGGCCGCGACAACAACAACAACTTCGCCTATTATATATATAGACTAGCAGCACCCGTGGAAATCCACGGGTCTGAGGGCCTCATATTTTTTTTAATTTATTCATATTATTCGCCGCGTTTTTAGTAGTCAGAAAGAAAGAACTTTATTATTTTCTCCTGCCTTCTTTTGCACCCTCTTCTACCCATGGCCATCCCCTCCTAACACATGAGCTGAGGAGCCGGTCCATGGAATGGGACTTTAAAATAACCCCGCTTGCTGTTATCACAGATCAACTTAGCAGCACCCGTGGAAATTCGAGGATTGTCTTCTTTGCCCAAAGATTCTTCCCGTCGAAGCACGGGGGAAGGGGGTGCCATTGACATTTTGCCCTGTATATCTCCCCCTTCCCCATGCCATTCGCCCTCAGTCTCGACGCCCGTTGAAAAAAAAAAAAAAAAAAAAAACAATACATGAGCCCTATCTGTCCCCAACGCACACACATCTTTTCTCTTCATGAAAAAGCTGAAAAGTGGCGTATGTCATGAATAATATTCATTTTACCACGTACGTCATTCAAAAAAAAAATACAACCCACACAACAATATGTTTACATATCCTCGCCCGTTTATCTGCTTCAGACTGTACATTATCATTATTTTCATTATTTTATGAATACTATTATTGTATCATCATTTAATAAATATTATTTTGGGAGGGGAGATGATATAGTCATTATAGGTTTAATAAGCAGGCATCCGTGGGTATTTATTCATATTATTTTTCGCCACGTTTTTAGAAGTCAGAAAGAAAGAACTTTATTATTTTATCCTGCCTTCTTTTGCACCCTCTTCTACCCATGGCCATCCCCTCCTAACACATGAGCTGAGGAGCCGGTCTATGGAATGGAACTTTAAAATAACCCCGCTTGCTGTTATCACAGATCAACTTAGCAGCACCCGTGGAAATTCGAGGATTGTCTTCTTTGCCCAAAGATTCTTCCCGTCGAAGCACGGGGGAAGGGGGTGCCATTGACATTTTGCCCTGCATATCTCCCCCTTCCCCATGCCATTCGCCCTCAGTCTCGACGCCCGTTGAAAAAAAAAAAAACAACAATACATGAGCCCTATCTGTCCCCAACGCACGCACATCTTTTCTCTTCATGAAAAAGCTGAAAAGTGGCGTATGTCATGAATAATATTCATTTTACCACGTACGTCATTCAAAAAAAAAAATACAACCCACACAACAATAATGTTTACATATCCTCGCCCGTTTATCTGCTTCAGACTGTACATTATCATTATTTCATTATTTTATGAATACTATTATTGTATCATCATTTAATAAATATTATTTTGGGAGGGGAGATGATGTAGTCATTATAGGTTTAATAGGTAGGCATCCGTGGGTATTTATTCATATTATTTTTTCGCCACGTTTTTAGTAGTCAGAAAGAAAGAACTTTATTATTTTCTCCTTCCTTCTTTTGCACCCTCTTCTACCCATGGCCATCCCCTCCTAACACATGAGCTGAGGAGCCGGTCTATGGAATGGAACTTTAAAATAACCCCGCTTGCTGTTATCACAGATCAACTTAGCAGCACCCGTGGAAATTCGAGGATTGTCTTCTTTGCCCAAAGATTCTTCCCGTCGAAGCACGGGGGAAGGGGGTGCCATTGACATTTTGCCCTGCATATCTCCCCCTTCCCCATGCCATTCGCCCTCAGTCTCGACGCCCGTTGAAAAAAAAAAAAACAACAATACATGAGCCCTATCTGTCCCCAACGCACACACATCTTTTCTCTTCATGAAAAAGCTGAAAAGTGGCGTATGTCATGAATAATATTCATTTTACCACGTACGTCATTCAAAAAAAAAATACAACCCACACAACAATATGTTTACATATCCTCGCCCGTTTATCTGATTCAGACTGTATACATTATCATTATTTTCATTATTTTATGAATACTATTATTTTATCATCATTTAATAAATATTATTTTGGGAGGGGAGATGATATAGTCATTATAGGTTTAATAAGCAGGCATCCGTGGGTATTTATTCATATTATTTTTCGCCACGTTTTTAGTAGTCAGAAAGAAAGAACTTTATTATTTTCTCCTTCCTTCTTTTGCACCCTCTTCTACCCATGGCCATCCCCTCCTAACACATGAGCTGAGGAGCTGGTCCATGGAATGGGACTTTAAAATAGCCCTGCTTGCTGTTATCACAGATCAACTTAGCAGCACCCGTGGAAATTCGAGGGTTGTCTTCTTTGACCAAAGATTCTTCCCGTCGAAGGAAAAATACAACAACAATACATGAGCAAAAAACATGAGCCCTTTCTGGCCCCAACGCACGTACACATCTTTTCTCTTCATGAAAAAGCTAAAAAATGGCGTATGTCATGAATAATATTTATTTTTTAACACATCATTTAAAAAAAGAAATCCCACACAACGACAATATGTTTACATAATCCTCACCCGTTTATCTGCTTCAGACTGTACATTATCATTATTGTTATTATTATGAATACTATTATTACATTTAATTTCATTTAATAAAATTATTTTGGGAGGGGAGATGATAGTCATTATAGCTTTAATAAGTAGGCACCCGTGGGAATCCATGGGTCTTAGGGCCTCGTATTTTTTCTTTAATATTTCTTTTCCCACGTAATGGGAGAAAGAATATTTTTGTCGTCATTTGCTCCCTCTTTTTTATTTTTATCACCAAAACTTGGTTTGATGCACCATAGAACCACACATTTGATGTCCACTTGTAACTTCAAAAATTGGCGGTCAGCAAAGCGAGGGTTTCCCCCGCGTCCGCTCGTCTTATGAATATTCATGTTTGCAGCAGCCATAGTAAACGAATGAACAGCGGCGCGTGTACTCTGATATGGAAGGGTACGATCGGCAAGGACAAAATTTAAGTGGATATTTAGCCGTCCTGAACAGTCTGAGTACAATGATACCCGACTTGAGAGTAAATTAAATGACATACCTGAGCTGCAGTATCCTGCAGTTGTGCAAAAGACAATAAAATAACAGCGTTCGTTGTTTTCATTTGAGCACGCCAATGGCGAACGTCGCTGTACGTAAATGCCCTTGTACTAACAATGACCGCGCCGTGTATTGATATACCCAAGGAGGTATACCTCCTTGATATACCATAATGAGTGTCCATATCACGCGCACGCAGATAGTGTTTCGTGTAACCATCGTCAATACATTACACAGGCTCAGGCCACACACTGGCATACCGTACCCGAGAGTACATTGTGTGTGTGCGTGCGTGTCCGCCAGAATATGACAGAGATTTCGCTGCACGCCATCATCTTTTTGACTTTAGTATCCCCATTGTCTCTGCAAGCTAAAAGATGGACGATCGAGAAAGCAGGAGTCCAGCGCAGGATCGGTGAATATTAAAACGCTCGGCTCTGACGTCACGCACAAAAATGCATTATGCATCTATCTAATTAATTTTTCTTTTTCGTCCTCGACGTCGACACGGAGGCGGAGAGGGGACGAAACCCGCGCCATTCGATGCAGGATACTCTACCGCGGCCGACGGCACCGGTCGCAGCTCCCCGGAGCCGACGGCTCGGGAGGAGATAGACAATCCAGCAACGCCGGAATAAAACAGGAAATACATAAGGCCGCGACAACAACAACAACTTCGCCTATTATATATATAGAAACTAGCAGCACCCGTGGAAATCCACGGGTCTGAGGGCCTCATATTTTTTTGAATTTATTCATATTATTCGCCGCGTTTTTAGTAGTCAAAAAGAAAGAACTTTACTATTTTCTCCTTTCTTCCTTTGCACCCTCTTCTATATACCCATGGCCAGTGCCGTATAAACGGCACTGCCCATGGCCATCCCCTCCTAACACCTGAGCTGAGGAGCCGGTCCATGGAATGGGACTTTAAAATAACCCCGCTTGCTGTTATCACAGATCAACTTAGCAGCACCCGTGGAAATTCGAGGATTGTCATCTTTGCCCAAAGATTCTTCCCGTCGAAGCACCGGGTGGGGGGGGGGGGGTGCCATTGACATTTTGCCCTGCATATCTCCCCCTTCCCCAAGCCATTTGCCTTCAGTCTCGACGCCCGTTGAAAAAACAAACTAAAACAAAAAAAAAAAAACAATACATGAGCCCTATCTGTCCCCAACGCACACACATCTTTTCTCTTCATGAAAAAGCTGAAAAGTGGCGTATGTCATGAATAATATTCATTTTACCACGTACGTCATAAAAAAAATGCAACCCACACAACGATAATATGTTTACATATCCTCGCCCGTTTATCTGCTTCAGACTGTACATTATCATTATTATCATTATTTTATGAATACTATTATTGTATCATCATTTAATAAATATTATTTTGGGAGGGGAGATGATATAGTCATTATAGGTTTAATAAGTAGGCATCCGTGGGTATTTATTCATATTATTTTTCGCCGCGTTTTTAGTAGTCAGAAAGAAAGAACTTTATTATTTTCTCCTTCCTTCTTTTGCACCCTCTTCTACCCATGGCCATCCCCTCCTAACACATGAGCTGAGGAGCCGGTCCATGGAATGGGACTTTAAAATAACCCCGCTTGCTGTTATCACAGATCAACTTAGCAGCACCCGTGGAAATTCGAGGATTGTCTTCTTTGCCCAAAGATTCTTCCCGTCGAAGCACGGCCGGGGGGAAGGGGGTGCCATTGACATTTTGCCCTGCATATCTCCCCCTTCCCCATGCCATTCGCCCTCAGTCTCGACGCCCGTTGAAAAAACAAACAAACAAACAATACATGAGCCCTATCTGTCCCCAACGCACACACATCTTTTCTCTTCATGAAAAAGCTGAAAAGTGGCGTATGTCATGAATAATATTCATTTTACCACGTACGTCATTCAAAAAAAAAAAATACAACCCACACAACAATATGTTTACATATCCTCGCCCGTTTATCTGCTTCAGACTGTACATTATCATTATTTCATTATTTTATGAATACTTTTATTGTATCATCATTTAATAAATATTATTTTGGGAGGGGAGATGATATAGTCATTATAGGTTTAATAAGCAGGCATCCGTGGGTATTTATTCATATTATTTTTCGCCACGTTTTTAGTAGTCAGAAAGAAAGAACTTTATTATTTTCTCCTTCCTTCTTTTGCACCCTCTTCTACCCATGGCCATCCCCTCCAAACACATGAGCTGAGGAGCTGGTCCATGGAGTGAGACTTTAAAATAACCCCGCTTGCTGTTATCTCAGATCAACTTAGCAGCACCCGTGGAAATTCGAGGGTTGTCTTCTTTGCCCAAAGATTCTTCCCGTCGAAGCACGGGGGAAGGGGGTGCCATTGACATTTTGCCCTGCATATCTCCCCTCCCCCATGCCATTTACCCTCAGTCTCGACGCCCGTTGGGAAAAAAAAATACATGAGCCCTTTCTGGCCCCAACGCACGTACACATCTTTTCTCTTCATGAAAAAGCTAAACAAATGGCGTATGTCATGAATAATATTTATTTTTGAACACATCATTACAAAAAATCCCACACAACGACAATATGTTTACATAATCCTCAACCGTTTATCTGCTTCAGACTGTACATTATCATTATTGTTATTATTATGAATACAATTATTACATCATCATTTAATGAAATTATTTTGGGAGGGGAGATGATAGTCATTATAGCTATAATAAGTAGGCATCCGTGGGAATCCATGGGTCTCAGGGCCTCGTATTTTTTCTTTAATATTTCTTTTCCCACGTTATGGGAGAAAGAAGAATGTTTTTGTCGTCATTTGCTCCCTCTTTTTTATTTTTATCACCAAAACTTGGTTTGATGCACTATAGAATCACCCATTTGATGTCCACTTGTAACTTCAAAAATTGGCGGTCAGCAAAGCGAGGGTTTCCCCCGCGTCCGCTCGTCTCATGAATATTCATGTTTACAGCAGCCATGCAGTAAACGAATGAACAGCGGCGCGTGTACTCTGATATGGAATGGTACGATCGGCAAGGACAAAATTGAAGTCGATATTTAGCCGTCCTGAATAGTCCGAGTACAATGATACCTGACTTGAATGCAAACTAAATGACGTACCTGAGCTGCATAGTACCCTGTAATTATGCAAAATACAATAAAATAACAGCATTCGTTGTTTTCATTTGAGCACGCCAATGGCGAACTGTACGTAAATGCCCTTGTATGGCCATCTGTATGAGAGCCCGCACGGAGCGTAAGGAGATAGTGTTTCGTGTACCATCGTCAATACATACACAGGCCTAGGCTATCTGATATGGAAGGGCACGATCGGCAAGGACAACATTTAAGTGGATATTTAGCCGTCGAGATCACTGCTAAACAGTCTGAGTACAATGATACCCGACTTAAGAGTAAACTGCATGACGTAGTTTAGCTGCACAGGATCCTGTACATAGTTTCGCGAAATAAAATACGGCATTCGTAGCTTCCCGTGTACCGAGAACGCATCATGATATGCAATGCAACACAGCGACAGGCTCAATGCATACACACAAAAACTCTTCGCGATATATTGCCCGTACCCATAGTGCGTGTATCATATGTCTCCCCGAACGATCAGCTTGGCGAGCGAGAATGCTCACTGTGCTACCACAGATTGTATAGGGTTCTGTGTGTCGTGCGAAATGAACCTGCGAGCTGGCGCGAGCTGTATATAACCCGTATACATCGTGTTCGTGTGTGTGCATGCGTCCAAGAACGATGATAGAGATTTCGCCACGCAATGACGCGGGATACCATCGCGCAAAACGCTGCACGTCGGTGTTTGTCTTTTGTTTTTCTTTGTTTTTTGTACCGCTCTCGACGTCGACACGGAGGAGGAGCGCGGACGAAACCCGGGCCACTCGATAGAAGAGACCCTCCCGCTGCCGACGGCACCGGTCCGGGGGGCCCGGAGCCGGCGGCTCCGGAGGAGATAGCTCCACAAAATAAAGCACGGGAAGGCACGGGGCCATCCTTACGCGATTACTATATATAACTAGCAGCACCCGTGGAAATCCACGGGTCTGAGGGGTTTTATTTTTTTCTCATTATACAGATTGTATAGGACTACGATTTTGCACATTTTATAGATGAAATAAAAAGAAAAGTTTTCTCATTCTTTCGCAACTTGTGCTCTCTTCTACCCATGACCACCACCTAATCACCAAAATTTGGTTTGATAGATCATAGAACCATCCGTTTATCTGCTTCAGACTATACTTCATCATTATTATCATCATATTATTATTCTTATTAGTCCCCTATTGTTATATTGTTATTATAATTATTATTATTTGGCGAGGGGGATCATAGTCTTTAGGTTTTATAAGTATTAGGCACCCATGGGAATCCACGGGTCTCAGGGCTTCGTATTTTTTCTTAGATATTTCTTCAACCACGTTATGAGGGAAAAGAGAGAATATTTTCGTCTTCATTTGCTCCCTCATGTCTGTTTTCATAATCAACACTTGGTTTGATGGATCTAGAACCACCCGTTTATCTCATTGATACTGTTCATTTTTTTTTATAATCATTATCATTATCATTATTATGATGATGATGATGATTATTATATTGTCATTTTGTGGGAGGGGAGATCATAGTCATTCGGTTTTATCATTATTTCATATAAATAATAGGGATGATCAAGGGAATTAAGGAAAAAAGTTTATCGCTCAAGGATAGTGAATTTCTTACATTTTTTCCCGTCATGTCAAGGTTACTCTACGACTGATAGATGTTTCAAGTAGCTTCATTATCATTGATATTTCATTTTAAACATTAAAACAATCCAGTATCTGTTTGTGTCTCTATTGCCCACTCTTAGTTTTGGATCATAGCACCCTCCGTAGCGTCCCCATTAATTTGCATTGGCCTATTGTATTGTTACCATTATTTCAGTGTATTATTGTTATTACTATTGTCATTATTATTATCATTATTAACATTATTATTATTTAGGGGAGAGGAGAGAGTAGAATTATAATATGGGGATGATCAACCAAGGGAGGTGGAAATGTTAATTTGTTAAGGATTGTAAAAATCTGTTTCCCCCATTTTTCTACTCTTGATAAAAACCTTTTCTGAAGACAGTCCTGCGCAAACTGTCCATAGCAAAACTGCTTCACTGCACTGACATACGTAATCTTGTGCTGAGCAGGACTACTTTATAATTAGACCCCTGGTCTTTTTGTTGCCATTGTGCTGAGAGAAATAAAATATTTTGTCTACATTCGCTCTCTTCTTTTTGTTTTTATCACCAAACCTTGGTTTGATAGATCACAAAACCACCCGTTTATCTGCTTCAGACTGTACATTATTGTTATTATTATTATTATTATTAATATTATTATTATTATTATTACTATATTGTCATTGTAAGCATCTTCATTATTGGGGGATCTCGAGGGGAGATCATAGTCATTAGACACCCGTGCGAATCCATTGGTCTCAGGGCCTCGTATTTTTTTCTTTAATATTTCTTTTCTCACGTTATGGGAGAAAGAAGAATATTTTTATCGTCATTTGCTCCCTCTTTTTTATTTTTATCACCAAAACTTGGTTTGATGCATAGAACCACACATTTGATGTCCACTTGTAACTTCAAAAATTGGCGGTCAGCAAAGCGAGGGTTTCCCCCGCGTCCGCTCGTCTCATGAATATTCATGTTTACAGCAGCCATGCAGTAAACGAATGAACAGCGGTGCGTGTACTCTGATATGGAAGGGTACGATCGGCAAGGACAAAATTTAAGTGGATATTTAGCCGTCCTGAACAGTCTGAGTGCAATGATACCCGACTTGAGAGCAACTAAATGACGTACCTGAGCTGCATAGTATCTTGCAGTTGTGCAAAATACAATAAAATAACAGCATTCGTTGTTTTCATTTGGGCACGCCAATGGCGAACGTCGCTGTACGTAAATGCCCTTGTAAGACAGCGCCGTGTATTATGTATTATACCATATGAGAGTCCATATCACGCGCACGCAGATAGTGTTTCGTACGATCGTGTAACCATCGTCAATACACGCACAGACGCAGGCCACACACTGGCATGCCGACTCACCCAAGAGTACTGTACATTGTGTGCGTGCGTGTTCGCAGGAATATGACAGAGATTTCGCTGCACGCCATCATCTTTTTGACTTTAGTATCCCCATTGTCTCTGCAAGCTAAAAGATGGACGATCGTGAAAGCAGGAGTCCAGCGCAGGATCGGTGAATATTAAAACGCTCGGCTCTGACGTCACGCACAAAAATGCATTATGCATCTATCTAATTAATTTTTCTTTTTCGTCCTCGACGTCGACACGGAGGCGGAGCGGGGACGAAACCCGCGCCATTCGATGCAGGATACTCTCCCGCGGCCGACGGCACCGGTCGCAGCTGCCCGGAGCCGACGGCTCGGGAGGAGATAGACAATCCAGCAACGCCGGAATAAAACAGGAAATACATAAGGCCGCGACAACAACAACAACTTCGCCTATTATATATATAGACTAGCAGCACCCGTGGAAATCCACGGGTCTGAGGGGTTTTATTTTTTTCCTCATAATTATATACGATTTTGCACATTTTTATTGATGAAATAAAAAGAAAAGTTTTCTGGTTCTTTCGTTACTTGTGCACATGCTCTCTTCTACCCATGACCATCCGCCCCTCCCCCCCCCCCCCCCCACACACACACAATTCGATCCCCGCAAAAAAAAAAACCAACAACAACAACAACAACAACAACAAACAAAAGCCAACAAACATTCAGGGAAAAATTACCAAAAACGCTTATGAGATTCTCCGAAAGTTCTGCCCACAGATTTTCACATCGGAACGGGGAGATACCCTTTTGATATTTATCACCCCCTGCTCTTGCCCTCATGCAGGAATCAATGGCTGGTCTGTTAAGGCCTCCCATTTTTTTATTTTTACTTCTTTTCCCACGTTATGATAGAAGAATGAAATATTTTTGTTTTCATTTGCTCCCTCCTATATGTTTTTATCACCAAAAACTTGGTTTGATAGATCATAGAACCATCCGTTTATCTGCTTCACACTGTGCATCACCATTATTACTATTATCCTCATATTATCATTCTTAAGATTATTATTATTATTATTATTGTTATTATTATTGATATTTGGGGGGATCATAGTCATTAGGTTTTTTTAAGTATCAAGGCACCCGTGGGATTTTTTTCTTTAATATTTCTTCACCCACGTTATGAGAGGGTCTAATACACGAAGAATATTTTCATCTTCTATTGCTCCCTCATTTCTGTTTTTATCATCAAAACTGGGTTTGATGGATCATAGAACCACCCGTTTATTTCATTGTTACTGTTCAGTGATATTATTGTTTTTATTATTATTATTATTATTATTACTATAACATAACAACTATTTAGGGGAGAAGAGATCGAGAGTAGAGTCATAATATAGGAATGAAACAAAGAAGGCGGAAGTGCTAATTTGTTAAGAATTGTAAAAATAAGTTTTCCCCATTTTTATGCTCTTGATAAAAAGCTTTTTTGAAGAAAACCATGCGGAAACTGTAAAAAAAAGAGAAAAAAAAGAAACTACTTCACTGCACTAACATACGTAATATTGTGCTACTTCATAGACCCCCTAGTGTTTTTGTTGTTATTGTCCTGACAGAAAATAAAATATTTTCGTCTTCATTTGTTCGATCCCTCCTTTTGCTGACAAAAAAAGAAGCTTGGTTTGATAGATCAAAGAACCACCCGTTTATCTGCTTCAGACTGTACACTTTTATTATTATTATTATTACGATCATTACATTATTATTATCAATAATAATGATATTTTTATCATTATTATCATTATATTATTATTATTATTATTTTGTTATTATTATTATTATTATTACATTATTATTATTTGGGGAGAGGGAGTTAGTCATCAGGTTTTAATAAGAATTAGGCACCCGTGGGAATCCATGGGTCTCAGGGCCTCGTATTTTTTCTTTAATACTTCTTTTCCCACGTTATGGGAAAAAGAAGAATATTTTTGTCTTCATTTGCTCCCTCTTTTTTATTTCAATCACCAAAACTTGGTTTGACGGACTATAGAACCACCCATTTAATTTCCACTCGTAACTTCAAAATAGGCGGTCGACAAAGCGAGGTTTTCCCTTACGTCCGCACGTGTCTTATGAATATTCATGTTTACAGCAGCCATGCAATAAACGAATGGACAGCGGCGCGTGTAATCTGAAATGGAAGGGCACGATCGGCGAGGATGAAAATTTAAGTGGATATTTAGCCGTCCTAAACAGTCTGACTACAATGATACCCGACGTGAGAGTAAACTAAATGACATACCTGAGCTGCATAGTATCCTGCAGTTGTGCAAAATACAATAAAATAACAGCATTCGTTGTTTTCGTTTCGGCATGCACGCCAATGGCGAACTGTACGTAAATGCCCTTGTATGTCCGCGCCGTGTATTACCATATGAGAGCCCGCACGGAGATAGTGTTTCGTGTACCATCGTCAATACATACACAGGCGCAGGCTATCTGTTATGGAAGGGCACGATCGGCAAGGACAACATTTAAGTGGATATTTAGCCGTCGAGATCACTGCTAAACAGTCTGAGTACAATCCCCGACTTAAGAGTAAACTGAATGACGTAGTTTAGCTGCACATGATCCTGTACATAGTTTCGCGAAATAAAATACGGCATTCGTAGCTTCCCGTGTACCGAGAACGCATCATGATATGCAATGCAACACAGCGACAGGCTCAATGCACACGCACCAAAAATCTTCGCGATATATTGCCCGTACCCATAGTGCGTGTATCATGTCTCCGCGAACGATCAGCTTGGCGAGCGAGAATGCTCACTGTGCTACAATACCACAGATTGTATAGAGTTCTGTGTGTCGTGCGACCTGAGCCTGCGAGCTGGCGCGAGCTGTATATAACCCGTATACATCGTGTTCGTGTGTGTGCGTCCAAGAACGACGATAGAGCTTTCGCCACGCACTGACGCGGGATACCATCGCGCAAAAGCTGCACGTCGGTGTTTGTCTTTTGTTTTTCTTTGTTTTTTGTACCGCTCTCGACGTCGACACGGAGGAGGAGCGCGGACGAAACCCGGCCCACTCGATAGAAGAGACCCTCCCGCTGCCGACGGCACCGGTCCGGGGGGCCCGGAGCCGGCGGCTGCGGAGGAGATAGCTCCACAAAATAAAGCACGGGAAGGCACGGGGCCATCCTTACGCGATTACTTTATATAACTAGCAGCACCCGTGGAAATCCACGGGTCTGAGGGGTTTTATTTTTTTTTCCTCATAATTATATACGATTTTGCACATTTTTATTGATGAAATAAAAAAAAAGTTTTCTGGTTCTTTCGTTACTTGTGCACATGCTCTCTTCTACCCATGACCATCCGCCCCCTCCCCCCCCCCCCCACACACACACAATTCGATCCCCGCAAAAAAAAAGAAAAAAAAAAACCCAACAACAACAACAAACAAAAGCCAACAAACATTCAGGGAAAAATTACCAAAAACGCTTTTGAGATTCTCCGAAAGTTCTGCCCACAGATTTTCACGTCGGAACGGGGAGATACCCTTTTGATATTTACCACCCCCTGCTCTTGCCCTCATGCAGGAATCAACGGCTGGTCTGTTAAGGCCTCCCATTTTTTTTTATTTTTACTTCTTTTCCCACGTTATGATAGAAGAATTAAATATTTTTGTCTTCATTTGCTCCCTCCTATATGTTTTTATCACCAAAAACTTGGTTTGATAGATCATAGAACCATCCGTTTATCTGCTTCACACTGTGCATCACCATTATTATCATTATCATCATATTATCATTCTTAAGATTATTATTATTATTATTATTATTATTATTGATATTTGGGGGATCATAGTCATTAGGTTTTTTTAAGTATGAAGGCACCCTTGGGATTTTTTTCTTTTATATTTCTTCACCCACGTTATGAGAGAACATATAATACACGAAGAATATTTTCATCTTCTATTGCTCCCTCATTTCTGTTTTTATCATCAAAACTGGGTTTGATGGATCATAGAACCACCCGTTTATTTCATTGTTACTGTTCATTGATATTATTGTTTTTATTATTATTATTATTATTATTACTATAACATAACAACTATTTAGGGGAGAAGAGATCGAGAGTAGAGTCATAATATAGGAAAGAAACAAAAGAGGCGGAAGTGCTAATTTGTTAAGAATTGTAAAAATAAGTTTTCCCCATTTTTCTGCTCTTGATAAAAAGCTTTTTTGAAGAAAATCATGCGCAAACTGTAAAAAAGAAAAAGAAAAAAAAGAAACTACTTCACTGCACTAACATACGTAATATTGTGCTACTTCATAGACCCCTAGTGTTTTTGTTGTTATTGTGCTGACAGAAAATAAAATATTTTCGTCTTCATTTGTTCGATCCCTCCTTTTGCTTACAAAAAAAAAGAAGCTTGGTTTGATAGATCAAAGAACCACCCGTTTATCTGCTTCAGACTGTACACTTTTATTATTATTATTATTACGATTATTACATTATCATCAATAATAATATTTTTATCATTATTATCATTATATTATTATTATTTTGTTATTATTATTATTATTATTACATTATTATTATTTGGGGAGAGGGAGTTAGTCATGAGGTTTTAATAAGAATTAGGCACCCGTGGGAATCCATGGGTCTCAGGGCCTCGTATTTTTTCTTTAATACTTCTTTTCCCACGTTATGGGAAAAAGAAGAATATTTTTGTCTTCATTTGCTCCCTCTTTTTTTATTTCAATCACCAAAACTTGGTTTGACGGACTATAGAACCACCCATTTAATTTCCACTTGTAACTTCAAAATAGGCGGTCGACAAAGCGAGGTTTTCCCTTACGTCCGCACGTGTCTCATGAATATTCATGTTTACAGCAGCCATGCAATAAACGAATGGACAGCGGCGCGTGTAATCTGAAATGGAAGGGCACGATCGGCGAGGATGAAAATTTAAGTGGATATTTAGCCGTCCTAAACAGTCCGACTACAATGATACCCGACGTGAGAGTAAACTAAATGACATACCTGAGCTGCATAGTATCGTGCAGTTGTGCAAAATACAATAAAATAACAGCATTCGTTGTTTTCGTTTCGGCACGCCAATGGCGAACTGTACGTAAATGCCCTCGTATGTCCGCGCCGTGTATTACCATATGAGAGCCCGGACGGAGATAGTGTTTCGTGTACCATCGTCAATACATACACAGGCGCAGGCTACTAATCTGTTATGGAAGGGCACGATCGGCAAGGACAACATTTAAGTAGATATTTAGCCGTCGAGATCACTGCTAAACAGTCTGAGTACAATCCCCGACTTAAGAGTAAACTGAATGACGTAGTTTAGCTGCACATATGATCCTGTGCATAGTTTCGCGAAATAAAATACGGCATTCGTAGCTTCCCGTGTACCGAGAACGCATCATGATATGCAATGCAACACAGCGATAGGCTCAATGCACACACACCAAAAATCTTCGCGATATATTGCCCGTACCCATAGTGCGTGTATCATGTCTCCGCGAACGATCAGCTTGGCGAGCGAGAATGCTCACTGTGCTACCACAGATTGTATAGAGTTCTGTGTGTCTTGCGACCTGAGCCTGCGACCTGGCGCGAGCTGTATATAACCCGTATGATGATTATAGAGCTTTCGCCACGCACCGACGCGGGATACCATCGCGCAAAAGCTGCACGTCGGTGTTTGTCTTTTGTTTTTCCTTGTTTTTTGTACCGCTCTCGACGTCGACACGGAGGAGGAGCGCGGACGAAACCCGGCCCACTCGATAGAAGAGACCCTCCCGCTGCCGACGGCACCGGTCCGGGGGGCCCGGAGCCGGCGGCTCCGGAGGAGATAGCTCCACAAAATAAAGCACGGGAAGGCACGGGGCCATCCTTACGCGATTACTATATATAACTAGCAGCACCCGTGGAAATCCACGGGTCTGAGGGGTTTTATTTTTTTTTTTTTGCTCATAGATACGATTTTGTACATTTTTATTGATGAAATAAAAAGAAATTTTTTCTTATTCTTTCGTTACTTGTGCTCGATCTCTTCTACCCATGACCACCACCACCCCCCCCCCACACACACACACACATTTCCATCCCCGCAGAAAAAACAACAACAAACAAACAAAACAAAACAAAACCCCAAAACAAACATTCATGGAAAAATCACCAAAAACGCTTATGAGATTCTCCGGAAGTTCTGCCCAGATTCTTCCCGTCGGAATGGGGAGATACTATTGACACTATGACGTTGATATTAATTATACCCCCTGCTCTTGCATCGATGCAGGCACCCGAGGAAATCCACGGCTGGTCTCAAGGCCGAGCATTTTTTTTTTTCATTCCTATCTCTTTTCCAACGTTATGAGAGAAAAATGTAATATTTTTGATCGTCTTCAATTACTCCCTCCTTTTTGTTTTTAATCACCAAAACTTGGTTTGATAGATCATAGACCCACCCGTTTATCTGCTTCAGATTAAACATCATTATTATTATCATATTATTATTCTCATTAGGCCCCTATTGTTATATTGCTAATATAATCATTATTGTTATTTGTGGAGTGGGATCATAGCCATTAGGTTTTATAAGTATTAGGCACCCGAGGGAATCCACGGGTCTCAGGGCTTCGTATTTTTCCTTTGATATTTCTTCAACCACGTTATGAGAGAAGAAATACACAAAGAATATTTTCGTCTTCATTTGATCCCTCATTTCTGTTTTCATAACCAAAACTTGGTTTGATGGATCTAGAACCACCCGTTTATCTCATTGATACTGTTCATTGTTTTTATTAGCATAATAATTAGCATTATTATTATTATTATTATCATTATTATTATTATTATTATTATTGTTATTTTGTGGGAGGGGAGATCATAGTCATTCGGTTTTATTATTATTTTATATTATTCATTGACATGGGGATGAATCAAGGGAATTAAGGAAAATAGTTAATCGGTCAAGGCTAACGTGAATATCTTTTTTTCCGTCATGTCAAGGTTACTCTACGACTGGTAGACGTTTCAAATAGCTTCATTATCATTGCTATTTCATTTTAAACATCAAAACAATCCAATACCTGTTTGTGTCTCTTTCGCCCACTCTTAAGTTATGGATCATAGCACCCCCTCCCCATTTATTTGCATTGGCCTATTGTATTATTATCATTATTTCAGTGTATTATTGTTATCGTTATTATCATTATTATTATTACTAACATTATTATTATTATTTAGGTGATATTTAGGGGAGAGGAGAGAGTAGAGTCATAATATAGGGATGATCAACCAAGGAAGGCGGAAATGTTAAGAATTGTAAAAATCTGTTTCCCCCATTTTTCTGCTCTTGATAAAAAGCATTTCTGAAGACAGCCCTGCGCAAACTGTCAAAAACTGCTTCACTGCACTAACATACGTAATCTTGTGCTGGGTAGGACTACTTCATATATAGACCCCTAGTGTTTTTGTTACTATTGTGCTGAGAGAAATTAAATATTTTCGTCTTCGTTTGCTCTCTTCTTTTTGTTTTTATCACCAAACCTTGGTTTGATGGATCATAGAACCACCCGTTTATCTGCTTCAGACTGTACATTTTTATTATCATTATTATCATAATCATTAATGTCCTTCTTCTTCTGCTTCAGACTGTACATTATCATCATTATTGTTGTTATTAGTATTATAACTATCACTATTATTATTATTATTATTATATTATTCTTATAATCATTGTTATATTTGGGGAGGGGGAGATCATGGTCATTAGATTTAATAAGTAGGCACCCGTGGTAATCCATGGGTCTCAGGGCCTCGTATTTTTTCTTTAATATTTCTTTTCCCACGTTATGGGAGAAAGAAGAATATTTTTGTCGTCAGTTGCTCCCTCTTTTTTATTTTTATCACCAAAACTTGGTTTGATGCACCATAGAACCACACATTTGATGTCCACTTGTAACTTCAAAAATTGGCGGTCAGCAAAGCGAGGGTTTCCCCCGCGTCCGCTCGTCTCATGAATATTCATGTTTACAGCAGCCATGCAGTAAACGAATGAACAGCGGCGCGTGTACTCTGATATGGAAGGGTACGATCGGCAAGGACAAAATTTAAGTGGATATTTAGCCGTCCTGAACAGTCTGAGTACAATGATACCCGACTTGAGAGTAAACTAAATGATGGAACTGAGCTGCATAATATCCTGCAGTTGTGCAAAATACAATAAAATAACAGCATTCGTTGTTTTCATTTGGGCACGCCAATGGCGAACGTCACTATACGTAAATGCCCTTGTATGCTGACCGCGCCGTGTATACCATATGAGAGTCCATATCACGGGCACGCAGATAGTGTTTCGTGTAACCATCGTCAATACATACACAGGCGCAGGCCACACACTGGCATACCGTACCCACCCGAGAGTACATCACAGAACTCTGAGTTCTGTGGAGTACATTGTGTGCGTGCGTGCGTGTCCGCCGGAAGATGTCAGAGACTTCGCTGCACCCATCATCTTTAGTATCCCACTGTCTCTGCAAGCTAAAAGATGGACGATCGAGAAAGCAGGAGTCCAGCGCAGGATCGGTGAATATTAAAACGCTCAGCTCTTTCGTCACGCACAAAAATGCATTATGCATCTATCTAATTAATTTTTCTTTTTCGTCCTCGACGTCGACACGGAGGCGGAGCGGGGACGAAACCCGCGCCATTCGATGCAGGATACTCTCCCGCGGCCGACGGCACCGGTCGCAGCTGCCCGGAGCCGACGGCTCGGGAGGAGATAGACAATCCAGCAACGCCGGAATAAAACAGGAAATACATAAGGCCGCGACAACAACAACAACTTCGCCTATTATATATATAGATAATAGCAGCACCCGTGGAAATCCACGGGTCTGAGTGCCTTTATTTTTTTTTTCCTCTCATATATATGATTTTGCACATTTTTATTGATGAAATAAAAAGAAAAGTTTTTTCATTCTTTCGTTACTTGTGCTCTCTTCTACCCATGACCACAAATTATAATCATTGATTAAGGCCTATATGATTATGATTGTGATTATTATTATTATTATCATTATTATTATTTTGAGGGTGGGGAGATCATAATCATTCGGTTTCATTATTATTTTATATAATTCTTTGACATGGGGATGACTCAAGGGAATTAAGAAGAAAAAGTTTATCGGTCAAGGATAGTGAATCTTTTTGTGCGTCATGTCAAGGTTACTCTCAAGGTTACTTATTTCAAATAGCGTTGTTTTCATTTGGGCACGCCAATGCCAATGGCGAACGTCACCGTACGTAAATGCCCTTGTATGACCGCGCCGTGTCTTATACCATATGAGAGTCCATATCACGCGCAAGCAGATAGTGTTTCGTGTAACCATCGTCAATACATACACAGGCGCAGGCCACACACTGGCATACCGTACCTCTTATATACGATTTGAACATCTTTATTGACGAAATAAAAAGAAAAGTTTTCTCATTTTTTCGTTACTTGTCCTCTCTTCTAACCATGACCACCACCATCCCCCCCCCCCCCCCCACACACACACACAAATTACCAAAAACGCCTATGAGATTCTCCGAAAGTTCTGCCCACAGATTCTTCCAGTCTGAACGGGGATATACTATTGACACTATGATTTTGATATTATTTATACCCCGTGCTCTTGCATCCATGCAGGCACCCGAGGGAATCCACAGCTGGTCTCAAGACCTCGCTTTTCAAACGTTATGAGAGAAAATATAGTATTTTCGCCTTCAATTGCTCCCTCCTTTTTGTTTGTAATCACCAAAACTTGGTTTGATAGATCATAGAACCATCCGTTTATCTGCTTTAGACTATAGGCCTACATCATCATTATTATTATTATCATATTATTATTCTTATTAGGCCCCTATTGTTATATTGTTATTATGATTATTATTGTTATTTCGGGAGGGGGATCATAGTCATTAGGTTTTATAAGTATTAGGCACCCATGGGAATTCACGGGTCTCAGGGCTTTGTTTTTTTCTTTAATATTTCTTCAACCACGTTTTGAGAGATGAAATACACAAAGAATATTTGTCTTCATTTTCTCCCTCATTTCTGTTTTCATAATCAAAACTTGGTTTTGGATCTAGAACAACCCGTTTATCTCATTGATACTGTTAATTGTTTTTATTGTCTTTATAATTATTATTATTATTACTATTACTATTATCATCAAAAATGTAATTGTAATTTTGTGGAAGGGGAGATCACAGTCATTCGGTTTTATTATTATTTTATATAATTCATTGACATGGGGATGAATCACTTGAATTAAGGACAAAAGTTTATCGGTCAAGGATAGTAAATCTTTTTTTCCCGTCATGTCAAGGTTACTCTACGACAGATAGACGTTTCAAATAGCTTCATTATCATTGACATTTCATTTTAAACATTAAAGCAATCCAGTACCTGTTTGTGTCTTTTCCGCCCACTCTTAGTTATGGATCATAGCACCCCTTCCCCATTCATTTGCATTGGCCCATTGTATTGTTATCATTATTTCAGTGTATTATTGTTATTGTTATTATCGCTATTATTATTACTAACATTATTATTGTTTAGGAGAGAGGAGAGAGTAGAGTCATAATATAGGGATGATCAACACAGGGAGGCGGAAATGTTAGTTTGTCAAGAATTGTAAAAATGTTTCCCCCTTTTTCTGCTCTTGATAAAAAGCTTTTCTGAAGACAGTCCTGCGCAAGCTGTCCAAAAAACTGCTTCACTGCACCAACATACGTAATCTTGTGCTGAGCAGGACTACCCAAGTTGTGTTTTTGTTGCTATTGTGCTGAGAGAACTAAAATATTTTCGTCTTCATTTCCTCTCTTCTTTTTGTTTCTATCACCAAACCTTGGTTTGATAGATCATAGAACCACCCGTTTATCTGCTTCAGACTGTACATTATTATTATTATTATTATTATTATTATTATTATTATCATTATTATTATTATTATTATTATTATTATTATATTATCATTATCATTATTATTATTATTATTATTATTATTATCATTGTTATTATATTGTCATTATAATAATCATTATTATTTAGGGAGGGGGAGATCATAGTCACTTGGTTTAATAAGTAGGCACCCGTGGGAATCCATGGGTCTCATGGCCTCGTATATTTTTCTTTAATTCTTTTTCCCACGTTATGGGAGAAAGAAGAATATTTTTGTCTTCATTTGCTCCCTCTTTATATTTTTATCACCAAAACTTGGTTTGATGGACAATAGAATCACCCATTTTATTTCCACTTGTAAATTCAAAAATAGGCGGTCGGCAAAGCGAGGGTTTCCTCTACGTCCGCTCATCTTATGAATAGTCATGTTTACAGCAGTTTTGCAGTAAACGAATGGACAGCGGCGCTTGTAATCTGATATGGAAAGTGGATATTTAGCCGTCTTAAACAGTCAGAGTACAATGATACCCGACTTGAGAGTAAACTAAATGACGTACCTGAGCTGCATAGTATCCTGCAGTTGTGCAAAATACAATAAAATAACAGCATTCGTTGTTTTTTTCAACAATCGTCAATGGCGAACGTCACTGACACTGCACGTGAAGTGCCGTTGTATGACGATCGCGCCGCCATAATGAGAGTCCATAATATTACGCTCACGGAGGTGTTTCGTGTAGTGTGACCATCGTCAATACATACACAGGCGCACGCCACACACTGGCATACCGTACCCGAGAGTATACATCACAGAACTCTACACACACTCTGTGTGTAGAGTTCTGTGGATCGGAGTACATTGTGTATGTGCGTGCGTGTCCGCCGGAAGATGTCAGAGATTTCGCTGCATCCCATCATCTTTGGTATCCCACTGTCTCTGCAAGCTAAAAGATGCACTATCGAGCAAGTAGGAGTCCAGCGCAGGATCGGTGAATATTAAAACGCTCGGCTCTTTCGTCACGCACAAAAATGCATTATGCATCTATCTAATTAATTTTTCTTTTTCGTCCTCGACGTCGACACGGAGGCGGAGCGGGGACGAAACCCGCGCCATTCGATGCAGGATACTCTCCCGCGGCCGACGGCACCGGTCGCAGCTGCCCGGAGCCGACGGCTCGGGAGGAGATAGACAATCCAGCAACGCCGGAATAAAACAGGAAATACATAAGGCCGCGACAACAACAACAACTTCGCCTATTATATATATAGACTAGCAGCACCCGTGGAAATCCACGGGTCTGAGGGGTTTTATTTTTATTTTCCTCATAATTATATACGATTTTGCACATTTTTATTGATGAAATAAAAAAAAAAAAGTTTTCTGGTTCTTTCGTTACTTGTGCACATGCTCTCTTCTACCCATGACCATCCGCCCCCTCTCCCCCCCCCCCCCACACACACACAATTCGATCCCCGCAAAAAAAAAAAAAAGAAAAAAAAACCAACAACAACAACAAACAAAAGCCAACAAACATTCAGGGAAAAATTACCAAAAACGCTTATGAGATTCTCCGAAAGTTCTGCCCACAGATTTTCACGTCGGAACGGGGAGATACCCTTTTGATATTTACCACCCCCTGCTCTTGCCCTCATGCAGGAATCAACGGCTGGTCTGTTAAGGCCTCCCATTTTTTTTTATTTTTACTTCTTTTCCCACGTTATGATAGAAGAATTAAATATTTTTGTCTTCATTTGCTCCCTCCTATATGTTTTTATCACCAAAAACTTGGTTTGATAGATCATAGAACCATCCGTTTATCTGCTTCACACTGTGCATCACCATTATTATCATTATCATCATATTATCATTCTTAAGATTATTATTATTATTATTATTATTATTATTATTGATATTTGGGGGATCATAGTCATTAGGTTTTTTTAAGTATTAAGGCACCCGTGGGATGTTTTTCTTTTATATTTCTTCACCCACGTTATGAGAGAACATATAATACACGAAGAATATTTTCATCTTCTATTGCTCCCTCATTTCTGTTTTTATCATCAAAACTGGGTTTGATGGATCATAGAACCACCCGTTTATTTCATTGTTACTGTTCATTGATATTATTGTTTTTATTATAATTATTATTATTATTATTACTATAACATAACAACTATTTAGGGGAGAAATGATCGAGAGTAGAGTCATAATATAGGAAAGAAACAAAAGAGGCGGAAGTGCTAATTTGTTAAGAATTGTAAAAATAAGTTTTCCCCATTTTTCTGCTCTTGATAAAAAGCTTTTTTGAAGAAAATCATGCGCAAACCGTAAAAAAAAAGAAAAAAAAGAAACTACTTCACTGCACTAACATACGTAATATTGTGCTACTTCATAGACCCCTAGTGTTTTTGTTGTTATTGTGCTGACAGAAAATAAAATATTTTCGTCTTCATTTGTTCGATCCCTCCTTTTGCTTACAAAAAAAAAGAAGCTTGGTTTGATAGATCAAAGAACCACCCGTTTATCTGCTTCAGACTGTACACTTTTATTATTATTATTATTACGATTATTACATTATCATCAATAATAATATTTTTATCATTATTATCATTATATTATTATTATTTTGTTATTATTATTATTATTATTACATTATTATTATTTGGGGAGAGGGAGTTAGTCATGAGGTTTTAATAAGAATTAGGCACCCGTGGGAATCCATGGGTCTCAGGGCCTCGTATTTTTTCTTTAATACTTCTTTTCCCACGTTATGGGAAAAAGAAGAATATTTTTGTCTTCATTTGCTCCCTCTTTTTTTATTTCAATCACCAAAACTTGGTTTGACGGACTATAGAACCACCCATTTAATTTCCACTTGTAACTTCAAAATAGGCGGTCGACAAAGCGAGGTTTTCCCTTACGTCCGCACGTGTCTCATGAATATTCATGTTTACAGCAGCCATGCAATAAACGAATGGACAGCGGCGCGTGTAATCTGAAATGGAAGGGCACGATCGGCGAGGATGAAAATTTAAGTGGATATTTAGCCGTCCTAAACAGTCCGACTACAATGATACCCGACGTGAGAGTAAACTAAATGACATACCTGAGCTGCATAGTATCGTGCAGTTGTGCAAAATACAATAAAATAACAGCATTCGTTGTTTTCGTTTCGGCACGCCAATGGCGAACTGTACGTAAATGCCCTCGTATGTCCGCGCCGTGTATTACCATATGAGAGCCCGGACGGAGATAGTGTTTCGTGTACCATCGTCAATACATACACAGGCGCAGGCTACTAATCTGTTATGGAAGGGCACGATCGGCAAGGACAACATTTAAGTGGATATTTAGCCGTCGAGATCACTGCTAAACAGTCTGAGTACAATCCCCGACTTAAGAGTAAACTGAATGACGTAGTTTAGCTGCACATGATCCTGTACATAGTTTCGCGAAATAAAATACGGCATTCGTAGCTTCCCGTGTACCGAGAACGCATCATGATATGCAATGCAACACAGCGATAGGCTCAATGCACACACACCAAAAATCTTCGCGATATATTGCCCGTACCCATAGTGCGTGTATCATGTCTCCGCGAACGATCAGCTTGGCGAGCGAGAATGCTCACTGTGCTACCACAGATTGTATAGAGTTCTGTGTGTCGTGCGACCTGAGCCTGCGAGCTGGCGCGAGCTGTATATAACCCGTATACATCGTGTTCGTGTGTGTGCGTCCAAGAACGATGATAGAGCTTTCGCCACGCACTGACGCGGGATACCATCGCGCAAAAGCTGCACGTCGGCGTTTGTCTTTTGTTTTTCTTTGTTTTTTGTACCGCTCTCGACGTCGACACGGAGGAGGAGCGCGGACGAAACCCGGCCCACTCGATAGAAGAGACCCTCCCGCTGCCGACGGCACCGGTCCGGGGGGCCCGGAGCCGGCGGCTTCGGAGGAGATAGCTCCACAAAATAAAGCACGGGAAGGCACGGGGCCATCCTTACGCGATTACTATATATAAATAATATATATATATATATATAAAAACCCTCAAAAAAGGTCCTGCAATTCCAGTTTGATGCATAATATTTCTCTTAGATTTACATCATTTTATTTGATTGTAACATTGCAAGAAAGCCTGAATAGTTATCTTTACAATGACAACTCATTTATTTACATTAGCTCCAATGCATTCCTGGAATGCCACAGTACGACTAATGCAAATGTATATATTCCACGCCAACTTTGTTTTTGTTTTGTTTTTTTCTTTTCTCATATGCCTGTTAGCCATCATGTCTGGTTCCTCATCCTCATCCCTATACTACTTTTACTCATACTCATACCCTTACTCCTGGGCACTGCTACCTCGGACGAAGCGGGCATCGGGGCCTCCGTCGCCTTCACAGAACCGCCTCGTTGCTGGTGTCTTATACACTGTCGTAGTACCAACTGTAGATGTCTAATGCAATGACTAATTTTACCAAATGTAGCGAAGTAACCGATTTGTATTGTACAAATTATTTACAACAAAAAAAAAAAAAAAGAAAAATTGCAAAATGAAAATAAACTTAGCAGGAGATGAATGGGTCTACTTCCTCTTCCTTGTGGAAACTGTGAACAGAATATCTTCACCTTTGGCTTTGCCTTCGTCCTTTAACCCCGGTAAATGTTAAATTCATCCGTTCATCATCAGAAGAAGAAGAGGAAGACATAGTCGGCTGCGGGATGAGATCCTTGCCTCCCTTCTGTGACTTATTGTATTTTATTGGCATAATGCTGAATTTGATTTGTAGGCTAAAAGTCTACACGTTGCAACCTGTTGACTTTTCCTACTGTGTCTTGACCACAAAATGTCCGCAGCGTCTTCGCGCACTCGCTAGAGAGATCCGCATCGGGTCCGCGCTATATCCTGAAATATTCCGGATGACTACAATTCGCCTTCCGATTGACGGATTTGCTACGATTTGCGGTCCGCGTCTTGGCAGCGCCATGCAGACCCCAGTTTTAAGGGTCCAGCTGGCAAGTACCTCGTGAGATAGAAGTATCTAAAACTGTGTAGCGCCATCTTTTGACATAACATGCTAATAAGCCAGTTCGTAATTAGCTCATGTACACATTAGGCGTTTTCACATCAGCCTGATGTTTCGAAATAGCGCGCTATTTTCTGACTTGGGAAACTAACCCGATCACGAAATAGCGCGCTATTTGATAATGTAAATACAAATTAACGCGCTAAATGATCGGGAAAATTTCGTGAGTCCAACTCGGGAAATTTCCGAAATAGCAGGATAATCAATGCGAACTAGCGTGCTATTTGATTATGTTCGGGCTGATGTGAATAGGAAATGACATAGCACGCTAATTTGGGATCGCGAAAAATATCTCGAGCTTGGATTTTTATCGGGCTGATGTGAAAACGCCTAGTGATACAAATTACCTTTCTTTTTTTCTCTCAGTTGGTTTGGCACTTCACTCGTTTTCAAAGCAGCATAATGCATAAGCTCAGAAGCGGATCTAGAGGGGGGGGGGGAGGGTTGGGGGGTTGCAACCCCCCCCCCCAAAAAAAAAAAAAAAAAATAATAATAATAATAATAATAATAAAAAATCCGGGGACCATTTTTTTTTATCTTATCTTTTTTTTTTAACTTGTAATTTTATTTTTTTCTATTTATGGCAATGACCTCTATACCAAACATAGTGGTGTTTTAGATGCAAGAAAACGCCATTTTCACACACAGATTTTCAAAATTTCTCCCTACTGTGGGAGGGGGGACACCCCCATCCCACACCCTCCCCCCTCGCTCGCTCCGCTCGCTCGGGCTCGGTCGCTACGCTCCCTCGCATACCCCAACCCCCTCCTTTATAAAAAGCTAGATCCGCCCCTGAAGCTTGCCCGACGTAACAATTTAATGGAATTTATGTTCAAACAAAGAATGAACTTGCGTTTAGATCACGTGATCAGAATACTCCATCAGTTCACAATTTAGCAGGCATCCATTCCATTGTTTTGTATTGAATGCAATAACAGCCTATATCCTGTTATACTGCGAAATACCATTCTTGCTGTCAGGTGAATGTACTGGCAAGCACCATATAGATAAGGATCACATGAATAATCATCGCGTCACAGATGCTTATCTCAGTGAATTTACAAACCAAAATGCCTGTTGGTACAAATGACCTTTTTTTTCTGCTCCTGCGCTCAGTGGAATTACGAACTGGTCTGCTAGTATTTGGCTCCTATGCGTTAAATTGAACAATCATAACACCAAAGAAAATTGTTAAAAACGAGTTGGATATAGTGATTTGACATATTAATATTCTTAGTGATGATTAGTTGAAAGTTGTGCAAAAGAAACTGATGAGTTCATACAGTTGAAATTAGCGTTATGCATGCTTTCACTCATCAAAGAGCAAAGAGAAGTCCATTTCCATTCCAACATTTTCAAACAAATAAGATGTCTCACCCTTCAAGTAATGCAAACGAGAATGACAAACATTCACACACGTCAGAATGTATTCTTGCATTTTGTCGTGTATTATGTCCAGCCCATCTGAAATAGGGCATTGCTACTGCATGTAAGCTTGCACTTAATCGAATCTCTTGTACCCGACAACTTGGACCATGTCCTATCACTTGCATGACACATTACTAATATGACTCTGAAATTGCTTGATATTATGTTATTATGTGGGGCATATATATATATATATATATATATATATATATATATATAGTTATATATATATATATATATATATATATATATATATATATATATATATGTATATATATATATATATATATATGTGCGTTATAGTGTTATAGTGTGTTTTATTCATTTGCCACACCCCTTAACAAAGAACGAACGTCCGTTTGGGGGTCCTTGTTCTCATCACTTCACGACAAGGGAAATTACAACTGCACAATATCATTACCTACACATTATACAGATGTTTGACAGTAACCATGAAACCGAACAAATTATTTCTGTATTGCCCACAGTAACGCATATGAATTTATCATTTTCAATTCAATTCAATTCAATTCAAAGGTTTTATTTTCACTTCTTTCAACAGAATGTACAATAAGTATAAATTCGACATGCGTTTGAAGGAATGATACATTGATAGCAAAGAATAACATTTGTCAGTAGTCATTACAAAATGAAGCATTTTTCATACAAACATTTCATACATTCTGCGAAAAAAAGAAGATGCAGTCATGTTGCTCTCCTTTCGACAACTTTCTAAGTGATATAAAGTGATATTTCCCAATGATAATGCATGCCTTTTTTTGTCTATTATAAGTTATCTTTACTTGAAAGCCTATCAAGACCAAGAGAATGTTGTGTCATAAGAATCATTCTGACATACTTTTGTTGACCTTTGACGTCTTTCAAATTACATAATTACATATTCTATATGAAAGTATGGGTCAGTCAAATACCGGGTAGTGATTGGCTAAACACAGTCTCGTGATGGAGGCACATTGGTTATGTTCGCCCATGGGCAGAACATTTTTGTGATGTTCTCCCATGGGAAAACATTTTCACGTAACAAATGACAAACGATACCAAACGATTGAACGATCATATTTTTCACGCAATCGACAGGATAAATTTGCCTATTCCATACAATGTGAAAAAGCAGATTTTACTAACCCATATAATATAACAGACGATGACTTTTGTTGTCGAGAACATGTACCAAACGTTCCACCCTCAGGGCTTGAAATGCTATTTCGGGAGGCTATAATTCCCTCAACTTCGTCTCTGGACTTATAACCTCCCTCAATATCATTTCAATCCCTTCGGGTGGAACATTCGGTATGTTCCCTCCCCCGCCAGTCATCGTCTATATAATGTTAAAGCATAAAAACTGTTGAAAAAATGGGCTCGCAGTTTCGGGCGTTTTGGGGAATAATAAGACGGCAGTTTCGAGCATTTCAGTTGCTAATGGGTTTTTAAAAAATATACTTGTTCTTATTCTCTGACTGTTTATTTCCTACATTTAGTCAAAAGTTGTCTGTATTTTTTGGCTAGTATCTGCTTGTTTGCGCACTCTTTTTCCCGCGCTATGTGCTCACTGTGTGAATTGGGGGCAATGATTGCAGGCAGGGAAAGAGAATGGCAAACAATAGAGAAACCAGACATTTATCCCTTTAACAAATATGCGAACAACACAATGCAATGGTCAGAAAGTACTACAACCGAGGCGGATAAGTCTTTAACCAGTCTTACCCGTTTTCTAGTGGAGTTTGTACGAACAGCGTGGACCTGCTTCAACCCGAAATGCGTTAACAGTCTCCTCTGTGTTCATTTAGTTGTTGCTATGAAATAGGCCTCTAGAAGTGATTGGATGGCTGGCTCTGCAAATCGTTGCCCGTGTGGAGAGCGAGCGAGAGAGAATGTGTGTGTGTGTGTGTTCAATGGTGACAAATCACCGTAATTCACTTTACATAAATTCACTTGTGGCGACTTCAAGTAGGAAGAAGTATAACTGGGACAATTTCCCTTCTGCAGTTGTCGGGATGCTCTCCCCTTATTCTTCTAACGAGATGGATGATCATTGATTTTGTTGACAGGATTGTCCGAGGATATAACGGTAGATATCTTACTTTCTGTCTTGGAATAAATCGAATTCTACCAGACTGGTATAACCCAATCGTGCAACGTGCTACTCAAGGTGGACATAATTATCTGGGAAGCATTTCGCTTGCTGTTCTTCATAATATTGCGATGTTTATCAGCAGACAAGGATTTCGATGATACCAGAACGCCATGTGACGCTAATCATTAAGCATCAACGACAGCAATATGACGGTTATGCGGATGATGTTATCTTGATATCGCTCAACATCGATTCGCCGCCGAGCATCTTAACGGATATGGCTCTTTATACCTTAAACATATGGAATTATTAAGGGACTAGAGTGTATTTGAATTTGAAACGTGCATGTGTGTGACAACTACGTTCATTCACATCTGAATTTGGGATGTATTGGTTAGCATATTAACAGGCAAGCACCATGTTTCGCACTGCCGAGTGGCACCTTCGGAATATGTGGCGTCGCCATCGCCTGAAGATCCTGTACTACACCGCGCTCCTTGTCATTACATTATCGTTTGCCAACCTGTCTGGTATGGTGAAGGTTCGACAGCAGGAAAAGCGGGACTTGGAGCAAAAGCAGTCCGCACTCGCGGCGGTGAACATCGATGGAGAACAACTCGACAGGGTGAAGGATGACGAGCTGGCGGAATGGGTGTCTCTGCTGCTGAACGAAAAAAGTAGCGCGAAGAAGAACGACACGGAAATGTCTGCTCCAGTCAATGCTGCTAGGTCCGGCCAGGAGTCGATCCAAATATTGGGAGAGGGAGGATCCCGTCACCATTCGATGAGAAGATCGTCAAAGCATGAGAATCACCCGGAGTTGCCAGTCGAAGCCTTACCAATTTCACGGGATTTGCGCCGTCGATTAATCGAAACCAAAGCAAAAGTCCGACAGGCGTCCGTAAATGCGAGGAACAAAATAATATCTCCTGATAAAGATGGACACGAAAGAATGCATCAAGGAATGCTAACTGTAATTGGAGAGAAACATGTAGAGATTGAAGGCCAAAATAACGGGGCTAACCAAAGTGTTCGATATGAGCGGTATTCGTCTGATCATCAAAACACGACTAAGAGAATGAACGTGTTAATAGTTGCCGCAATGAGAACAGGTTCGTCTTTTCTAGGGGAGCTCTTTCAACAGCGCAAAGATTTCTTCTACATGTTTGAGCCAGGCATGCTCCTTATGCACAAGCTAGACTCCTCAAACCTCACTCGCCGTGTCATGGTGACAAAACTCATAGACATGTTGGAAAAGTTCTACCATTGCAAATTTCACGGGGTACCGTTTTTTATCGACCTGTTGAATCAAAAAACGTTGCATGCGCGAAAACAGGCAATTCCAGCGCTCGTGTCAGACCAGTTCTGTCGTCGGGTGCAGAGTCGTCATTCTCGCCCAAAAGACATGTGTGAGCCAGTTTCTGTAAAGGCCCTTGAAAGTGCTTGCACGAGCAGACCAAATACTGCAATAAAATCGATCAGAATTCTGGATATCAATCTTATGCAGGCTTTAGTTCAGGAACCAGACGTCAATCTTAAGATCATTCACATTGTGCGTGACCCGAGAAGTATGATCATTTCTCGTCTAAAACTCATTTTGCCATCGATCAAGTTATACAATGTAACCGAACTAACAGACACCTATCGAAATATTCTCATCAGATATTGTTCCAACTGGCTCCAAAACTATGAGATTGGGCACTATGTGCCGTTCATACGCAAGAATTACCTTCTGGTTCGTTACGAGGATCTTGCTCTGGAACCCTTCAAATACGCACAGAAGGTTTACGACTTCGTCGGCGTCGGAGCGGAGATTCCGCCTGAGATGCGACTGTGGATCGCCCAGAACACACAGGTTAATGATCCGAGCGAGAAGAAATCGGCGGCGTTCTCGACCACCCGAGATTCAAAGTCGGTTCTCGTCGGATGGAAGAAACGCATCACACATGAGATGGCTCAGGCTATTGAGGAGGTCGGAGATTGTACGCGTTTGATGGAAGCCACTGGTTACACTCTCATAGGAAACGACTTGGAAAAGTTAAACAGCCCTGACCATCTCGTCTCTGCTCTACCCCAATCAAAATATGCCGAGTCTGACTTTGATTTCATGTGAAGCGATCATGCTATCTTGGAAATATCTTCTTCTTTTTCGGGAAACAGGTTTAAAAAAAAAAACAAGTATCGAAAATGGTATCGACAATCATGTCAAACAACATAATTGGTGCTGATTTAATTCATATGGAAGGTACGCAATAGCGTCTGAATTTTTAATATAATACACATGTAGTTGATCCATGCAGAAAAATGTGAATAATCACATCAATGTGAGGTTTGTGCAATATCAATCGCACTTTAGCTTGACTGACGCTCAACGCAATTATCTCAAATTTTGCACCCCTCCTTTTTCAATTTTTTCCTTTTGTTACTTTAAGTTTAACCGTCTTTCTGTGGCAAGGAAAGTGCGTGTTTTGTAATATCGTAAATACCGTTTTAGCAACTTTCTAGTGCGTTTGTTTCAAAACCAAACGTCACACGTTACGTGATCACGGTATTCACATTTCCAAATACTCTGCCATACGGATGTCTACTTTGTATCATAAAACTGTTGCACAGTCTCAGGGTCTATGATCTTCTTTCCATCAGCTATACCTACATTCTCTTCTAGTTTAAAGGTGCTATAGCATCAAAGACGCGTAACATGTTGTGACGTCAAATATATAGTTCACATTTATCAGTATCATCAGAGTTTGAAGCAATCTCGCTGCATACGTACCATTTTGTAGAGAAACTGTTCTCTGATCTTGATCATTTTTAAGTGATATAAATAAAAGGAACACATGACAAAGCTTCAAACGCCCCCCCCCCCCCGTCGCTTCATTGAAAAAAATACTTATTTTTTATTCTGTTAGCAATGAATTCACGGAGTTATCTTCATTAAGCAGCATTTCATTTCCTTAAAAAAATATTTCATGTTAGTGTACAAATGATTTTGTATTATACTTATACGATTGTAGTGACCGTGATTTATGTTCTATTTCATATAACTAAGAAAACACGAGTAATCTAAGATTTCCGTTACTGTCTTAGTATACTTGAGAAGGATTTTTATTTTTGTCTGGTTTCAAACTTATTAAACTGATTCAAATATATTAAACATGAATGATATTTCATGAAATTGCAAATATAGAGTTTAAGCCAGTCCCAATTAATTCAATTCTCGACCTCATGGAAAAGATTTGTACAACATAAAGCGAAAAGATTACCATATTCTCCTGTCTGTTTCGAAAACTTTTCGAAACCGGCCAGATACGCCTGATATTTGTGACGTCACTGAATGGACTCTGGAAGCAAAATCAGACTATGTCCTATTAAATCTAAGAGACAATGCACAGATTCAAATGTTTAACTGTTTTCCTAGGTGAGCGTTGTATTGATATCCAACAGGGATAAATGCCATACCAATGCAAAGTGAATCTAAAATTTTTCCATGTCGTTTGAAATCAATGATCTGCTTTAAAAACATCAACAGTAACGACGATCTATCAAATAAAAGGTAAAATTACATGTCTCTGATGCACTTGCCCGCCCCAAACACTTTAGCCAAAGTCATTGTCAGCATTCGCTTGGCCTTGCTACTGTTTGAGTTACCGCAGACCTCGTATGGATTTTTCTCTTTGCTCTTGTTGCATTTTTCGTTGAGAAATGAGCAAAAGTCTTACATTTTGTCATTTCCAAGGTTCTTGCATAAATACAGCATAATTGTACCAAGTTGTAATTTTCTTTGAATTTCTACCTTAATTAAACTGATGTCACCGTTAAGTTAGTTAAAGCGTACTCCTCTCAGTGCAGTTAGCTTGAGGTTTACTGTAAATAGCATGCCTGTCGAAATGGTACTGTGTACCAGTCACAGTGTCACAGTGTAAAGCCGTAATTCTACCGGGTACACGTCACGAGACCGACACCCATACGAATCATACAGCCCACGAGTCATGCAGCTCACGAGTTACACAGCCCATGAGTTATACAGCTCACGAGTCATTATACAGCCCATTAGTTCAACAATAAACTAAAAATGCCCAGGAGACCAACACATTTAGATCCGTGTTGTATCTGTCGAACCCGTGGGCTGTTTTTACCTAGTGTCGAACTCATGGGCTTTATTTGCCCAGTGTCGAACTCGTAGACTGTATGACTCGTGAGCTGTATGACTCGTGGACCTGTTCTCAATGTCGAACTCGTTAACTGTGTGACTCGTGGGTTTCGGTCTTGTGGGATGACCCCATTCTACCTTGTTGTGGCATTAATATTTTAATTCATGCAGTTTGAGTTCATAGAGACAAATCGTCGATCAAAATTGTTCATCATACCATGCAGCACAACCAAGGAGGCGTAAGTGTCTCCCATCCATTCTCACAACGGGTCTGTAGTAATCATATTAATCAAATACATATAGTATGACTTTGACATTTTTTCAGAAATAAGAAGAAGATATGAATTAGATTGCAGAGGAAGAATGGGATTGTTCCGTGATCATTTTGATTGCAGGTTGCTTGATAAAATTTAATAATTTTTGTTTTGGTTACTTTAAGTAATATATTTATTAAGGAGGTTCGGATGTGTATAATCTCCGAAGCCCTGTCATGACAATTACGGAGAAAGGTTTTGTGTTTTCTTCGACAAATTTAAGTTGTCTTTACTACGGGGGAAAAAATAGTATCTTTTCAAGCAGAAATGAATAGAATGTCAAATGCCTACACCATGTCATTCAAGGAATCCAAATGTCTAGTCATTATCTTTGAGCAGCTGTTAAATTTCTTGTAGTCCCGTTTCTTTGGCATAAGTGTCTTTGTTTTTAATTCTTTGTGTGTGTGTGTGTTTTAAGGTTTATTTTGTATGTATATGCCAGTAATAGTGTTTTATCACATGTCGTTTGGTCTGCCGCCTTACTGATACCCAATGTGCTCATGATTGTGTTACCAAAGAGGTTCAAGAGATTGAGTTCCAACAGGATATAAATATTCAAACAGCTGCCAGTTTTCTATGGATGCACAAAATAATTTGATAGGTGCATTTGTGCTTTAGATGATTGACGTTCAATGCCGTCATCTTTATGAGCAATCTGAAGATTATCTTTAGCACAATAATTATATCGGGTATAATATAATTTTGCTTGTTTACAGACCTATATATCAAAGGAAGCTAAAACCCAAATACAATAATGTGGAATTGAGTGAAATTGGCAATATTAGTAGAACTCATAAGTGAAAGTTTGAGGGAAATCTAACAATCTGTTTAAAGAAAGTTATGAATTTTTGAAGTTTCGGTGCCGTCATCGCTTTACAAGAAGGACATTATGGACAACAATACAGACAAAATATAGGAAGAATTCCACAAAATTTAATTTTCATGAAAAGTACATATTCCATCTACTTGTTACTGACAAAGGGAAGTAATATTCAACCTGCTTTCAGAAAGAGTTATAAGTCATGCGCTCTTTTATTATACTAGAAAAATGGAAATAATATATTATGTTGAATTTTCTTTATATTTTCAGTATATTTTTGTCCATAATGACGTTATGAAGTGTATTACTAGTAGTCTCCTTATCCAGTGATGACGGCACCGTCACTTTCAAAATTCATAACTTTTGAATCGATTGTCCGGTTTTCCTCAAACTCTATTTCACTGGCGTGTTCTACTAATATTTCTGTTTTCACTTTGTCCATATTTATATTTGGATTATGGTGCTGACTACCGAGCAACTGAACCAGATAAATCTGGTGTACTGTATATAGTTATTGAGTTATTGACCCTGTTTGAATGGCAGCTGCCTTTGAGGAGAACTATGATGAGCCCGGTGATAATACATTATTTTACCATTTATATGACAGTTGACATTGACAAGGGGGAAATGAGATCTCTGAGATCTTTACTTCTTACTCGATAATTCACACCAGAACTAAACTGTTCTCACATAAGACATGTAAGCATTTCACATAATAATAATGATGATGACGATAATAACAATAATAATGATAATAATAATGATAACAACAATAATAAAAACAACAGCAACAATAATCATAATGATAACAATAACATCAACTTATTAAGCGCAGAACCTATGTTCATACGTAACTATGTGCTGCAAGAGCTCTTGATACATTATGTTTTTAGCAATAAATGGACAGTTGAATGAAAAAATATTTTGAGTCTTGAATTTCAAAGGCTACTACAGTCGGAATTTCGTGATTTCTTAAGGAAAGTTATACCACAGTTTGGGAGCTGTACAAACAATGCGTAGTGCTCGTTCTCCTAATGTGATTATTGTTTTACATGTTGGGATTTATAGAAAAAAAAAGTGTTTAACCGGGTGTAGGCAATTTGTGCATGCACAGTTCCGTCCGTTTTGATAATTTCACATAATGGTGAAAATTATATCTTGTTCAAAGAGTAACGAATCGACGTAATAGAACTGTACATAATATTGTCATGTAATGTTAATTAGGATTCCACACCCGTATAGTGTTAGTGCTGTCAATAAGACATTCGATGTTAAACTAAAGAAATACATTAATAGCATAAAAATACAGCCTGAATTTTATGTAAGGTTTTTCTTCTGTTTTTACTATTTCAAATGGCTATAAAGAAGTTTAGTATTTACGGACTTTACGTGGCGAACCCATCCATCCGTGAGCCAGCGAATAAAATCGCATTCGACTCATACAGGTACAGTTGTACTCTGCTTGTCAGTAAAGACACAAACTGTGTTACAGCTTCTTCTTTTCTTTTCTTTTTTTTTCTCCAGAACGAATCACGAATTTATTCTGGACAATTCAATTCTTTTCTTCGTTTTTTTTTCATTTTGCTTCATGTTTTGACTGTCTTTTATGTTTACGTAAGGCGTGCTATACAGAATCTTGTCTATGGTTTGCGGACGAGCTCATGATACTTGTGGAACTGCAATTTGATGTCACCACAAGCTCGCGTTTCTCACCAATTTCTCCGACAGAAAGGTTCAAAGAAAGTATGAAGTTACAGAAAATATGAAAACTGGCTGAAATCATGTTATCGCAGACTAATATGTTTTCATCATAATTAATTCACCAGTTTTGATATACACACATGTTTAATCAAGAAAAAAAAAAAGGCAAGGCTTGTCATGAACTGTATATAAGTGTAGTACCAGCCTGTCTGTTGAAAATAAAATGATAAAGTTTTCGGATATCTATTTCATCCTTCTTGGGACTATGTTCACCACAAATGCAACACTCATCTCAGTGCCATCATCATGTGTGAAGCAAACCGACCAGCGTTCACTGTGCAGACTTTCCTCTAGATAATAACATTTTTTAGTACAGGCAGAGAATAATTGACAATAATAAGCCCACGACCATGGCGAGCTTTAGTAATTATTTCGTTACGCAATACTTGCTTCGTTGCCTGGCAACACTGACAGAGCGTGAGTGTATGATGCCAATGGGCAGGATTAACAATCCCGACATCAAACCAATGGACGCCATGCTAAAATTCTTCGTTAGAAAGTGTGCATTTGGGATTTGGTGAGTAAATATGGTCGTGCAAAGTGTCGCCCAGTTAATTTACATAAGTAAAGACACGGACAACGAAAACTGACGAAAGAAAAATAAACATTTACTAGTAATTAGGTATACAGGAGAAGGGGAAAGTGCGGAGGGGTTACGAGGGGAGGGAATGAATATGTTATTTTGTGTGTGTGTGTGTGTGTGTGTGTGTGTACGTTTACGTTGGACTCTAATGACTTTACGAGTATCATTCAACGTGCTGTTATTACAGGTATAGACAAGTCTGTATTTCATAAAGTTATGCGTGCAATAAATAATGTGATATGAATATCCATTCATTTTGAAGTTGAAGGCAGTAAAAAGAATGCATTTTGTAACAAAATAGAGCAGTGAATACTTCCCTTGAATAGAGATACTGGCCATTGAACCGAGATAACGATTACAATCTTGACTGAAATATGAATGCAGTGCACATGCATTTCCTTCATAAAATTAATTATATTTTGACATCAATTTTATTCGAAAGTATAATTATCATGCATCAAGTCGTTCCCAATCTATGACTTGATATAAGCGAAAGTCAAAAAGCTAAAATTGAGCGAATCCAATGGAGAACTTGCCGCCACATTTCTTGGACCGCTGTATGGTAATTACAGACATGCTTAGTGAACATGGAAACTGTGTGTCTTCGTACCATAGATAGGAGACGTGAAGGGCTGGCTCTCATATTAGGTAGAGGATTGACCAAAACACAGTCACCCTTCCACCATTGGCTCCCTCCTGGAACTGCAAAAACTTCTCGATCTATGGTCACGCCTACTCAGGACACAGGACGATATAGGGATATATTGCATATAAAATTACTCACTATGAAATATCTTTCTATCACACCGTTACAAGTATTCATAAGAATAAAAAAAGAAAACATCATCAGTAGATTAAAGAACAAGTTCACCTTCATTAACATAAGGATGGAGAGAATGTAGTAATGTTATTAGAACACGTCATTGAAAATCGGACAATCCGTTCAAAAGTTATGAATTTTTGAAGTTTTTGTGCAGTCACCGCTGGATGAGAAGACTACTGCAGTGTATGCTGTCACATGCGTACAACAATATAAGGAAAATATAAAGAGAATTTCACAAAATTTCATCTTTTGAAAAAAGTTCACATTCCCTTGACTCGTTACTGACATAAGTTATGGGTAATATTATTCCCATTGCCTTTAGAAAGAGGCAAGTCAAGTGCTCTTTTATTTTGCGAAAAATAAAGTGAAAAAATATCTGTTGAATTTTCTTCACATTTTCTTTATACTGTTGTACTCATATGACATCACGAGCCTTAGTAGTCTCCTCATCCAAAAGTTTTAAAAATTCATGACTTTAACATTGTCCAATTTTCCTCAAACTTTCACTGATGTGTTCTACTAATATATTGCTGCATTCTCTCAATCGTCATGTTTATGAAGGTGAACTTGTCCTTTAAGTCACGAGATGTGGACGTGCTGGACAACAGCAAACGGAAAGAAATGAGAACGGAAGAGGAGGTAATCCTAATTCAACCAGCTAGTCCCTGCCTGTTCCTTAAAGTTCCTTAAAATATTATGTTCTCATGTAAGCATTATGTATATTGCTTTGTATTACTTTATATGGAAATAAAATCATTTGAATTGAATTGAATTGAATTGAATTGAATTGAATTGAATTGAATTGAATTGAATTGAATTGAATTGAATTGAATTTCGACAAAGTATCAGAGCGAACCACTGTAACGTAACACAGTGCCTCATTACACCATTACAGATCACCAAATTAAAATACAGTTATGCAACTATACGCTTTCGCTTCGAAAAATGTCAGTCTATTAATGTATTCATCTGGAATATGTGGTTTTAAGTTTATATCGTCATAAGTATTGCCTTTGTGTTGGTTGGCTTGCTCCAAACAAGGAGGTTCTAGAGAATGGAGTCACAACCGTCTTATTTCCTATGCTAGATGTTAGAAGCCGCCGCTCAAAAATATTTGAAGCATGTGCCGAACGGGATCTGCCGCGCAGATAACGAAGACAGTTGACTGGACTGTCTCATTGCATAATCACCAAGCACTTTCAAAGGAAGATATGTCTTTGTGATGGAAATTACTTTTCGCTTTCCCTTCTCATAAAGGGTAGGTGGTACAGACACGAGGATGAGCGAATAGAAATTGAGCAAAAAATGCTGAAATAAAGATGAAAATTACTCGACTGGGCATACCCGGGCACTAATCTGACATAATATTATCTATAAATAAAGAATCATACTTGAAGATTATTCCATATTAATTTCATTTGTGGAAATTAAGGGGAAAGGTGATAAAATCAGCTTTCAAGGATGGTACAGTTTTAAACATTTTCACATGATACAGCTCTGATTTACACTTTTGCACAACTTTCTGGACGGGATTGACTTTTGTTTTACATGCTTTATCATTAAGTGAAATTTCATTTCATTTAATAAATAAATAAGCGAAATATGGCCAACATTATGATAACGTTCAAAATGAATCTTCAGATTGCTCAGGAAGACGGCGGCGTCGAACATCGATCATCAAAGGCACAAGTGCACCTGTGGAATTCTTTTGTCCTTCGTAGAAATCTGACAACTGTCTGAATAGTTACAGCCAGTTGCAACTCCATGTATAAAACCTCCTTGCTCCAAAGATGGAACGCCCGAAGACAATGCAGCGCTTGTACTGAACTGAAACCTAACGTTCATTGTTCGTGATCCCAAGAGTAGTATACACGAGATAGAACTAATTTCTCTAGACGGCATGTCTTTCGTGAAAAAAAAACAAGTTTGTCCAAGTGATTCTTACTGCCCCCACCACCCCCCCCCCCCCCCCCCCACCTACAAATTGGGGCACTCTTGGAGGAGAATAACGGTGTGCATCAGTCGTATATCTTTGTTGTCCATAATATGTATACATACAATCAGTCAACGAAACCGAAGGCGCCACATTCCAGGCGTGCACTTACACGGCTGCTCACGCCACAGAGCATGGTGTAGGCCTACATACCTGCTTCACGCATGCTCACCCTATATACAAGTTTATTCGCCTAATTGCTCTATTTTCATACTGGGCTTTCGGTTTACTGATACAAATTGCCCCAGTGTAATAAGTGAAGCTATACAAATCCAATCCGTAGCCGTTATCAGAACGTCTACATTGACATACAGATAGTGGTGGGAGGGGGGGGGGGGGCGGAATTATAAATCTATTCATGGATACGCAGAAATTCAAAATCTGGTGCACTTTTATGTGGAATGTTTGGGAAAATTTCAGTCCAAAATACAGTAGTAAGAAAAATCAATATTCAGGGCAATGTGAATGGCTATAAATCGTGGTTTCTCGATGACACCTGTTGATTCGCATGTACGTCTTTACTTTGTCATTAGTCTATACTAAGTTTATGGAGGTGGACCGAAGGGGGGGGGGGGGGTCGCAAATACAAAACCAAAAAATGAAAAATGAAAATGCAAACAAAATCGAATAATGCTATGAAGCTATTAGAATCGAGGACGCACAAATCTTTCGAGATTTTAATTACGTTTCTGAGTACGTTATCATTAATATATAATGAAACATCATTGACTTAAAGGTTTTGAAAAAAAAAAATCAATAAATACACGTAAATTTATGTGGTGTTCTTCCATTCATTCAGATCGTCACATTTGACAAGCTAATAAAACGAAGTAGGGCCTACTTGTTATACAGAAATGTGTTTCAAGTATATTAAGGCTTAGAAACGTGTTGATGTCATAATTTCCTTCCTGTTGTAGTAATCTGTTGGACTTGGACCCCTATTTTACCAGTCAGCATAGACTTACCTGAAAACGGGAATATTTTAAAAGTGGATGCATAATCATTAACTTAATTGCTTGCAGTAATCCTTAGTGACAAAACGTCATTACTGAAATTATTTTGACTCCGCCAAGAGTTTCAGGGCAAAGGATCTACCTGATCTGATGATTGGAAATACAGTACATGCTTAGTCCATGAATGATAAGCCTACATACAAAGTACTGCATATAAACAAGTCCTTGCCAACCGTTTAATGATAGAAACGAGCAATTTCAGTCTACGTTTTTTTTTAAATCAACATTAATCGCGTTATATTTCCATGTTTGTAAGTTCGTTTGACAGAATTTGTAACATACATGTATACATGCGGTATGCTAATATTCGAATTAGAGTGAAGATACCTTATATCCATGCCTAAACACCTTGTGCATCCCAGCAGAGAGGTGCATCTCCCTGATCCTAGATAAAGAAATACAAGTTGTACTCGTAGATTTAAGGTGGGGGAGGGGGGCGTTTCTAGGTCTAGATGATTGTATGCTGCCGTTTGTACAGTAGGTAAAAACTGAAGTAAAGGATTTACACTGTTATTGAATAACATGTTTGTTTGAAAATGGACTGTTCTCTTCGAGACACGACCGAATCGTCTACAAACCGTTCGAAAGCAGCTTTAGTAAAGCGTGGATATGCTGATCGGATGAAGAAAGTAAAGTGGCTCGCATGTGCCGACACGGAGATTCGGTAGAGCATTGGTTTTCCCTGAGGGGTTGGGTAAAATGCTTCCCGTACAGGCGACCGGACAAGCGATATGGCTGCAGCGGGTCTTTTCCATGATGGGGCTTCTGTTATGTAATCAAAGGTCACCAAAAAGGGTCACTATTCTTATTGAAAACGATTTTACCTCTGTATTCGGGAAGAAGATTCTGTAAGGATTCATTTAGAAAACGGTTCCAAATGTACAGAGAAGTACCCGGAAAGAACACATCGATTGACGAATTAACACGAATTATTCACCGTGGCTTAAGATTAAGAGACACTGATGCGAATTCCCCGTATCATTGTAAGAGCATCTCAACTGCGATGGCGCAATACCAACGGACGCGTTACAATTAGGGTATTTACATAGCGAGATTCTGTAAGAAACACTGACCTACAACATTCTGTTTCAGACATAAACAAGAGCTCTGTAAATTATAGCACATACCTTGGGATCATTGGGACCACAAATCAAACAAAGGTTCTTCGAGGGAGGGTGTGTATAAGGGTTGTTCATATATGGTTTGCCTTCATCGAAATTGTACAATCAAAGATCCTACACTACATGCATGGAGGACCTACTCGCGCAAACGAAAACAATTCGAAAGTGAATACATTCCGCAGGAATCTGCGTTGACTTTTTCAGTCGGAATCACTGTTTTAAGAGATCGTGGTTTAAGTCTACTTCGTTTTGGCCTCGTTTTTTTTTTTTTTTTATCTCTTACTGTGTTATGGTATTGTCAACTCATGAATGCTCAGAAATGTTCCTAATAGTAAATAGTTGTTGTTGTTGTTGTTGTTTTTTTTTTTTTTTTTGGTCTTTTTTGGGGGAAGGAGCTGGATGTGGTTTTACGACATAACTGTACAAAAACACAATGATTTATACATGTACAATGTACTTGGTTTATACTGTGAATGTGGCTTTCTGTTTGCTTCTTAATAAATAAAACTGACAAAATGCATGGATAAATACATATACAATATCACATCGATAATAGATTGTTATACTGTTTACTGTATCACTACTACCACCACTACTACAACTATATTATACACAAAACAGTGAAATAATAAAAATGACAATAGTAGTAGTTCTAGTACTAGCAGAAGTAGTAGTAGTAGTAGTAGTAATAATAATAATAATAATGATAATATTAATAATATCAATAATGATTTTGATAATAATGATGATAATAATAATGATAATAATAATAATAATGATTTTGATAATAATGATGATAATAATAATAATGATGATAATAATAATAATAATAATAATAATAATAATAATAATAATAATACACCGTATTAATAACAATCATCATGATAATAATATTCATGATAATAATTGGCGCATAATAATGACGATTAAAAAGGATGAATGGAAGATTTACTAAATGTAGTAGGAGGCCTAACAGTTGTCAAAGACATGTGTTGTCTTTGGGAACCCATGGTCCTTTTATTTCAAAGTTTGCGGAAGATATCATTCACTCATAGAGAATATCCCCTACGCACGGACTGTCCTGGATTAAATTCAAGATCAAGACTCAGTAAACATACAGCTGAACCGTCTTTTTTCATGAAAAGGTCAATAATATTATCACTTGTGATGAATTGTCCCACAAAATAAAATCTGTTCTTGCAATTCTTGTGGCTCATGCATGTCTTCATAAAGGTTTTATGGGTGATATTCATTATTCCGAAGTTTTTGCTATTCCGAAACACGTAAATTCCCTATGCCTAGAGGTTCCTTAATATGAAAAAAAGAGAGAAAAAGAAATAGGGTTTGTTACTCCGAACATTAAATTTTGTGGCATTATTCTGGAGGTTCATTAATGCGAAAATGAAATAAGGTACGTTATTCCCTAATTTTATTCATCCAAGAATGAAATGAGGTTCGTTATTCCGGAGGTTCGTTAACGCGAAAATGAAACAAGGTTTGTTATTCCGAAATTTCATGAATCCGAGAATAAAATGAGGTTCACTATTCTGTAGGTTCGTTCACCCTATACATGTAATGTGGTCGGGGCGGTTAATTAAGCTCCCCCCTCCCCCCCCCTCCCCCAACAGTTCTTGCGATGATATTGAAACATTTTTTTTTTCTGAAATTTCATCATCATAACTTTTTTCTTTCACATCTTGCACACATCTTCAGACCCTAAAATGGAGGTACGCTTGCCGACATACAGCATATTTTTGTGACCAATGTCACGGAAAATGTCAATTTCCAATGACTTCTGTGTGTACTGTACAATGTATAGGTTTTACAAGATGTGTCAGATTATTTTTTCCCTAGTTTTTCTCAGATAACATCCCTATTGGTTATCATGAACTATTCCAAACAAACAGAAATGATGAAAAACAAGAATAACAATCAAAGAAATAAATGATGAATAATAAAAAAATCATATAGGGTTAACCCGAAAATGAAATAAGATTTGCTATTCTGTAATTTTGTTTATCCAAAAATTAAACTGAGGTTTATTATTCCAAAGGTCTGTTCATTCAAAAATGAAATAAGATTTGTTATTCCGAAGGTCCATTAATCTGAAAATGATATGAGGTTTGTTACTTATAAGAAAAGAAAAGAAGGCACGTCGTATAAACAGACCTAAAGAAATTACAAACCTTACCTCATTTCCGGATTAACAAACATTCGGAATAGCAAACTTTCTTTTATTTTTGAATTATCGAACTTTCAAAATACAGAAACTTCTTGATAATGAATCTTAGGAACAGGGAATCTTCAAAATAATAAACCTAATTTCATTTTCAGTTCAACAAACCTTCAGAATAATAACGAACCTTCGGAATACCGAAATACATTAATTGGTTTTATACCTTCACACTGAGAGATGACAAACATTATGTTTTCCAGTTGCCCATCTGTCCATTCGTCTGTCCCACATTTTGTTACCGCGATTTCAGTAAAAGAAAAAAAAAAAAGAAAGAAAGAATGCTAGAGCTTTGTTTATTTGTTTGTTCTCTTTTTTCTTTCTTGTACCACGACTAGGTGTAGATGCACTGATCAAAGATCTAGGTGAATATTCCCCAAAGTCACAAATTAAAGGCCATTTTTCTGCAGTAACTTAATTTTGAAATAATTATGTCTGTAATTAGACATGAAGAATTTGCACCGAAATACATTAATTGGTTTTATACCTTCACACTGAGAGATGATAAACATTATGTTTTCCAGTCGTCCATTCGTCTGTCCCACATTTTGTTACCGCGATTTCAGTAAAAGAAAAAAAAAGAAAGAATGCTAGAGCTTTGTTTATTTGTTTGTTCTCTTTTTTCTTTCTTGTACCACGACTAGGTGTAGATGCACTGATCAAAGATCTAGGTGAATATTCCCCCAAGTCACAAATCAAAGGCCATTTTTCTGCAGTAACTTAATTTTGAAATAATTATGTCTGTAATTAGGCATGAAAAATTTGCACCGCTTGTATTTCATAGAATAAATAAAAACTTATTTGCATAAAATGACAGTGGTATAAAGTCAAATGTCAATATCAAAGTTCATTGTATTTTTGCCTCCCTCCCCCCCCCCCCCCCCCCAAAAAAAAAAAAAAAAAAAAAAATATATATATATATATATATACTCTTCCGGTATAACCACTTCAGTCAAGATGGTGGACGGTATTGAAATACATGTAGACTGACAATTTGTCGCATGGCAGATTGTCATTACAGCATGTTTCCCTGCGCCTGTCAGATTGTTGTTAGCGCACGGCAGAATGTTGTTAACCCTGTGCGCACTCCCACACCCTAACGACAATCTGCCATACGCACAACGAATTAGTTGCCCAAGTATGCTAGTGGGAAAAGGTCAGAGATTGAAGGTAAAGGGCAAAGATCATCAATTTGATTAGGAATGTCATTCTCCAGCCACAACTTTGGCTAGGAATACCCAGTGGTAATATTATCTGATATGAAGGATACAAAGGACAGAGATATTCCAGACTTTAGTTGTCTGAAATGACAGGGTTCACCAAAAATTAACTCAACTGACCAATTATAACATTATTTAGTGTAATAGAAACAAATAAAGTAGAGAAAATATGTCCCATGCACAGAGAATAGAGTCAGTTTCTGGTGAGTGGTCAAGCTCAATGAGCTCCGTCAAAAATGTAGGTACGTTTATAAGGGACAATGTATTTACAGCATATGAAGTGGTTGTATGAGGAGTGTGGACACATCAGTCAGCTGTGCAAAGCATTTGAGCTGAACTATATTCATACAATTGTAGTTCAATTATAGTCCATTCACAAAGTCCACTGGCGTTTTGCAATGAATTTGGGTTCTGTTCAAACAATCAGCCTGTCAAACATAGACATTGGAAAAAAACCAACAACAACAAACAAAACAAACATGAACACATAAGCACATGATAAATACAGGTCTAAGTAGAGATTTTTATTGCCATGTATATGTTATGCGACAAATCTCTCTTTATTTACATTGCAAACATTAATCTTCAGCAATATTAATTCACCAAGTCTTGATATTTTAGGTGAACATGCATTTGAACTTTTAGAACAGATATTCAAATCTCCATTCACACATTCAATGAGATGTTGGAATGGTAAAACTGAACAAGATAAGGGAGGGACATGATAATACGTAAGATCTATCTGACTCACATGATAATGATGTCTTTAGTTCGCATCTGATATATACAGGAAATAATACAGCATCTTATACCTCTTCAAACTATGTCCCATGGCAAGTTGCTACATTGTCAGCAATTCTGAACACATAAGAAATGTATTTGAATACTTGTACGGCAATGATTGAGAAAAAAAAAATCAGCCAGAGAATACAAAGGCTATGTCCATTGACTGAACTTGTAACTGATAAATCAAATTTAGTCTTATGTATGTTGGTATGATTACTGTGTTTACACTTTTGTATATGCATGTAACTGTCAGTTGTCGTACAATTGAGGTCAGGGGTAATTGGAAGTCAAAGAGCACAAAGTTATGACATATCCAACAGTACATGCATGCTCTCAATATTCTCAATACTCTTTTCAGTACTCTTTTTAATCTCATACTGATATGAATTTACAAGATGGAACATTACTGTCATATCTGACCCATATGAACTGGGTTTACTCTTGTGGTACACACATATGAAAGAGTGGGGCGCATTTACATCATCATATTGAACATGGCAAGGTAGGTGTTTCACGAGGTTCGACATTCTCCAATTTCAGACGGCATTTTCATCTCTATGCTCCTCCTCCAGCAACACATTTTGCTCCTCCTGTGGAGGAGCGCTGGCATCTTCTCGTCTCGTTTCTTCATAGCGTGGATGAGATGCTTCCTCCTCCCTGCAAACAGTCGACGGTACGTCGTCACGGAGGCGGTGACCGTCCCCACCGGCCGTCATCGGATCTCGCCGAAGGAGGCGCGGTCCCGTAAGGGAGATGGCAATGGCCCCCAGAGGTGCAGTAATTAGTATTGACAGAACTGCCACGGTGAGAAGCTTCAAGGATTAACAGGAGGAAAACAAGAGAAATCTTGATATAAACCAGTCTTTGACTTTGATGGATGGAACTGTAATTAGATATAAAAGGATCATTGTATTCAATATGCTCTGTATGTTGCCACCAATAAAAAAACAAACAACACAAAACACAAAAGCAATTTAAAAAACTGAAAAAAACTGACCTTGATGAGCTTAAAATCTCAAACACTAAGAGAAGCTCTTATTTGATGAATCAATTGGAAGTAAATTCATTCTGAACACTCCCATTTAACAATTGAACGAACGATCAAAGATGAAAGGATATACTGCACAGTACCACACATATAATATAACTCATCTGAGGTGAATCAAGTGAAAAATAATAGAATTAGCTCACATCTAAGCTTGTCATTGATGCTGATTGCTAAAGTCTGTGGGAACTAGATGTGCCAGCTCGAAATCATTAAACTTCACATAACAAATACATGATGCTGAAATAAAGCTAGCATAGTATATCAAAGGTAGTCCTGATACGACAAACTCAACACCAACGATAATAGAAGAAAAGAGAAAAATCATTATCTACAGAAACAATTTCTATTTCAGAGGAAAGCAACTTCCCAATATTCTGGGATTATTGCAATACATGTACTGAATATGACTTCACAATACATATATATACACTTGAGGATGCATGTTAGGATTTTTTGTTATTTTCATTTCACATGGCCCCTTTTTGGTGCAGGGTCAGATGGGCTTCCAGGTCTCCACAAATTGAAGTTAAACAATGAAATATATGAATGAATTACACATACCCGTATGCCATATGTCTCAAATTCCTCACCAGCCCCACGTTCCCTGGCAGTGTCTAGAGCAACAGACCCAATAGCAGCCTGCAGGAGAGATGGTACCGGTGTGTCAACAGAAAGACCAATGGCACAAAGAACTGTAGTACACTGTATTACTAAATTCATGGCCAAAAAAGAAAGCTAAAACAAACCATGGGAATTGAAAGACACATGCAGAAAGAAAATAGATGATATACAATGACAGAATAGAAGAGTAAAGGGCCTATCTCACAGGAGGAGACTTTGTCGCGACTCTTGCGACTCTAAAAGACCAAGAAATGGCTTGTGCTCTGACCAAGAAAGAAACTCTTGCGCGACGTTCGAGACGTCTCCAAACAAGAAAGTCGCAAACAGGTTGCTGCAATGTTGCCGAAGCTACAACGAGACCCCTTCTCAATTGCTGAGACATCTCTGACATCTCTGCGCCGTCTCCGCTAGATCGCCAATGGGTCTCTGCAAGGTCTTGGAGAGACATCGCGGACAAAATTTGTCTCTGGAACTTGGCTGCGACTAAGGAGACATCTCATAGATGTTGCGTCAACGTTGCGCGACCTCTCCGAAACAAGATGGAGACTGGAAAAAGTCTCTGAAAATATAGAACAAGTTTGATTCTCTTGCAACTTTCCGGAGAGCAGGCTAATCTCCAGGAGACATCGTGAAGATGTCTCCACTATCATCCCGCAACCAGTGAGACCCGAGTTGCCACCAGGTCTCCAAGCCAATGAGATACCCACTTAAGAGTGAAAGAGCAAGGTAAAAAGAGACAGGTGGACAGACAAGTAGAGAGTCTGAAGGACATAGGGAAAGTTACACAGTATTAACATTCCTCTCCTTTGCATGTCAAACTCATGAAATGGCCGACAGATTAAAAGTAGAGCTTATACATGTTAAAATCATGCAATAAAAAAACTTCACTGGACCAAGCTGAAAAAGGATGAAAGACAATATTTTCACACATTCTGACAAACATCTGATGATTTTTTTTCCCCAGCACTGTGTGGGAACAACTTCTAGTATATTGATGCCAGATGGCACTGGCAAATTCTGAAGAACAAGACTAGATCATGAACTATTCTTTTGCAGGAAAAAGAAAAATATATTCTGTGATAGTAACAATCTTGACGTAGCACATGTACAGAATTTCATTGTGCTCTCTAAACTTTCTTTTTCAAATTCTAAGACTGATTACAATTCTGAAGCATACCTGTACAGTTGCCTTTGGTAGCCATGCCAGAGAGATGAAACATTTCTCTTTCAGTGTTAATCCTGCTCGGGTGACAGCTAGGCCTGACATTACCATTCTGACACAGAGTCCTACTAACAGCGTGGCAAGGCCCAAGCCTATTGAAAACAAACAAACAAACAAATAAAAAAAAAACAGGATCAGTCACAGTGAGTGATGATAGTAAGAAACAATGCTATCTTTCAAAAGAAAAAAAAAGTTCAAACAATTATGTATACATCACAGGGAGATGTGATGTCATAAGAGAACAATCAAGTCATCATTGCGGGGAAAGTGCCATCTATTGAAAGAAAGTACAAATAATGATGTATGAGGACAGAGATACATATAATGAGGTCATGTGACTAGTTTATGGAGACACATGATTGCAATCATTTAAAAACAGTCCATAAAGGGCTCAGATCTACTGAAAGAAAGTAGGCCTACATATGATGATTTATGATAAAAATAAAAACACTAATGAGTCTTTATTTCTTAGGTTGCCTAATCAGTTCCATCACTAAATCATTTGAGAGAAGTGTGGCATGGCTTAGAGTTAATGGAAAATAAGAACAAATAGTGATGTGCAGGAACCACAATAATTCTCAATTCTTAAAAATGTTACATTTTCATTTCATGAAGCTATATAATCCCATCAAAGACTTAATACAGTTCAGTTGTATACCAACAGTAGCTGGATCCAAATATGAAATAGCAACCTCAGCACCAATCAGTCCGAACAGCAGCGGCTCAAAGAGGATCCACACATACGACAGCATTTGGTCTATGGCTTCCTGAAACAAAGCAGCCAACATGACAAGATGTCAATCAATGATGTTTTTCACCTATTGTTCCTTTTTTTATTTTCTTTCTGCTATAGACAGTGACAAAAAAAGTGTGTCCATGCCCCAGTATAACTGAGAGAACTTCTACAGACTATGTGGAACCAATCATGCTCTCAAGAGAGTTTACCAGCATTGAATGTGAACCTTTTTAACTATACAACACATGCCAATTGGCACAGATGATAGATCAACTACTTCAGGCGTATAATGCTATTTAACTTGACATCTGGCATTCATGTTATTTTCTGGTTCCTATCATAATTGCTTTTTCCATGTGACTGCATATTGGTATCACTGCATTAGATGACAAATCCATTCATGAATTCATTAACATCTTTTAATTTCAAATATTGAACTAAACCATTCAAGATTGTCTCACTTTACATTTTCATTGAAATGTGTTCAAGTAGGAAACAAACAGGAAGATTATGTAATAAATTCTTGACTGAATTATGTCTTTGGCAAAGAAGCACAATGAAACATAGACGCCAGAGTCTGTCCTTACTTTTTCTGCCTTCCACCTGTGTCCTGCTATGAATGCCATTGTCAAACACCCAAGGGCACCAGCGCCTGGAAAATGGGCCGCTCCACTCCCAAAGATGGCAAAGGTACCACCATAAATGAGCAGTAGAAAGCGTTTCCGTGGTAACCATGTCTGTGAAACAGGATGTGTACCACAATGAATGGGTTATGAGGAAGGAAGAAATGGACACCAAAGAATGTACCAACAAGGATGTAAAGAATATATTTTTATGACTCATCAATCAAAGAAAGGTTTATAAATACGAGCGTATATCCTATGAGAGTTTGATTAACAGAATGTAGCTTATATCAACGTAATAAATTATGTCTTATCATGAAATAACTTGTCTTCCTTTGTGCAGCATTGTGATGATACTTTTACTTTGAGAGAAATTACACATCATAAAATGAATTAGGAACACACAATTAAAGGTTATCAACACTAGACTGATTCATAATGAAATCTTAACAAGTTCTTCTCACGGATGAATACACACTTAGTACAATACAGGTATTAGGTGTCAATAAAATGTCTGGGGTTCAATAGATTCTCTGCACTCATTGCTAGATGGTAGCTTTTCTGTAATGCTACCAATCTTCTACACAGATTTTGGAATGTGTGCTGAGTTACTACCATACTATTTGTTGTCTTAAATAATCTCACTACAGTAGTATTCCGTTCTGCTTGAGCAAATTAACCTCAGAACTTGATTAAAATCAGGCATCATAACTTGCCCAGTTAAAAGCATTTGCCTAGAAGATTTATTCTAACTAGAAATGGTGAATCATTTTATGTTCACTTTATTCTAATATGATATTTAGGGTAGATAAAACAGCTGGTTTTAATTCCAAGAATAAGGATTGATTGATTGATTGATATATGCTTAACGACACTAGCAACACGTGTTATTTAAGTGTCAAACAGTTTAGCTTAATCTAAGTTCATACACAGTTTTAACATGCACAGTAAAAATAATGGGCACCTCAATCATAATATTCATATAACGTATTAACTAAAAATAGTGAACTATTTCACCAGGATAACTCCCTACTCTTTTCGAAAAGTGAATAGGTTATTTAACGTGCAAATGGTGTGGCTCTCCTTTACACGGGAGCGACATTAAAGTCTCCTCTGAAAGACTAGGCATTTAGCATAATACACCTTTAGCTTGCCCAAGGGTATACCTGTTGTGATTAAGATTCAAACAGTTGCCTACATGTATTTAGAACTGAATAAACAAATCGATAGCTTTTAGAAAAGCTACTATTGTTTCACGTGAAATGTCTCTAAATAGAGTAAACAAATCAGGAACATTGTAATAAGTTGTGCGAATGTGAGTGATTTCCACACATTCAAGCAGAATGTGTTTCACCGTAAATAAACAATCACATGATATGCAGCGAGGAGGATTCTCGGCTGCAAATAAATAAGCATGTGTTAAATGAGAATGACCAATGCGGGCACGGGTCAACACAATATCTTCTCGTCATTTAGTTAATGGCAGAGTATTAGGTGGTTGACTGACAGGGTGATGTTGGCGCAGTTTATTATCGAGGTTTGCATCCCACTGTGACTGCCATTTGCTTCTTGTGTACAAATTTAGTTTAGATTTCAAATCTGTGTAAGGCATATTGACGTCTGTTATGTCCATATCAAGGGTTTCTTTTGCTAACTTGTCAACTTTTTCATTGCCTAAAATTCCTCGATGACTTGGTATCCAAACAAAAATGACTTGCTTACCGAGACAAGCGAGTTTATGCCGAGTCTCCAATAGCTGAAGACGTCTTTTAATAACTTAAAGTAAACATTTGCACAGCATTCCAGCTCTTATGAGACACCAAATGGGCAGATTCAGCTCAAGTTCTGATATGTAATACACAGTAGTGCCAACATTCATCTACTGAAAGGTTTGAACTTTTCACAAAATAATTCAGAATTATGCAAGCAAAGTCTTTTAAGCAACCACAGAGGAAAACAAACCTGGTTTGAATCGGGGAGAAACCAAAGGAGAAGACCAGCTAAGCATCCATACAAGACTCCCATCAACAGCTCAAGTGGTCCCCTAAATATACTATAAACAAGATTACCTGCAGGACACATCAAGGTGTAGAAGTAACAAGAAGACAAGGAAAAGTTCTGATGCAGTTTTATTCAAATTTATCCCATGGAATATGTGTTATCTACAGCAAAAAGTCCTGCCTTACATCTTAAGATTTTGGTAACTACATGTCCACTTAATGGAATCATTCTTCTTATTCTCTCACAGAGACAAAAAGGCACACAAAAATTGAATGCTGTATTCTTCACAAACATCACGCTTCTGCAAAACTTTTTGCCTCCTACCATTTGTCAGTAAAAAAAAAATACACAACAAACAAAGAAAAAATGAAACTAAATATAACAAAACAAAACAAAACTGTTCGCTTGCCTTCTTTCATAACTGGTTACAACAGTTTTGCCACCAAATTGAAACCTGCTCATAACTATGAACAACAAGTAAACTTCTGACTGCAATGAACAAGGTGATGATCCATACCTTGCACCTGTAGCAATATTATGGCTAAACCATACATTGAGACACAAAAAAACTAAATAAATAAAATAAAAAAAAAAAATATATATATATATATATATATATATATAAATGGTCAAGCCTTGCTTTTATTTTCTCTATGGAAATGTCTTTAATAGTTGCACAGATTCTACCTGACTTCTCATTTACACAACAACTTTAAGACAAATGTGTTCCTGGGAGAGAGATCACAATGCCCCCCCCCCCCCATTTTTTTTAAATGATTTGCTTTACTTACTGTACACACTAAGAGGCTTCTCCAATGATGAAGCTACCTGCTTCATCATCTGCACCTCCACATTACATAATTACCCCCCCCCCCCCCCTTTGGAGAATGAATGGAGGAGTCCAAAGAGTTTAGGTGAGGGGAAACAGAGGCAGGAAGTCGTAGCAGCTTGTGTGTCATTCTATACATACACGCTGATACCACAACCATTAACCTGTTTCTTCTCATCCTTTTATCATCCTAGGTAAGTCTCTTCTCATCTTTGATTTTATGCATTTCTAAAGGTGTTGCAAAAGGGAATGTAATCATTTACCATTGACATGTGCAGAGACTCCAACTCTCCCGTTTTCGACGGGAGATCTCCCGCCGAAAACCCATTTTTGCAAAATCTCCCGTTCTCCCGTTTGAGATTTATTTTCTCCCGCCCTGGCTGTTTGTCTCCCGTTGGAAAGGATTTCTTGCATATTTCTATCGTATGTTGAAAAAAATAAGCCTTAGATAGCACCAGAGAGCATCTAGAACCCTAGGAATTTCGCGCTTCGCACACATCAACTTTGAGTCTCCCGTTTGCTCGGGGTTTCAGTCGGGAGAATCTCCAGATCAGAAGGTACTTTGGGTTGGAGTCTCTGCATGTGTATTCTTGATAATACACTCACACTCATAAGATATAAATAAGATGTATTTTGAGAGAACATTTCATGCAGTCATAAAGTACTATATGGCTAGATGACCATGCTAGTATGTGTTGAGTTTGAGAGTGTTGTTATGTGTTAACTTTGATTTATTAGTGATAGATGAAAATGCACTGGTGTCGGTATATTGCACATGCTAAAGTATAGATGAATGTATAATTTGTAGATAACTTGTGTGTGGGTTGTGTTGATGTCTAGTTTGCAGCATATATAGACCTTCAATAAGGTTTGGGATGTGAGTGTATATTACAATGCAGGTACATACAATCTGTATATGCATTCTACATAATGTATACCATGGGGCACAGGTTTGTAAATTGGTCCTTTGTTTCATGCCTAGATGCAGCGTTTAGAGTACCAGTATGTTTGTCACTGAGCCCATGGAAGAGGTCTAGGCTTTTATTCTCTGTGAGGGACTGAATAGATGTAGGGACTGACTAGGCAGAAATTAAGAGTTTTACGGCCACTGTGTTGGAACCCCAATCTGTGAAGCTAGTCTGAATTATTCAGACCCCTTACATATACATAAATGTCTTATTAATGTGAATATATGTTACTTGAATCTTGACCTGTAGGTATCATTGAGAATATCAGATACTAGTATATCATTGATTTTGATTCATAGAGAGTAGAGTAGTGTAAGCTATTTCAATAGATGCATTTACAACTGTATATAAAGAGAAACTAGAGTACGTCAACAGCTGTAAGGTCTGTGTTATAAACTATCAAGGAGACAGGAAGTGCTGTATGTTAGCACAGTCTCCAGCAAGATGTTGTCCTCCCAGCTCACAGAGTGGAGTAAGTTTGTATGTAGGAGGATAAGGGAAGTTTGATGTATACATGAAGGCAAGAGCCATCATGGTTCTCTTTGTTAGGAAAAGAGTTTATAGACTTCCTCCCTCAATTTATGCTTGCCGGTTTTACGCAAGCGAGTGAGTTGGTGTAAGAATATATTACCTGAAGAAAGAATATCAAGTTGAGTTAAGTTAGTTACTTTAAATGTTTCCTTATGGGGAAACTTTAGATGAAATGATTAGGAGAATAACTGGTTACTGGTTGTGGAATGAACATAATTGAGCTGCTGTTTTAGTTTTGCATTTAGTATGAAGACTCATACTAAAAGTCATAATATATGAATAGAAATTATAATGTGAGAGAGCTGGTTAATTGGATAAATCATATGTTTAGAATTATTTTATTCATGCAAGGAGAGATAAATGCATTACAATAACACACTTCAACTATTGATAATTTATATGTTATGTTAGAAGAAAGACTAGAACAGATATAGAATTAGTATGGGAATGGAATTTAGCACAGACAGGAAATTATGTGTACAGATAGATAGTAAGATATCATTAAAACATGTGTTGAACATGATTTTACACATTGTTGATAGGAAAGAAAGGATAAGATAAATCAATGAGTTTGTTAGAATGATATTTTAATGATAATCAGACAGTTAATTGATTATTGATTAGAAGTGTTGGTAAACTGACATATTGAATGTAAGTATTGATTATGACAGAATTTAATAGTTATGTAGTCCAGTTTAGTTTATACGTTAAAATGAGGACTGATGTGTGAATTAACTTTGTGTTAACTTCAATAGTTATTGTACTTTTGTTATACATTATTACTCTAAAGTATTTGATGATGCTTGAGTTTTGTCTGTTGAGACTTATTGAGAGTAATAAATGTATGTCATTCTATACATACACGCTGATACCACAACCATCAACCTGTTTCTTCTCATCCTTTTATCATCCTAGCACCCGTACCCCTACAGGGGTGTTACACACAGAATATGCCAACCTTGCATTATCACAAAATGCTTCATCCTATGGGCAATTCCGCGGTTAGTAACGTTACATTTGAACAAATTTAGATATTTGTTTTTACCACTAAATTACCATTTATTCACTTCAAGTCAAAATTATGTCAAAAACATGTTCATCCTTCCCAGGTTTATGATACAGAAAAGAATGAACACAATCCAAGAAATATTAGAATTGCTGTAGCAACTTAAAGGGCTGGTTAGTAACGTTACGAAAAAAGGACATGACAAAAAAATCAATGTCTTGTAACAAAAAGTGTGCAAAAATTCAGGTTACTTCAAACAAAGTGTTGCATTAATTTCAATTATTGCATCATGACAAATGTTCATGCAAATTTTTTTAGCAGTTCGACCAATAATCTTTTAGCTAGACCCCCAAAAGCATGGTTAGTAACGTTACGGTTAGTAACGTTACATTTGTCCGGAGTAATTCCGCAGGTCATTTCACCCTTTTGTAATTGACAAAATGTCACATGACTTCTGGAGTATTTAAATGTATTCATCTTTTACCCTTTAGCGAAACTTCGAGGAAAAAATTTCAAAGGAACCCACTGTAATTTGCATTTAAGTGAATTTCAGCGTCCCCAGTCCCACATGTACATTTTAAATGATGGTTTTAGATCTCACAAAATCAATGAATACGAAAAATAAAATCTACTGAATTTGAAAGACCCTAATGATTGGTGAACATCCATGGCATTAGTTGATACCTAGATTAAAGGGTAAGATAAAGAGGCACATTTCTTTTATCCATGTCATGTCCACCTAACTGCGGAATTGCCCCTATGCTATATTGCATTCAGAATTGTTAGTTCTGTACTGTTTTTGTTTTGTTTTGTTTTGTTTTGTTTTTCTGGGCATACATTGTCTGCTAACAGTTTTTGGAATTTGTGCCACTGTAAAAGTGGAAGTTTTTGCTTTGCAGAAATTTTTGCCCATTTCGCACAACCAGAAACCAGCGCGAAATAAAACAACATGTGAATATTTTTGCATGTCATATGTTCCACTACTAAATGTCTCGATTCTGCGGAATAAAACCATGCGAAATTCATCTTATCCAGCCGAGCACAAAAAATTACTCACACAAAAATAATCACTTTTACAGTATCTCGATAAACACTACATACACAACATTTTAACCATTTTGCTCTGGTGAGCTAAAAATCATACAAGTTGGCAAACTCTGGATCCCCTTTCTCACTACTGTACATACCTGTTGCAAAAGCAGCCCCTAGAATAACCCCAAAAGCACCAATGGCAAGCACATCATCACAACTGGCAGCAGCAATAACCAGAGTAGGAATCCCCTGCCTGACCCCATAACCTTTGGCCTGGAGGGCCAGCAGAGAGGGAACAATTACAGCTGGAGTTACTGCACCTAGAACAAATCTGAGCACAGAGAGAAAATAACAGATAGCACCAGTGTATGTTATGGGAGCAAACATACTGAAATGCATATTCCTACTCTTTGGTCATGACTGTACATTCAACACAGCTTATTTCTACATCAGGACCAATTTCATGAAGATGTCTGTAATTGTTAGACATTGCAGCACTTGAAGTTACTGCAGGCAAAGATAAAATGCTCAGGGGTGATTGGGTGCTTTCAAACTGCTGTCATAGTAAGTAAAATAATTGAAGGTTGCAGTACATGTAATTACAATAGTCACAATAGCCCTCTTTGTGATAATGGCCTTATCATGATCCTTTGCAATATGCATTGCTCTCTCTCTCTCTTTCTTTGAAAGGTTGACAGAATCTTTATACATATCACACTACGCATTTTGACCTGTGTGACATGTTAATCACTTTCTGGCTAAAACTTAATGAAATGACAAGTAGCAAAGACCATTAATTTAGCACGGTATGTAGTTCCAGTGTGCCTTTAAGCTGTGGATACTTGGTTTCAAGAGACATGAACTTCTCTTTCTCCTGCTAGCTCTACATACTAATATGTCTGAATGCATTTCTTCTATTGCATCTTTCAGCATTCTTCTTCTTCTTCTTCTTCTGTTTATTCTGCATCCTTCAGTCCTGAAGATTACTGCAGATTACTGCATTCTCCTAAATGCTAACTGTAAATCCACCAAGCGAATCATGAGGGCTTGTGAATGGACATAAGGTGGCAAGATGCATGTTACAGAAATGTTTTCATCTCACGTGATTCCTAAGACAGGATGTACAGTGAATGCACATTACTTACCCCAGCATGAAACCCCAGGGCCAGGGGAACCCCAGCAGAAAGTGCGACACCACTGCTGCTGTGCAGGCCTCAGCGATGCATGGCAGGCAGCACAAGCGCACACAGACGATGCTTAGTCGCTTGAGGGCGCCAGCATCTAGGCCAATCCCAGCCTGGAGAAGGATGACGACCAACGCCATCGCTCGCAGTGATGATGACCACTCTGGGTCGATGTCCTCTGCCACATTGATCACAGGGATGTTACGAAGAAGGAAGCCCACTATCAGCATGCCTGAACATATACAATGTCCCAAGGAAAAAAAAGAAGTATAACTGTGACTTGGCTGAAATATGAGGTAAAACATTCACTTATTTGCATTATGAGTGCCAGACAGAAAAAAAAGAGAGACCGATATCTTAGCTGAACAAGGCTAAATGAAAACTTGATTAACATACGTATCCTGATATAGTGGCTGTCAACACTATACACACAAAATAAGTATTACATGGTACATACACTTGTCATCATGTCAATATACAATTGTACATATTGCTAGTATGTTATAGTGTATATTAAATCATCTATTAATAACAGTTATGCACTTTGCACTCAATAAATGTCCAAAAACACTATTTCATTAATATTTTTACATGACAATAATTATCTTGAATCTTAAGGATGCTACAACTTGTTTGAACAGGTTCAATACCTAATAAGGCAGGAAGCTTGATCAGTTCAACCAGGGCGCCCCCAACTTTGCAGGCAACCACAAGGACAAAGAGAGCAAACAGATTTCCTCCAGGCAACGCTGCAGCACCAGTAACTGACCAAAGCACTGCCCAGGTCAGTGTCACTGTCAAGAGTAGTAGCATCCACTGTGAGACACACCCATGGGGAGGGCACATGAAGGCGTATTTCAGTCTCTCACATCGTGAGGCATGCTGGGGTAGTGGGTTGAACTCAGTGAGGCATGGTTTGCACACTCTAAGACATAATGTTAACAGCTTCTGGCATCGCTGGGATTTCTGTTGTGCTTCAGCTCCATGTATGGCAGAATTTTCGCCGGTACCTTCTTTGTGTTGGCTGGATGATGCATTCCTGTCTGACCTGCTAGATCCGATTCTGTCAAATTCCAGTGTTTGCTGCTCTGAGAGTTGACGAGCCTCCGTGGACAAGCCATCCTCATCTTGAAGACTGTATTGTGCTAACTGTGAAGGAGGCGGCTGCCTGCTGCTCCATGGATTGACAGTTTCTAGGCCACTCATCTTGATGCTTCAACTTGTGTCATGGCAAGAATAAAAGAACCAAAAAAAAAAAAAAAAATCATGAGAACAACTTAGGGCTTACTACAAATATGAAGTAAATTGGCACTTATGTACTTTTGTGTTTCAGGGCCGGCAGAGCATTTTCAAACAGGGGGTGGGGGGGCCCCACTTCCGGGTTTCATGAGTTAACAAGCAAAAAAAAAAAGGCCTTCAGCGCAACTTCTCATTCCACTTCCGGGCTACTTCAGCTGACAAGGAAAAAAAAAAGGGTCTACAGCTCATCTTTTTCCTTCCACTTCCGGTCTACAGCTCATCTTTTTCCTTCCACTTCCAGGTTTCTTCAGCTGACAAGCAAAAAAAAGGTCTTCAGCGCAAAAATATAACCTTATTACCGTGCTCGCATTTTAAGGTCTCTATTTCTTTCTTTCTAGTGCCACTTACGCACTTCGGGGTAAAAAAGTGGGGGCCCAAGTGGTGACGCCTTCTGTATTCCTTTGAATGGTAAAAAAAAAAAAAAAAAAAAAAAAAAAAAAGAGTGGGGGGGGGGGGGGGCAACCCCCCCCCCCCACACACACACACCCCACCCAGTTCCGCCAGCTTATGTTGATATCTTAAATTCCGCAAACCCAAATTGCATCAAGTTACAGGATTATTTCCAATCGTTCACATAAATTTCAATCACTCTCAATAAGTCTCATAGTTTACTCATATTAACCCGTTGAGGACGAGTCCCAAGTATACTCTGGCAGGTGTCTACGGGAAATGCATGTTGTAGCAAAATCAGTCTGTCCTCAATGGGATAGATTTCAGTTAAATCATGCTATTGCTCAAAACAACTCACTCTTTGTGAGCGATCGAAGCATACATTGGGATTGCTTGCAAAATCTGAAACTGTAGTCTGTACTGTAGTAAGCTGTCTACCGACATATTACAGTATTGTATTACATATTTCTGCTCTCATTTGGAGAGAATTTTACCGGCTTTTTTCAGGTTTCTGTGTCATCAGTGTATTGTAACTTAGCTGATTTCTATCCTTGGAAGTTGCAGGACATGTCTAAAGGAGGATTATGATTGATTTTACCTGATAATTGTGATTTTTTTTATTGCTATTTTTCTTATCATGATTGCTCTTGGTTGTCATAAAACACAGAATATTGATTGATATTCAGTTTTGTTTGCGACCCAGTTATATTTTGTCTCTGGGTTTCAGATTTTTTGTGTGTAAGACGTTATAACATTAACTGATTTGTAATTTTATAGTTTTTTTTTTTATGTTCATGCCTTAATTCATGCCTCACATTATTTAATATCATTTATGAATTTTGGCGTCTGATATATAATGTATATTGCACAGTGGTGTGTGTAATACCACACAAGGAAATTTTAAAGAAAGTGCTGGGTTATGTAGTCTCAGGGTAATGATGAAGTTAAAGTTTTGAAATTATTCTTATATTTACTGTGTATCGAAGATGGTTTGGGGTATGTTGATGATACTTGCTGGCTTCATACACTGTAGTGTAGTAGTTAGAGGGGATATTTGTTGTTGTTGAGATGTACTCTGATAACACTTTTTTGTATACTTGATTTTTTTTTTTTTTATGGGGGGTGGAATGTATACCCATTTGCCAAAATATCTTTAGCTTGTTTGAAGAAAAAAAAATCCATCTGGTGTACACGCTTAATTCAAATTGTATTATTTCTTTTCTTTTATGTTCAACAACTCCCTGATGTGCTTCCTTAAGTTGGTTGGAGAGGCCCAAGGGTCATAGTGATTTTGATTGCTTTTTTCCAACCCGGCTCCTTCGGGAAGCTCAACAGGGAAAGCCTGACACTTTGTTTTCATGTGTTTTGTTTGTTTATTCTGTTGCTTTGTTATCACTTGTATTGTTTTGCAAATGCCGAATAAATAATAATAATAATAATAATAATAACATTAGAATTCTAGTATAATATGCTACACTCCTTTCAAGTAACTCAGAGCTAAAAATCAATGTAAAAATGATTTATGACAAGTTAAATGAACTTTTTATAGGTTGAGAAATGCAGTTCCTAGCTTAAGAAGAGCACACATAACCACAGTACAGGCACAGGCCACAGCTCACAGATAGACAGAGTCAGCATTGCATGGTCATACTGTTCGAGTTCGACTGAGCATTGCTGAGCTGAGCTGAGTAGTGAGACAGGGACAGACAGTTTCGTTTAATAATTAACCTAGATATATATTTCAGAATCTACACCTAGATATGCGTATTCAAATTACTTAGAATAATTAGATTTTTAAAGCTTAACTCGGCACAATGTCAAAATACCATCACGTATCGGATTCTCAATGCAAACCTTCGCAGCCCGAAGAGTTCGGGCTGGACGCAGTTCAGTTCATTTAGAGCGTTGCCACTAACATTACCAGCATGAATGTGAGCGATTGGGACTAAAAAGTAGGTCTTTACGAGATTTTAAGAAGGCCGTCGGTAATATTTCAACACTATCACCCTCGGAGAAAATAGAATAAATAGCTAAACTTACGTAAGTTAAGTCGAAGAAGGTCTTGCACAGAAGTTATAACGGCGGATCATCTTTCATTGCTCAAAATGTATTTTTTTTTATTTCGATGTTACATGTACGGCAGCAGAACCCAGTAACTGTTAGAACGTGAACGGCTCGCTCTAGAGCAGTGACAATAGAGGGCGCATTTCACCGGTGGTCTTGACAACACCGACGCTGCTGACTTCTCATTCTTCCTCGTAGGAAGCATTCCACTAACTAGAGACAATAATTTTAAGTTTCTCTCAGAAAGGATGCCTAAAAACGCGATAGTTACAGTCAAGTTTGGACCATACCGTTCTTGTGGTGTAGCAGCTCACAGGACACCACGTTTAGACGGCCTTCGAGGTAAATATCACATGCAACATCTTACTTGAATGACAGCAGTAGCCCTACAAAAATGTAGTCCCGTTCCTTTATTTTCGTGTCAGATTTCTCAAGAACGTTCTTTCTCTTTACACCTGTAGTTTAGTTTTCAGATGCAGTGGACAGTTTCGTCACAAAATCATACTTGTGTAATTCCGATATAATTCTTTTTAGTTGGAAGCGCACATATAAAAAATCATTAATCTATTCCTTATCGTGTAATACGCTTTCAAACTCTTAAACATAGTAGGCCTAGAGGCTAGCCCGACCAGACACTGTTACGCTATGCGAAAACAGCACGTACCATGTATGGTTGAGGGGTCTAGATATCGCGCACGAAAATTTGAAATGCTCTTATAATAGAAGTTATTCCATAATCGTACCTGAATTTCTCAATGAATATCACGAAAATGCAGAAAAATCACCTCCCAGAATCTCCTGATGATACGATGACGGAGTAGCGCGCTGTCGCCGTTTGTATGTCGGACTTTTTTTTATGCGTTCACCTTCTCGGGGTATGTAAAGATCGCGCAGCTGCCCTATGTAGTTTCATTCGTGAAAGTGTCTGCCCCTCTCTGCGGCTGCAGCGTGCTTCGGCTTTCGTAGAATATTATCAACGATCGATCAAACAAATTACGAATTCTATCGGCTACGATCATACGAACGAGACAAGCGAGACGACACGTCTAGGCTACAACATCCTTAAAAAAAGATTTTAAGCAAACGTAGGTAAATATAAGGTAAAAAATTGGAAATTTAGTGAAAAATTTGTTCCAAAAAATTGGAAATTTAGTGAAAAATTTGTTTGAAATCAAAATTTCTTACCTGCTTTCTTCTCATGTTTAGCGGTTGTCAGGTATTCTTATTCCATGGGCGTTTCGGCAAATTTTGCGCTTAGTCCTACGCGTAATATTGCTTGCTATACGCAGTTAAACTATGCGCGATCATTAAGTCCCTGCGCGAGACCTAGTACCCTTACTATACAGCGACTGGGCTGTGTATAGTTAAGTAGAGGCTAGGTCCAGAATCTAGACCCTAATTTGATTAGACAGTAGTTAAGTACCCTTCTTCTTCTTTTCCTCCCTCCGTTTATTTCGGAGATTGACGAGTGTGGGTTGGTCGCAGACACAGTAGCTGTTCAGTCAGGATTGGGCACCTTCCTATTAGATAGTTGATATATCAGGAGCAGAGTTGGATAGACTGATGTTCAGTCGATTAGTATGGAGTTTAATTAGAGATAAATGGATGGAGCACATCAGAATCATTAACAGACTGGGGAGGTTAGGGTCATATGGTAAAAGTGTGGCATATAGTTCTAAGTAAACTGAGTGAAATGCAGTCTGGGTCAGTTGGTGCAATAGTCGTTGGAAGGAGAGGGATGGTCCAGTAAGCACTTTCTGCTCTGTTTGATAGATTCTTGGCAGATTCCAGTGGTGTAGCTGCAGGTAGCAACAAAATGTACTATCGCCTCATCTTCCTCTTTGACGGCAAGAATCCTGGGCCTGACCTTAGTTCAGACCCTACACAACTGCTATGATATTCCATAGCGCAATGGTGTCTAGCCATATAGCTCTCTTCTTAGGCTTTAAGGTATTTTCAGCTTTGTAGCCTTTCACATTGGAATAATCATATAGGCCTAGTATATCGCTTATGTGATGCTCTGAGCTGATTTATATTTGGGCCAAGTATTTTGGGATGCGGATGAACCTTCACTCATTTGATATCAATCATGAACACAAATCCATTATTGCTATTAGAGATTCTTTGTTTTCCTCATTTCTTTACTTAAGAATTACATGTATTCAAATTAGATTGTACTGTTTCTTTTTTAGATTTTTTTTTTTAAACCAAACAAGTACTGTATTTCTTCAACACTCTTATTTGTGTCATTCCATGAGGGTACAGATGATGAGCATTCAACCCACATGGATACATACACAGTCAGTACAGGGTACAGCATTGTGATTGATGTGAAATTTTGTTGTTTAATTGTTTATATTGCCATAAGAATTAATGTATAAAATGTATCTGTGGGTATTTTTTTTTTTTGTAATTTGTCTTTTTCATTTCCCATTCTAAATTATGTCTGCAGATCTTTTGACTGCCAATGGACATACTGTGGAGCTGGAGGAGATAAAGGATTGGCACTCAGTTGTGTTAATTGTAAATGGAGAGTCAGTCTATCAGTGTGACATCAGGGAATTAGACTATGGTAGGTCTCCACATTAAAAAAAAAAAAAAGAAGAACATTCAGTGATTTTTTTTTTCAGCCATTCTTGCAAGCCCTAGGATTTTCCATATTTTCTATGGGGATGGCATCTGCCATCAGAATAGAATTATGAGCAGTAACTTGGCACAGTATCATTGACTACCACATTAAGTTTTATTATGTGTTTGGGGTTTTGTTTGTGATTTTTTTTTAAATTCTTTTTTTTAAACCTTAGTTTGCTGAATCGGGTAGACCCAACACCTGAGAGACTCTGAAAGTGAAACTCTATCAAATCAAAGCTTTAACCGGTGTATACTCTGCCCTCTGGTGAATTGTCTGCATACACTCTATGGTACATTATAACTTAAACCATGATAACTTTGTTGTGTTCTGAATGGGCTGTCTAAGTAGAGCTTGTGATGGGACATCAGCCTGCACTTTGAAGGGGTTTTATCTTAAGTTGCTGTTTTGTCAGACATAAATTGACAACATGTGGTTGTTGCCAGTTATTTTGAAATCTGTAGATTTCTACATGTACATACATATGACAATATCAACCAAAGAATGTGTTTCTCTCTTGGTGTCTGACTTCAATCCATGTTTTTCTTGAATTCAGGAGGTGATGGGAAACTGGATGAGCATTGCCACAAGGCCCTTGAAGCTGTCAATAATGCATACTGATGACAAACTACTAAAGAAGACTCCATGAAATGTTACAGGAGCAGTGGACATTGTTTTGATCCTGTATAATGAAACTTTCTGCCGACTCTACAGTAGGAAATGGACTCTTCCTTTTTACACATGTAAAACACCACCAGTGAGGTGTTTGTGTTTCAGTTTGTACACACACAGGCACATATGTTGTATATCTTGTAATTTCACCAAATGAAGCTGACAAGTTTGCCATAACAGATTGCTTTCTGTGTTTATTTTGTTTTGCATGAGATTTACAACTTGTACATCCACTGTACATGCATACTTTTGCAGACTGTTAGTCTGTTAACTTTGATTTGTATAAAAAAATGCATGCCTGGTATTTATTTCTGCTCCCAGTGTTTTGATTTTTACATCATAATCAGGGTAAATGTGACTCATCTTATTTCCCTTTTGGGTAAAGTACCTTTTTCACAGTCACAATGATCTAATGGCAAAAAATTGACATTTGCTCTCTCATTTACTCACATCTAAGTAAGGGATACTTTAATAGTACTAGTATGCAAAGTGTGAGCAAACTGTTATCCTTCAGGGGGGTGTTTCATCAGGTTAGCGCTGACAAGTTGACCATCTCTGACAATAACCATAGTAACAGTCAGTGACCAGAGCATCTCAGCCAATCAAAACCAAGGATTTTGCTGAAATTGTCAGAGACTGACAACTTGTCAGCGCTGACTAAATTGATGAAACACCCCCCTGCACTGTCTATGTAGTTGTTTAAAGGTGCATGGTCCCGGTGTTTTAGTCAAATGCGTACGCGGGCGCACGGCGTAAGTTTCCTATAGAGACCTACGATATTGACTCCTCTTTAGCGCTTACGCTTTGGCCCACTTTCCCCGAGTCCGAAGAGGTCCGATTCACTGTAGTCAGTGGTCGGATCACAGTTCGGCTCATGGTTCGGCTGAAGGAGATGACAGCTTTAGCAAACTTCTTTTGTGATGTCATAATAACAAGCACATATGCACGCACCCTGGCATTACTACAGACTGCGCAATGCGCAAAGAAGACAACAAAGGCAACGTTACTTAGCAACACCTACGCACTTTACTCTTGATAACAGCTAAACTTCAGTAATCTTCATATCAATGCTAACAGTGATCAGCAGTATCATCAACAGCGCCCTCTACACTACCAGGACTATGCACCTTTAAGGCCACATGTGCTTTTGAGAGGTATTGCCAAGTCATTGTAAGTGTTGTGGGTTAGTATGATATGTGATGTTGTGTTTGACAAAGATTTGGCATATTTTCATACTTTTTCATTTATGGAAAGGCATATTCAGTTTTTAACATATTTATTGATAGAATATATGTAAAAAGTAAAGATTAAATAGATTGTAGCCCAATCACTTGTATTGGTATATATGTATGATATGTTTATATTATCAATATTTGTGAGATGGTTGCTTCTATTGAGTCAGTTTGAAAATGTTAACCTCATGTTTGACCCTCTTGTTTTTTTCATTTAAATGTTTCATAGTTGTTCACAGCATTGAAACAATGTTACAATGAAATTATTTTAGCACAATCGTCTTGGCTAAACAATGAACAGTGAAGGCCTTCTCCAAGAGAAACTTCATGTCTTCATCGGTATCATATTATATGTAAATATTTGAGTTAACCAAGTAGATTAGTGGAAGTTTATTTGAAATGAATTAAAACTAACAATAAGGTGAAATTTGAAATTTTCAGACCAACAGATATTGGTCACTTTATATGCACTAGGCATATAAGATGAGCCGATTATTGTCCCTCAAGTCGGCTTTTGGGCACATAGACCTACATTGGTTGTCATATTTTTTATTTGATATAATGCAGCACAGTTGAAATTGTTTGCATTGATTTATTCTTGAATTTTAAAAAGTTATTACATTTTTATGATTTGTTAAATTATTGACAGACATATTCATATACTAATCATACATGTAAACTAATAGGAGAGATGCTAGGCAATGACTTTTTTGCATGTATTTGCTGTATGTGATTCTGATCAAACATTTGAAACTCCAGAATTCAGTAAATTCCATTCTTTTTCAGATTGATGAAACTTTCAGGGATTTCATGTATGTTTGACATACATTGTATTTTTAAAGAGTAAATCAAAGCAAGGAAAAGTGACACAAAAGCTAGATCAGGACTTCTTGAACCAATGACAATGTTTCAACATGTATAGTGCAGTACACTCCCATTATAATGAAGCCCACAGGAATGGTGGTTTCCTTTCATTATAACAAAATTTTGTTATAGCCAAACAGTATAGTGTATAAAGATGTAATATGACAGATGATGAATTTGGTACCTGAATTTTATTTTCTTGTAACGAGAATTTCATTATAACCATGTTTGTTATAATGGAAGTGCACTGTACTAGTATTTTGATGCATTTAATTGTGGTAAGAAAGATATTGCAGTCTGTGCATGTGAAAAGTGGTTGAAGTCTCCAGTGGATTGGGAAATTCCAGGTAGTCTTTTCTCTTCTTCTTCTTCTTCTACTTCTTTGTCTCCTAAAAGTCATTGACCATGTACATATATTCCAAAAAACTGTAGGAATCCTGGAAACACTTAATTTCAATGGATATTGATGCTAACACACTCACACACACACACACACACACACACACACACAGTACTGACACACCACGTACATTTACAATTTTTGTGATGAATTACTTTATAAGATTACCTTTAATACAGAAAACATGAATAAATATACACACACAGACATAAGTCTTATATTTGTTGTTTGTTTGTTTATTGCTGTTGTTGTTTCCTCATGAAATTTCAGGTTTTCCCCACCTCCTGACATGCATACCCTCAGGTTCAGCTGGGATAAATTTCTGAGTAGTGTTTTCCTTATGATTAGGTCAGCCAAACTTGTTAGGCCTTTAGACACGTGGTAAAAAGATAAAAACTTAGTTGTAAAATAAACAAAAAATTCATTTTTTTTTCTTTCATACAAATTGTATTTCCGAAGATCAATTTGCTTCTGTTCATTCTGAAATTTGTAAAGGAATTTTTAGATAAGGTTATTTGTTTTTGTTTTTGTTTTTGTTTTAGAGAAATTTACCCTTACGAGCCACAATTAATTAGTTCTTGACCAAGCCAGTAAGGCTCTTTTGTGTGAGTTTCCCCCGATTTATTTCAGTGTCTTTTAAGGGATGGTAAGTTTTTGGTTAGTTGGGGATTCAGATTTTAACTCATTGAGCAAAATCTAGAAACCACTGATGAAATATTTAAGAGCATACTATTCTAAGAGGAATTCAAAGTTAATTTGATGAAAATTGGTTTTGAAATTACTGAGATATTCAAAAACAAAGTAAAACAAAGTGGTGTGAGATGTGGGTCCCACTTTTTTTTTTAAACATTGTTTTTGGATATCTCAGCCATTTCAAAACCAGTTTTCATCAAATAAATTTGAATTCATTTTAGAATTGCATGCTCTACACTGTATCATGTTTCAAAAGAGGTTCCTCATCATCTCACACAAAAGCAAGAAAGTCGAATCCCCATCTCACCCAAAACTATACCATCCCCAGAATAAACTTGCGTGATGGTGCTCGGAATGGCCTCATTATTATTGTCAATGTATTTTTTTTTAATGATTATTCTAGAATTTGCAGATATTGAAAGGTTTTTGAAGTAATGTTTTCAATTCATTTTTTTTTTTTAAATAGTTGATTCTATGTAAAGGTTTTTGTGGGTAAGTAATTCTTTTATAATAGAATATGTTCATTACAACAATAATAGGTTGTGTTTTAATGGAATATTTATTTTTTTGTAACTATTTGAGCATCCATTTGATGTTATATGAAATGTAGATGTTTTTCTTTTGTATGTTGTTTAGAAGTTTCCACAGTGAACGTGTGACAAAACCAAATTCCCATGCCGTGTTTTAATACACATACATAACTTCTGCAAATAAGGAATTGGAATGAAATGAAATTACAGGTGGGAGACATGCAGTGACTTACGCCCTCTGCGACAAAATGCTGTAAATGCGGTCTCCAAACAGCTACTAGTATAATTTCCATTCAATATTCCTTCATTTTGTAAGCATTATACCTCTTGAGTTGTATATCATAGGAAAGATTACACCATGGAGATCTGAAGAAGAATATTGTCTTTGAATATAAACAATAAAGACTTTTCATATTGTTCATAGTTGATTTCTTTGGAATGAGTGTAATGATTATTTATACGTGTGTATTTCATACATAAATGTAAATATTTACATCATATGCCGTCACATGATTCATTTGAAGGCTCTGATTCACGCCTTACATGAAAGACCATTATTTTCTCTTTCAATAGATATATAGTTTTCCATATTTTCTTCTCTTAAGTGTTAGTGGCATCTATTCGAAGTTGAGAGAGCACAGTTAAGTGAAAATGCATTAAATGGCCTCCGGTAACAAGAGTTTATAAACGCGACTACTGGATACGAGTTAAAACTCGGTATTATTGTAATGACGATTTTGTGACAATTAGAAAACACTTCAAACTTTGGTACACACGTATCCTGCGCTATCAACCCACTCACCATACACGAACACATACATGCATATGTATGTTTATAATTATATCGATCAATCGCAACTTCCCTATATTCATTTATTTATCTCTGTGTAGCCATTACAGTCATTTGTTTGTTTGTTTGTTTGTTTGTTTGTTTGTTTGTTTGTTTGTTTGTTTGAGGCCCTGGGAGGAATTAAGAGGCGGGATGAGAAAAGATTGTTTATAATGTACAGTCGGTGGAATCTGCCTTATTCGTATGGATCATTGTGCGCCGTTCGCCTAATAAGCTACCACAGTCGATCGGACGAGCAATGGTACCATTTGGTATATCAAGCTGATCGGAAACCGACGTAATTTGTGCCCGGAAAAAAAAAAATCATACTGTTTCAGGTGGAACAATGTTATTTTTATCATAAGATAAACCTCCTGGTAGAATAGAACGTGGTTTCGTATGCCTCGCATTTCTAAATAAATTATTGAAAATTTAAGCATGTGAGGAATATACCCTGCAGACTCAAGTTAGTGGCTTCAAAACCGTGGTGAAATAACATGTGATTTATTTACTCAAGTTTATGTTAACATCGGTTTTGGAGGTAATTAAAATCAAATTAAATTTACACTGCGTTTAGAATAGTGTTTCATCTTATTCATTATTTGTTTTCAGTTCATACTTGAAAGAAAGACAGAAAGAAAAAAAAAGGATAGAAAGAAGGTAAGATGGATAAGGACACGAAGCGAGCGTTTTACCCCAGGCCCAAGGCCAGAGAAGAGTGATCGCCCGCCTGAAGAATGCGACGCAATCAACCCGGACTGCCCAGCGTTCTGTGGTCGCTTTTGAAATACAATTAGGGAAAACCCCAGAAGTGAAGTTATGGAACTTTAGTGCGCGGATTGCCCACCGCAACGTAAGTCCGTCAATGGGTCGATGGCGGTTATTGTGTTTACTTCAGTTCTGTCTCGTTATGCGTGTGACACTCTTCAAAGCATTCGAAGTAAATTGTACTGTGGTCAAAAGTCATGTTCAGAGATCAGTTTGTGAGGATAGCAAGCAGTTAAAAATGACTAAAAAGTTGCATAAATTATGTGTTCCGTGTTGATGTGACCTCTTATATTTGACCCCAAAACGAACCAGGAAGCAAGTAGTCAAAATTTTCACAGTGACTCAAAACATGTTCCGCAATGTCGGCAATCCACTGTGCGTTCGTCGCCTACTGGTAAGTAGCGGTGCACTATACTGACACGGACTGCACTGGGAAAAAGTTTCAGTTGTCTTGTGTAGGAAGTTGGTGGGATACTGCGCTTCTGTGCTACGGAGTATCGCGATTTTCACTCGTTCCATTTTGATGTTTTGGAAATATATTTTTGTGATCAGGAATGGACAAATAGTCACTTGATTATGGAGGATATAACGATGGAGAAATTCATTCGGTCGTGAAATGCACGGATAAATCACAACACATCAGCCTTGGTACCGAAAGGAAGGTAAGTTTGCTCCACGTCCACTGTGCATGCGATCAGCTGCCGCAACCAAACTATCGCAAACTTATCTACACCTAAAAACGCACGACTATTTCACAGTTCCTTCTGCTGCTACACAGTATCTGAACGTGCAAGACAGTGTTCTGGCATAGTGTCAGTAACATTTGATATGAATTAAGGGAGCATATTTGTTAAAGTTGTGCACTTCAACAAGCCTGGTTGGGGCAAGTTTCTCACAATGAAAACATCAGTAAGTTTGTGTGTGCTTTGAATAAGAAAAAAAAAAAAACCACACAAATGCAATATCATATTGGAAATAGATTTGTAATAACTAGTTCTAGTGTAAGCTAAAACAAAATGAAGATGTTTCATCAAATTGGTCCTAGGATAATTTGCAAAGAATATAGTTCAATTCTGAATATTTTCATGAATTACTATCAGTGATATATACAGTAATAGACTTTGATATGCCAGATAATATGTCATCCATGATTTCCTCACAAGTCGTGATCCCATCCAGTGCATTGATCTAGTGCATTTATACAAATCTTGACTTGAATTACTCGATCTTTTGACATGACATGAAGTAAAAAAAAAAAAAAAAAAAGGCAACAACAATGTATCCTTCCCATCAATTTTTTTTTTTTTTTTGCCAGCTTTTCAACAACACACACACACACAAAAAAAAAAACTTTGCAATAACTTTGTTCACAAACGAGTGGGTTGGTTTAGATGAGGTGATGACATCATCTCGGCTTATCAAGCTTCAATTAATCATACAGTTTAGTTGTCATGGATTCATTCAGCAGTACATATATATATATATATATATATATATATATATAAGAACAACCATTATACACACATACTATTCATACATGTACATCATATGCACATATATTAAATTGCACTGTACAGTTATGCATATACGTGTGTATCCACACACATAGTATTTATACATTATATGCACATATAATTTCATACATTACATGCACACATACACGCATTATATGGTAATGCATACATTTATACATCACATGCATTCTGAAGCCCCCAAGGGCTTAAATGATGGCCCCACACCCTGCTCATTGGACAATATGCTCATATGAATTATGATGTGTGAAATTTGCTCCATATACAGCCCTTTATATTCCATCTATCATATACTCGCATTTGACCATGCCTCAAACTTTTTGCCTCAAACTTTTGTGATTGTGAGTCTTAACCATGAAGTTGTAGTTATGATGATGATTACCATTATGATTATTATATCTATTATTTTTTAAATACTAGTTATTAAAACTTAGTACACATTGTAGTAATGGAAATGATATTAGTTACAATCTATTAGCAATAATTACAATGATAATGATAATAATATAGATAATTACAATGCCTGCTATGATGATAATGATGATGAAATAATGATGGTAATAGAAATAGTTCTGATGACTACCCTATTTGTTTGCCATTTAGTGTATATGCTATGTGTTGTGTCAGATGAATAATGTTTTGCATATATATATTGCTACATTTTTGCAAGCGGTTAAACTTCTCAATGAGACCCACAGTGGTGACTCTTCAAGAAATAATTGTTTTTTCCTCTTTCATGAAGTAATTTTCATGTTAGAAAAATGGACATTGCACCTGTGTCATGTTTTAGTGGGTTGCTATTATCTTGATTATCAATGATCTCCCCCCCCCCAAAAAAAAAAAAAAAAAAAAAAAGGAGAGAGAATAAAACCACCACAAACTTGTATATACCATAGGGGATAAGATAGGAAGAGCATGCAGATACTGTAAAAATTGATATTTTCATGATGTGAGTAATTTTTTTGCGCTCGGCTGGGTAAGATGAATTTCACATATGACTCTGTGGAATCAAGACACGAACTACTGGAACAAATTGCAAGCAAAAATATTCATGTGCTTTATTTTCATGCTAGTTTCTGGTCGCGCGAAATGCATGAAAAATTTCAACACTGCGAAAATTTCCACTTTTATAGTGATATCTTTATTTCATGATTACAGTTGTTGTAGACCCTTGTGGGTTTCTCTTACTAAGAACTTTTGTACCCACTGGAATATAAAGGGATTGAGGCATTTGATCTTTCAGATCAAACATTGTTGAATTCTCTCATGATTGATAATTAATGTAATTATCACAGGTGAACCAGGACTTTGACACCTAGTCAGTTACTGCACTGAAGTGTGTATCCCTTTACCCCACTCACTGTACAGGGTTTGATCTGACTCATCCCACAGTTGGCAGCATCAGAGTTGGACAAGGATACTGCAGTACAATGGCCATGCCTGGATCAGGTAAAGATGTACTCAAGTCAACTTGATGATTGCTATTGTGACAACATGATTTGGTTTGTGATATAGTCACACAGTGTACTATAACATTGTTCTAGTAAACCCCCTGGATGAAATGCATGCTTTGCTTTGTTTTATTCATTACTGTGGCAAATGATTTTTCAATTACAGTGTGAACATTATTCCAAAGTTTCATTATTCCAAAGGTTCATTATTCTGAAGGTTCGTAACGTCTGGTTAGAAAATTTTATGAGGTTTGGTATTTCAAATTCTGAAAATAAAGTAATGTTCATTATTCTGATGATTCTTTAATCTGAAAATGTAGTTAAAGCATTTGTTACTCCAGTGAGAATTGTAAGACCGTAAACGAAATAAAGTTTGTAATTCAAGATTTTGTTAGTACACACCTTCTTTTCATTATTGATTTAACAAACCTTATTTCGTTTTCGGATTAAGGAGTCTTCGGAATAACAAATCTAGTTTCATTCTCTGATTAACGAACCTGTGGAATATCAAATTTTATTTCATTTTAATTTTTAAGAATTACGAACCTTCGGAATAATGGCACAAATGTTCGTTTGAATTAATCCTTTTCTATTTTTGGATTAACAAACATTTAAGTATACAGAATTTGTTTGTTTCGGAATAATGAACTCTATTTCATTTTCAAATTAATGAACCTTCAAAATAACGAACATAACCTGATTTTTCTATTTTTTTAAAAAAAATTCCTTATTACTCTAACATCTGCTTTCTCTCATGTTCCATTGGTCACAACCTCATCGGTTGGTTTTTGCTTCCCCTGGTCAGCAAAGTGACCACTGAATATGAAACTGCAAATAATAACCTTTCAGCTATTCTTGTTCATTCATGCCTTTTAATAATCTGGAAGTTCAACACCCATAGATCATATAATCAGATCCTGCAGTCCTATTTTTTTTTTTTTTTTGATTGCTATTAAAAGTCAAACTCATTCAAACAGTATGTATAAGGATTGTGTATCTTATTTCAGTTGGAATGAGACAAATTCCCTTCTCAAGCAAATAGATTGCAAAGTTATACAGAGAATAAATTCTGTATTAAAGCAAGATATTTGGCGAATCTTGGCTGTCACAAAATTCGCAAAATCAAAATGCACACGAACATTTGGGTTTTACCCTATATTTTGTAGTTAGATGCGTACTGTGCAAATCATTGTAATTAAAAATGTGATGAATCTTTTCAGAATGGCTATGCAAATAAGTCCATGTCCCATAGCACAAGATTCTAACAGTCCTTTATTTTATTTATTTATTTAATTTTTTTGTTTGCTTCTTGAATGATATGCTTCTTGAAAGATGATAATGCAACATTGAAATGAAAACTTAAAGGACATTGGTGCATGTTTCCATACAAATCACCAGGAAGTAACAAACATGAAATCAGAATTGAAATAATTGTCAAGCTCTGTTGGTGTTCAGTGCACCATGTAGAGTTTCTCTGCTTGTTGAGTATTGTCACTGCAAATACTATCTAATGTGATACTCTGTGTAGTTTTCTTTTTGTAAAAACTAGTATTGTATATTTGACTTTTAGACTTTGGAAAATGCCACCATTTGCTGATAATGCTTTGTTGGGTTAAAAGAAGGTGGTCCACCTCTATGTGTATATCTCAGGGCTCCACACTAACATTTTGCTCTGGTGGCCAGTTCAGGGCACTAAAATCTTTGAATCTGAAATTGTGGTGGTCCAATAAAGAAATGTAGTGGCCCAAAATAAAAGGAAATATACCACTTCATTTTGAAATTTAGATGCCTGATCAGGCCACCTAAAGATAATCTCTTTAGAAATTTGATGGCCCTGCATCAATTTTTGTTGGTCCTGGGCCACTGGACCACCACTAATGTTGAGCCCTCTAGATAGATCTATAGATCGATAGATAGATAGATACTTGGGATTCACTTACCTTTGATATTGAGGACTTGCCCAATAAAGCGCAATGGCTTTTTACGTTAAATAGAATACAGAAAGTACCAATCATGATTCACTGTTTTGCTGTATGAGGAGTGTTGAATCCATGGACTGTATAGAGTAACTTTAATGCAAAAAAAGAAAAAAGGTAAAGTGGTAGCACCACTAATAAAGATAATGTTCTAAGAAACAAGCACAGCTGAAAAGACAAATTGTGTACATATGATTTAAGTCAGATTTATTTGGAGGTTTTCTAATGAAAACAGTGTTGGTCGTCAAAATTCACAGCCCTTTAGGATAAGGAGATTTTTAATTTGATTAATTGACTTCTTAGAAATGTTCACTTCCTACCATAGATCAGCAAAGACGGAAGTAGAATGCTTTAAGAAAAGGAGAGATATATGATATGGAGACAAGAATGAGAGATGCATGCTCATAAGAATAATAGAAAGTTAGATTCGAGATATGTAAGTGGACACTTGTTTTGTGCAAGGGATTATATATTAAGGTGAGAAATAAAAGGATATTTGTTTACTCAATTCAGTTTTGATACACATGTACAGCAATCAGATTTACGGAATTACTAACGTAACTGGTTAGAATCACTTGCTGTGCGTATTTCCTTGTTATGATCGCAAACTTAATGCAATCATCTTCTCTGTGGTTTGCTTTATTCTGGGATGAATAAAATATCAAACGACAAAACAAGGATGTGTCAGTGGATGGGTCATCTCAGCTTCACTTTATTAAAACAACATCCTTTTTTTCTGATGTGATCAGCGAAAGGCAAAGTAAAGTGAGCGTATATTTGTGTTGTCACTGGACACATCTGTAATTCTATCTGCACCAGGAACTAATTTCAATCCTGATGACATGATGGTAATTCCCATACTTTGAAAAGGGACTCATTTCACGGAAGGGTTTCCAGTGATTTAATGTTAGTTGCAAGCAATTTCAACAGCAGCAGGCAGGAAACACTAATCTGTTGTGCATAGGGCCTACTGTAAAATCAGAAATATTCGCGGCAAGAAATTTTTACGAGTTGGAGCTGATGGCCTTTTTCACAAATTGCCACTGACATTCAATGCATGTAGTGCGGACAAGAACTTTCACACACATTTTAATCTTGCGAATCTTGGTCCCTCACAAAATTCACAAAAATTTCATGCATGCATAAATTTCTGGTTTTACTGAGCTATTGCAGTACTGTAATTGTTGCAACTTACTGTGATTGAAAACATTCTTGTGAGAGTTTCCCTAGATGTGGATAGTGACAGAAAGCAACTACTTTTCCCTTTCTTGATGTATTTTCAGCTTCCTTTTCCATTGTAGGCAGTGGCTTCATAACTTTAAGCTTTATCTCAAGCTTCTCTGTGTGTAAGACATTAAGAAATTTTTTCATAAAATGATATTATTGCATCACAGTCTGTGAATATTTAATCCTGATTAATAATTTACCTTAATTTATTTATTTAATAATGAATAATTTACCTTGTACACACTTAAAAATCCTGTGTGAGATATACAGTCTGAAATGGTATGACTCTGTCAGGCAAGTCTTTCGACCAATGTTGGGATTGTTGGGATTGTTGGGATTGTTGGAGTAACTTAAAAAAAGAAGAAAATGCATTAAAATTTTATTTCAACCCATTAGTAACTGAACTGCCTGAAACTGCCTGTCTTCAACTCCGTAAAATGCCCGAAACCACCCGTCCACTTTTTTTTTAGTTTTATACTTTACCATTTTTATTGTTTTCATATAGAATATATAATCACGTAATTTGAAAGAGGTCAAAGGTCAACAAAAGTGTGTCAGAATTACCTCTGTGACACACCATTCTCTTGGTATAAACACAGTAACCTACAATAGACAAAAATAAACATGCAGTGAGTTATTTTACATAATGTAGAAAGTTGTCGAAATGAGAGTAATATTGCTGTACCTTCTAGGGAGCAATAGGCCATGGAATCTTCAGTTGCCAAAGGGTTAAGGAAAATAAGGGTAGAAGAGGATAGAGAAAGTTGTAGAGTTGTTCTTTTTTTTATAATCAATGTTATTATGTGCTGTTTTACAAGAATATCATTTTAGGAATTGTGAACAATATCCTAACAAAATACTAAACAAAATCGTCAAAAGCTGTGGATGTATGAGACCTGAGCAGGATGCAGGCCTAATCTTTGATTTTTTTTTTTTTTACCTTTTTTTTTTTTAAATTATGTTATAAAAATGTTTGAAGCAGTGACATGATATTTCAAATGTGCAGTTCTGTGCATGTGTATGGGTTATGCACAGAGGGGTAATGCAATTGGGTATTTTTAGCTGCCATCAAGGGGCTTAAAAGAGGAAGTAGATGTCTGATAGTTCTAGTCTTATTTCAAGACCCAGAGGTGAGGAATTTCAGGCAGAATGAACGGTGCCACTCCCCCAAAGTTCCAAAGCCGTTGGGCATGGATGATATTGTTTAAAGGGATTTTCAATACAACTCCCTTCAATCATGACTTTCAAGCTGTCAACCCAACAGCCCATCTCAATAAAAACAAGCAAACTTTTAACACACAAATAAAACACTATTGGAAAAAACAAATGTGATCTATGTATTTGGGTATTACGAAACCCGTGTTCATTTTTTTTTCTTAAAATGTGTCTATTGTACCATAGTTGTTTTGTAATCCTGCCAGTCCCATCACCTGAAAATACTGTTGATATTTTGCTAGTATGCTTGCCAGTAGTTAAGAAAGAGTTAAACTTCAAGAAATCCTGAAAATGTCAGCAGCCATCAAAGACTGACAATGCAGGAACAAGCAATAAAGTCTAACAATACCCTGAAAATTTACTTTGTGACATGCAAGAGCATTGTTATAGTAATGCTTTGTGAAAATATGAGAGTGTGAAACTCTCTAGGAGTAGAAATAATTACAAGAAGAATATTTCAAATTGCACTAAAAAGTGTATGCATCTTGAATTTAGACTAGTCGACTGGTACTATCAAAAGGCGTTTATCACACAGACTGGATGTTTTTGTGTGGATCTTTATGTGTTGTATACTCACATAAAATTACTTTTGCTTCTGATTAGAACACTAAGAAATTCAGTAAATCACTAGTGTGGTCAACAGCTTCCAAACAGCCCTCTATTTTAAGTTGATAAAATGTCATCCACTTTATCATCATGTCATTGTTCAGTCTCACAGCTGAAGGAACAACTACATCTTAATTTGCTCTCTTGATTGAATTTGGCAGCATTCAAATAGGTCATAATCGTCTGATGTCTTCTGTTATATGTTATGTGCCTACTAGTTTTCATGCAATTAGAACTATGTTATAATTTTTGTATCTTGTACCACATACACAAAAGCTCCCTACCATGCTGTGCTCGGTCCAGTGAACTCAGGTCTGTTAAAGAGACTACAACTTGTTGCTGTCAAAAGTTTCTTCTTTTTTTCTTTTTTTTCAGTTTATAAAGATCTTTTTTCATAGCCCAAAACGGAGTTACTATTCCAGTTGGCTGCTGTAAATACTTTCTCAGCTTTCGCTGTTTTGCTGCAGTGGCACAAAAAGTAGGGGAAGGTATGACTCGGTTGTGAGTCAGTCAGGGTTATTGCACAGCTTCTGACTGTAGAGAGCAATTGAAAATGCTTCAGGTAGACCTGTCCAACCCTGCCTGAGATATATGTACTCTTTATATTACATGTGTAACACCAGGGAGGTGGACAGTGATTAAAATTGTCGTTGGTTTACCTTGTTGTTTGGTCACTATAGGCAATTAATGAAATTGACTACAATCTTAGAAATCACAAATTTGGTGGGGGGGGGGGGGAGAAAATTATGCTACTGCTAGAAACACAATACTGTAATGTTCTCTTTTTGTCCTCTTTTGTCTGCTTTTTGATTCTTACATTATTTATAAAATAATACTCAGTAAAGGCAAGCAGAAAATCTTTTTGATTTTAAGTTATTTGTGGCTGTAGTCTTTGCTCAAATTAATGAAATTCTTGCCCCGAGTTGTTTTTATTGCAACTGATAGACAAATTGCCCTTCATCGATAAAAAAAGCACCAGTCAAATTAATAAGTATTGATAGTACTTTAGTAGCCATGATAAAGAGGATAGAACCAATATTGTATTTGCCTAATTTAGGGGATTGCAGTGTTCTTCGTTTTTGACAGATTATGTAAACTATTTGTCAAGATGAAGATGGTGATGTTTGATCCCCTCAAAATCTTAACACTTCAAAGATACTTTTACCTTCATATCCAAAGGATTGAGTGAATGCAGCAAAATTAGTAGAACACATCAGTGAAACTTTGAGAAAAATTAGACAGTTTGTTCAAATCAACTATTCCATGTAATTCCTTTTTTTTTAAGTACACATTTCCTTGAATCGCTACTGACGTTTGTTCAGGGCAATATTATTTCCCCTGCCTTCTGAAAGAGCCAAGTCAGGTGCTCTATTATTACGCAAAAAAAAAGAAAGAAGGTGAAAATATGTTGAATTTTCTTATATTTTCTGTGTATTGTTCTATGCACATCACATGACATCACAAGCTGTAGTAGTCTCCTGACCCAGTGATAGCGGCACTGAAACTTTTGAACGGACTGTCAAATTTCCCTCATTCTTTCACTGTTGTGTTCTCCTGATACTGCTGCATTCATTCTATCCTTATATCTATGAAGGTGAACTTGTTCTTTAAGGCACTATACAGAGATGCTTACTCCATTCATAACATTCAAATTTGAACTATTTTGTTATTGGGTATCCGTAATATGACAGATTTCCCTCCTTTCTTGTTTGGCACAGACACGGTGTTCGACTTGACAATCCTTTACATGTCAGATGTCATCAACTGGTGTGAATACCTCTTCGATATCTTCAACCCCTTTGATGTCTACTTGCAGTCGGAGGAGATCACTGAGTTTCCCACGCACGAGAACACCATCCAAAACATTTGTAACTCGCGGGTACAGGTGCTTATCATTTCTCCCAAGTTTATCGAGACGGCCACAGGGCAGATCTCGGAGATCACCGGCCGGAACTCGGTGGTGGGGCTCCTGTGTGGGGTGGAGGAGAGTGAGTTGGTTCGGCTCAAGGATAGGATACCGGGATACGTTCACTGGCGCCTCGTGGATGCCAGAGATGGCCCTCGCTGCATCACCGGCACCACATTGGACGTAGTGGACGAAATGATCAAGCAGGCCGAAATGGCCGAGTATCACAGTCAGGGTGGGAACCCGGACTCAGACTTGTACCTGCCAATGGGCCCAGCTGGGGGCACCAACGATAGTGTGTATACTCCCATGGGTGGAAAGAAAGGTCACTATGTTCACATGGGAGGAGGTGGAGGTAGGCTGTTTCAATCTTTTCCTGTATTCTCAGGCCAAAATACACATATCCTTTCATCTGTGTGTCCTCTGACATTGCCACATTTCATGTACGAGACCAACTTATTAAGCTGTTTTACGATTTGTTTCCTCACGTGTGTTTTAACCCTCATGATAATATCAAATTATAGTCATCAAGTATGGGACTCCTGAAATTCCCCCCCCAAAAAAAAAAAAAACAACAAAAAACAACAACAACAACAACAGAGAAAATAGGAAGAAACTACAGATAATAGAGCAACAGGATTTGGAATGAATTAAACCTGTTTTGTTTTGTACTCCCTTAGAGCTTTATTCTTGTCTTTTCTTTGCTTTGTCTCAAATGGTTTATCATCGCTGGGGTGACAGACCTTGTGTCTTGATTAATTTCGATGGTGAAAATCACTCTTGTGGATTAATTGTCCTAGCTGTCTTACCCTAAAAATGAAGGAAAAATGATCCCATTTGTTAAAATACTTTAGCTGCCGTGTTTTTTTTTTTCTTTTTTCTTTTTTGCTTTCCAAAATGCCAACATTAGTGAGATGTGAGGTTTTGTCGCCCCAACAGTAGTTACATTCACATGCTGTTCCAAAACTTTAAGTTTAGTTCGAAAACTTGTGATGATTAGCTTGCAGTTCAGCGCCATGTGGACATGCTCGAAAGTAAGCAATCTTTTAGTTTAGTCGATGATCAGAACCACAAGACATCTTAGGGTTTACACTCTATCCGCGGGGGGGGGGGGGGGGGGTACCCACTCATATAGTTTCACTTTGTGTGGACACAATAATCAACAAGCTTTTGAGTTATCATGAGCCTCGCTTCTCGTTTGCTTCCGGGTCAACCTCCAGTTGTGCTATTTTGTACGGGCATAATGTCATAGCGAAGTCTCTGCGCTTCCGATATAATCATCGAGCAGGATTCGCTTGTGAGGTGTATTCGCTCGTAAGTTGTAGTGATCTTAAAGTTAAAGTGCGTGTGAACTCGCATCGTGAATTCATGAGTGCAGCTAATCATCGACAGTTAAGTAAACTGCAAGTTTGGCAACTGCGTGTGAACATAACATAATCATGATTGTTCATGATTGTGTTGAAGAACAATATATTCTTATGACTGCTCACTTTGAGTGGTCACAATGAGATTCAGTATTATGTAGCTTTGTTCATACCTTGCAGATGTTTATTTTTATCCAATTGTTACTCTGTGCTGGTGTTTCTATGCTGTGTTCACATATTCAAGTTGAGTTCACATTTCACTCTGCTAAAGCAGTCTGGTATTTGGTCATTTGTTTGTTTGATTTTCATCTGATGCATTAAATGATGGCCATCTCTCCACAACAGTGCATTTTGATTAGAAAAATAATGCTTTCACTTGAATATGATTTGGTATGCTCTTAGCCAGACATGATGCAATTGATTAATATGATGGTGTATATCTTTGACAGTCATCCGTACCATTGTAGTATATCCCGATTTTCGGTCGGATGTTCAATTTTGAGATTTTCAGTCATTTCAATAGTGGACATTCCGTCGTTCATAATGTGAAATTTTCAGTTTTGAATTTGATGCAATTTTTGTGTAATTATGACTTTTATAAAGTCTTTTCATTTCATCTTGTTCATTTCCCCATAGGTGCGCGTGTTCAAAAAAAACGCGATATGCCATCCTCTCCGATATATGACAGTTCGAATGACCACACACAGTGTGCACAGTCAAACAAAATGTTGTATGTCGGATGCATTGACTTGGCACGTAATATTAGTGATAAAATACAATGGTTCGGTGACTGCAAGTATTGTGCGCACTGTCAACAAAACTATTGTAAACATGGTAAATGACAGTGGTGTTTGCAACCTGAAAAAGCATACATGGGGCTCTCTTGCGATTTTTCGCATAATTACTAAAAATACTATACGATGAAAACACCACACATTAGAGTAAGAATTAAAGTCTGACATATTACAAAAATAATTGGAAATACAAGGCATAAAAGTGTAGCAATCATGATTGAAAAATGGGTAAACTTCAAACATGATTATCTCGAAATATTATTCTTAAATGAAAATTGTGTAAATACGATGGTTCGGATGACTGCCAACGATATGTACTTAATTAGTAACAAACTTGTTCCTTCACATCATGTACAGCTGTTACAGAGGATCACTATCTTGAGATGGGTGGTGAGTAAATCCTGTAATATATAACCTTGTTCCTACCTTTCTTTTCTCTCTAAAATATGTTTTACAAACTGTGTATGTAAACAGAATGCATGCTTCACTGCAAATGATATCACAATAAGTGTTTCATATAATTTTTTACCTTGAATAGGTTTGGGAACAGTATATTCACTTTTAATTTTGTGCTTTGAGCAGTTTTTTGATTTGTGTGTTTTGATTACCCATAAAGTTTGACATTATCACGGAATACAATATTTTTTCTTCAGTTCTGTTACTTTCAGGCTACAACAAAAATTTCTTTTTTTTTTTTTTGCTGTTGTTTCCAGAAGTGAATCCATTGCATTCAAAAAGCTACCAGCATTTGTAGAGTGAAAACAGAACAGAAACCAAAGAAACAGATAAATAAATATTCCAACAGAATAGTGAAATTTGACTAAAGAGAAATTATTTGTTACTCCCATAGAAAATGCGATGAAAACAAGAAACACCATTCAATGTAATTGAACATTCCATCTGGATGCTTTAGTATTCAATTTACCAAAAATCAAAGTTGAGTATCATCCCAGCTATGGTATCATGCAACCAATACTCTTCCAAGTTTCATTGCTTTGTTCCTTGATTCAATACTGTTTCTTCTTCTGTTCAATTCAAACTTATAATTTGGGATATCTCAGCCAAACTTGAGGGAACTCCACTATCTATTCAGCCTTTATTAATTTAGTGAATGAATTACGAATGTTTTTCAATACAGGATAATGTGATTTCGATTGTGTTCATCACTGCCGTATCTTTCTTTTTCTTTTTAAGATTTTGCAGTAATTGCTGCATTTTATTAATGATGTTATGTTGTTACCCCATTTCTTCCTTATTTCGGTTACATCTTCTAAAATACACCCTGCCTTCTTGCATGCCATCCGTCACCATGGTTACAGGCCAATTAGTGTACGAGGAAATGCATGGTAAGGATACAGTTGCTGTCATTTTACAATCAGCATTGTTGCAATCGCATCTCTCCACCTTTAGTGCATTGAGTTTCAAACAAATACATTGTTTTCATTATCGTCAACCATCAGATGTGTCCTTGTAAATAATCACGAACAAATGCGATCCAGTTTGATAGACGTGCCAAAATAATTACAATGAATTGTCAATCAGTTCATACTGTAAAATTGGTATGAATTTTAATTGGTATTCTCATACTATTCTCTTGTGTTTTTTCTTGTAAGAAATTTGCTATTCTCTGATTGTCAAAGAAAGAGAGAAATCCTTAATTCCATTCTGCCTGTAACCCATTTTATGCCCTGACTGTTTGAACCTGCTTTATTTGCATCTGGACATGATTTGAAGTTGATGGGACTGTATAAAGGATGAGCAGTAGATCAGCACATGTGCATGAACCTTTCATAAGTCACAGTCGTGATAATATCTGCAAATTTGTTACTCGAGAATGCACAATGATTTTTGAGACACGTATTTATCCACTTTCCTGTTTTGTACTATTTTTTCTGTATGCCTCCCACAATGCACTCTGAATGGCTACATTGCATGCAACTGCACAGAGCATGGGCAAGACGAATCCCATTACCTTGATATGGATGGTAAGAGATGTTTTCACTACTTACTATGTTTTCTGCACCTTTTTTAAGATGTTGATATATGTGCAATAATTTCTTTTCCCCCCAGGCAATTGCATTTTTTTAAGCAGTGACCTAATGCTTAGAACTTTAAACTCTGTCGACATCATATGCCATCTTTAGCCTTCATAATGTGTGGTATTTGTGGAAACATCAATGAAGACTTGATAGCATTAGAATTATCAGTATTGGGCATGTGTACTTCATAGTAACTACTTTGTCTTCTTACTTTACTACTTCTCAAAGACCTTCCTACATATTCATTATGGTTTAGAAAAACTCTGTTCTGTAAAATTGGTCAAAGCAGGTAAAAGTACAAAGGTCAGAAATAAGAAAGAAAAAAAAGTAAGAAACCTGTGCAGCATCCTCTTTTATTATAACAGAGCTTTACTGAAGGTTAGATTTGGGTCACAGTTATCATATCTTGAGTGTAAAAAGAAGGTAAGTCAATTCATTTCGTGTGAGTATAAGCGGCATGACAATAACATTGTTCATCATATCCAACTACTTTGTTTGAGTCATGTCTGAGATTTGGCTTGGATTATACATAATGCATATATGAGCTGCCTTCTCTTGAGAAACTGACGACGCACACAAATCATTTCACACCACTTCGCTGGGCCCTGGCTGTTAGATACACTTCATGTGAATCATCAGCAGGAGAACATTTAACCTGTTCCATACTGAATCCTGAAATCTTCATAGATTTAATACACAACCCATTAGGTTCCCGTACGGAATGGGTTAACATGGACTAACTATGATGTTCCAAAGCTTCTGCCTGTCACCTGGTGACTGTCTTTTGGCGACCATTTGTGATTTTACTTCTCACTCACTCATTCTGTCCCTCTCTTTTATTTTTTATTTTTGTTGTTAATTGTTGTTTTATTTTTGCTTTTTCAATAAATTTCCACCACCATTTTCATGTCACTCGTAGAGGTATGTACAGTTTATAACACCAAAACAAATCTAACTGTGGAGGGTAAGATCATCTGCTGTATTGTACTGAAGATCTGAGTCGTATCACAAATCACTTTTGATGCATGATGAGGGAAAGTTGTTTCCTTTTGCTTTTTGAATAAATTTCCACCACCATGTTCATGTGACTTGTAGAGGTATGAACAACACCATTCAAACAAATCGAACTGCCTATAGAGATGTGGAGGGTAAGATCATTTACTGTATGGTACTATCACATTCAATGCATGATGAGGGACAGTTTTACCCATCTCGTTCTCTAATTGCTCCCCCTGGGTTGTCCAATCTTTGTGTTTTATAGCAGACTAGCAAGGCAGTGATCCCTTGGTAAAGTTTGCAGACATACAATGTAATTGAGGTGTGAATTTTCTTCAAATTTTCTGTCAATCACAACTGCTGATCTGTAATTTAACAAATAATTCATTTGTAGAGGGAGACAAATTGAAGAAAATTCACACCTCAACCTTCACCCCTCTGATTAATATTCCCATGTTTACAATTGGTGTAATTATCCATATGAGAAAGTTTGTTTTATATTAATCTCGTCATCACATCTTGTCAGTGTGGTGGTATAGAAGACGGTATGACAGAAGTATCTAGTGCAAGTAATAGTGTGCTCAGGAAACTTCTTTACATTAAAAAGGAAAACAAAACAAAACAAAACAAAACAAAACAAAACAAAACAAAACAAAACAAAACAAAACAAAACAAAAACCCAGAAATATAGTGAGGTGAGCTGATGTAACTCCATTCAGTTTCGTCCACTGAATGCTTATTCAGATTTTTTTTTTTTTTTTTTGGGGGGGGGGATGGGGGTCAGTGGAGGAAATAGAAGGGGGGTAATTAGATAAGGAATAGTTTCCTCAGGATGCAAGAGGTGATATTGACACAGAATGTGTCATGTCAAATGGAAGTTGTGAAAGATTCTCCGTTCTCAAAAGTGTCATTTACATCTATGACAATGTGTGAACTATTTAAAGCTGTGATTTTGTGCTGCATGTTTTATCACAGTTCCTGTGAACACCAGTTGTATCAAGGGAGACAGGGCAAGCTGCACAGGCAGAAAAAAAAATCACACACACACACATACAGATTACACACTAATCAATGTCTCTCTGTACCAATTTGTTTGTTGTTTTTTTATTGTCTTATCTTGTTTTTAGTTGTGAATACAACATACAAGTACGTCACCTACTTGTTCTGCCTGAAAGTAATGATAGGTCTTTAAACCGCATCAAATTTCTATGATCTCTACGAACTGTATGAAGTTATGAGCAGTTCTTTGAGATTGTGAATGTAGGAATGAGGGGAAATGAAGCGACCAGTACAAAGTATGCAGATCTTTACCATGAGCAGTAAGAGCAAGAGAAGTTTCTTTAAGACATCAAGCACAGACCCTGAAATGTGTGGGACCACAGTTTCTTGAGCTAAACTTGGTGTCCATAGGTGTGGGAGAAATATGCTCAATGAATTTGATAAGAGTTTGTTGTATTGATATTCTTTCTCATGGTATAACAGATACATTGCTAATTGATATTAAAATCATTTATCTATTCAAATTTATTTGTGTTGATTTAGAATGGGCTTCATGATCTTTTGCCATAGAATGTGTTAAAAGATATTGAAATGTCTGTTGAAAAAAATATATATATTTGGGCTTTCGTTGAAAACATATGAATCATTTGATGTTTGTTTTCTTTTTTTTAATAGCCTCAGTAAAAACCTCAGTAAAAGATGATCATGAAGAGCTGTACTTGGAGTTTGACTCTGGTAGGGTATTTACAATGATTACATTTGGCTTCAAGTAATGTATGCTGGCTCCGCAGCTGCATGTATAAATTATGCCATAATAATGGTAAATAATAATGGTGATTATAACCATCCAAGCCTTTCTTTTATTATTATTATTATTTTTTTTAAATTACAGTTCTAAAGCAAAACTCAGAATGCTTATGATATAGAGCTCATATCTAAGAATATATATACCGCTATTGTGCATTTGGGCTGCTTGGAATTGCGTATTATACTGGATTTTGTGTGTGTGTGTGTGTGTGTGTGAAAATGCATACATTATACCATATTTCATTGCTAAGTAAATCAGCTTTAAATTTGTATTTTCATTTAAAAAAAAAAATCATGAACAGATAGAACTGAGCAAAGGTATTTTCTTTTTTAGAGATATATAAATGTCATGAAGCTGCTGATATGTATGATATATCATGCAAGAGACATTATATCAAAATAAATGCATTCTTTGATTCATACAGAGACAAATAAAATAATTACATGGTTTATGTGGCATTTGATTTTCTAGAATGAATTAAAAAAGACAAATCATGTGTCCTGTTAGTAACATGCACGTGTAACAGTTACACGCGCATGAACTAATTTCTTTTTATAAGCGCATTTTGTTTTATTTAGATATTATAGCATTCAAGACAATTGTCCAAAAGTTGCAGGCTTCAGAAAAAAAAGAGTATTTTTTTTTTTTTTTTTTACATTTGGTTTCATTTCAGTCTGACATTTTGTTCGTGATTGTAGCTTTGTTTATCATTGGTGCTTCAGTTTGTAGGGATCTTTGCAGTTTATATGATTCAAATTTAATAATATATTTTTGTTTTGTTTTTCAGAGGGGAAAGAGAGAGAGAGAGAGAGAAAGAAAGTATTTGTATACATTGCCCCCCCCCCCATTTAGTTTGACTTTGATTTCCACATTTTAGTTGTTCATATATATTTGCATGTTAGTAGTTTACAATAAATATATATAATATGCCGAGTATACACCATGGCCTATCATTTTTGTTTTCATAATCATTGACAATGGCAGAAAAGCACTTTGGATGTGGATTACTGGATTACTGTACATGCCGTATATTTCACGAGGTTTATATTTTCACAAATTTTGTGAGCTGGATGCTGTTCACGAATTTAGAACTCACAATTTTAAAAACATGCCAAAGATATCAACTCTGATCCTGATATGAGTGTGATGTGTATGCATACATTTCTCCATTCAGTACTGTACTCAAGGATTGTGAATTTAACCGCTTGCAAAATTGTCACGAAGTCATGACTCATGAAAAATTAGTCTCGCTAAATATTATGGCATATACAGTATCTACTTATATATATATGTAAATTTCTAATGCTGTTAATACATGCACAAATTACGTGGCTCCATGTCATTGGTTTATGCGAGGTTTAATGTGCTTGTGAAACAAATTTTGTGATAGTTCAGAATCATGTTTTTGTGGGGTAATGAACTTTATTCTGAAGGTTCATTAAACTGAAAATTGATGAGGTCTATCATTCCAAAAGTTTGTTATTCCAAAACACACAAATTCCATCTACCAGTACGGTATAAAGGGTTTTATATATATGGTTTGTTAATCCAAACATTTGTGGCATTATTCAGAAGGTTCGTTAACCTGAAAAAGGAAATAAAATGTGTTCATCCAAAAATGCAAAAAAGAAAAAAAAATGGTGTGTAAATAGACTCCTCAATGAATGACTTCACAAGTCAAAGACCACTTGAGAACTCAATAATACTATTAACTCATTTTATGCCAGGGACTTTGGACAATGTATTAAGCGCTTCAGGGTTATCTGTGCCATTCAGCACTCAAAGCATAGGAAGGTTAAACCATATTTGCAGTAGCTTGAACCATATGTCATAGAGCAAGTTATTTGAAAATGTTTTATTCAAATATTTAATAAGTATTTTAAATGTTTGAATGCCCATACAAGGCTTTATGGCAAAGTTGTAGGTATTTGTGTACAATAGAATTTCAAGACAAAATTGTGTCAGATATTTTGCAAATAATTTCCTGTGACAATTACATTATGGAATGGCAAACTTAACTTATAATTGAATCATTTCACAAGTCAGAGAACATTGCTGTACATCAAAGCAAATGCTGAGAATGTGGAATGCTTGTTAACATAAATTATGCTACAGTCACACAAGGCCGGGTCACAAAACGGATTTGATCCAGGTAAATATGAGCCGGATTAGTCCCTGAATGGAGGGTAATTTATGGTACAGTCACACACAGGCGGATTTCGAACAGGGTCCATAAGGAATTAAAACCGTATCGACCCGGTTCGAGCCGTAGAGACCCGTATCGAACCGTATAAAAATCCACTTTTAAATCCTTAGCTGAATCCTTTTCGACCCCTATCGACCCGGGTGTCAACCCGCTTCAACCTGTACCGACTCGGATGTAAACCTTGTCATCATCCGTTGCATGAAGGCAATGCGGTATATGGCAAGGGTCCATAGGGTTTTTACGCTGTGGGTTGCAACGGGTCGATGCGAGTCAATGCGGTTCGAACCAGGTCAATACAGATATCAATACAGAATTGAAATTTGTGAGAAAATTTTGAACATGACCAAAAATTTTTCACTGCCGTATCATAGCCCCCGGAATCCATCAGGAATTGGCACGGGTTACGATGCGGGTCAATGCGGGTCTCTATGGCTCAAACCGGGTTGATACGGTTTTAATTCGTTATGGACCCGGTTCGAAATCCGGCCGTGTGTGACTGTAGCATAAGGGTCAAGACTTGAAACATATCACATGGCAGATGAAGCCACATCGGTCTTTCATTGCAAAAATCAAGTTCCACTCATTGAAACAAATCATTTGCACAGCTCTACTAATGGAAACTATATTAACTGTTATATTGCCCAAGTAATGCTTGCACTAATCTGTTTGCACCTGTACCTGATATATTAAAAAAAACAAAAACAAAGCAGGACGGAGGAGCGCACTAAAGATATACGTATGTCATATATATATCTTTAACAACAGCTGAGAAAATGTCAATCACTGTATTTTTGTCTCACTCTTTCATGGAATTATCTATAATGAAGCCTCATTTTCATATGCACTGCATAATCGTATTTGGTGGATCCTGTTTGAAGTTATAGATATTTTATGATTGTATAATGTGAGTTGCCTAAGTCAAATCTCATAGTGCAGCCATCACATGGTAAAAGGGTCTATCTTGACAAATTGTGAGTTTTTGTGAATACTCCAGAATCTACCTAATTCTAAGTGCTCTTTCCATTGGTGACATTGGCTTGTCTCAAAAACCTTTTTTTTTTTTTTTTTTTTTTTTTTAGATATTTCTGATCCTTTTTCTACCTTAAGATAGAGATAAAAGATCGGTGCTATCGGTGATGTCTTACGCGGCAAAACGGGCTGTCTTCGAGTTAGACTGTTTACCGTAAAATATCAGAGTGGGCAAAAGTACTGAAAGTACTGAAAGGCATGGTAAAAATATCCAAGAGAAAATTATTACTACTATATGAAGCTGTGCTTCACTTTTCACTCAGTAGGGAGAATTCCTGACAAACTCAATATGTGTAAGACAATTTTGTGTTTGAATATCTCTGTGGTATTCCCTCTTTTTTCTCTTTCTTTCTTTCTGACTGTGTGTCTGTCTGACTGTTTATCTATCTCTGATTTTAATCCTGCTCTGTTATTGATGGCCATTACCTGTCACATTTGCATGTCATCCTTTTCTTCCACTCTTCCATCCTCCTCCACATTCTCCTTCCTATGTAGAAGTGAAAGAGCAGAGTGAGTCATTCTACCTTGACATGAATGGTAAGATTGACAGCATCAGAATTTTTAGACTCTTAAGTCCTAACACCATGTACTTTTCCTCTTATATTGCTGATCATTTTTTTCTCCAACTTGTCAAATCAGCAGGTTGAATACTTGATCCTGATGCAAATGGAAAACACTCAGTTTATGTCAGAGTGTGTTATCATTATCATTATTCATTGTTAGGACTTCACAGGTGAATTCCTGGTTACTCATTCTTAGCACACATCAAGTACATATTAAGTTACTAATCTGTATGTTGGAAAATAGAGAATGATATTTGTGCTCCCTGTAATAAGATTGAGTCCTTAGGAACTCGGCTCATTTGGAAATATCAAGATTGTTGTAAATATAGGTTTTCCTGGTCAATTTCACTGTTTTGTCATTCAATTTCATATTAGAAGCATTCATTCTAGCCAAATGTGCCATTCAAAATAATTTTTTGTTGTTCAAATCAACTAATGTGGCAACTCATTCGCACATTTGTGCACTCTAATTTATTGAATGTTCGTACATTTTCAGCAATAGTTATTCAAATTTGCCTCAACCTGTGAGTAACTCAATTTTACAAAATTGGCCAGGAAGCCCAGATACTATATTTCATGCAGTATGCACCTTTATATCGTTGCAATTGCAGAAAAAAAAAAAAGAAACTTCATCCTCGTTTGGGTTTGAATGAATGAATATTCATTTTGAACAACTTTAAATGTTTTTCCAGTTAATACTACCAAACCGGAAGAGCTGTATGACACTCCAAAAGGTAGTGTATCACTGATTTTAATCAGATTTGCAAGAAATGGAAATATGTAGAAGATTAAGAATATGCTTGTCATATACTCATTCTCATCATTAGTGGAATGTAATTCACTGGCTAATCAGCCAGTTCTGGATTTAAGTTCTAGATTTAACATTCGTTACTTTTGTTTTACATAAATGAATGAACTTTGACCATTACAACCATACTACTTGGGTAGCTACTGCAATAATCACCAAAGATTATTTGTCATAGTTATCATTTTGCCAGTGCAGTCCTTCCCCCTGTTCAGACGCAAGCCAGTTTATACCAAAACTCGATAAAGAAACGACGTATAAAGAATTATCGTATAGCTGACAGACCGTTCAGATGCTAATCTCGACTGTTCTGGAAATGGTTGAATAGATGTGCATTTTCTCACTGTGCATGCTGTTATGGTCATGAGTGACAGGTATAGGGTCACCTTTCCTGCGCACTCCCATTGAGCCCCGCTCAGGTATACCGTTCTATGGTCACCATGCGTTCAGACGCATAATGGACATGATGGAATGCTGATTTGTTATCGAGTTCTAGTTCGAAACGATGCTTTGACCATCGTTTTGTTATACATTGTTTCATTAGTCAGCATTCAGACGTATAAATTCATTGTATAGCTATACCTTTCTAGTATAATTTTTTTTTTTGCCCTTAACACCCTGCTTGTTGCAATTTAATTTTAAAAAAAAGAGAAAAAAAAAACTTTTTCTTTTGGCTCTGAATGAATGTTTATTTTAAACAACTTTAAATGTTTTTCCAGTTAATACAACCAAACCGGAAGAGCTCTATGACACTCCAAAAGGTAGTGTATATATCCAATTTTAATCAGATTTGCAAGAAATCAGAATATGTATTAAAAACTAGGCTATTTATCTACTCATTCTCATATTAAAGTTGAATGTACAGTAAGTCACTTGCTAAGCAGCTACAAGTTTGTTCATTAAATCTTCTTTGCTTTTCTTTGACATAAATGAATGAACTTTGACCATTAGAACCGTACTACTTGGGTAGCTACTTCTATCACCCAAGGTTATTTCTCATAGTTATCGTTTTGCCAGTGCCGTCCTTCCCCTTGTTCAGATGCAAGCCAGTTTATATCAAACTTTGATAAAGAAACGACGTATAAAGAATTATCTTATAGCCGACAAACCGTTCAGACGCTTATCTCGACCGTTCTGGAAAATGTCGTATAGACATGCATTTTCTCACTGCGCATGCTGTTATGGTCATGAGCGACAGGTATAGGGTCACCTATCATGCGCACTCCCATTAAGCCCCGCCCAGTTATACCGTTCTATGGTCGCCATACGTTCAAATGCATAATGGACATGATGGAATGCTGATTCGTTATTGAGTTTTAGTTCGAAACGATGCTCTGACCATCGTTTCGTTATACGTTGTTTCATTAGTCAGCGTTCAGACGTATAAATTCATCGTATATCTATACCATTCTAATTTAATTTTTTTTCGCGTCTGAACACCTTGCTTGTTGCAATTGAAAAAAAAAGCTTCATCTTCTTTTGGCTCTGAATGAATGTTTATTTTAAACAACTTTAAATGTTTCTCCAGTTAATACTATCAAACAGGAAGAGCTCTATGATACTCCGAAAGGTAGTGTATCTCCAATTTTAATTAGATTTGCAAGAAATCAGAATATGTATTAAAACTTAGGCTTATCATCTACCCATTTCCATCAGTAGTGGAATGTAAGTCACTGCCTCAGCAGCCACAAGTTTCTACATTAAATTTTCTTTACTTTTGTTTTACATACATGAATAAACTTTGACCATTACAAACATATTACTTGAGTGACTACTTCAATAATCATCCAAGGTTATTTATCATCATTTTGCCAGTGCACTCCTTGTATTCTGTTTTGTCCCAGAATAATTTATTGCTGTGTGCAAAGTTTTGATATACTTCATATCATGGGTTAAAAATTAAGTACCTATCTGTATGCTTGTTTATTTTGCTAAACATTGAAAAATTAAAAACCCAATGATCGAGCTACATCTAACTAGTTTAAAACAACCAGGTTCATGCAATCAGCACTAACTAATAATGCTCAGACCACTTCTAAGCTTCTAATGCTGTCATTCCTACAATCACTACTCCTACAACTGCTATTGCCACAAGTACCATTGTACCTACAATCGTACATACCCGTTTCTTCCTATCTTGGACACACTGTATACCTCTATACAACAAAGACTGCTGAATCTGGAGGACGACCCCCCCCCCCCCCCCCCCAAAAAAAAAAAAAAAAAAAAAAGTTCTTGCTGTCAGTGGAGATATGATTATATGATATATATAATATTATATAATAATTTTAATGAGGCCAAAGTGTGTGTGTGTTTTGGGGGGGGGGGGGGTAAGAAGGGCAGGGAGCCCCCCTCCCCCCCCCCCCCCACAGTTCCATGGCCCATGCAGAAGTGTCTCCATGAACCCATACCCACTAATACTTGCAGTCCAGTCAGTGCAGCCTAAAACCCCATTTATACACAAAGTCATCCTGGAGCACTCCTGAAAGGCTTCGACTTATGCCCCTCCGTGTCTGTTCATGCAGAAAATAACTGCTCCCTGACACCACACATAAAATGGCTGAGAGTGGCATAACTGTCGAGGTGGCATTCACGTGCCCTGGAACTTCTAACATTTAACTTGTATGCACAGTTAGCGCCATATTTCACTTCAGGAGCACTCTCAGTTGGTCACCATTTATACAGAGTTTAGGGTACTTGAGGAGCGCTCCTGAGCCTAAGCTTGAGAGGGTTGTAACTTTATAGTGCTCCAGGTCCCGACTGTCTGTTCACACAGATTTCAGAGGGGCTCAGGAGCGCTCTAAATGCCCCATATGAATGGGGGTGTATCAGTTGCCTTCTTCCCCAAGTGCACACAAGCTGGCTGGTATTTGTCTGCTTCATGTTGTTTTTTGTTTGTGGAAGAATTGGATTACATTGCTTCTTCACAGTTCTTATTTTTAGGTATAGGTGTGAACACCAGTTTTGCACTCTAGTGTTTAAAAAGAAAGTGCCATCTTTGAATGGAGTTTTGCAATTACAGTATAAGACATGCCCATTTGATGACTTACAAATGCATAACTCTGATGTCAAATGACTGTGTGACTTGTGTGAAATATGATTGGCTGATTATCACTGACCATCTCATTTATTTGTATATATATGTATATATATATATATATATATATACATGTATTATATTGTGCTTTGTTTGTTAAGTTATATGAAAATTTTTTATTCAAATAGTCAAAAGTAGTTGAAATGTGTAAATGCCCATACAAGGCTTTACTGCAAAGTTGAATTTCCATCTACAGTAGAATTTCAATATAAAATTGTGTTAATGTATTTTGCAACTGATATCCTATGTAATGGCAAACTAAATTTGTAATTGAATCACTTCACAAGTCAAAGAACATAGGCAAAACACTTTTGATCATAGTTTTTATGATACATCAGAGAACATGCTGAGAATGTTGAATATTTATTAACTAAGAGTCGAAGCCACATCGGTCTTTCATCACAAAAATCAAATTCTACACATGAAACAAATCATTTGAAGAGCTCTACTAATTGAAACTATGTTAATTGTTATATTGCCAAAGTAATGCTTGCACTAAGCTTTTGTGCATGTACGTGATATATTAAAAAACAAAGCAAAACAAAACTGGAGAGCGCACTAAAGATACGTAATATGTTGTATACTTTCAACAATGGCTTAGAAAATATCAATCACTGTATTTCAGTCTCTCTGTAATGGAATTATTTTGTGTATAATGAAGTCTCATTTTCATGGGAGTTCGTGTCTATTGACTGGTAAGAAAAGACTGAATATGAAGCATAAGAAATATGAGGTAGTGGTCACTGCACCACAAAATAGCTCCATATATTTCAAAATTGCAACATTTAAATTTAAAGTCATACAGCAAAAGTTTGATGCATAGATCAGGGACGTGGAGAGAGACCACCTCCCTGCATAGGATGATTCACTCCAAACCGAAAATGACTGGAACTTTTACTACCAGAAGTATCTAAACAACATAGAATGAGGAATTTGAAGAATCTCTCACTGCTTAGCCCAAGAAAATGTTTCTGTTTTGTTTTTGATTTGTTTTAAAGCTGGAATTTGACGCTGTCTTGTTTTAAAGCGCTGCCTAAACACATCTTGTGGGTCCTGCTTGAAGTTTATATAGGTATTTTATAATTGTAATGGGAGTTGATTACGTCGAATCTCATAGTGGGACAAAAGCATTGCAACATGCTCCACTTTTTACTCAGTAGGGAAAATTCCTGACAAACATAATGTATGTGAGACAATTTTGTGTGTGAATTTCTCTGTGGTATTCCCTCTTTCTTCTCTTTCTTTCTTTTTTTCTGTCTGTCTGTCACTCATTTTAATCCTGCTCTGTTATTGATGGTCGTTACCTGTCACACCTGCAATTTATCCTTTTCTTCCACTCTTCCATGCTCTCCTCCGCATTCTCCTTCCTACGTAGAAGTGAAAGAGCAGAGTGAACCATTCTACCTTGACATGAATGGTAAGATTGACAGCACTGGAATTTTTACACTTATTACTTTTTTTACATTGTATCAGTTGGAAAGCGGTATGATATCGGCAACTTTTATCTTGGGGTCAAGTGGCAGTACCTCACCAGGAACCTTCCCACTTTAATATATTACTGCATTTTTCTCCAACTGGTTAAATCGGTTGAGTACTTTATCGTGATGCAAGGAGGAAGCGTTTTGTGTCACAGTGCATTATCATTATGTGTATTTAAAAAAAAATCCTTTTCATTTATTGTTATTACTTCACTAGTGCATTCATGGTTACTTGTTCTGAGAACATCAAGTGCATAAGTTACTAATTTTTCTGTTGGAAAATAGTGAGCAGTATTTGTGATCCAAGTGATAAAATTCAGCACATTTGGGAAAACTGAGATTGTTGTAAATATAGGTTTTCCAGCCAATTTCATTGTTTTGTCAATCAGTTTCATATTAGAAGCATTCATTCTCGCCAAATGTGCCAAATCTCGTCAAAATAATTTTTTTTTTTTTTGGTCATTCAAATTAACCATTGTGGCAACCTATTTGTGCATTTGTGCATTCCAATTCATTTAATGTATGTACATTTTCAGCAATGTTATTCAAATTTGTCTCAACCTGTGGGTACCTTATTCTTAATATTCAAATTGGTATATAGGCAAACAAGCTCATAATAGGAGCATTAAAATTAGATCTTACTTGCTGTGTCTGTCAAATTGAAAAACATCTATTATGTGGATCACACATGAAGATGAAAATAGATATGTAAAATGAAGATCACAAAAACAATATGATGATCATGATGAAAATAAAGATGTACATTAATGGTCACAAAAAGAACATACTTGTCAATCATGATAAAGGAAGGATTAATATTGAAGTTTACTTAGATTGTTGAGCAAAAAAAAAAAAGAAAGAAAAGATGTTCAGATGAAAAAATTATGATCATAATGGTAAAATTGGAGATAAAATAGGAAAGTCATATTAAATGATTAAATGCACAAAATCACTCTTGCTTATATGTGTGAATTACAAAACTGAATGCTCGGTTGTGAAAAATCGATTGCTCAAAAATGAAATTGAATGCACTCTTAAGTGCATACCCAGCCTATCACACTAATTTGAATACACAAAGTTGGAAATGCATGCTCAAACACAAAATTGAATGCTTACATCCAGATTTGAACTTTATGACCATTGATTTGGGTGCCTACAAAAAAGAGAACACTAAACATGAAATATTGTTTGATCAGAGTCGCTGCACCAAACTCAAACATATGAATTTGAATGCACATAAAATAAAAAAAGAATGACAATATTATGATATTGGCCAGGAAAGCGTAAATTCTTATTTCATGCAGTATGCACCTGCATAATGTTGCAATTGCCCCCCCCCCCAAAAAAAAAAAAAAAAAAAGAGAGAGCAAAACTTCATCATCTTTTGGGTTTGAATGAATGCTTTTTTAAAAAAAAACTTTAAATGTTTTTTCAGTTAATACTATCAAACAGGAAGAGCTCTATGATACTCCAAAAGGTAGTGTATCACCAATTTTAATCAGATTTGCAAGAAATCAGAATATGTATTAAAACTTAGGCTTATCATATACTCATTTTCATCATTTGTGGAATGTAAGTCACTTGCTAAGCAGCCACAAGTTTCTACATTAAATTTTCTTTGTTTTGTTTTACTTACATGGATAAACTTTGACCATTACAACCATATTACTTGGATAGCTACTTCAATAAATCATCCAATGTTATTTCTCATAGTTATCATTTTGCCAGTGCACTCCTTGTATTCTGTTTTATCCTAGAATAATTTATTGGTGTGTGCAAAGTTTTGATATACTTCATATCATGGGTTAAAGATTAAGTACCTATCCGTATGCTTGTTTACTTTGCTAAACACTGAAAAATTAAAACCCAATGAGCTACATCTAACTAGTTTAAAACAACTAAGTTCATGGAATCAGCACTAACTACCACTGCTAAACCACTTCTACTGCTATTGTCACAAGTACAATTGTGTGTACGTATCCATTTATTCCTATCATGGACACACTGTATGCTTCTATACAGCACAGACTGCAAAATTTTGGAACCCCCAAACGTTCTTGCTGTCAGTGGAGTTATAGTTGTCCTTTTTTCTATTTCAAATGAGGCCAAAGTGTGTGTGTGTGGGTGTGTGTGTGTGTGTGTGGGGGGGGGGGCCCACCCCACAGTTCCATGACCCATGCAACAGAAATATCTGCATGAAACTTAGCTATAAAGTCATACCCACAAGGTATTTCTCACAGTCAGTGCAGCTGAAGTTGTCTTCTTCCTCGAGTGTACACAAGCTGGCTGGTACATTTCTGCATCATTTCATCTTTTGTTTGTGAAAGAATTGGATGACATAGTGCTTCTCTACAGTTCTCATTGTGAGGTATAGGTGTACGCAGACAGGCACACTGAGCCTCGCATTGTAGTGTTTGAGAAGGAAATGATATGTCATCTTTGTATTTAGAGTCTTCACCAAGTCTCTTCTGATGATTTGCAATTTTATGACTCTGATGTTGAATGATTTTGTGACTTATGTGAGATATGATTAGCTGTTTATCATTGGCTATCATCTATTTGTATGCTTTGAATTGATGTCATTTGTATCATAAAGCATAGTATTGCTCATTTCACATGATACGAGTGTCAAAAATAAATACTTTTAGGGATTGCTTTCCCTCAAGGAATTGTAATTGATCACGAAAGGGCTGACGCTTTCATGAATGCTAGATTTGATTTGATTATTCACTTATTGTATATGTGATGTATGTTGTTTTCATTTTGATATCAATCAGTAACACTAGCAGATGTAAGTGGTGCAATATATGCTTTATATTGGGAAGATTGTGAAAGTGATTGTGGATTGCAGATATGGACACATTAATTCTCGATCATATCAGCCTACGATAGTTAATAAATGAGCTTTACATCAAGTCATCAGAGAAAAGTCATCAAGACATCAAATCATGTGTGCGGATAAAAAGATGACACTGACATTTTCAATGAGAATTTACCTCAAAAGCAAACCATTCCAAAAATGCTAGGAAGCAGTGACTTTATGAGGTACCAATAATGAGTTTGTTTGACTTGATGCAAAAATAAATCAGGCAAATGTAGACAAGTGGCATTTCAGGAACCTTTCACTTTTCATGTATTTTAAGTGTTTTAATATCCATTTCTCAAAAACATTTCCTTCCTTAATGCTGCTCATGATCTATCAATAAGAGCTTGCTAAACTCAAATCAAGTTACTCACAATAATATTGGTTCATTTTCAAGTTAAAACAACCAGTTCCTAAATATTGGTCAGTTTCATGTCATAAGGCTAAAGAGCACAGGCTATATAGAGGGCATCCCAGCCATATCAACAAATAAGATAGCTAATCTGAGGCACCAATATGGAGTTTGTTTGAACACATAAAATTGAACAAAGTCAATAACAACAAAAACTCAGTCATTGCATATCTATCGTACATGTGTTTGTGCACAAGATTGCACCATTCTATTATTTTCCTGACTCTATTCAATAGAATTCTTTCTTATCTATAAAATTTCTGTGATTGTATATCTTCAAACTTAAGCATAATACTTTGCTGTCTAAGTTGAAATCTACAAGTTGGTCATTACAAATGAAAGACCACTGACAAATATGAAAAAATTCTACACTTTGTTTCAGTTCTCTACAACCAATCCAAATCATTGGCATATTCGACCATGTACCCATGTAGATGTATATCATTACGCTTGAATGATGACATGACTATGCAACCCACCACATGCAGGCTGCCCTGATAAAATCACAGAAAGTGAAGCTGAGAAAAACTGACATTTGTGCAATGTGCTGAAATATGACAATTGTTATCTTTGTTTTGATGGAAAAAAACAACTCGTTAATATCTGAAGTGCTGTATACTTTACAGTGAGTTTTCATTCATGGATTTCACAAGTCAAGTGCTCTTTGCAAATTTAGCAACATACAAAAATATTAACTCTGATCCTGTGACATGAATGCGGTATTGCTACCACACACATACATACGTACTAATGCTGGATCATTTTTAAGCGTGGAGTGTGGAGAATGTAATGATGCCAAACTTCAAAAGTCATTCTATGAAGACTCGATCAGGATCATTGTGACAACAGGTCACATAAGTCTTTTTTTAGATGACAATAACCAAGTGACATTTTCAAAATGGTGTACGACTTCCAAGAGTCACTACTTTTGCAGTTGCAATTAGGGATTGCATGGGTTGTTCAATGTAACATCGAAACCCATTGGTGAGTAATGGGAGTGAGTAAAAGCAATTCAAAGACATTGATCAATCATTTATGATTTACAACTTCCCATTCCATAGTCTAAGCTCTTGTGATAAACTTCTTCATGCTACCCATAAGCAAGACTCGACATCAGCGGTGGCCTGGTGGCCCAGTGACCTGATGGCCTGGTAGCCCAGGCTCACTAAAAATTGATGTTTAAAGGCCACCAAGTTCCCCAAAAGGCTAATTTTGGTGGCTCTGTCAGGCAGCTTATACTTAGAATAAATCTTTAAATTTCCTTTTATTTGGGGCCACTAATTTTTTTTTTTTCGGGGCCCACCAAGATTTCAAATCAAAAGAATATTACTGACCCAAATGGGCCACCAGAGAAATAAAAAAGTTAGTGTTGAGCCTTGCCATAGGTAATGAGGTGGTATGATATGGTAATGTAGCCACCTCTGTTGCACATTTATGGATTTTTGTTTCAGACAAAGACTGGAGCAGCACCAGTTAAGTGTCCCTACCATTACTAATGAGAAGAACAACAGCAAATTGAGTGTAATCTGCTGTATCAAGTAATAGCCACTGATATATACAGTGTGTACCAATGACTGCTCTCCAAACTGAGCTAGGTCAGGTAACAGTAACCAGACTCCATACGAAAACACAGAAAGCTTTCCTTGTCGAGTAAGCAAGGGAAAGCAGAAAGTTTTGCCTCTTGTTTGGTTGACTTTTATGTCTTAAGAAATATAACTCCCCCAAGTCAGTGGGTCAGTATGCATGAGATTGGCAATCACAGAGATCAAGATGGAAAAACAAAACAAAAAACCCCCAAAACACAGAAAAAACAACTTTCATAACCAGGATTGTGAATTGGAAAAAAAAAAAAGATAAAATGAATAATACTTATGGTGAAATGGAAGAGCAAAACTGTAGCCATTATCCACAGAGTTTTCTGGCTTCATTCCATATTCATTCTGACAGAGTCTGACTCATTGCAGTGCATTTACACGTCCTTTCCGCACAAAGAATGCAACTGTCTGTCCACTTGAAACCCCATTCCATGTCACACACAATGAGAAGGCTACTAGTATCGTTTTAACTGAGCAATGTCGTATGGCACCTCTTGCTAGTGTTAGAAAAAGTTCAGCAAGAACGAAGTACCACAGTTGGTCTGTCTATGCTTTTATGAATTTTCCTTAGTCGTGTTCTCAAATCCTGCATATGTTATACAGTTCTAATGTTGTTTTCAAATATAGTATGAGGAATTCACTGACAGAGCATGATTTTATAGTATTTTACAGAAAGTGTTATACTTTTCAACCTTGACTTTATAGGAAGGGACAAAATGAAACCAAATGATTAATAATGATTGTGTTATCTCTCAGCAAATCTAGTACTGTAAAGGGGGATATTTTTGCATGAGTAATCATTCGTGCTCGGCTGGGTAAGATGAATTTTGCGTGTTTTTAATTCCGCAGAATCAGGACATCAGTTACTGGCACATATGGCATGCAAATATGTCCATGTGCCTTTATTTTCACAGTGGTTTCTGGTTGTGCGATATACACGAAAAATTTGACACTGCGAAACTTTCCACTATTACAGTGAATTTCCCATTTGGGAATTAACATCCCAAGTTTGACGTACTGTACTAGGAACATTCCACTCTTAGTGACAGTGTTTTGCCTCATGTAGAGGGTACGGTATGATTACACACAGCATTGCTGAGTTAGGCTCGGGAATCGAATCCGGATCCTTTGGATCTAGATGCGAGACCAACTGAGCCACATCACCACTTTAAAGACACGTTGATGACTTTAAAGTCACCAGTGTTTTTCTTTCGTATATCATCTCTTAGAGACCTCTTGATTTAATGTAGATGTTTTATAGGCGAAGCTAACTTCAGGAAACTACTGCAAGATGACAAGTGAAACATAAAGGAACTTCAAGGTTTATAACTCCTTAAGTCCCCAGGAACATAGCTTCACTTGCCAAGCTTTTTCCTCCACATTCATTAATCCCTGCAAACTTGACATAGTCGTACAGTTTATAACCAGCCCTCTCAGGTGTAGCAATGAGCCTCAGTCCAACAAGAAGGCCGAGATGACACAATTGGGATTGGGGGGGGGGGGGAATTGGGTAACCTCGGTTCAATGGCAATGATTTCCAAGACATCTGTGCAAAATTGGCAAAGAAAGCACTCCAGTGTGTTTGCCCATTGCTGAACAAAGCACAGTCAGGGTTAAGGAAAGATTCTTGTAAGTTTTGCTTTCTCCACCTCATTTGTCATATCTGACAGGTCATAACATGATTCCTGCCTGTAGCATCGTTAACTTTATAAAACTTCAAACCTCTTACCAGCTGAATAGTATGACCTCTCTGCAAGTTTGGTGTAGTGATTTTTATCCTTTTTTGTATATTATCTACGATGATAGATTATGATTGTATGAGAGCTGCCAGTGAGCAGCTATTGAACAGTCAATGTGATGGATTTAGACATAGGTAGTACCACCTTGTTCAAGTAAATTGTCATAGTCCTACAGTGTTCAGGGATGTAATGAATACCTCCATGACAAGAGCACTGCATTCTGAAACTGAGAGTCCTATATCACCGATGTAATTAAATCAATTTTCAAAGTGTGATTAAGAGTAAGAAGCTTTACATCTCTCACTGCCATCTCTCACTGCCAAAGTGTGGTTGAAAACCACTACCGGTGTGTATCCAGATTTTTTTTTATTATTTTTTTTTTTTTAGTAACTTCTGGGTTTACCGTTTCATAGCAGTTTTCATAGCAAGACATAATGTGTTCGTCCTGTCAAAGAGTTTCTGAAAAACAACAACAACAACCATTTCACCATATCTACCCCTCACTTTCTCCTTCACACACTTTTTTATTTTTTGTTATCACAGTATGCAAATTTTGTATTTTCGGTTGAGCAATACTTGTTTGATGTTGCTGTAGTACAGTGTAGGAAATCATTTCAAGTCAGTGCTGATTGCTTTACCAGTTTATATTGCTGTTGGTGATGGTGTTTCATATTTTTCTAATTTATTTGCTGGTTTGTTTCTTTCTTTCTTCATGTGAAAGTGGTTCATCTATGAAATGCTTGGAATGGAGAGAGTACAAGGCCATTCCATCATTACATGCACTGTGATTGATATGCTTTGATGTGAAGCGTCTTAGAGTATTAGTGTATAGGATCGGAGTAATGTCTTAACGATTTAAATGATAATTAACGATAATGAGACACTTTTATTCATCCATAACAGGATGAGAACAGGACACATCCACATTTTTTTTTGTCAATGCTAAGCTCATACATGTACTTGTAAGTCTAACAAGTGAGTAGAGGCTGTCATGTAGCTCATTTCTTAAAAAAATGAAAATCTTATCACACTTATAATTCTATTGCGTATTCGTTTATTTCAAATATATGTGCGTGTGTATATGTATATATATGTATATAAAATATAAAAATACATATATGTTTATGCTTTTGATGTTGTTATAGTTCATACCTGTTTTAAATCAGAATTTATGTTCAGTAGTGATCTGACTGCTATTGTTTTTGTTTTAACAAAGATCATATTTATTGTGACATGACTGAAAGAAAGAAAATGCCTCGAAGTTTCATCAGTGTCAGGTATTTTGCATTCCTTGCACATATTTTGGGTGCTGCGTCTCAATTTTCTTCAAAATGATGTTATTCAATAGGTGATAACTGCTTCCCAGATGATACATATGAAATCCAAGGTAAGGTGCTTGATAAAAGCTAGATGTAGCAATATTTGCTCTGCTCATCATTCCACCCCTTATACCAATCTGTGTTGCCATGCCAACCGTCATGTTCTCTGTACCCCTTCACTTCTGGTGGTGTTCCTCTGTGTTAGATTCATATATGAATATATATATGTACATATATGGTATATATGTCATATGTCTATTCACTGGAGATGGGAAAACTTTCTTTTTGATATTTCATATGTGCCTCACATCCTATGCACTCCTCTTCCATGGTTTCACTTTCTGTCACCATTTTATGACTGACTGCTGTTTGCTGCAAGTTCTCACATTTCAAACTTGTTCCTAGATCATGTACGTGGTACTGTATACGCCAAATATTTTGTGAGGTTTTTATTTTCGTGAATTTCGAGTCAGGTACTATTCACAAAATTAAAGACACACGAAAATATTGACTCTGATCCCGATGTGAATGTGACATACGCGTTTACATTTCTCCGTTCAGTACAGGCGTACAGGACTCAACGATTGCGAATTTAACCACTTGCGAAATCGTCGGGAATTCCCAATTCATGAAAATTCAGACTTGCGAAATATATGGCATATACAGTTTGTGCTTAATGTGCAATTGCAGTCAGTTTGATGTGTTGGCACTTTCATTCTTTGATGTCATAATTTTGATGAAGTTTAGCCGTGACTTATTTCCAAAAATCAGTTAGAAGTCGAACCTAAGAGATAGATAATTAATTAAATCAGAATTTAGTGTATATCCACTATTGTTTGGGTTTAAATGTGCCAGAAAAGAGAAAATTCAGTTACTCACATCATATTCAAGTGAGTGTATTAACAAACCATCAGTCATGGGTTATACCAGTGCAAAAATGTGTCCATTACACTGCATGTTATCCTGTATCTCTGCTTTCTTTCATATGCTGTGATCAACTGTAATGTGAACATAGGATGCGATGAATCTTTATGCAGTATGTAAATAATGCCATGAGATTCTACATTATCCTTTCTCATGCTATATATATATTATCATAATTCAGTGCTAGAAGTACTGATGTGGTCAGTTACCGGTATCAATATTTTTTTTCCCAAAGGGACATCTCTTTTTGATACAAAATGAAATACTGGCATTATGAAAAAAAATTGCTACGTAGCCTGATGAGAGCTTTAATAGAATGGTGGGGTAACAAACATTTTGGCATTCAAAGAAGCTGGAAGGAGTAGGATTTTGGTGGGGTTTTTTTTTTTGGGGGGGGGGGAGGGGAGGGGGAAGGTAAATTCCAGCACTGAAAACATGAGGATACAGAGAGCTGATCACTAACAAACATTTTGGCATTCAAAGAAGCTGGAAGGAGTAGGATTTTGGTGGGTTTTTTTTTTTTTTTGGGGGGGGGGGGAAGGGGAGGGGGAAGGTAAATTCCAGCACTGATAACATGAGGATACAGAGAGCTGATCACTAGTTTTGCCCTATTTAAAACACAAATATATTCAGTGGGGTGTAAATCCTAGTATCCTAGAAGACATTTGTATTTTTTTTTTAAATCACAAAGACATCATAAAGAGCATGTAAGGATTCTTCCGGTTTGAAATATCCAATTCATAGCTAAGGAAAATCTGCCTGGATCATTTACTCTTGTGATGTGATGCAATAGGACTGGTTGTTGTCTCAGAGATCTTCTAGTCAAAAAACTTTGTCCTTTCTTGCCATAATTGTGGGAGCTTTGTTTTCTTGCTATCCTCTGTAGCCTTGTCATCAGCCAACTTGTGGTATGTGAATGACTGAAGAATCAATTTCGTCTGCAGTTTGTTTTTCCTTTCCACGTTCCTGTGCTTCATCTCCGATGAATGTTACTAGTTATTGGTAGATTTGTTTCATCATCATGTTGTGGAGTGTTGTTTTGTTTGCTTTTTTATAAAATGATGAAGCAGATCATAATCATACGAGTGCTTGAGAACATACACAACCAGGCATTTATTTTGCCTAACATGTAATTTTGCTATTGACTGAGTCATTAGCACTTCTGCATCACAATGCATGGCATGTTAATGGGCAAGATTTCATTGTTTTGTTTACTTGGGAAAATGGCTGCTGCAAAGTTTTATCAAATAACACGGATCTGCATAAGGGCAATTCCGCAGTTAGGTGGACATGACATGGATAAAAGAAACATGCCTCTTTATCTTACCCTTTGATCTAGGTATCAACTAATGCCATGGATGTTCACCAATCATTAGGGTCTTTCAAATTCAGTAGATTTTATTTTTCGTATTTATTGATTTTGCGAGATCTAAAACCATCATTTAAAATGTACATGTGGGACTGGGGATGCTGAAATTCACTTAAATGCAAATTACAGTGGGTTCCTTTGAAATTTTTTCCTCAAAGTTTTGCTAAAGGGTAAAAGATGAATACATTTAAATACTCGAGAAGTCATGTGACATTTTGTCAATTACAAAAGGGTGAAATGACCTGCGGAATTACTCCGGACAAATGTAACGTTACTAACCGTAACGTTACTAACCATGCTTTTGGGGGTCTAGCTAAAAAATTATTGGTCGAACTGCTAAAAAAATTTGCATGAACATTTGTCATGATGCAATAATTGAAATTAATGCAATACTTTGTTTGAAGTAACTTGAATTTTTGCACACTATTTGTTACAAGACATTGATTTTTTTGTCATGTCCTTTTTTCGTAACGTTACTAACCAGCCCTTTAAGGTGCTGTAGCAATTCTGATATTTCTTGGATTGTGTTCATTCTTTTCTGTATCACAAACCTGGGAAGGATGAACATGTTTTTGACATAATTTTGACTTGAAATAAATAAATGGTAGTTTAGTGGTAAAAACAAATATCTAAATTTGTTCAAATGTAACGTTACTAACCGTGGAATTGCCCATAATCATTTTATAAAACAAATAATACACATTATTTTGTGTGGGCATGAATAGCATAAGTACCAACACTTTGTACCTTCGAAACAGTCCAATCAGCCTTGGCTATATATGCCTTGGGCATGTGAGACTGTTCCAAAGGTATCTTGTGTAGGTAATTCTTACTACTTTTTTTACTGATGTTTACTGTTTGCATAACGTAATGACACCCTTTGCCACACAAATTGCAATCTGGTTGACATTTATATAAAAAAATGTACTGATATTTTTTTTTTTGTGTGTGTGTGTATGTGTGTGTAACCCTGTGTTGTAATACATTTGTCATGTATGCTGTGTATCAACTAATATTTAGATTAAACTGGTCATGTGTACTTTCTGTATACCCATTTCTGCTTTACCAGTTTTACCCTGTGTGCGTACATGTGGAGACTGAATTATTTTTGAAGTAGAAAAAAAAAACAACAACAACAGAAACTTGCATTGGGATTTACATGTCTGCTTCACCCATTGCCTTAACAGATAATAAAAATGTGGGAATAAGGGTGATATGGTTTAGCTATGGGTATCTGATTAGTCATGTGCAAAGAGTATGGAGAGTTGATCTTGTAGGGAACAGGCTAAAGAGTGATCACACTGTTGTGTTTGCTAATCCCCTGCATGTCGTAACTTGTACTTTGGAGTGATTGGTGCTGTAATAACAGGTGTACAGCATCATTTGATGAAGCATGTTTTCAATTTGTACAAGTAAAGTAGCAATATAGTTCATAACATGCAAGCATTTTGTGCAAGAAAAGGTTTTTTATTTTTCAGAATTGAAGATTCCCATATTCACCAGAATGAAAGAAATCTGTAAATGTTTGGATATTCTTCTCATGATTATTGACTTTGTAACTAGCTATTAGAGAAGCTTTTTAACCGACATAAAGGATAGGACCATTTTGTAAAGTCCTAAATATTTATATACTTTGCCATTTATTTCTCTCCATGAACATTGTCATATATCATGCAGTGAATATATCTATCATCTGTACTGCCTGTTCTTACTCCAAAGTCATATATCTATCTTTACATCTGTAGTATTTACGCTGTGTTCCCTGACACTAACCCCTCATTATGCATCACAAGCCTTTCTTGTGGAAAACCACTCCATGTTCAGTCAAAGTCACTATAAACGAATAGAGTAAAACCATTGTAGCACAACAGTATAAGTGTCATTGATATAGGCTGTAGATTTAAAAAGTAGCTGAAATTCTACATTATGATATGTTTCAACAAAGCAATACTTTTGATGGCAACCACATTATGCAAATTAGATGTGATAAAAATGTCACTATCTCACACTGCTACTGCCACTGTGTTATGAAATCAAAAACTCAAATCAGCTTTTGAATACAGCCCCTCCACCTCAAAAATTGTTACAACTCTACTGTTATAACTCTACACTTACTTGATGTGATGTGAATGATTTATGCTATTGATTTATTGATTGAAGATATGGAAATGTAGAAAAGATTTATTTGCAGATAAGTAAAGAGAATTGTGTCCATGTCTGGTATAATATTTTGAATTGTTAACATCTCCACTTCATCTAACTTGTCACTGTTTGTGCAATTAAGTGAAACTTCATATTTTCCATAACTCTTTTATTATGAGTGTGTGTGATTTTAATGATTCTTCTACTGTTCTGCATATTTGATTTTAGTCTACTTGCAATGGGTAGAAACATCCTCATTCATAGCAAAATGGAAAAGCTCATTTTACTCATATCGGGTTGTGTGTGTGTGTGTGTGTGTGTAATCTGTATGTGTGTGTAATCAAAATGTCTTAATCAACAACTTGACCGTTTTATATAATAATCTTGTCAGATTTAAGGATGGACGAAGAAGATATAATAAATGATACCTACGTGACTGAGGGTAAGCAAGTAAATCTGACACACTTCTTTCCAGCTGCTTTTTCCACTGTGAAGCTTCTCTGTCAAAAAAAGAAGACTTTATTCATGATGCTTACTGTGTGATTCTGCTGCTGCTACAGATATTGCGCATGAAATTTCATCTTCAGCTACATGTAGCTATCAGCGCTCAATATTCATTATCCCTTAAGTCTGTCTACTGTTTGCATTTTCAGCTGTGTGTTTCTGTCTTTTTTAACGTTTGGTGATTTTTTAGAGAATTCATGTATAGGGTAAGAAGATCACTTGTTAAGTAAGCTATGTATAACGTTGAAATTGTTCAACAATATTTAAGATATATTTATGAATCATTATGATTTTCATATGATATTTCTAGACCCAGATATAATTTCCTTTGTCATACTCAAAGTGTTGGCAAGACACTAAAAGTGCAGTGCCATGTAATTTCGGTTTTGAAACCACTTTACAAAAAATGCAGTGTTCAGTTTCCAAGTCTTGTGTAATCAAAGTCAACAGAAAGCACTCTAAGGTAAAACATTATGATAGAAACAAAACAGAGGAAAAAAGTATCATCTGTAATACATTGTCTTCCAACCAATTCCGGTGCTAAGATCAGGATTGAGTGAAATTGAAATAATGAAAAGCATTTTATTACTGAACCTGTAATGAGAAGCTGAAGCCAGAAGCCGTTCTCTCTTTCTCGCGCAAACAAAAAAAAAGTTAGAATGTCATGTTTTGAATTTGTTTTCTTATTCTATCCTCTTGTGCTTGCAGTATTCATTCCCAAAATCCACATGGCCAAAAAAAGAACAACAACAAACAAACAAACAAACAAACAACAACAACAACAAAAACATTCTGAAATAACTATCATGTGGCACAATCGAGGTGCGGTAGGAACAACTTCAGTCTGTATGGAGAAATATTTCTCTGTCAGCATAGTCAAGTTCTGTGGAATATATCCAGGGTTTGGGAAATCTTTTTTTCTTTTTCTTTGTCTTTGGGGAAAAGTTATGATATATAAACATATTGTAGAGCATTCAGATTCGTTTAAAAAGAAAACAGAAACACCTTTGAAGTTTGACACCAACAGGTCCAAGAATTGGAATATACAAGTAAACAACTGTTTTAAATCACTGGAAAGATTGAATATCTGTATACAGTCACCTAACAGTCAGCTGAAAGCATCATAGCCATAGCTTTGTCATAGAATTTACATATTACAGCAAAGCTTGCAGTTTTCTCTACAACTTCACTGGCTTGCATTTGTAGCATGAACGCTTCTATAAAAAAAAAGTTAATGGCTTTGAAAAAAACAATGTTTTCTCAGAATAGTGTGGCACACAAAGTGTTACAGTGGACGGAATGCTGATACTGTGATGTTGGCAGAAGATATGTGTATGAATTCTTCATGAGATATGAAATAGCATTCAATATTCCAGAGCACATGGTGGTGTATTTTGCAGTGTATTTGCAACCTAAAATTCTGTGACGATAATTCGTCCCATTTTATTCATAACCCCACAGGCAACCTTTCATGAATCATTATCAATCTGTGGGCTGTATGTCTGGGTTCAGGTCTTCTGTGTCACTTTCTGTACATCCATTTTAGAATGATAGCAGTGACACATAGACAAGTTTTTTTTTTTTTTCTATATTCGGTATCACCGCCACAACAAATGAAACTATATGTACTCCTTCCTATCTTTTTCAGAATGTAATCTTTGCTTCAGCCACCTTTTTCAAAAATTCTCATGTCTGTGATGCTGATCTGATCTGTGCTATTTTCCATGTTATCAGTGATAACAGTGTTCTAAATGTCTGTATTCTCCCATTTAATACTCCACATAGTATGCTTTGTATTTCGGTGTGTGTGTATATGTGTGTGTGTATGTGGGTGTGGGTTGGGTGTTGGTTTGTATGCCAAAGCTTGCTCACCATTTTTTCAAGCCCTAATGTGTTTGGTATATAAATATGTATGTCTTTGTGCTCTCACTCTGGAAACCAAAGGAATGAGGTATAAAGCAATAACAATAGGTAAAACAAGCATGCAAGCATGAAAGAGTCAAGTGGGATTGTGGAATCATTGTTCTGTTTTGTCTAAGAGCATCAAATTTGGCACAAGTAGTTAACTATTCTCACCCAATCTGCATATTTAGCCCTTTTAAAATTTGCCAAGGAAAGAAATGGCAGCCATTTTTTCAAATGGCCGCTATTTAGTATCGCCACAATAGCGATTGAGTAGCAATCAGGGTAGAAATATGAATCATTAGCACCATATTTGTCACAATAAGGCTATTAAAATGTCTATATTATTTGGTTAGGATAGAACAATGTATTTTTTTCAAGAAAAATACAACGACAACAACAAAAGAAAACAACCATTGATATGTTACTTGTGTTACTAACAGTATGCACTGATATATCCAGTAGGCCCTAATTATTGATAATGTGGTATACTTGTACTTGAGCATACTGTGCACATTTCCAGTGTTTACATCTTATATCAGGTTTAAGATTTTGACCATTCATGAGGTTCTCATCAAGTATGGATATATGCCTGTTTTTCTGCTGCCATTTCTATTTATTTAACCACATGATAGTCTTCTGTCTCTAAGTTTAACAAATGTGTGAACATTGATGCATTATAATAATTTATACTTACCCATGTTAGTTGACTACTAAATGATAGCTAGTTTTGAAAAATTGGCTGCCATGGTAGTTTTGGTGAGAATTCTAAAGAGCTCAATATCTAAATTTACTTAGAATAGGTCAGTTTACATGTGTGCCAAATTTGGTGCTTTTAGACAAAGCAGAGCAATAGGTCTGAGATATTGACTAAGCTGCTGGACTAAAAGACAAAATGGACTCAAAAGTGAAGAATATGCACATACACTGTATTCTTTAAAAGACAAAACAAGGCATCCATGATCAAAGTCCATTTTTGTGCATTACTTTTTCACATACTACAATCAAATATGTGCAGGATGAACATACAGTGGGTGAAAGGTCAAGTACATTGTAGAAATATGTGGTGGGAGTTGCATTCACTGTACAAAATTAATGTATGTGTGTTTTTATGTATGTACATGTATATATACAATACATGAGTGTGTATATTATATATATGTATATAGCTAAGATATATGTATTTATATTCAGTTATATATTTACTTTCAAGTATGTATTCATGTATTTTGACCTGCATGACAGCCAGCAACTTGGATGTGGTGATGGTAGTGATATCAAAGTATTCTTTTAAATAAATTTTGTGGCAATAGCACAAAATGTGAAGCTATCAGGAATAGAATGGAATTTTCTTGTCTGAGAAATTCTGTTATCCTTGCTTGAAGAAACTAGCCATTGCAATTGTTGCTGATGAATTTTACTGTGTGTTCAAATGCATTGTCTGTAATCTTATATCTTGAATGCAAGTGTTGTTGAATATGTTCGCTCCAGTTTTCTGATTTTCAGTCCCAATGATAAACAATGAGTCAAGTTTTCATTCTTTTTAATAAAAAAGCTTTACGTAGATATATTACCATGAATTTGAAATAGAAGCTTTTTGATTCTGCATGTTTTTTTGGCTGAAAATAACTCTGTATTGTGCATTTATGCAAGAAAAGAAAGCATGAACAGACTTTAACTGCATGACTCTTGATTATTACTAATTTGTTACAATTTGTCTGTTTGTGTGAGGATGTATTGGTTGCCACTTTTTTTTTCTCCTGCTCTTTACTTCTAAAATCTGATGAGAACATCGCTTCTTTCTACTACCTCAACCAAGCTCCCACACTAGCAATAAACGAGACTTGATCATATGGCAAACTCGTATGAATGAATTAAAGAGTGTAGAATATGTGGAATATGCTGAATCTATGATTCTTCATCTTGGCAACTCTATTTCCACCAACAACTTGTTGCAGCCTAGCTGCGTCAGATATTGTGCATTTCAATAGTTTCCTTTCGTTTTAGTGTGTGATTGCAGTTTAATGAAAGTGAAAGACACCTGAAAGTGACAGTCCTTCAAATTCAAAAGAATACAGTCACAAACTTTCAGGACTTAATAATTTGTCTGGTTTGATCTTGATGCAAAGACTTGATCAAATCTGGCTACACAAAAGACAAGAAATGTATGAATATTTTGGGTCCAGTTACAAATTCTCTGAGTTTGGTAATATAAACCATTAACACTCGAGACAAGAAATGTATGAATTTTTCCTGTCCAGTTACTACAAGTTCCTGGAGTTTGGTAAGATAAACTATTAATTATGGTAATATGCTCGGTTTCTTCTTACCCTTTTTTTCATCATTCCCTCCATGCTCTCATCTTCCAATCCATTTTTGTAATTGTGTATAGGAACACTTCCAGCCAGGGGCTCTCAGTGTCTAGTGGCTCCGGACAGAGTTAGAACAGGGGTGCGTACCGTACACAGGATACCGGTCCTCACCTGTTGATGCAATCAGAAAATACCTCAGGGTTCCAAGATGCATAGTATATCAGCAATTATATAATACCTAAAGAGATCCTTGTCATCTGATTGGTTGTGTGATATTGATCATTTGTTGTCCCGTTTTACTCTTATGTCACAATTCGTGCAATTGTGGCTCCATTTAACGTGCAATCTTGGATCCATGCCATTTGCTCCATTTGCACGCAGGCCAAGAGCCCGACACACTATGTACGTAGAACACTGCATTTGCAGTGTGTGCATACGATCAAGCATATTAACGGACAGCGCAATAGCATAAAGCGCTCAACACTCTCTCGATCTCAGATCTTGAACATTCTCTCTTGTTTCTCAATTCATAAAACATCAAATGACAAGGATATATTTTTAGGTGTTACATAAAAAAAAATGATAAATGTTTTTCATTCATACAGATGGGAAGAATACTTCATTCGGTGAAAGATGAAATTATTGATCCATTCAACTTGGCTGCACCTCATTGAATGGATCATTTCATCTTTCACCTCATGAAATATTCTGTCCATTGAACTCATAAACATGCATTATTTGTATACCATGACTGATGTTTCATCCAAATGAAGATAGCTATTCCCCTGTGAGAGTGTGGCATTAGTATGTCTTCTGTGCACAGTGATGTTTTTACATCACCATCTTTTCAGTTAGTCTCAAAGGGGATCAGATCAGTTGATGCTCTTGTAAATGAACAATGACTGTGAACACTGCCTGGTGTGAGATTGAATTTGGTTGTTATGTGCCTGCTATAACCAGTCGTTGCTATTCTGCAAAAGTTAGGTTTCTCAGGTTCTCTGAAATCTACACATTTTAATGGTAAAGGAGTACACCTGGATTTCCCTCTGAAAGGTGTAATCTGGATCAATAGATGTTTACTCCATTTATGAATATTTACATAACATCTTTTTCAGAATTAACCTTTCTGTTTAATTTACAAAGACATTTAGAATAGCTCGAAAGTAAGGAAGAAAATGAAATTGAATTTATCTTTGGAATACATGGAGTGCTTTGGTTTGTCTAATTATTGCAGGTCAGAGAAAAAGTGCTCGTAATTTTCCCGAATTCCAATGTCGTCCAAGACAACGAGGGCTCGTATAAAGTCCACTTGTCATTCGGAAGCAAGTCCAGTGATGTCCTCGCCAGATACATCAATCCCTACACACTCAGATTTGAATCACCAAAGGGTAAGAAAACAAACAGCCTTGTGATCATAGAACGGTGACTTATTTTTGTCCCAAGTAATCATCAGTACATTTCAAATAGCATATTGTATATACTGGTAGTGTGAATGTCTCATGAAGATCGCATAATCTCTACTTTTGTTTACAATTGTGCTGCATATAGCAATTATTTACATAAAGCACATTGTTACAAGCACATCAACCATGCAGGATTAGTCCACATATTGTACTCTCAACTTGATGGTCGTGATGCTTTCGATACAGATATATGTATGTCTCTCTTCGTAGTCTCCAGTGCAGCAGCATTTTAAATCAACTATTTTGATACCAAGGCATGCCTATGCTTAAAGGTGGGCTAAACTGTTTGGTTTGGGTGTTGCTGTTTTTTATGATGTATTTTTTTCATTGATAAGGGGGTGGGGGAGGGGGCTTCAGTATGCTTAGCAATAGCTGATTTATACACTGACATAGCAATGCACCGGACTCATTGCATATCCCCTTGAATAATCTTTTCTTCTTATATTGGAAGCCCCCCGGGTATGGCTGATATAGGTCACAATGTTTTAAAGCTGAATAGATCTGTAGCTAGCTAACCAATTTAAAAGAATTCTTGGTGATCCACAATTATTCTGCAATTGTAAGAATTGGCAGAATTTCAAGACTTCCCAACTTCTCAGTTTATCTCTGTTGTCCAGATGTATTGTGCACGGATTTAATACCTTTGGTTTCAGCTTAAGTGCAACCATATAGATGTGTATGATTGTGTCCCTTAGACCTACCGGGAGGAACATACAAGTGCACGTTGTCTCACAATGGTAGTCGGAAAGCGACCTTCAAACTCATCATCCAAAGCGATTCCGATATTCTTGGGGACATTCTCAACAAGACGCTGCACCCCCTGAACTTCATCTGCGAGTCCCTGGGCATCTCGCCGGCGGACAGCAACCAGCTGGACAACGTGCTCCATGAGCGCTGCAAGAGGCACATGCCACCCAGTGGTTTCAGAAGCATTCTGCCAGTACAACCCACTGGTAAGTTGGGAGATGGGAGCCGGACTGCTTTGATGGTCAATAGTCCCGTTCACACACACACTACTTGATCTCTGCAACAAGATGCTAAGACTGATATTTACTGTATTTGGATGCAAATGAAAAATCATTGATTGATTGCAGTCTGCATCTCTATGCAGACTGTGTACAATCCTATGTTTGTTTGTTTAGAGACATTTGAAATAGTTTGTCTCACACAGTGTGGGCGAAAAAGGGTCACAAAAGCAAAGGTTTTGTCATGACGATGGTTCAACTCACTTCCCTAAGCCCTGGTGAGACTGCCTGAGTTCATGCTCTGGTCAATGTCAGGGCATGGACAGCACACAGAGATTTAAAAAGTGTTTTGCTTTCAACCATGTGCTGTATTGCCTGATGTGTGAATGGCATCAAATTCAAGTTTCATCATTCAAATGTGATAATTCCTGTTTATGAAGTGGCCTATTGATGTCACTATAATGATGGTTTAGAGTTGTGTACATATGTCTTATAGAATAGCGTAAGTGTTTTGTGGCTTGACATTTGGTTTTGAATATCAAAATAGGGTTTGCATGGAAATGGCACTTGGGATGTGAATCTTATGGTGTAGTGTTTAATTTCAGTTTTGATTTACTGGTAATGTGATGTCACAATGAAGGATCATTGTGGACAAGCTTTTGGTCGGGAATAGACTACATTGTTATCGGTTTTTTCAAAACTAACTTCGGTTGGAAATTAGAACTTAAAGGACAAGTTCACCTTCATAGACATGTGGGTTGAGTAAATGCAGCAATGTTAGTAGAACACATCAGTGAGAGTTTGAGCAAAATCGGACAATCTGTTAAAAAGTTATAAATTTTTGAAGTTTCTGCTCAGTCACGGCTGGATGAAAAGACTATTATAACTTGTGATGTCACATGAGTACAACGATATAAAGAAAGAATAAAGAAAATTCAACATATTTCAGTTTTTCTCACATAAAAATAAGAACACTTGACTTCTCTCTTTTAGAAGGCAGGGGGAATAATATTACCCTTAACATATGTCTGTAGCAAGTCGGAGAAATGTGCACTTTATTCAAAAAGTAAAGTTTTGTGAAATTCCCTTTTTATTTTCCTTATATAGTTGTACGCATGTGACATCAGCCACTGTAGTAGTCTTCTTTTCCAGCAGTGACTGCGCAGATAATTAAAATATTCGTAACTTTTGAACGGATTGTCCCATTTTCCTCAAACTTTCACTGATGTGTTCTACTAATATTGCTGCATTCTCGCAATCCTTATGTATAATAATGAAGGTGGACTTGTCCTTTAAGAATTTGAATAAAAGTGTGCCAGTAAGCTGCAAATTGCTTGACACACTTTACTGCAGTACCAGTAATCATTACCTGGTATTTGATATATTGAGTCATGAAACCACTCTGGTACAGTAGTGCCCAATGTGTGTGCCCTGATGATATTTGTGAGTATGCATGTAGAGACATACATGTACACTTTAGAATCAGGCATACTGCAGAACACATTCCACGCTGTCATGCATAGCTCCCAGGTTCTGCATTTCCAGTATGCAGTCACCATTTCAAATTGGGAAATTGTGGTGCTAATACTGTTGTGACTGGTATTCATGTATTATGATGGATAAGTCTGGGACATAATGACTCCATGAAGTCTCCATGAATGGTTTCAATTTCAAATACTGCATTGTTTATGGTATCATTATGAGGTGGTGCAATCGTGTTTGGTGGAAATATCATCTCTTATACTGGAGGGTAAACTGAAGATAAACTGTAAACGTTTTGCTCCTGGCAGGTGGAAAGCAGTTAACAAGATATCCAACAGCCCTGCACTTTGCCGCCAAGTTTGGTCTGCGAACCATCAGTGCCCTCCTCTGCCAGTGGCCCGGGGCCGACCAGGCCCTCAGGTTGAAGAACTGTGATGGGCAGACACCAGACCAGATGGCAGCTGACGATGATCTCAAGACATTTCTCATCGGGAGCAAGGTGAGTGATTTAACTGTCATGCTGTTGCAGGAAAGTCTGTCGGACAAGGACTTGATTTCTAAATATAATTGTAGAAAAAATAATCAGTGATGGTGATGTAAGGGTCATTACAGAGTCAGTAATGAATGGAGATTATATTGATGATGATGGTATGATGATGCTGGTGATGATGGTTTCTTTTGAGGATCATTATCATAATAGTGATGATGATGATGATGATGATGATGATGATGATGATGATGATGATGATGATGATGATGATGATGATGATGATGATGATGAAGGTGATGAGATGATGCTGATGATGATGATGATGAAGGTGATGAGATGATGCTGATGATGAAATGATCAGATGATGATGATGATGATGATGATGATGATGATGCTGATGATGAAATGATCAGATGATGATGATGATGCTGATGATGAAATGATCAGATGATGATGATGATGATGATGATGAAGGTGATGAGATGATGCTGATGATGATGATGATGAAGGTGATGAGATGATGCTGATGATGAAATGATCAGATGATGATGATGATGATGATGATGATGATGATGCTGATGATGAAATGATCAGATGATGATGATGCTGATGATGAAATGATCAGATGATGATGATGATGATGATGATGATGATGATGATGATGAAATGATCAGATGATGATGATGATGCTGATGATGAAATGATCAGATGATGATGATGATGATGATGATGAAGGTGATGAGATGATGCTGGTGATGAGATGATCAGATGATGATGATGATGATGATGATGATGATGATGATGATGGGATGATAATAATGAGATGATGATGCTATTGATGACAGTTTCTTTTGAGGATCATTATCATAGTAGTGATGATGATGATGATGATGATGATGTTTAGAGCATAATGTTAAAGTCTTCTTGGTTATGATTACATGTGTACTTGGTTGATGTAACTCTGTAGTTAACATTATACTTTTCTTTGTCGTAATGACCTATTGTATGTATAGTTGATTATTTTTTTTGTTTTTTTTTGTTTTAGTTTTCTTGGTTTTGATTACTTACAATATGTACTGGGTCAATCCTACTTCTTGTAGATATTACATTCATATTGCAGTCCAATCTTATGACATCAAGATACTTAAAATGTACATGCTCTAACATACAGATTTCAACACAGTGAACGATAATGGGAGACAGTGTTTGCACTGGGCAAAAAGCTGTTTTGTCCAAAACATAATTGATGTTATGATTGGTAGACAAGTAAATGGTTCATTGACATCCTTCACACTTTCCGATACACAGCATTCAGCTATCGGCATCATTACTATCACAAATCTTCATAATTATCATAATCAAATGAAACTACCCAAACTTCGACTGTGACATGCATGCATAAGTGAGTTATTTCTGGTAATAAAAACCAGTGCTAGGGTATTGTTACTTAATATTGATAAAAGGAATATGTGATTAATGTGAATTCATCTTTACATCGTTGGAAGTTGTTTTCTGCTAAAGTATAGGGCTACTATTCTTGCGAGCACGAAACTTAGGCACTTTTTATAGGACAGGTGACTTTCTCTCTAGGTAGTCCCACTTGTGACACAGCAGGGGTCAGCCTGATGAACAGACATACATGCCATGGCTTTAGGTATCAGGGAATCTGGAAAGCTTTTGACCTCTTTTCCCCCTCCCCCGTCCCAGGAAATCCAAAGACTGGCTTCAGAGTCGGAAGTATTTTGTGTGGCAGCTGACAGGGCTTTAATAGCAGGCTCTGTGATGGGTGGGAGAGGGGAGTGCGTGGGGATGGGATGGGGATTGGGAGGGGTAGTTGGTCATATAGGGAGGGGGGAATAGGGCATATAGGGAGGGGGTATGGTATCAGGTGTTTAATGGGAGGGGTGAGTGGGGGACAGCATGTTTCCTAGGCAGGAAGTGTACAGGGAAACCAAGTGACTCACTGACAGTGATGGGAAGGAAAGATTGCTCATTTGCATACATTCAATGGAGACCCCGTATTTGTGACCTCCGAGAGAAAGCAACTCGCTTTTAAAGGTAGCAACCCCCTGCTTTTGGCACTCTATGATTGGCGCAAAATTCTATCAATGGGGGCATAAAACGAGTGGAGCATAGATAATCTAGTATAAATCTGTGTCATGTCTTTGAAAAAAAAAAGAAGTAGTGGAGTCCCTTGATATCATTTAATTGTTACTTTCTTTATTACTGACTGCTGACATCATTTCTCGGGCTTTGTCAAAGAGTTTGTGATGTGATATGTGAATCGTAATTTACAAGTACGATGTATGTGTCAATTAGCTCCCCGGTGGATTCGATGCGCAGCCTGTGTTGTCTTTCTGCCTATGAGGGCAGCACTGTTTATTGTCAATATTAGGAGATGTAAATGGGTATTAAAGGCTATCATTCATCATATCCTAAGTGATCAATGAAATTATTTTAGGCTAAACATGTTATGAAACTGTCCCGTATCATCATCGGACGAAAAGAGAATGAGGCAGTGTAAATATTAAGCTAGGTCTTGTTTTTAACTGCCACATTCTATGCTGAGGAAAAGCGAAAACTGAAATGGTGCTGATTTATGCACTAGTAAAAAGTGCATGAAATGATAAGTATGCTGTCGTGCCTGAAATTTTCAAAGTGGATGCACGGGTTGGATGCAAATTTCAATGTTGTAGGTGTTTTTGTTTCTCTAAGCATGCAGCTCTGTCAGTTGAATTATATTTCTTTTTTGTGAGGAAGAAGAGTGTAGACTCCATGGGGGGGGGGGGGGGCAGCCCTAGTGGGACATTTAAGGAAGAAGAGTGTAGAATCCATGGGGGGGGGGGGGGAGGGGGACCCTAGTGGGACATTTCAGAACCCTGATGAAATTTGCATTTAAAAATACTGGAAAAAGTCTTTGTAAGCTTATGCTGACAGCTGACAAAAAAAAAAAAGAAAAAGAAAATGAAATGGATATCATGTCTGTGTGGAAATGGTATCACCCACTTCTATTCACGGATCTCATTGCTTCCGTCACATTGGTTTACAGGTTACCACAACATGAACTTTGAAGGTTGTCTGATTCTAACCACACATGGTTCCCGCAGGCAAATAGTAAAAATGTGCTTACAGTGTCTACTACTCACATACCATATGAATGTCCTTTAATGTGAACTTTTGTATGTTGCCCCACCATGAATAGTAGCCTAAAGTGAAGATGGTAAAAAACAGTTCTACATTATAATCAAGGTGACTTTAATAAATGTTCAATAGTACTACTAGGAGTCAAATTAGCTAAAACCTTGGTAAAAATGTTACCAAAAGTGAACTTGAAATGATGAAGTAATTTAATCTTAAAGGAAACAGATCGGCTGATCTTACGGATCTTCAGTTGAATAGATCTTTATTCGCTGACTAGCTCATGCCAGCTCTCAGTTAAAAATGATGTGCAGCAAAGCAAATTCAACTGTACTGTACAAGTCTTACGTGAATACTAGGAAATAACTGCTGGATATTCTTGTCAGAAGTAGGCTGCTCTTGAGAGCCTGTTGTGTGAACGTGTTCCAAAGCATTATTGGGATAATTAGATATATTCCAAGTCAGTCCATCCTTTGCAATACATAGTCTTCCCACTGTATAGTCCCTTTAACCCTTCACAAGTTTTCACTAAATGTTGATATTGGTCATAACCACATATAATCGGAAGAGGTTATGATATTGATACCTCACAATGCTTCCACTTGATTGTGCAAAAATAATTGTAATAAAAATGAATCATTTTGTTTATAATTTAGCAACTACAACCCCTTTCCCTGGGAGTCATCATTTGTTGAGTCATTACCACACTACAGTAGCAAGTTTTAGATCTGGGATGTGGACGTAAAGATTATGGTTGCATTGACCATTCGGCTCTCTCCCTGCATCGTGTTGCAAAGTTTTAGATTTCGCAAAGATGCAGCCTATACAAAGTTAATAGTGCCCCTTATGTTGTTCGTCGTAAGGGCATCAATAAGCTCTCTGTGGCGTGAATTTGAGCTGATGCTAAAATGGCACAGGACCATCATGAAAACTCAAATTTTGATATAAGCATTCTTGTGCATGTGCAGAACAGTTTTTTTTTCCTCTTAATGTCTGCATTGCAAATCTAAAACTCCTTAATAATGTGTGACAGATACAAGTTATTTCTTTTGTTTGATTTTGTGTCGAAAGAATTCAAAATTTTGTGAAAGATTTATGTAGGAGGTCATGGGAGGAAGTGTGAGGTGAGGACTTCAATGCATTCTCCAGTGAAAGGCAGAATTTTGAATAATACTGTGAATATCACTTTCTATGAAAACATGGTTGTACTACTTCAGAATCCTATATCTTTCTCATATTAGGTTTGATTTTGATAGAAAAATCTGCCACTAGTAACTCTATTTTCTTACTACATTCAGTAAAAGATGGGTTGGACATGGTGAGGAATTTCACCTTTACCTGAGTAAACATGATGTAAAGGATGGCAATTTTTTTGTTTGCCGTTGTCACTCTTTTAGTCCAAATACGTAAACCGGGGGTGTCATGTCCAAACAATGATGTGGATATCACATATTTTCTAGTCCAGTTGCACTTCCTTGTACAGACAAACTTTCTGTGGGTAATTTTCAACAGTATGACGAGATGATCTTGTCAAGATGTGTTTAATTTGTAACTGCACATATTTTTTTTTCCAGAAATAACTTAATGAGTCACCAATCAGAACAAAAAAGCACAAAAAAAAATCAAGATTAATAAAAAAAAAGGTAACTGGTGCTTTGGTTTCATACTGATGTCATGTCATTATTCTCAAGCCAAGTCTGTGTTGTCTGTTTTATTGTTTTTTTACACAAAAAAGCAAACACACAAAATTTTATCAGCAGTCATATGATTTTACTTACTCTGCCCCAGTTCAATTGTGCAAAAAATAAATAAATAAATAAATAAACAAATAAATAAATAAATAAATAAATAAATAAATAAACAAATAAATAAATAAATAAATAAATAAATAAATAAATAAAACGAATATGGGCAAACAAATAGCTTCCTATAGGCCATTGTACAAAATAAGAAATTTCAGAGTTGGGTTAGCGATACATCCAAGTGTTATGCATACCAAAGGTTGTATTGTTTCTGACAAGGTGAAAGCCTGCCTAATGACTGTCTGACATAGCAATAGCCAAAGCATGCAAATCATATTCCAAGTATTTCAGGTGTATTCTTTCAGAAAATTAGACATGGAAGTACTCGTACCTGTACTGCCCCACCCTGGCAAAAGGAAGCAAGTGACAAATGTGATATTTCTCGTAAATGAAAAAGCTGTGCTCTTGATTTTGTCTAAAGCAGGTTTAGGTTGGTTGTCTGTGGTGTATTCTGAAAATTACACGCTCTGCAGTTCAAAATTGTTGAATCATCAACTTACTGAAAATGGGCCAGTGAGAAATGAGGCCCTTCACTCCAAATTCTAAAGCATTGTGTGTGATTTTGAGCATATGAATGGTTGAATTCTCATAAATATTCATGGCAATATTAGTGAGCTCGTGTTGGAAGTGCATCAATTTTTTTTAATCAGCATTTTCACCTTACAGCTCATCGTATCTCACTTTGTGGTAATAAAGTTGTAATCGTTCACAAAGCTCAGAATAGGTTGATAACTCCCCAGATCTTTGAAGGTGTTCTGTTATTCCTGATGAATAGCCCCACTTTGTCACAACAAATGACAACAAATGTTGATAGACTATTAAACTGGCGCACAACCACAAATAGGATATACTTTGATGAGTGTACCAGGGGCTTTCCTGATTAATTTGGATAAAGTGAGGATTGATAATACCCTGCATGCTGCAGTATATACTACCATTTTGTGATGTCTTTGGTATATCACGTTATTCACTCTTACATGTCTAATTGCCTTTAAGTGTTTTGAAACAAGACTGGTATATCCTGTATCAACTGCACTTCCAAGTCGAGAGTATTTAATGTTTTTATCCCGATACTGCATATCAATCACAAAAACTAAATAGAAGTAAGCATACATAAACACTATTTTTGACAGCAGTTGTCATGTGAAAATGATATTTTTACACTGTTTATTTGATGTATCCTGTCTATTTGGGCATATGTGCACAATACAAACCAAATGTCTTTGTAAGTATCTATTTGTCTATACCTGTTGCATACAGGTTTCCTTCTGTCTTTCTCTCCATATGTATATGTGTACATACATATGTATATGATTTTTTTTTTAATGCATATATTTGCTGTTTGATTACTTTTTCTTCTGTATCCCTTGTGGACGTAATATGGTACATGTATCATTTATTAATAGTGACAGTGACAGGGATACTTAATTGCCGTAGCTAAATCCCGCATGATATTGCAGGGGGAGCTGAAAAAAAAAAAAAATAAATAAATAAAAGTGTTATGTATAGTCAATGGGAGGGCAGGAGGGCACTATTATCTGATGTCGTCTGCCCCATGATTATTATAAAGTTGTATTCCCCGTATATAAAATAATACCTGTTTTTGTATTTTGAAGACAAAAAGAGTGGTAAATATGACCCTCTGCAGTGTTGAGTGGCAGGCCTCTGATAACTGCATAACTATAATGTGGGCATGTGACTTTGGGACCGTACACAAAACACCTGCTTTTATTGCACAGCTTTCATGTGACTTGATGTGAATAACAAGTCATGAAGAGTACACGTATTACACGATCTGATCCACATAGCTGGTGTGTGATGTCACAGTGTCCCTTTACTTGTAGCATGATTACTCATTTCATACTGATTATACCCCAAAATTAGTTAATGAGTTCATGTAAATCCCTCAATACATGGTACATGACTATCACAGAGCAATGAAGAAGTGCATGTGAGCTCATGGCTTGTGTTTGGAAGGGGAAAAAAAAAAGTTTGATTACAGTGGAATTTGATACGGCAGGTCCTGCAGCAAAAGAGGAAGTGGAACATGAGTCATGGGGGAGAGAAAAACAACCTCAGATCGCCAGGCAGTTTAGGAGGAATTCAGCCTAATTGAACAACGCGGACACAGCCAAGAACATGTCGCTGGATTCATCACAATTAGTGCCATGAACTCCTTTCTCATGTCATATTTCAGTGAAAATACACTCACTGCCATATGTTTCCTCTGTCTGCATATTGCATGCAGCAAGTTGATGCGATAAGGGCCTATCAAACATTGTTCCTGATGCATGCAGCTTAAATGCTGTACGTTGCACTCTTTGTGCCGACAAACGTATGAAGCAGATCCATCGGACCTTAGAGAAATGTATGCAGAGGTGCTATATAGTTACATGAGACAATGCTGGCAAGGTATTAAATAGTAGGTATTTTCCTTTAGTATCACCTGTCCTTCAGGTGATGAATAAAATATGATTCATTTTAGCTTTGAACGTGTCGGATATCAAAAGCCCAATGCAATCACAATATATGGCTGGAGTAGAGCATTTTAATACAAACTGACCTTCCCAGAAAAATTGGACCAAGTACCTGGTAAATGTTATCATTCCAGTGATGTAGTGAATCAATGTATATGCTAGAAACAGGAGGCTATGTAAGAATACAAAGGCTGTTATTCTTGTCTTTTCTTTTTTGAGATAGTGGAATGACTGACATTGATTAAAGAAAAAAAAAACCAAATATGTAATAGTTTACATATACACCCTGGGGGATAATATATCTCATAATAGTATTTCATACCCAGAACATAAAGTTTATTTTAAGCAAGTGTGGTAGTAAATTAGTCATCCTTCCTCATGCTGTGAGAGTGTCAATATTTATATCAAGTGCCCCAAGGTCCCCACTATGTGACATCATTGAAACTTTGTTTGATATGTTGCCAGGACATCACTTTATCTTTACTTACAAGTCCAAGCTGAGCTTAAGATATAGGCTATTTCAACACACTGGGGGTTTGTTTTGCATTTGTTTTTACCCGGTCTAGATCTCATCCCCATGTCATAGTTTTCTGTCAAAGTAAATATTTACCTGCTATCGGGAAGAAGAATTCACTCAAAGCAAAATGTGTCAGATAGGAGGTATAACCAGATTGAACAGTATTTATCAATTTGGAATCTTCAGTACTATGTCAGAAATGCAAATCCATTGCCCATTTATAAAAGGCCAATGAGGTTGTATTGCATGAGAAAAGAAAATGTGATTTTATGTAACTGTGCTGGTCCTTACACAGTTAAGGTATTATTTATTTATTTATCTATCTATTCATTCATTTATCTATTTATTCACTTATTCATTTATTTATTTAGTTAGTTAGTTAGTTATTTAGTTATTTAGTTATGTATATATGTATTTATTTATTTATTTTTTATTTTTTGTGGGGGCAGACGGGTAGAGTTTCAACATACAATTAACTATGAAAAATATACCTGGGAATATTTGGTGCTCATACACATGAGACTGTAGAAGATGAGTGACATCACAATCAACTAATATCAACATATTAGTAGAGTTGCTCTTGCATAACAGTGGACTCATAGAAGAAGGAAGAATCCTGGGATTTGTTTTAGAATGTATTCATTTAAGAGCTAACCTCTCATATCAAGGTTGATGTCGTTGCTACCTTTGAGCCACAGGGAAAGAGGGAAGTGCTAGGGGACTTCCCATCTTATCCACGTGTGCAGTTGGGTCATTTTTTTCTATTAGTAAGCAATGATGTAACCAATGACATGACCCTCTTATCTTTGAATTGTTGAAAACAAGTCTTATCTCCACACACACGAGGAAGTCTGTGATCTTAAAATGTGGAATCGCTTCACCTTTGGACTGTACATTAATATACTCCAGATGTTATCTTGCATGATAATGTTTGTTAACGCATGAGTTAATATCTTTTCTTTACACTGATAAATCATTACAAAATGCTTATCTGCAGGGTTTTGATTTCGAGATAATGATGAGATAAATTGTTTACTCAATTGTCTGAAAGATATCCATAGGTCAAGTGGAAAGAAAGACCAAAAAAAAAACCCAACAAACTGCTCAGATTGTGCATGTCACTTACATGCTTGTATTGACTTACACAGCAACAATGAACACATTTCTATATAGGTTTCTTACTGGATCAGTTTGAAAATGTTTTTAGGTTGTATGCATGGAGTCAGATACAGTTTGATTATGAAATTTAAAATCATACACAATCAAGGCATGTGATTTGTCAGTAATGCTGTGGTATCCATTCAGATATTTAGAGATGTTGTTTGATATGGTATGTCTTTAACAGTGTTAAAAAATACACTGAACGTATTACACTAAATCAATCTTCATCAGTGTTGGTCATTATTGGTCCATGTATAACAAAATCCTCCTTGAATATGTTTCTCTTTCTACAAACATTAAAGAACGCATTCTGCATCATGCTTATAATAATAATAATAAAGTCTTATTTACCCAGGGTAGCCTCTTCAGTGTTGCCACTGCTCTACCAGAGGGCCCTGATATTATTATTACCCTAGCGTTGCCAGGTACCCATTTATACACCTGGGTCGAGAGGGACATAGTGGGTAAATACATCTTGTCCAAGGATGTAAGCACTGGACGGGATTAGAACTCGGGTCCTCCAATTGGGAGTCGGGAGTCTTATCCACTATGCCACAGCACCCCCACACCTTTACCTTTAAACATATAAAGATTAAAAAATATATAATGTACTCAATATCTCTTTTTGCTCTAAATGACATTACAAGGGCCCAAAAATAATCTGTTACTATTGTAAAACACAATATGTATGTAGACTTCATGTGTCAATGAACCTACCAATGGCAGTATCTGGCAAATGCATTGGAATACCACTTCATGACTGTGATTCCATTAAAGAAGTTCTTTCTGAAGTGTTGGCAGTATTGCCTGGATATGGGTGGTTGAGAGTTTGTGTTATATCAAAAGTTGTGCATTTCAGACCAGTGTAAACCTCCAGAGTTGTTGTTATAACTCTGGAGGTTTAAAAAAAAAAGTCTTGGAAATGTACCCTTATTGCAAGTTATTGACATTAGCTGCGAGATATAAAGAGCTGCTAGGTGAAGTATTTGATATACAGAGCATAATTAACCCACCAAAATAAATATTTAGCTTTGCAGATAAGTTGAAAAACCTGATGACTTGCATTTTAATGTGTCTATAGATACATAATTAGATTAGCATTCTCAAAAAGGGGTACAATTCAGTATACGTCACTCTTGCTCCTTGCTTGTTTTGTTTTTTATTCCACTAACGTGGGGGAATTTTGCATTTTACTGCATATCATACATTGGAGAAAGAGTTAATAAAACTGATGAGATTTATCAAATTTGCACAAAATTTTAAGAAAAAAATTAGGCCTATTTGAGACAGAAATATAAACTTGAATTTTCTAGAACATATTGGTAATTTACCCTCTTGAAGATGAGTTCTGACTAACATACTTATGCAGGTGTCTATGGGAAATGTATGTTATAGCAACATCAGCCTGTCCTCAACAGGTTAAGGATTAGTTATAAAAGTTAGTGAATCTTGAGGCTTGTGATAATTCTGCAGCTGAAATAAGCAGAAATGACAGAGAGGGTTTTTTGTAATGAAATACTAGCAGTGGATTATAAAAGTTATGATGAAAAAATATTCAGCATAAGACAGAAAAAAAAAATTGGTGTCTTGGACGGGACTGGTGAAGCCACAGTGTCCAGCAAGCACCCGACCAGTTGAGGTTGTTTGGATCCTTCTGAAGTGCTAGGGGCGTGATTGATAAAACCTATACTACTGCCTAATATTTGATCTGAATTCAACTGAAGTTCTAGGTCTCACATGGCACTGGCTCCCCTCAATTCATCACCATAGGAACAGGGTATAGACAGGAGTGATACACCCCAGCTCCCGGCCGCCATCCCCCACTGGTGCCAAACCACACACCCGACTCCCGTCTCCTGTTAGCTGTCTATGGAGGAAGGATGCTTTTACCCCTGTCATCCTTGGCCCGGACTTGGTGTTTGTGCTTTTAATTGCTTTCTCTCTCCTTCTTTCTCTCTCTTTCCTTCACTCTCCTGTTTGTGCCTGATCTTGTCATAGATTTTGTGTCCAATCCAAAAAGTAGAAGGGGGGTGGGGGGAGACTCTCGCAAAGTTGAGAGGGTGCGGAAGGTCTTGTTTCACATTGACATCATTGCATCATTGAGGGTAGATCTGGGCCAGTGCCTACAGATTCCAACTTGGCTGAGCGTGAAGGATTTTGCACCATGTAAACATTGTAACATGGAACGAAAGTCAACATACTTGTTGGCTATAAACCCAGTAATGTTCATGTTTTGATATTAGCACCCTTATGCTTTTACAGAGAGAATTTGGTTCTGTTGGCATTGCATGATTTTGAGAATGATTCAGCAATGTTGAATCAGTTGAGTATTTTATATAGATATTTTTTTTTCAGGATTCTCAGCAGATGATGTTAAAGGTGTTTGTATGTAATTTTTTAAAACAAATTTTCAATTTTGCATCAATACTCCACTTTCAATAGTAGTAAGTAGAATTTTACATACCAAGATATACCTCTGGTCATCATCAAAGCATTCTGTTCAAAGAATGGGAAGATGCTATATAGTAAACTAAAAAAGAATTGATTTTGATATAATGTGATTTCAATGAAAAATGACACAAAAATTAAGTTTGATGTTTTACATCTATTTTTCTTTTTCATTACAAGCACTACACTAATGTAGAGCTATATCTCAGTCTAGGACCTGTATCTGATTTGAACCTAAGTGAGAAAATTAAAAATAATGATAAGATGTCTTTTGTCTTTGGTGAATTGTTTTGCTGTAGTTAGCATTTCTACTAAAGTACTTTATATCTACTGAAAGGTATACATTTGATATCCAATTTGTCTATTTTTATTTTTGTTATTATTTTTTTATTTATTCATGAATTTGATTATTTTGTTTTCTTTTGAACAAGTGTAGCTACTGCTGGTGAAAGGTGGGAGACTGCAAATGCATCAATTGACAAAAAAAAATATATTGCACTACAGCTGGGCCATTTTCCATGTGATTCTATGATATCCTTATTATGTGTCCAGTAGAATTTAGCTTTAAAGTCTCGAAGCGTAACAAGTGCTCTGCGTTGACCTGGCTTTAACATGTGTTCCTTATAGAATCTTCCACTCAGTCTTTTTGCAGACACCGATTATTGATAGTTTGGTATGGAATAATCCATGCATGTTTATGTTCTACCAATTTACATGCCCTGCTATTTATTCATTAGTAGAGTTTGTGCAACATTGTTTGCCAGAATGATGTCAATCTGAGAACGTGCATCAATTTACAGTGATGCCCAAAGATCCTGGTCGGTGACCGGTGCTCAGCAATGGTCATGTCGAGCTAGCTGTCAATCACTCGAGGCCAGGAACACGTAGCCTGGTGCTGATTAATTATACTTTTCATTGTATTACCTGAGATGAAACCCAGAACAAAAGCTTGATACATCATAAACCACTTTCTTAGCCAAGCGAAACCTGAGATGCAACCTATAACAAAAGCAGATACATCAAGGTACTTTCATTGCCAAGCACAGTATTTTCTTTTCTTTATTTTTTTTTTTATCATAATTTGAGCATCAAATGTGCTGTTATTATGAAGCCATTACTCCTGTCAAAAAAGAGTCTTGGAATTATTGTTAGTCAACATGAGAAAAAATACCCACTCATGATTAAAGGGGAAGGCTAGTAACTGATCAGTGGGAATCAGTGGAAATGCTGGGAGATGATTGTTCCAATCCTTATGGGATTCATTCAAGAGAACATTATATATCTATTGTTGTGTGAAAATTATTTGCTTCAGAATGGTCTCATATTCAAGTAATGTGCATTTTAATGTTTCCAGGTAAGCGTCCCTGGTCAGTGACGGGGCATTAAACTGCACATTACTTGAATATGAGACCACTCTGAAGCAAATAATTTTCACACAACAATATGATATACAATGCACTCTTGAATGAATCCCATAAGGAATGGAACAATCATCTCCCAGCATTTCCACTGATTCCCACTGATCAGTTACTAGCCTTCCCCTTTAACTATTGCTGAGCTGTTGCCATGGGAGCTGCATTTACTTCTCATTAACTCTGTAAGGAAACAGCACCCTAGTAGATATGCTGAGAAATAACATTACACTGACTCCCCAGTTAAAGAGAAAGAAAAATGAAAGCAAAACAAACATGATACCAATCAGGAATGGCATAGTAATGATGACCCATAAAACAGAGTTGTGTCTAAGGCCAGTGTTGGACACTGTAGTCGTCTTGCTGCCTACCCTAGAACCCGGGACACATGCAGCATATGTAGACTAAAATCAGGATCAAGTCAAGTCAAGTCAAGATCTTCTTCAAATAGCAGAGCTGTCAGTCTTAACCCTGTGTCTAGAAGAACCTAGTTGGTCCAGTGCAATGACTGGTAAATGTTATCATTCCAGTGATGTAGTGAATCATTACATTTATAGTACAGTTACTTTAAAAGAGTAGACCTTGCAATAAGCAGCTTAAATATATGTACATGTAGCTATAATGGGATAACCATTCCCGACTAGCACTTGTGCTAACTTTTGGTTCCCCCTTTAACAACATTATCTTCTGTTTTTCTATTTTTTTCAGAACCTTTGTCTATGCGTATTTCTACATTACATACTTATTCATACTCTTTGCCTTTTCAGTGATAAATGTATCACAACGAAACTAAATCTATTACACCACATGTATTCTAATGTAAGATAAATATAAGTATGTAAAATATATGCTTGCATAGCTGTAAGAACCTTGTACAAAATCATTGTATTCTCATAAAAAATTTTCATGTTATTGTATCTTACCCTATGGAATTTCATGTTATCATATTCACATGTATGTTGTTAATAAACTCAACTCAACTCAACATTTACCAGTAACAACAGGCTATATAAGAATACACTGGCTGTGTCTAAAAGAACCCGGTTGGTCCATTGCAATGACAATTAGGATTGCAGAATTAGAGGATGATATGGATTAAGAAATCAAGTGCACATACTGTCATCATAGTCAGGGTTTGATACTAACTTTTGTCTGCGGTTCAGGCCACTTCAATATTTAAATGTGACCGTGCACCTCAAAACGAACATAAAGTCGCACACACTGATTTTGCTTGAGGACTGAAAATAAGTGAAATGGGTCAACCTAGCTGAACTTGACTTCTTCATGTTTTCTGAAAGAGCGGGTCTTCTTTCACATAATGCTAAAATTTGGTATCATAAAACGGGCAGGAAAGTGTGTTTTTTTAGCAGTTTATCTCGAACATTTTTGGTAAAATAGTGTGATTAGGTGTGTCTTTAGAATCCCTTTTTCATTTCTGGAAAACCTTGTCCACACTCTTCACTTTCAACTCTAAAGTTTTTTGAAAGTATAGTGCTACTGCTTTGAAAGTTGGCATTAATAATGGACAGAATGTGTTAATGAGGTATGCTTAATTTCAGTTTAATCTGATAATCCCTTCATTGTTGTTACTCTGGCGGTTTACTTCCTGTTTTTTGTCCCATTCATCCCACAGCCTGCACGGTTTGGTAAAGATTAAGCGCTTGAATAGACACTGTACTTCAGAGCCTCTTTTCTCACTTCACACTTTTCCTGAGTTTGCGCTATCTTTCCAATATTTAGATAGGTTAGGAGAGTCCATTTGATTTGAGTTATACATCATTTTAAAGCTTAAAGTCTGCTCTTTCAGAATATGGTCTTAACTAAAAATTCATGTCTGTCGACTTTGTTTGTTTTGAGGTGCAGGGTCACAAATCTGAAATTTTGGTGGCCCAAAAGAGAAATGTAGTGGCCTGAAATAAAGGCAAATATAACAATCCACTTTAAATCTTAATTGCCTGATTGGGCCACCAAAAGATAACCAATTTGAAAATCTGGTGGCCTGACATCAAGTTTTAGTGGCCATTATAGCTATTGTCGAGCCCTGTCATAGTCATATGCCTTTTCAATGAGTCAGAAGGTTGTGTCGAGTTGATAAGATAAACGGTCATTATACAATGTTTATTCATAACAATTTTGTAAACATTTCAATGCGTTCTCTCTTCATCTTTTATACTCCTTTTCATTCTCTTCCCTTCCCTTATCTTCCCTCAACCATCTGCCACCTCGTCTTCTTCTAATCTCCAGGATCGCTCCGTTGGTCTGCACGACAGTCCAAACCCAGAGGGTTACGTGACCATGAGCAACAAGGTCGCATCAAAAATGGGTACGTTCAAAATGTCTGGCAAACAATCATTCTTTAACAAGCTTTAATAATTTGATATATGTAGTAGTAGATTAAACCTCTTTTGTAGGTCAATGGGTAGTGGAAAGATGAACCCAGTTAGTAATGTTGTGTGCAGTGCCTGTAGATAAACCTAGTCAGTTATTGTATTACTTTTGCTTTCTCCGTTTCATAGGTCCACATGGTCATTTTGACTCTGACTTTGTCAATCAGCAGAAGAACTATGACCGACCATTCCGTGTGCCCATCCCAGTCAAGCAGGTCAGCAACGATGAAGACATCCAGAGGCTAGTCACAGGTGTGCAAGCATTCATTCTCCTTATGTTGGGACCAAACTTTATCCCATTCCCAACCAGCTTCTCACATTCCCATGGACTCTGTACAGGGTTCACCCCTGGTCACCCCACTCTGGTTTCAGAGGGACCGTGTGCATGATCCTTAAATCTTTGATAAAGGGGTACTTTTCACATGACAAAATCCAGCCGAAGAATTGTTTTTAAAGAAAGAGAACATATTTGACTTTTCACCTAGTGGTTTCTTTTCAAAGGGCATTTTTTTTTCTTTCTTTCTTTTTGGACTCCTGAGAAATTTAAAAAGGGGGTTATAAGAATATCTTGGAAATCATAGAAAATTTGTTCAAACGTTTATGTCATGAGATTTTCATTTTCATTTGGTTTCTTGTGAATTCTAGGATCCCATTTTGAACAAACAAAAAAATCCTGCCGTAAGGTATTGTATAATGACAGCTTACCCAAGATGAGGTTGGGTGTCTGTCTTGAGTTTGGGGTTGGAATGAGAGCTCACCTGAGAAAGCGGGTGCATTGCAAACAGTGTTCTGGATTTTGGGGAATCTCCAAGGCAGAAAAAGCCTGTGGAAATCTCTTGAAAGGGGAGTTCAGAAATTATGGCAGTCCTGAAATCGGAGGATGCTCTCAAAGAGAGAGAACAAGCATATACATTATACCCTGGATAATATTGATTTGAGAGGGGGGAGGTGGATTCACCATGTTCCTGATAGCTCAGGGTGAAGTGGATTTTGCCACACTCTAAGGAAACTCTGCTTTGTCACATCATGCCCTCAATCCTATACAGCACTACATAAAATCATTTGGTTATCCATCCATTGTTTATGTTTCGATTCTGTTGTAAGTGCCACATGGTATTGTAGTGATATGCCCAGACAGTTTGGGGATGATACCAGATGTGCATGTATGTTCCAGGGTGTTGATGAGCTGAGATTTAAGATGACCTAAGTAGAGGTCAGAGGTCTATGAACTCTAGGGTCAAATGTCTATAGAATCTCAACCCATTGAGGACAAGTCCCGAGTATACTCGGAAAAGCATCTATGGGAAATGCGTGTTGCAGCAAAATCAAACCATCCTCAACGGGTTAATGAAAGATTAGGGTATCGTGATATCTCATGTGGATGTCTGGATGATGTGTATTGTGTCTGGCTCACCCTTACAATTACCTGGTATGGCTGGATTGCTCATATATTTCTTTTCCACATTTTTGTCCAAGTAAAGCTCTTAAGTCAAGTGTCATTGAAGTGTCCACTGCACAGTACTGTTATGATTCTTAACCTGTTGAGGACGAGTCCCAAGTATACTAGGGCAGGTGTCTATGGGAAATGGGTGTTGTAGCAAAATTAGTCCATCCTCAACGGGTTAAGATTTGATACATGTTTCTTTTCAAGGGAACTCCACTAGGTTTGGTTTCACTCACTGAAGAAACATCTTCAAGACATTGGTTTCTCCATCACAATGCCCTGGTCATTTTAGTTGCAATCTCAATATGCAATGCCTTTTGAACACATGATTTTTAAGTTTTCAGCTTATATGAAATATGTAAAAACAGGGAGGTGAGATTCTCACCTCCCTGGTAAAAACCAGAAACTGATAACCAGAAGTTTGGAATATGTTTCAGCACAATGAGGCATATTTGAAAACTTTATGGAGGTGTAGATTTTTTTTTTTCAGATGCCTTTTAAGACAAATAAAGTACTGTAAAATAGGAAACATTTGCATTACAAAACTTTCGCAAGTTGCCACTTGCATTCAGAGCATTGTGTAGACAAACACCTTCGCATGCATTTCACTTTTGGAATCTTAGCACCTCGCAAAATTCGCAAAAGTTTCATGCAGGTGGTTTTGTGAAGTTGTATTGCAGAAAAGATAATGCATGTGTAATATACAGCTGACACTGCCTGGGCAAAGAAAAAAAAAAAATTGGCCAAGCTCTCTGTATTGTAATGTACTCCCAAGACATCCAAGTAATGGGGAAAAAAAAAATAAATAGTGGCATGACACCAAATTGTGATCTAAGATCTCTCCAGAATATTCTTGGACAGAGTGATGCTTTTGTTAGATCAACATAATGTGATGATCAAGGAAGTGTGAAGCAGCTAGCTGATATGCACATATCACATGTTGTATGAAAAAGATGCTGTGTCATGAGATAATATTTGATACAGGTCAAGGATGGCAAGGAAAGTTTGCCTATTTACAGTATTCTAAGATCAGAATGTTTGTATGTAATATGAGAAAGTATGCCTTACTCAGGGCTGCACACTAACCCATTTTTTCTACCCTTTGGTCTGGCCTGTCTGTCGGACCAGTAGGTACCCAGTTTTTCCTTTCTTTTACTGGTTCAATCCCGAAAAAGTTCGACAGGGATTTTTATTGGTCAGGGACCGTCAGACCAGTGCCAGTGTGCAGTGTTGCCTTACTAGTGACTGTACACTTTTTGTATCTTTGTATTAAATGTTGCCTCGTACTAAATCAAATTGAACATATCAAGATAATAAGCTTATGTCTCGTCTTACGATGCCTGATTATGATTTAATGTACTTTCTGAATCATTTCCCCAGGGGATGCTGATGATATCTACAACTACTATGACAGCTGGCAGAGTTCCGAGAGTACCAGCATGGTGCGCGACAATGATGAGGATGACGATGACGATGACAGTCAGGTCAGTGAACTATTCATACATCCATTACAATGACTTTAGCCAGTGCAATTTGATTGTGAAAGAGACAAGGTCTGAAAGGAAACTAGCCCTTCAATAGGATACTGTAAGCTTTGTCATCAAACCCTGTCAAATTGTATGGACACTAAATGCACAAACATGCTTTTGAATGTCCAATTTGTTTTGCTGCTGAAAGCACAATATAGCTGATACAGCTGTGAAGTCATTTTACCCATAGTAGATGGATTCAAGACTGTCATGTTGTCATATTCAGACCATGTTATGGACCAAAGATCACTGCTTAAAAAAAATTATTTATTTGCATTGGACCTGCACCGTTCACTGCATGCTTCTCTCTGTTAGCATACACTGATGCATGAGCACTAAAGGGAAAGTTTTATTCTTCCAGCACTGCAAGAAAGGCAGATTTTGTTGTTTCTGAACTAAATCCCATCAGATGGAATCTCAAAGTTGTTTTTAGAACATTTGAAACCAATATATGTAGTTACTTTTGAGTACGTCTGTAAATTTTTATTAGTGCAGGTTGTATTCATGAGTTTCCATAGCAAGGGGTAACATCAAACTGTTCCTGAAATTGCCAGCTGAATTTGATCTGTTATTCATGTTATTCTCTGTTGGAGGGGGTAGGGGATAAGATTTGTATTCTCGCACATACTGTGGTGTTGCATTAATCCACATTTGCAAATGAGCTTGACGCATTTGTTCTTTCAAGGACTAATCTCAGATTTGTTTGTTTGTTTAATTTTTGCCTGTAATGCTTGTTGGCAATTGCCCTCATATGAGTGGTTTGTTGTGTCAATGTTTATCACGTAATTCTTTGTTTTAGGGGCAGTTTTTAAGGTGTGGAAAAAGCATCAAGTATGAATTAGTCTCCGTACCACATCAATAATACATTGTATTTCTTTGCTACAAGTCCTCTGTTCTCTAGCCATTGAGAAATATCAAACTGTCCAGCCTAGGATATGATGAAATTGCTTGATTAATTTTGTACTTTACACGTCTAGCTGCATTTATTGTTTGACCATCAACAGTTAGTGTTAAGCCTGCCGCACACTACACAACCATGAAACCAGGTCATGCGACCTGACTTTAGGATATGCAACCTGTCCCGTAGCAACCATGAAAATGGTACCAGACTGCAAGGCGCGCTGTGCCCAGCCAGGCATGGATAGGATGACGCCGCTGTACACATGCTAGCTAGCATGCATGCATTAAGTCGGAGACTACTACATCTTCATCTTTCTGTTTTTAAATCTAAAATGCGCAGCATCAGTCAAATACTTAATCATGATTGGTTGAAAGTTGAGATGAGGCTCATGACCACTTGAAAAAAGTAAACATGCCAAAACTTCTGATCAGGTCTTGGGACCTAGTCCTACGATCTGACACTTTGGTGTTTGGTGGCGCCAAACTGACAGTTGGAAGGTCACATGACCTCAGGTCGTGTAGTGTGCGGCAGGCTTTAGAACCCTATTTGGTAATAAAATATAATAGCCTTGAGTATGGGATACCATTGTGTAGGATGCCTGTTCTTCTTTTATTTTATTTTCTTTTTTTTTACTCCTACCAAGTAAGTGACAGTTTTGCAAGTATACCCTCAATTCTTGTACAGACTACCTTCATTGCGTATCCAGAAGTCGGGTCAGTCTACATATAAATGTCAACATTATAGGACTTGTAGAATCATTAAAATGATATCTGTTCTTTTTCAATATCCCTATATTTGCTTCGCCTTTGCACAGAAACCCCCTCCACCTACGAAGGTAAAGTGTCAAATAATATTTATTGACGCATACACAACAAACCCCTCTCTACTGTTGCCTACTGTTTATGAATTCTGCTCTGCTAATATATCTATCCATGTCCATATTATATATATTCATCTATCTTTCCTATAAAACACCATTCAAAACGCCCATATCCAACCTTAATATTCTGACTAATGTGTGAATGAACAACAATACAAGAATGATACAGATTAAGTAGGAACAAAAGAAAAACTTCTGCAACATTTGACACTCTCATTCATTCCAATCCAGTGATTTATCATAATGTTTGACATACATATACCTGCAAAACAAATTCAGTGCAATGCTAAACATCTGTGGAAAATACCGTTGTTCCATAACCATGCTTATTTGCGTCATCAAAACTTAATGTTTCTCTTCATCACCTATCATCTTCATCATTATGCTAACTCTACTTCATGTGTCATGTTTGATACCAAACCACTGAGAGCTAATGCCATTTCTCTCTTTGTGAAATTAACTTGTTGCTCATTGTAAAATGAAATTCCAGACTGACAGATTATATAAAGTATTTTGTAGACATCATATATAAGCTATAATGGCACCACTAGTATTCTACTACAACTGTAACATTTCAGACTCTGTTCCCCTCCTAGAAATGTTTTGGAAAAAGTTGTAGTGTGTGCTTGGTCATTTACTCAAGTGACATACATCGTACATTATTGGTATTCCCCATAGTATGATTTTTGTTGTTGTTGTTGTTGTTTCTGTCAATGCATGGTTTAGTATTGGTTGAGGTGAGCATCCAGCTTTTAACATTCAGTGAGATACTTAGAAACCACTTTATGAAATATTAAAGAGCATACCATTTGAACAGCAACAGTTTATTTGAGGAAGATCGTTTTGGTTGAGATTTCCAAAAACAAGGTAAAGCAAAGTGATCCTAATGAAAAGTGGGTCCCACTTTTATTAGTATCAATTTGTTTGGATGTCTTGGCCATTTCACAGCCAATTTTCATCAAATAAACTTTGAATTCCTCTTAAAATTGCATGCTCTATCAAATTTCATAAGACGTTTCTTACTATCATCCAGAATAATTCTTTCAGGAGAATTCATTTAGAGTAAGGAGACATTCAGAATAAGGAACATCACCCCACCCATGATGAAATACTATTGATATCAATTGGATAATAAGTAATTGTTACAGAAAGCTACCAGCATCAAACCAAACAGATGTGGTTTCTCTGACTCAATGGGTTCATTTTGTCAAATCCTCTCATCGTTCACGAATAGAAGACAAGGAAGCATTGGTTGGTGTTATTGTAGCATGATTCAGAGCATGTATTGTACTTTACATTTGTGCCAAAAGTCTCTGTTTGAGTGAGACATTTATGCAAACAAGGAAAGAAAATGAAAAAAGGCATAATATTATCAACAGAATACAGAAAAGAATTATTAATAGAATGCCTTTCGCCCTCCATCATCATATTTCATTCCTCGACACATAAAGCCTTCATTGATTGTATGCTATATCATGATATGATTTATGTGTAATTAATTCCTATTTTTATTTTCCTCGTTTCTGGTGGGTTTTTTTTTATTTCTACCAAAGTATGTAATACATGTGTCATGTGCATTTTCCTTTGAGCTGACTTCATTTTGATAAATCTTGTCAGAAGGCATGTCTTGGGTAGATAGTGCTGTCAGTAGGTCTTTTCCATTTACTGGAAATAAAAAAGAACTACTTTTGCCTTAACTTTGTGTTTTTGCTACTGACTGGCACAGATTGAATTAAATCCAAGAAGATGAAGATGACTTGAATGGTCTCATTCACAGCTAGGCCCACATGTATTTAAATATCAGGGTCTGTGGAGTGTGTGTGTGTGGTGATACTATCGAATCAAATATCTTATGGTTGAAAGATGAACACTGGTAGTTCGAAATCAAATCAGATATCTTAAGATGCTTTTGAGGTAAACACCAGTGTAGTTCAAAATCAAATCAGATATCTTATGGTTGAAAGATAAACACTTGTAGTTCAAAATCAAGTCATATATGATAGTTGAAAGGTGAACACCAGTAGTTTAAAATCAAATCAGATACTTTATGGTTGAAAGGTGACCACTGATAGTTGAAAATCAAATCAGGTATCTTGTGGTTGAAAGGTGAACACCAGTAGTTCAAAAGGAAATAAGATATCTTATGGTTGAAAGGTGAACACTGGTAGTTCAATATAAGATATAAACATCAGGGCTTTTCCAACAAGATCTTCACCACGTGTATCCTAAAACATGTTTTTGGGTATAGTCATGAGTTGTCTGAGGCTGAACATGTCATCAAGACATCTGTAACCAAATTATTGTTGATGTGCTTTCTGTGGGGTGCTGCTATGCTCTGTTTTAATGTTTCAGCTGTGCTTGTCGGTAGAAAACACTTTTCCTGTGAAAAAAAAAATCCAGGAATTTGATCACAAATCATTGCTGATATCGAAGCAGTATTGCTCTGAGTTGAAGTTGAGTCAAGTTATTGATGACTCAGATATTGGATCCTTCAGTGTTGGATTCATGAATGTAATGCAATACTTCCCAAAGAAATTCATGAGTACATCTTTTATTCTGAGCTTGTGATAGTTGCTGTTGATAGCAACAAGATCAACAAAAAGTACATAGTATGCTTTCAGTTGCATGATTGTGCCAAACGAGAGTATGGTTTCATCAGAATATAAGATAGTGGCCAATCACATGCTTTTGGTAGTCTACAGGCATAATTGTAGGGAAAAGTAAAGGCAATATTGTATGTGAGTGCTGCTACCAGTCTTGCTCTGTTTGTTGTTGTTTGTTGTTTGTTTTTTGTTCATCCTTTCATTCTCTGCAATTTTGGGTTGTGGACAAGGGCCATGGGTCTGGAGGGTCTTTAACCCTGTAGCCCTGGAACGACCTGTTGCTGTCCCTCTTTAAAAGTCACTGAACCACCTGCAGATCACCAGTGTGTGTGTGTGTGTGTGTGTGTGTGTTTGTGTGCAGGGAATAATTTTCCTGGTGTTGCATTGCAATTTGCTCTGCATTTTTATACCATTGCTACCAACTACCCATTATCTTTTGTGCAGCAGTTTTCATCTGAGGGTACAGGATTCCATTTCAAATATTATTCATTAGCTGGAATTGCTAAGAGTCAAATTCAAGTTGGAAAATTATTCCCTGGTGTATGTGTGTGCGTGTAGTGTTTATGTGTTATGTGTTGTGTATTTGATTTGACAGTTGTGTTTCTCAGACTGATACATGCCTTCCCTGTTTTCCTCTACCATGCAATTTAACCCGTTGAGGATGAGTCCCGAGTATACCCAGGCAAGCTTCTGTGGGAAATGCATGTTGTAGCATAATCAAACCGTCCTCATCGGGTTAATAGTCTACATATCTGTATGTGTACATTATAAATTTGTGTAAAAACTTGGAAAATAGTATAAAATTTACAGCTTCATTTTGTGAATACGGGCTAGATGTGCACAAAAGCCTCGCAGTGCTACAGGGGTGAATGTCTTGATCTTGAGTTCTCTTTCAACTGGAGCTGTTTTGTACACAATCAATCTTTGAATATATGGGCAAAAGAAAAGGGAGAATTATTGATGTGGTAGGGAATGAAATTTGCATTCATAGGCTTACAACTGTTCATTCATGCATTTTTTTCATTATTTTTTTTTTGTGTCAGAAAGCAGTCTTACTAGCCTTGTGTGTCTAACTTAAATTTAAATGGCAGTGAGTCAAAACATGAGTTGTACTGTACCTAGTCTTGTCATTCTGATTCCTTTGGCAAGGTAGATATTAGCTAGGTATCAGCTATCTAACAATGCTTCCTTTATGTCACAGTTTAGTGAGATGATTGAAAGTACAACTTCTGGGTATTTTTTTTTTCCACATTTAACATTGATTATGAAGTTGACGATGATAATTTCCGGTGCTGAATTCTGTGTTTCTAGGATACCAGCAAGAAAATTCAAGAGGAGGTAAACATTCTTTCTTCTGAATAGATGTGGCACACAAAAGTGATCCTAACTCGTCAATGCAGAACAACTACCACATGTAGCTGTCAAATTGTGTCTAACTGTTCCTGATTTGCTGTGTGTGTGTTAACATTTCCTGTTTTACTCTATAGAGTGTTCATCAAGCACCTTCATCATGAAAATACCCCCAGTCGTTGTTCCTGGCTTCTGTATCAGTTATTGTATGCAACTTTGCATTAATTCTATAACAACTAGTAAGATTGCAAAGGGGTACTGTCATTGTGTTACCAGTGACATAGGCGCCTTCATTTGTATATAACAATGTGCGGATAAATGTTGTCGTGGTTTCTGCCGTTTCTCTGCAGGTGAGAGGAATGCGGTTTGATGTGAGATTTGTTTGCATGTTCAAGAAAGTGCAGAAAGTTGTCCACTTCACATTGCACTTGTTTGAAAACAATTCAAGAAAAAAAAAATCCTGTATGATCAAGTTCTGCAATGTCCTCTTCCTTTTTGCCTTGAAAATGAGGATGATTGGCTAAAGTGTGTTAGGATTCAGTAGATGACAGGTTCAAATCCCATGGTTCCCTTTTTCTGACATGCTTGTTAAAATTAGAGATCAGCGGTTGCAATCTTACAAATTTGATTTGTAGAGGGAGTCAAATTGAAGAAAAACTCACACCTCCATTTTCACCCCTCAGGCTCTGCTTTAAATTTGAAAATTTGAAATTTGAAAATTGATAATAATCTCTTGCTGTCACTTCAAAGTTTCCTGTATGTGTCAAATGTCAAATTTCATCTCAAGGTGTCAATTTGCTGTAACAATGTCATACCACATATCAGTGCTTCAGCTTCTTCTTATGTCAACATCTCAAAGTTACCTCAGCATGTAAAATCACATTGATATATGCAGAAACCTCACCTTTTTGGAGCTTCAGTGCCAGGTGTAGATGTGCTTTTAAGTGGATAATCAAGATTCACTTTGTCAGGAAATTCATGTAGCTTGCTGCCTGCATTTGGTTGCTTCAAGGCAAGGCATTGTGATTGATACAAGCGGACATCTACAGATCAAATTCATTGAGTGTTTGGTGGACATGCAGAGTGAGCTTCTGCTTTAGAAATTTCTTAGAAAAAGATGCTTGTTTCTAAAAGGAATATTTCTTTTAAAAAAAAATTAAGTGTCATATGAAATTAAACATTACACCAATGCCCAGTGTCTTTTTGTTTTTTGATACAGTTATGAAATTATTTTTCTGTAAACATTTTTTGTTGTGATTTTGTGGCTCTAGGTTTAGAAAAGGAAGTCAGACATGCAGGACTTACAGAATTCATTTGAAAATCTGGTGCCATATCACACGATCATGCCCAAGATAAATGATAAATATAAGCACAAATCATATTTCTTCATCCATCTCCATTTACATAATCAAAACATAAGATTTGTATATTACTGTTGTCAAAATAAACAGTTATGGAATACCTAGTTTGGGATTTGTAATAATACATCTGTTTAGATCTGATCAAAACCTGAAAGTGTAAGGGCATTCATTTCATTTCATTTCTCTTTATTTTGTCACAGTACTAGGCTCAGCCAGATGGCTGTTTTTCCTCCACTCCGTGAATAAAAAAAAATTCCACATAAGTGTTTGAGATATAAATGTCCTACGATGCTAAATTTGATACACGGCCGTTGCAAGGTAAACGTGTCATTTAATCTTCGATGAATGTTCATGGTACAGTATGAAGCAACCTTCTCATATTAAGGCGAGAAAGACATTTGGTAGTGGGTAATTAATTTGCATGAAATAGTACGCCACATGCATTGCACATGAAGCATACTTTGAGCTGTTGTTCACTTTTTTTTTGCAAAGTCAAAATGTTTATTGATATTAATTGTTATTTTGTGTTTTAACATGTCTTTTTTTCCTTGATTTTAACTATGGGGAGACTAAATTCATTGTTATATGTAGTGTTTTTCAGTCATATTTCAGTTTTTCGATCATATTGCTGTTGTAACACATTTAAACTAATTCTAACTAACATTTTATGTAAATGTTGATATGATTTTAATCACTATTAATGCATGAATTGCATTTGTATTGCATGTGTATGGCAGAATATCTAATTTCCTGAATGAATATTAATAAGATAGAAAACAAAACTGAAACAAAGTTGAGAAAGAGCAAGTTGCTATATATATATATATATATATATATATATATATATATATATATATATACATATATATATTGCTCAAAGTTTTCACTATATATATATATATATATATATATATATATATATATATATATATATATATATATATATATAGATAGATAGATAGATATATAGATAAATAGATATATATATATATACTTTTTGGCAAGTCTTGATTGCATGGGATAGGATATGGCCACTAATTCTTTATGCGGAATATGTAACCCTGGTAAACTAAAGTGCATTTACACGTGATGTGAAAAATTGTCTCTCACACCTTGATTTGCCAGTTTTATGTTTGCAAACTGAATGATGTACACAGTACATGTATGTTACACTTGAAAGATCAAACATATGATTGGGCAGATATACCTTGTTCTGAGATATTTGAGTGATGCATGTTGTTTGTGTTTGTGTGTTTGGTAGCAAGAAGTAAAATTTCTTTCAGGCAACTCTTGTGTACTTGCTGGTTCTATAAATAGCTTACATGTGCCTTTCCTAAGATAGCAACAACTGCTGAATAGCATGTCTCTTTCTAAAAACAGATTTTAGGTTGCTTGCATCAGGTACTGGTAAGTAAAAGTCAATTATCATAAAACCACTCCCAATAAGTTCAGCTCAATGATCTTAAAATGACTGACATTTTACATTGTCACGTTGGTACTAAAAAGTGAAGCATAAGCTGAGTTTTCTATCAGTTAAGTGGGCACTTTTATGAACACTCATCCATGCTTCTGCTCATGCTGTCACGATTCTGTTATATGTCATCCACCATTAGGACTATGAGACTCTTGATAGTGACCAGCCAACTGCCCAAGCTCACGATGTCCCTCCAACGATACCAGTGAGCAGTAAACCAGCGCTCCCGTCTCCTGACCCACCAGCCATCAGCAGACGACCAGACCAGCCGCCCAGCACGGACGGTAGCAATTCCTTCATGAGTGGCATCTCCAGGGGCGGATCCAGGAATTTCGTAAAGGGGGGCGCAAAGAATATTGCTAGTGTTATTTTCGGGTTTCATTTCATTTGTTTTCTTTTTATTTTCTTTGTTTTAACAAAAAATAAAGGGGGCGCGTGCCCGGTGCGCCCCCCCCCCCCCCCCTGGATCCGCCACTGCATCTCTGTGATCATAATTAATATATCCCTGCTTGTATATATATCAATAACAGTATATCTATCAGTGTTATTATTGTCTGTTGTTTATCATAGTTATCATCATCATTATCACTATGATTGATTGATTTGATTCAAATTTATTTCCACTTTGTGTTCACAAGAACAAAAAATAAACATAATTGAATTACAGTGATTATACAATAACATTTTGTCTTGTAGATAATAAAAATAATCGAAACACATATTCTAAGAACATTACATTTGCAACAAATGGTAAATAAGTAGTAGTCATAAGAACCAAAGTGGGGTAGCCTAAGCTCAAAGCACAGCTTGTATTACTTAGGCCCCCGAAAAAATGAATCACATCATGATGAAGCCATGAATTGAACACATAACAACCATAGAATAATAAATACCAGAATGGTAAAAATTCAGATTCAGGTTCATGTATTGTCTATTTAGGAAATTCTTTTTGATGGCATATAGGCATACACATAGGAATATCTACTTACATACATACATATATTCATGTACATATACACATATGAATAGAGAACTACAACTAAAACTGAAACTGAAGCTCCACATGATCACAGAAAGATGGGATGAGAAGATACAAGAACAGAAAGAATAGATGAGACAAGTTGAGATGAGGGAGGAAAGAAGAGATGGCGAGAGGTGGGAACATCGAGCAGGAGGATTGATAATTTCAAGCAGAATATCTTTGTAATAATTTATTCCTAAGTTATCTCTTGAAATTAATCAGAGTAGATATTTAAACTTGTGTCTAATGAATTCCACTTGAGGATCATATATTAAAGTAGTAGCAGAGGTAGCAGCTATAGAATAATTATAAGCATCATTATCATCATCATCGGTATAAGTATTATTAAGATGAGATGATTATCATTGCCAATACATTTTTCTGATTTTAATTCAAAGCATGAAAGTTTGTATATATGTCATGTTGGCTTTAAAAAAAAATCCCCAAACAAATGCAGAAATAGAAATCAAATCAACTTATATTGTCATTCTATATTTTGTGATAAAGACAACTTGCAGTCTTTTATCATTATTATCATAACCGTCATTAATGACTATTTGATGTTTCCCTATATGATCTTTCGCCCGTGAAGAAGATGTTGGCAATTGTTAGGGCAAAAGGTCAATCTGATTTCCATGAGTGACAATCGAGTCAAAATTCTTAGAATGATGTTGTCATTGAATTTAATTGAATTGATTAGGTGTATTGTTACTGAAATTGGCAGCCGAGAGGCTGAAGTGCATTCAGTTTACAAAATATAGATTAAAATCACAGTGCTTCACAAATAATAAGGTGTTAACAATAAAAATATTCAGAAATTATATATAAAATCATACATAAATCAATCAACAAAACACATACATATACAACAACAGAAAAAACTACTCAAAATTAGTACTTTATCTTTACAACACTGCATGGATTATAGATTTAAAAAAACAACACAAACTTAATTTGAGCAAAAAAAAAAAATAAAAATAAAAATGCAAGGGTGTGGAAAAGGAGTAGATGTTATTGCACAACAAATATGAAACTTTTTACCGACCATACAGTTAAAATAACCAAAATATTGAAAAAATTCAATAAAATTATTAGATACCGAAAATACCTAAAATAATATGGTATTTCATCAATTATTACATTTTCGTTTTACTGTTTTATCACAGGTCGCAAGGCGAAAAGTGGGTCACCCAAGGAGCAGGAAGACAAGCTGCGCAGCCTGATCGACCTGCAGAACCAAGTGAAGGAGGGTCAGCTGACCATTGACAAGGCCATCATCCTTTTCAAGGAGTGGGAACAGACCCACGGCAAATCACCGCGTGTAAGTACAACAAGATACCAGTCGTTCACACCAGAGGTTCAGACTCGCTTTGCCAAACTGTTGAAAAGATCTGCTCAAAGAGTTTGGACTATATTTTTGGCATTGAGATATGGAGCTCTGTTTTTTATATATATATATATATATATATATATATATATTTCGTGTTTGTTTTTATGTACTGTAAGCATGACATATTTTGCTGTGTGGAAAATTTCTTGATTTTTTTTTTCTTTTGTGCTCCACTGTGCTAATGCAAAACCAATTACACACAGCTGTGCTTTAGGACAGAGGTATTTGAATATGAAGAGAATATTCTATCTACAACTCATAAAGGTTATGACGGCAAAACATTCATTTAAGTAAAAGACATGAACCCATATTTTTGTATTGTTTATGTATGTATGTAATGAAGATGTGTGTAAGTGAATGGAAGACTATCAGAAGTACATGTGGTGACAACTATTATCAATATGTCACAAAAATATGATTTTTTTTTTTGAAACTCCTATAGCTTCCTAATTATATCTTTCATTTTTTTTTTTTTTTGCATTCATTCATTCATTCATTCATTCATTCATCTTTATTGGTCTATGATGGGACATAGACCATTAATGTGCCAGTGGATTAATCGCAACTGTAATATATACTAAATTTAGAGAATGATCTCTTTTTCTGCAATCTTTTCTCTGGTTTGTTCATTTTCCATCTGTGAAGATGGCTGGATAGCCCATATTCAGCTATGTTAAGCTGGTCTTCCATGGGGTCCAGTTGGATGTGAGGTGGGACCACTTCACCGGGTTAAGCACCCTGCTCTTTGCGATATATCTTGTTAGCAAGAAACATGATATGACATCTAATTGTTAGCACCTTTTGTCTTGTGTCCTCACAGCAAACACCATCTACCGGGGGACCGCGCAACTTACCGAAGATTTTTAGAAAACTTAATACAAGAGGTGAGTACATGCCCCATTTCCTGTGTGATAATAACCAGATAGTCTACTGTATATGCCATGTATCTCATGGGTATATTCATTTGTTTGGTTTTTTTAAACTAATTTAGTGAGTCTGGTGCAAATTATAAAACATGCAAAAATCTTAAATCTGACCCTGGCTTGAATGCGATGTTCATGCATTCATTTCTTTGTGCATTACTGTACTCATGATTGCAAACTTACCCATCCGTAAAATTGTAGGAAAGTCCCAGTTAGCAAAAAGTCGGACTCACTAGATATATGCCATATACAGTAGTCTGCTTGACTGCTCTTATTTCTAGTGCAGTGCAAGCCTTTGTTCAGTATCTGTATCAGTATCTGTTGGGAGTCCAGTACTATGACCATATTCGTATTGTTTTTCAAAAGTAATGTACTAGCAGTTCTATCTAAAGGGACTTTTGTTGCTCTCACTCTGTTCTTCCAGTATATATCGTATCGTACTCTGATTTACTATTTTGAATGCATACTAAAGAGTTATTTAACCCTAACTTACCTGGGCTATTTAGCAAGCTTGAATTCCTGGGGGGGGGGGGCATTATGCCCCCCCCCCCCCTTCAGATCTCGGCCGTTGATCACGCGATCGCCACATAAATTTTGCATGAACATAAAGCCGGATGTAATCTACAAGACTGTTCAGTTGAATTTTCAAAAAATTAGCATTTTCTATTTTAAATTAATTACTTATGCAAATATATGCAAAAAACCTCATTTTTGTCGGTGATTGGCTTATTAAAGCTTATGGAATGGTGATTTTTGGTGTAAATATTCCTAGTGACATTCCGAACATTTGTGCATTAAAAAAAAATTCAGTATCAAAATTAATTTCTTATGTTTTTATTGTTTTATCATTTTTTTATGTATTTCATTGTTTTTTCAAACTTTTGTGTTTGTCGTTTTTTTCAGCAGAATTTGTCATACACATCTTTAGAAGCATAATTATACTAAAATAAATTTATTTCAGCCATTAAAATTAAAAATATGAATCTTTATATGAATTAATTGAAAAAACACAATTTGTATTGACTTTGTACACAAAATCACGTTTTTGAGCAATTTTGGGGTTGACGAAAATTTTTTGAAGGGGCGTGGCTTCGGAACGGTATGCCCGGGCACGACAAATTTGGTCTCAAAAGTTGCGCGAGACTTGAAAGTAAAAAGTCAGCGAGCGGTGCGGTCAAAAAATTTTGCGCGGCGGAATAGTCGCCCCCCCCCCAGGTAAGTTAGGGTTAAGGTGCCATGGTAATTAGAAACTTTGTGTGTTTGTTTGTGTGTGTGTATGTGTGTGTTGTCTGGTGTCCATTCCTGCGCTTCTGAACCTGTTTTAACCAAGGCCCACTTCGAGTGCAACTAACTACTGTTCCCTAAATACAAATGGGAAATTAGATATTAGGTGTCTGTTATATCACATTCATAAGCAAACATACCAAACAAACTAATGAATTAAAGAGTTCAAGAAATCAATGACATTCTCAAATAGTGACCTCAGTGGAAAACATGACACTGATTAAGCATGTACCTGGTTGGATAGAAATAAAACAGGTTTCATTTGGAAAATAAATTTTGGCCATGAAAATTGTTTTAGTTCCTTTGCTTGCTGTGCTGAAATGTCGGCATTTGAAATGGCAAATCAAATGCATATCGCCTGTGAGCAAAGAAAAAATACAAAATACAAGCCAGTTTTTCTATGTTGTGTTGTGCCTGTGCGCCACATTTAATATGCTAACAGTCTTAATGCTTCGTAATTTTTTTGCTTGTTTTTTTTTTGTGTTGCAAAGATACCATCATTGCTTAAAATCTCAATCTCCTTGTAATATCTCACAACATACATGTCAAGAGAGAGTAAAGTTGTTTCAAAGATGTAAGACGGATGCAGAGATCTACAATGAAAGTGACTGACTATCATAATTTTTGTCATTTCAATTTTTTTTTTTTGGTCAGCTTGGAAATATGTAAATGATAACAATAATTACATTCATTCTAGCCCTTGCCCTCTCTGGTATTGGTCATATCTTATGCTTGTTATCTGTTGTATAGGTATCAAATTTATATATTTAATGTGAAATAATCTTGTATTTCAGACTTTCTAGTGGAACATTAAACAGGGACAAAGCTTCCTTATCTAATCATGGTGAAGTCACTTTGCCTCTTGTTTGTATTTCTAACAAGACCTTTTGGACTGCAGCATGCATTTCCATGGTAACTCTAGCTGGCGTTATCATTATGTCCTCTGTTTGCCTTTTCAGTGCAGTGAAATATTTGCTGATCCCTCCCATGTTCACTAAAGTCTCATGGAATCTTTGAAAGTTTCAGAATCCATCCGGGACCAACGAAGTCAGTCCACCTTCTATCGCCCCACCCTGGGCAATTCTCGGTCAGTCCCCCACGCAACTTCTTCCATGGCCAACAGCAATCTCAAAGGAACATCTGGTACCAAGTCTAGTCATTCTATGCATCTTGTTGCATCCCGTACATGTGGCTGGTCCTTTTCCGCAATACAATTGTCCTGGGAGACTATTCCCGTCGTTAGAATGATGATTGGCCTAAGAGGTGGTTATGTGATATTCTCTAGGGTATGGGTTCTTGTCTGTCCATTCATGATGCAAAGTTGAAGTGAAAAGTTTTGGAGTGACCCCGGAGAAAATTCACAAACAATGGGATCAATAGAAGTCATGTCAGTGTGCATATTAAAGAAGATTGTATTTCATCTGATACACTCAGTATGGCCAAGTCTTTTGAATGAAGCATATTGACTGCATGGATTAACTTGCCAGTTCTGCAGAGAAGTACCTGATGGAAAAGAACAATCCCACATGAGCAAAGTCTGCTCTGTCTTCTTCTCAGTTGCCAATTTAAATTTCTCTGTGCATGGTTTTAATCTATGCTGAGTGCACTTCAGTCTGCTCTTACAGGTGTCTATTTTATGTTTTTGTGTGATGAGCCTGTGTGGAAAATGGATTTTCTGGCCTTCTTAGCATGTGATGCCTGTTATGCAAAGCGTTTTCGGTTTGTCTGTGTGCTGTGTTTCTGGCTTCTATATTTGGTGTTCTTTCCTTTTATCTTTGAATTGTTTTTCTTCTCTATACAAATGTATTTTGTCCTATTACTCCAAAGACAGTTTTATTCTCCTTTCATTTATCTCTCTTTTTTTCCCTCTCCCTCCCCCCCCCCCAATTATCCAATTTTTTATCCAAGTTTGTCCCCAATATAACGGGGGTGGCCAGATCTACCTATTATTCTCCTTTCATTTTTCTCTCTTTTTTTTCCCCTCTCCTTTTCTCTCCCCTTCCCCCATTATCCAATTTTTTATCTGAGTCTGTCCCCATTAGTAACAGGAGTTGCCGGATTTACCTCACCCTAACAGCATCTGCTCTCCCACCTTCTTGCCATCTCGCCCAATTTGGGACATCCTCCATCGTCAAGCCAACCTTCCTAAACTCCTCCTCCTGTCTCCTCTACACCCTCTTGGGTCATCTTTGCTTGCCTTCCTCCTTCCTTTGTTTGTTGTAATATCTAACTTATCATCTGTCCAGTCATCTGTCTGTAATAATAGTAATAATTATATATATATATGTGTATATATATATATATATATATATTTTTTTTTTTTTTTTTTTTTTTTTTGCTGTCCCCTCTGTCCATCAATCTATCTAAATGTATCTATATGCCATATATTTTGTGGGTAAAATATTTCGCAAATTGGGACTCCCGAGACAACATTGACAAAATGGTTGAATTCAGTATTGACAAGCATGGTGATAAATGAGAAGTAAGTGTTATCCTTTTTAATGAAATGGTTTATGATTTTTCAAATTTGTGGTACAGATGACATTATTTTTGTGAGAAGTTAGTTTTGTAAGTTTCAATCAGCTCACAAGATTTGCAAAATGAAAACACTGCAAAGTAGAGTGTGTGTATAGTACTTATCTATCTATCTATCTATCTATCTATCTATCTATCTATCTATCTGTCTGTCTATCTATCTATCTATCTATCTATCTAGCTAGCTATCTATCTGTCTATCTATGTATCATGCTACCTATTTGTATCTTTCTATACTGTCTATCTTTTTAGCTATCTATCTACCTCTATCTTTTTTTCTCTCTCTCCATCATTCACATTCTTCCCAAGCTCTTTCGTCCAAGTCCTATCTTGGCTGTTGTGTGCCTGCTTTCAAAACATTCTGCGTGTTTCTCTTTGTTTTTGTCACTTGATGTCCACGTTTCTTTTGATGACTCTAAGGATTACTAAACAATGCTGTCATCATACACTCGTTTGATGCGGACTTGCAATTTTGTGATTTCCGTTTCACGCCAACAAGTACTTGCATTCTCTCAACTTGATGTGCTGCATTGAGCATTTTGTTTAAAATGAGTGGATTTAATGGCAGTGGTAACAGTGAGGGCAACCCAACGTAAAGCTCCTTGGTTTTTATCTCCCCACCCAAATGTCACTCTCGAACAGCTTCTCAACAGGGAGGGCGCCGTCTCCGTGCAAGATCCGAGCCTGTCGCCACCACGGGCTTCACGTCACTGAGTAAATCCTCTCGTCTTGCTGTGATCAGAATGCTGATGAGATGCATGACTCTCAAAGTGCTTCTTGTTGTCATGTTTTGTGAAAGTTTTTCTGACCGTTTGTTTGTAGCAGTGTCAGTTTTTGATGTCAACTGGACAACATATGTGACTAATATTTCTGTCATATGATGACATTTTGCATGATCTTTCACTATATATTCTGGGAGTGCATTGTAAACAATAATTTTGCAGTTATTGCAGTTCCAAAATCTTTTGTATCTAACAGTCTTGACATGTATCCTTGTTACCTGAATTGGTCTGTCTCTGTTGCTTTTGTAATGTTCTACTTTGTTTGGTTTTCCCGATATAAATATCTATTTACTTTTCTGCATGTCATTCAGATCCGCTATCCCCACTTGGAAGTAAACAATTCTCTTACCTTGGACCTGGTTTTGTTCTGCCTGGAAAAGCATGCCCTCCAGGTACTAACACCTCTCAAATTGGCAACATTTTTTTGACTGAACTTGCCAAATTGCCATAGCAGCTGAAATGCAAAATGCTAACTTCAGTTCTCAAAGCTGTTTAAATTTTAAAGCTTTGTGCATTCCAGCAGCAAAATGTAACATAACAAAACTGTATTTTTTGAATAGGCAGACTGAAATGAAAGGGCTCCAAACTGACTCACCACATGCTGATAAAACCTAAGTTACATCTGCACTTCTTAATGAAGAGACATACCAATAGCAAATTACACTTTTACTGTGAACATGCACATCACATGGTACTGCATACTTATTTGCTGGTCTCTATCTAACGCATTAGCATAGAGCTAGGGTTTTAGGACAGGTATAGACCAATACGGACCTTACGGACCTTACAAACATGGGTCTCGATGGTCTAAACTTTGTGTGTAAATACACACAAAGTTTAGACCATCGAGACCCGTGTTTGTAAGGTCCGTAAGGTCCGTATTGGTCTATACCTGTCTTATACATGTAGGCCCAATTTGGGCTTTTGTAGCACTTGGAGCCAGTAGTAGAAGTTCTTTTTCATTTCAGTCTGGCCACATCAAATCACATCAAATGTTTTACCATTAATGGCCAGGCTTTATTCACACTGTTTTATTTTCCTCAATACCAGCTTCCATTACCACACTTTTATCTTGATTTCTTTAACAATATGAAATTCTTCTTCCCATGATTTTTATCCCTCTTGTGTACATCATCTGTGACAATGTTAGATCTGAAATTCAGTAATAAGTATAAATGATACTTAACTTGTTCCACTATACTCCTGTTAATTGTAGTTCTAATGATATATCCATATCTACCACTTCTACTTATCAAAAGAAATATTTCATATTTGTTATGACTACTACTACTACTACTACTACTACTACTACTACTACTACTACTACTACTGCTACTACTACTACGTACTACTTCCACTACATCAACTTCCACTACTACAGTTATTATTTCTACAAGTGCTGCTATTACTACCACTGCTGAAGATACTATAACTGTTACTTCTATGGCAGGAACAACAAAAACAGTAGCTGCAGTTACAATGGGGATTGCAAATATACTGTTACTACTACTACTGCTACTGCTACTAATACTACTATTCCAACAACTACTGCTCTGCTACAACTACTATTACTCACATTTCTTCCACTGCTACTGTTAAACTACTGCTGCAACTACAGAAACTACCATTTCTATTATTACCACTACTATGAGTACTATCCCTCTAATAACTACTTTTAATCTACTACTACAACCAGTACTATCACTAAACTGTTCCAAGACAACTTCATTATGATTTTTCAAGACTCGTTCTGAAGTTGGGAATATTGTAAGTAATCAATCAAAAAGAGACTCAATAGACTGAGGCAACTTGGATGGAACCGGATTTCTTCCATGTTCCACTTTCACGCCAACAAGTCACCAAATCAATCTAATGTGCTGCTCACATATCCAGAAAAATGAATAATGAAAACCATGATTGCAACAAAGAATGCTTTCTTCCCAATGTGAGAGTTTCTCAAGGCCGAAACATCCAGGGAAAAAAAACGGTATGATGACTTTGTCAGTTTGCTGTAAAAGCAGAAATTTTTGCACAAGAGACTTTTGGTGCTCAGTCCCATGAGATGAGTTTTGCAGACAGTCACAACAATTGACTAAGCACTTAAAACAGCACACTGCTGTGATTAATGGCTTTGGGAGTACATACTATAATGTACATGACATTATGACAGCAAATTCGCTCATGCTACAAGACTAGCAAATAAGAAGAAAACTACAAAAAGCAACAAAGAAAAAGCAAAACAGTAAGCAAAAAAAATGTTGCGCTTTTATTCGTGTGCTCATTTCATGTTATACGAAATGCACAAAAACTACCCACATTTACAGTTTCAGGCATTTGTTTTAGATTCCACAGGGCCGAAGCATTGCCTGGGGGCGATAGGCAAGTCTTGGTCTTGCTCCAGTCTTTGCGGTAACTCCAGTTTGTGAATTTTGGTCTCAGTCATGGTGTCCCCCTGTCCGATGTAGAGATCATTACCATAGTGTGTTCTGGTCTGCATCACTCGCCAAGTCTGGGTTCCCATTTGGGCTCTTATTTAGTAATCATTTCATTTATTTAGTCATCAGATCTTTATATATCAGTATTTTTATGCAATAAATGAATTGATACATAAAGTTAAATAATTCATCAATTCATTATCAATAAATCCATCCATCCATTCCTTCATTCATTTGTTTGTTTTGTATTGTTTGTTTTATTTTGTTTTGTTTTTATCTGTTTGTTCATTCACTTATTCAGTTTCCCTTTCATTGTGATGGGAGCTCCTTTTTAGATAAAAAACTTTTGCCACAACACATTACTTGTGTGTGAAAACAGCATTTTTTTTTTATCATTTCTTTATGCAGTATCTATTTCTATATAGAGTTTTTGTTTTGCAAATGGCCACTAAACGCATGTGTAATTGTTTTCAATAGAAAATTTCACTTAGTGAAGCTGCAGAATAATTTATGATGGCAGTATGAATTGTTTAGATGGTAATTTCATAATGATTGCTGCTAAAGGAAATTGATAAATAGAAATAGGAAAATGCTACCAGATTTAATCAACTGAATAGTTCTTTTATCTTGGATGTGAGGTGCAATGGTATTGTCCTTACTTTTCCCTCAATGTCAGTTTATCAAGTTAACATGTCTTTGCCTTATATTTTCCTGATTCATTCCATAATGGTTTGTTTTAATCTCATGTGAATCAAAGTTATAAAACATGCAAAAAGTTCAGAATCATCACTTCTGCTTCTTTCATGCACTTGAAGCTGATTGAACTTAGCTAGTTGTTTGTGCAATGAGCGATTTTTTATATAGAGTTCATGCACGCATGCATGCTATTGTGTGGACTAGATTTCAAGTTCTAAAACAACACACACACAAAAATATTGGGAACCAACCAATATAGAATTTATGAATAATTTCCACATTATAGAAACCAAAGTGTCCCATACTTCACATGTAGTCCCACAATTTGGAAGATTTGCAGTTGTACAAGTTAGGGTAATAAAAGTTTTAAGGGGAGGGGGGTGGGGGATACAATAAACTGTGCATGTGCAACCTAACTGAAGAAAAAACAAATTTCCTGTGTTTATAACCCGCATTTATAAGCTTACAAGCATGATGCATCTTTTTGTATGTTTGTTTTTGTCTTCTTTTATGATATATGACAAAAATATTAATGAATCTGCCCAGAGGAAGTATTTGTAATAATTTATTACTTGCTTGTCAATTAGTTAACAATACCACTTATTGTCCTGAAATATGTCAATTCTTGATGTGTCTGTGTTTGTGCTCATGAATGTGTTTTGCCTACATATGTAGAAACATTTTATATCCATAAGACATTCTAAGATTTTCTACATATTTTTTAATCCAGTAAAAGTATCTACCCAATCATTATTTGTGATGTTCTCAGTTATTTTGTATAAGCTTATTGGTGCTACAAAGTCAAACACATTTATGTTCATATGTTGCTCATATTATTTGTAAAATGCCTATTTGCAGGGTCTAGAGTTTCAAACTTCCAAATTAACAGAAGTATAATGTGACTCTTTTATCATCAATTTGAAAGTAAAAACATACACTTCCAGAAATAGGACAAAAGACAGCTACTTCATTTTATTTATTTTCTGATTTTTCTTTTTCTTTTCTTGCTGTTGGGAGGTGAATAAAGTTTTAATGATATTTTGGGTTATTCTTAGTAGTAGACAAAATGTGCTTAAAGGTGTTTTGTCAGCAATCATTTTAATTCCATTCCATGTTTCACAAGATTATTTCCCCCTATTGCTTTGGCGCCACTAATCTATATATTTGTATCTTCACCTTTGCTTTGGGAAACCTCCCAATCTTCATGTTCATAGCTACAAAGCCTCACAAGGAGCTAGCCCTGCGGTCTGTGTCTGCTAATACATATGGTATTTCATTCACATTTTAGTGATTTGCTTCCACTTTTTTTTTAACTCTCAGTAAAGTCCTCTCTTTATTGCTGCTTCAGATATATAAGTATGAACATTCACCATTTGTCATATTGGCCATTAGTTTTCACCACCCCCTTGGTACCCTTCCTCACACGTTCAATGCCTTCTCATTCCCCAGCCTATATAAATTTTTTCCATAACCATTTACTCCACCCTCTAAATTTTCTGTTCTTCCCACTCTCTCAACCTTGTCACTGTCTTCTCCATCTGACTGCCTGCAACATTTCACTGAGTCTACCCTCTAACACTCTACACCTCTCACTGTCTCCACCCTCTCACTGACTCCACCCACTCACTCACACGACCCTTTCACAGTCTCCATCCTCATCCTTTAACAGTCTCCACCCTTTCACTGACTCAACCTTCTCACTGACACCAACTTCTCACTGTCTCTGCCCTTCACTGTCTCCACCCTCTCACTGACTCCACCCTCTCCTTGTCTCCACCCTCTCACTGACTCCACCCTCTCACTGACTCCACCCTCTCATTGTCTCCACCCTCTCACTGACTCCACCCTCTCACTGACTCCACCCTCTCACTGACTCCACCCTCTCACTGACTCCACCCTCTCATTGTCTCCACCCTCTCACTGACTCCACCCTCTCACTGACTCCACCCTCTCACTGTCTCCACCCTCTCACTGACTCCACCCTCTCATTGTCTCCACCCTCTCACTGACTCCACCCTCTCACTGACAACACCCTTTCACTGTCTCAACACCCTCACTGACTCTACCATTCCCCTGTTTCCACCCTCTAACAGTCTCCACCTCTCATTCATACCACCCTTGGTCTCCACCCTCTCACTAACTCCACCCTCTCACTGACTCCACCCTCTCACTGACTCCACCCTCTCATTGTCTCCACCCTCTCACTGACTCCACCCTCTCACTGACTCCACCCACTCACTGTCTCCACCCTCTCACTGACTCCACCCTCTCATTGTCTCCACCCTCTCACTGACTCCACCCTCTCACTGACAACACCCTTTCACTGTCTCAACACCCTCACTGACTCTACCATTCCCCTGTTTCCACCCTCTAACAGTCTCCACCTCTCATTTATACCACCCTTGGTCTCCACCCTCTCACTAACTCCACCCTCTCACTGACTCCACCCTCTCACTGACAACACCCTTTCACTGTCTCAACACCCTCACTGACTCTACCATTCCCCTGTTTCCACCCTCTAACAGTCTCCACCTCTCATTTATACCACCCTTGGTCTCCACCCTCTCACTAACTCCACCCTCTCACTGACTCCACCCTCTCACTGACAACACCCTTTCACTGTCTCAACACCCTCACTGACTCTACCATTCCCCTGTTTCCACCCTCTGACAATCTCCACCTCTCATTTATACCACCCTTGGTCTCCACCCTCTCACTAACTCCACCCTCTCACTGACTCCACCCTCTCACTGACAACACCCTTTCACTGTCTCAACACCCTCACTGACTGTACCATTCCCCTGTTTCCACCCTCTAACAGTCTCCACCTCTCATTTATACCACCCTTGGTCTCCACCCTCTCACTAACTCCACCCTCTCACTGACTCCACCCTCTCACTGACAACACCCTTTCACTGTCTCAACACCCTCACTGACTCTACCATTCCCCTGTTTCTACCCTCTAACAGTCTCCACCTCTCATTTATACCACCCTTGGTCTCCACCCTCTCACTAACTCCACCCTCTCACTGACTCCACCCTCTCACTGACAACACCCTTTCACTGTCTCAACACCCTCACTGACTCTACCATTCCCCTGTTACCACCCTCTGACAGTCTCCACCTCTCATTTATACCACCCTTGGTCTCCACCCTCTCACTAACTCCACCCTCTCACTGACTCCACCCTCTCACTGACAACACCCTTTCACTGTCTCAACACCCTCACTGACTCTACCATTCCCCTGTTTCCACCCTCTAACAGTCTCCACCTCTCATTTATACCACCCTTGGTCTCCACCCTCTCACTAACTCCACCCTCTCACTGACTCCACCCTCTCACTGACAACACCCTTTCACTGACAACACCCTCACTGACTCTACCATTCCCCTGTTTCCACCCTCTAACAGTCTCCACCTCTCATTTATACCACCCTTGGTCTCCACCCTCTCACTAACTCCACCCTCTCACTGACTCCACCCTCTCACTGACAACACCCTTTCACTGTCTCAACACCCTCACTGACTCTACCATTCCCTTGTTTCCACCCTCTGACAGTCTCCACCTCTCATTTATACCACCCTTGGTCTCTACCCTCTCACTAACTCCACCCTCTCACTGACTCCACCCTTTTTACCATCTCCATCCCCTGACAGTCTACACTTCTCACTGACACCACTCTCTCACTGTCTCCACTCTCTGTCTTTCTCTCTCCATTCATTTTCTTTCTCAATCATTCACATTATCCTCCCTTTCTTTCCTCTGCCCATGCGTATGCTCTTTCTGTTTCCCACCCTAAATCTGTTGCTGTTCTATTAGCAAATCAACTGGCTTACATTTCAATTTCTACCACGGCCATTGTTATTTGTGCTCATCCATTTTCCCTCATCCTAATGTCATCTAGTATAAGTAGTCTTCTGTTTTACACTAAAGTGTCAACAGCACCCACTGATTATGTCACAAACTTTAAATACATTGTGTTTCTGTTTTATTTGGTGTATACCACGTGCAAGACTTTAACTCTCATGTTAGGCATACTTTCATGCATTAGCTGTACTCAGCTACCATGAGTGCTGTGCTGTGCTGTGCTTAACAATGGTAATCATACAGATATGTTGACCATCTAAACGAGCATTGATGAGAAACTGTCCTCATTCCAATCACAGGAACAGCTGAGGGATGACTTTTCCACAATGTCGCCTTACGCTAAGGACGCTCGATAGATGTACAACTGAATGCTTTTGGAAATTACACTCTGTTCAGAAATTCTGTTGATATATTGTTGTACTTGAATATAAATTCTCTGATGTCATGCACAGTAATTGCTAATATTTTATTCCTACATGTACATTAAATGATCACGTTTTTACCACTGTTGATCTACATATACCTTTGGATTTTATGAGATATGTTTTGTTTTGATTCACCACAATCAATTACAGGAATACCCCAGCATGCTGACAGAGGTCAAAGGTTAAATGTACCTGTGAGTAGCAAAAATACTTTTAGTGTATGAAGTCATTTGTTTTCGTAAGGGCCGATAACCTATTACTGTGTTTGATACTTTATTTCAGCTCCTGCCTGCAAAGTTATTGTTATGAAAATAACCACTCTGTACCAGGAGTTATTTCCTAATGCCATTATGTCCACTTTTTTGAAAGTTTGTGTCTTTTCCAAGCAGTTTCCTTGAGATTAAATCTTTTAATCCGCAATGTTTGATAAGTTTATTCTATTATCTACAAAGTATTATTGTAAGTGCATCACATGCTGGGACTATTTGAACTGTATGAAGATATCAATATATTAATATGTGAATATATGAATATATAAATGTATGAATATATAAATATATGTACATGATAAGTCATTGCTTGTGTATAGTGTATGATTTAGAAGCCTTTGTGTTCTTGACAGTTTATGTGTATGTTCTCCTAATTCTCTTCAGAATAGCCAAACATTACTGTCACAATCTTTAATGTGTAATATTTCTAATCCCTAGCTAAACTGGTGGATAATGCTGATATATCATATGATTAATGTACGATCACTTACTTTTGTGAATTCAATGTATCTTTCTCATACAGGTTTTTCATATCAATTCATTAGCTGTTGTTAAAGAGATGTAGGTGTGAGAGAAAATAATTATGAGACTACGACATGAGTTTGCAGATATGTCATTTTAAGTGTGCTGTGTTCATCCATTTTGACCAGGATAAGACTATGCAAGGAAGATTATTATTAGAAATTACAATTTGAAATGATTATGTCTTCCTGTTACTTTCATCATTCTTTTTTCTCTGTAATTAAATTCTCTAGGACAAGTCAGACAGAGGACCTACTAGCCCAAGTAAGTACAATAATGCCACCACTTCATTCTGCTGTGTAGCTTTTGTTTGAAATTGAATTAATCTGTAAGAAAATACAGCTTTTTTGAAATGTGAGGTCGTTGTCCCAAAGGACACCTTTTTTTTTTTAAGAGAATTACACTAATGTGTCTTGTACTGCACTATAGACTGAACAACTTCTTGGCAAGAATTTTTATGATGAGTATTATCAGTTATCTAATATTGTGCCTGTCTTCAACCATGTGTTTATCTTTCTGCTGCTAATTTTTCATTGTTACAGGTCTTTCTCGGTCACATCCTCAGAATGGAAGCTCTGATAATAGTAATGGACCAACAGCCACTGATGCTAGCAAGGTAAACTGAGGACTATTATTGCTCAAAGTATCATGACTGCACTGTCTCAAGATAAGGACAAACAAGTAGCTTTGGCTGTCGTACTGTAGTGGAACCCAATTTCCCAATTTAGTTAACAGGGCTTGCATACACATTGTTATGTGAATAATGCAATGCAAAAAAGAAAATACATGAAAATGCAATTTTTCTTGTCAAGATTGTGTTGACAGTATAATATAGTATTCAGGGTCTGTCAAAGCTTTAGAATCAGTGTGTTTTACCAAGTTCATAAACTTGTTCTTGTATCAAGAAGTGCTGGTAAGCCGTGAAATCAAATTGAAAATTGTGAGACAAGACTACATGCTAACAACAACGATAAAGAAAGAAGAAATAGATGATAGTATTCTTTGACCTTGGAATACCTTGAATCCTAATCATTTCTCAGAATAGACCTTATGTCTTCCTGTGTCTGTCATACAATATTCCAAGTACATAGCTGATATTATCTTTTGTATGGAGTTTACCATAATTGTGAAATGTTTTACGGTGAGAAACTCTACTGTATAATACCATCAGGAAAATTATTAAGATGTGCAAAAATTATTTCTTTCACATCTTGACTAGGCTGAATTTTCACTTTTGCTGGTAATGAAGGCAGTGAGATTGCAAACACATGACATTCATCTTGCTTGATGGAGCAAGAAATATGAATGGAATAAGACTTTTTCATCTTAAAACAGCCTCTTCTTGCAAGATACACTAGTTGTGCATTGATATTTGTTGTCACCATGGCAACTCATTGATGATTTGACAGCTTGATTAAATGTGGATGTTGCATCAGCCTGTGTATATCTTTATATTTTTTTTCTACCACCATGAAAGGGTGAGAATGGATCAGATGCCCCAGTGGAGCCCCCGCCCCCAAGGTCGCCTTGCCCCTCCCCGATGCGAAACCAGGTACGGCGGTCCAGGCTTGTTTGTGATGTTTCCATTAAAAAGTACCCTGGGTATACTTTGTCAATGTTTTGGTTCAATGCAGGGGTGTTAAAGTCATAAATTACCATTGCATGGACATTTGTACCATTAACAGTACATGTCCTATGTTACTGGCTTTCATTCTGTTATCAGCTCAGTTTCTGTACAGATTGACTCGAGAATCGAAGGTAGGGAAGATTCTGACATTGTAGTCAATCTTGTTTGTTTTGATATTTTCCGGATATCTCTATAACAGCACTAATAGGTTTATTGAATGCCACTGTGGGGACTGAGGAGGTCTTATAATAAATTGCTTCATTGTCCTTATTTTGTTTTAATCATGTTTTCTGACATATTTTCTGTAGTTTTTAAAGTTATTGAATATAACAAATAGCATTTGTAGATGATTTTTTTCATTATCTATATTGTTTTTGTGTTTATCCATTTGTTCATGAACTGAAAACTTGTGACCTGTGTCAACATGTCTGTATGATATCTCTGTATATGACACCCTTCCGCACTATATTCCTCGGTATTCGCTCATGACTGTTGATTTCTCATAAAATTTCATTTCGTTCCATGTGACATGAAGCGAAGGAAACGTGACTCCATAAATCGGGATCTGGATTTCAGTCCCGAGTACATCCGACGCCCCATTCCACCCATCCCACCCCGCCAGACGTCCGGCTCCACCCCTGGCAGCAGCAGCGACTACCAGCGCCTCCCGCCGGGAGTGCCTCGCTCGGCGGTCCACACCCGACTGCCCGACCCCACCCAGGCCGTCGCCCGCAGGCAGGTGATAGGGAGTGGAGCGGGGGACACCGAGAAGATGAATGAGCACACGGAGCATCCCACGTCCCCCACCCCAGATGACCTGCCTCCGAGGAATGCCCCACCCCCACCCCGAAGAAGGTATGTCATAACCAGATATTGAAAAGAGGACCTACTCGGAGGTATTATGCAGGGAGGATATAAGGGGTTACATGTGATAAATTCCATAGGTACTTTCATGACGAGCAGAGATGATTATTTCTTCTCACAGCAGGCCCAGCTCTTGCTTCCACAGATATGATGGTTTCTGCGTAGACATACAGCGCTTTAGTAAGACACCATCTGAGATATAACAAATTCAAACTCCCATACAAAAAAATGTTATGCCACACACCCTCTCATTGAACAGCCATATTCTAGAAGAAAAAGAAAATAACTTTTAAAAAATTCAGAAACTTCATGACTGTGGAAGGGCTCCACTAAAGGGTTGTCTTCTGGAATGGAATATTATCTGTTGGATAACTGCCTTGTCTGACAACTAACTTTCACACATAGCATGTCTTACTTCATACTCATTCCCCAGCCTTTCTCATCCCCCCCCCCCCCCCACCTGCACATCATTTTCATGCCACATAACGGTACGTTCATCCAACTGCAGAGTATGAATGAAATGGATGTGATATTTACTTCAAAATTTAAACTAACATTATTTAATCTCAGTTCAGTAAACACACATGCAAATGCTGAATGTCGGCTGTGTTACTTGCCCCAGCAAATCGGGCTTTGCAGAAGATCAGAAAGTTGTGAGCAAGGTGGTGGTGACTACAAGGGAGCAGTTTTACCATCACTCAATCTCTTCTGTGATGTGGGTGGTGCGGATTACTGTTATGAGTAGCAGTATTTACGTAACACCTTTGCACTCTGGGTCTGCTTTATAGCTTTCTCTCTCTCTCTCTCTCTCTCTCTGCAGTAATAGAACAACATATGATATAGAATCTTCTAGCAGGGGTTGGTGATTTGTAACTTGTAATGTGGTAATTATGGTAATAGAATAATTTAGAATCTTCTGGCAGGGGTTGGTGATCTGTAACTTGTAGTATGGTCATTATGGTAATAGAACAACTTGGAATCTTCTAGCAGGGGTTGGTGATCTGTAACTTGTAGTATGGTGATTGTACTTTTGTGCAGAATATCTACACTTTTGATGGGGTAACATTATCCTGTACATTTAATTTCATTAACCTCATCATCTTCAATTTTCTCCCAACCGAGTCTCTGTCTTACTCTTTATCCCTTGCATATTTTGGTTTCTTTTTTTTTCCCTCTCTCATCCCTCCCCTTTTCTCTCCCTCCTTCTCTCTCTCTCTCTCTCTCTCTCTCTCTCTCTCTCTCTCTCTCTCTCTCTCTCTCTCTCTTTCAATGTACCCTAGGGTTAAGACTGACGGTCGGCATTAGAGAAATTACGCTTGTCCCAAAATAGCGATTTTGAAATTTGCACACTCAGGTAACAATTAATGTACTGCAGGGTATCTGTGTATGCGTATAACCAACCACATCCATGTGTTGTGTCCAGCAGGGAATGCATATCTGTGTCCAAAGCTGCACTTGAGCAGGCTGCTAGCTTAGATCACTGTTCTCTCTCTGTGTTTACAAGTAGTTTGTCTGACTTCCTATCTGTACAGTATGCCTCTCCACGCGCTTCATCCTTTCCGAGGGTCAGATATTTTGTGGCTTTTTAAATGTAGTCTGACGCACTCCTTGCTTCTTTTATAATTTATTTCCTCTATTTTTCAAACCTGTTTGTTTCTCACTCTTTGGTTTTAGATTCATTTTGTTTGTTTGTTTGTTCAGCCTGTTTCAACCTCATCTGTGAGGTCTTGCGCCAGTAGTGAGTGGAAAATGTATCATTGGTATAATACACGCAACCATTATGGTTGACCAACAATTAGATTAGCACTTGAAATCTAAATCTACACAACACGTAGTTAGAGTAATCATCATCATTCACCTTATAGTCCATGGCTATGACAACTTCTTTTACATGTAGCTTCTTGACTAGATATAGCTCTATGTGCAACAATATTCTGTTTTTCTTAAGTTAGTTAAAAGCAGTCCTTACTACATGTACGTCATTTTTGCATTAATGAAGATTTTAGCTCTGTGAAAGATGAACTGGAAACTGGATGAATTATTGCAGCTACTTTTAGTATGTGTGTCTGTCACTTTGTTCCTATTTGCATGACTTCATATTTTCTTATTAACTCTTTATGTGCCATGGTGTAAACCTCCTGTGAGCCACATTATTAAAAGACAGCAACATAGTCATGCTTTGGAAAAACATTCTGTTTTTTTTAATCAAATTTATGAAACTTTTACAGATTTTTGTTACCCTGAACATATAATGAGCAAAGTTGCTGAGAAAATGCAAAGCTTTTCTAAATTGTATGTTAAATCTGTGATTGGTTTTCTTTTGAATGACCAGTAGCTACATTATTGTAGAGGCATGACTTTTGCAAACAAAAAAACAGTGACAGCAACTCACAATTTACTCACAAATCCAGCAGGAAACACCGTCTTATAGTCACTCACCACATAAAATGGAAGCTAATGTTTTTGTGACAGGCACGGAATCAACGTGAAACGCTTTTATCGTACTGTGGCATTTGGTGATTTATCAATTGGTTTGGGCAGGTTTGTGCATTTGAGCAGAATATGCGAACGTGGCACATGAAGAGTTAATGTTGAGCAAGTGTTGCACACTTGAAAGTGATGCTCCATTCTTGCTGCATGCTTTCATTTCTTGCACACCACACAGGACTGCATGAACACTGGTAATAGCAAATGGCGTTGAAGTAAATGTGACCCTGCATCACAGAACCACCAAAGAGTCGCCAAATGTGGATGTTTAGTTCAGGGCAGATTCTGAAAAAGCAGATTCTGAGCTTTCAAACAGTTTTTGAACTCATTTCAAATGGACTTTCCCAGCCCATCTGAATAATGGAATGAAGGTACACCTCATGAAAAAGTGTGTACTGAGAAAAGAGGCTTCTGAGTTTAGGGTCTTTTCAAGTGCTGAATCTCACACAGAGGTGCTTTGTGCAATAAATATGACTTTAAAAATGATATACCTCAGCAACCACTGTGAAGGGGTTATCAGAATAAGCTGAAATTCTGCACACATTTAGAACGTTCTATTCATGACTAAACCAACTTTTGACACAATATCATAATCCCTTCAAAACTTATCAGAGTTGAAATTAAAGAGAATGTAAATATACAGAAAAAGAATTGCTCTTTCAGAAAAAAAACCCAACTAACAATTGATGTTGTTGACCCTTTCTGCCTCATGTAAAATCAGATTGTGCTACGTTTTGTTGGCTTTGTGATGCATGTTCACAAATGATGTAGACATGGAGGAAGTGCCGAGTCAAAAATATGTTCACTTGTGAGGAAATGAGATATGTGGTCATCCTGGCTTATGAGTTGTACTTTTGTTTCTCTGTGATGTGGGATTAATGTACAGCTGTACAGATACAGTACAGAGTAGCTATGGTATGTTATATATATTTCTATGGTTTTATGTTTTTGTCTTTCATACTGACACCAAAGTCGGACAAAGTTTACCTCCCAATATTTATCTTGCAAGGCCTTTTCAGTGTTAGCACATATTGGGAAAGAGACGGTGATTTCATTTCTAGTCTGAATGCGATATCACTGTTTAGAGAAGTGCTGCTTTTGAGTCACACAAGACATAATATGAGAACGTGTCTAATACCCCCATGACTGCACCCATATATTGCCAACTGAAGCAGTTGAGTCTTCTGCATGTAACATTGTTTTGCTGCTGCATGACATTGGGCCCTATTAACACTGGGGTAGTTGTTCAAGTTCAAGTTTAACATATTTGTGTCTTCACAAAGGAGCTGTGTAGATATAGGGTTTTTTATTCTGTGACATAGAAACAGTGCTGTTTCTTCTGCAGGGGGAAAAAGGAAATTGTGGTACCACTGCATCACAGAGATCAAAATAATTTTGTTCTAAGCTTCCAAATTTTGTTAGAACGTAGCAACAAAAGTTTCAGATGCAATTTGCATGTAATTTCTTATTCACATCTGCATTTGTCCACTATCATCTCACACAACTACAAACACCATATGCACACACACTCACTCCCCAATATGCACCCCCCAATATGCACCCATACCCACATTAAAAACATCCCGCTACTTCCCAAGCTTTGTCACACACTCAACTGATATAGAGTGTATCTCCCCAATCCCAAACTTAACCCCCCCCAAAAAAAAAAACACAAACAAACAAACAAACAAAAACAACAACAACAACAACAACTCTAGTGCATATACATACATGTAACCATTCTATTTACATTTGACAATCTAAAAAATTTTGTTTCAAAACAAATAAGATCAGTTGAGATAAAAATCAAGAAAAAAATGTTCTGGAACAGATATGGAAGCCACACACAGGAAGGCAAGATGTATAACCTAGCAAAGTGGTCTGTCCCAAGTACATTCAACTGGACTCCCCATGGAAGACCAACTCATGCAGCTGAAAATAGCCTATCCAGTAATTTTGTCAGCTGGAAAATATAAGCAAACAAACACACACATACACACACATCACTAAGCTAAAAATACAGCTTCAAACACATTATAACTTCACTTCTGGTAGATCAGCTGCAGCACCAAAGATAGTTTTAGAATCTACAATGTATGCGATAGATTGCTCTTTAATCTTTGTGTAAAACTGTAGCAGTAATTGCATCTTACCCATTTTGATATTCCCACTGCCTCCTCTACCACAGCATCATTCTCATACCAGCTTACTGTACTTGTAAAATGCTTGTCTCACACTCCAATAAGTCACTAAACTTGTCTAACTTTTTTCCACTTGATTGTTTCACTGTGAAGCTCAGTGCACGCAGTAAAAAAAAAAAAATAACAGCATACCATCAACACTTTGTTGTTTGTCTACTTTATGACAGTTTCTCTTTTTTAATCACTTCATAACCAACTGTATGGGTCACATGGGATTTTATGCCTATTTGTATCTGTGCTTCTGTTTGTGTGTGTGCGTGTCTGATGATTTGAGTGCCTTCACCCTGTCCTAATTTGACAATGATTTTGTTATTTATTTCCTGTTCTAATATGATAATATTATTCATTTAACCCCTAACCTCTCATGGCTTCAAGCATATCCCGCTCACAATCACCCCTGCGTCACAGCCTGCGACCTCTGCTGTTGGGACACAAGCTTGTCACATCCATGCGTGCCGGCCGTTCATCCACTTTCTCCTCCTCTGACAGGTCAGGATTTGATTAGCCCCTCTGCCCCGCCCTCTTCTCCCCCCCCCCCCCCCCCCACTTGCCTGCCTTGCCTCTGCATCCTTGCCTCTTAGCCACCCCCCCCCCCCACTTCCCTCCCCCACCAACAAGCCTCTCAGGGGTCTGTTTGAGTGAAGGTCCAACAATTAATTTTGTCTTTACGTGATCAGTCGGCACTCACAATGGTTTTGGTTTGTCTTCCTTAAAGACCTACAATGTTTGACATGAATGACTGAACACATCAGTTTGCAAAATGTTTTCAAATTCCAGTTCTGCCATATGTCAGCTTAGAGGTGTTAGTCAAAGCAAGGAGTTATGATAACTCCTTTGTCAAAGGCACATGGCCAACAAAAAAAATATCCCAACAACAAACAGATTGTTATCTTTCCATTTTAGAAAGAACCTGAAAGAGCTAAAATGCAATATCTTTATTCATTTGATGAGTAATATTCTCAGAACCACTCCTTAAAATACCCCTGACATCTCATGCAATGTAGTTGCTGCAAGCAGCACAATCTGGTTGCCCTCGGTTACGGACCATCCAGTGCAGCTTTCCAAGATCAAGCCAAAACAGATCACTGCAATTATATCAACAATCATGGGTAGATCACTCATCTCCCAGAGACTAGCTTTCCTTTATACCTCCCTCCCCCCCCCCCAACATCCCTCCCCTCCCGCCAGTAACTGTCGGAATTCCTGCCTGTGAGTTTCTTTTTTTCAGTTCTCTCCGGAATGAGAAGCATGCAGCACTGCTACCGATCCGTTGGAATCTTCGTCATTCTCTTCCTTCTCCTCCTCCGCCTCCTCTTCTCCTGCATTGCTACATACATCCTGTTATGCTCCCTCTGTTTTTACCACCTGCCACGCTGTGCATGGATCATGCTTCACGATACATGCGATGTTTTTAATGCTGTCTCATCCCACACATTCATGCCCTTAACCCTCCCCCATCCCCACATCTTATAATCAACTGCACCAGCAATAAAATTTCTGTCATCCCCTAAGAAAAAAAAGCGCAACCTGATGGAGACTATCCCCTTTCTTTGAAGTTAGAAATGACAGAATGATCTCATATGTGTGATTGTAGTAAAATGTAGCGATGTACAGTTGTATCTGTTACGTATTTGGTGAAAGAAAAGTGTGAATGAGTGTACCAAGAAATAAACAGCCCCCCCCCCCCACCTAAAAAAAAAAAAAAAAAATATGTATATATATTATTTTTTGAATTTTGAAGAGTACTGTGGTGAAGTTGTGTTTAGCCAATGCTTTTACCCACTCTTATGTTAGTTGCAACTCATATTTATCATAGTCACATTTTAATTGGTCTCTTTATCTGATATCATTTGCTGCATTTAGTGAAACTCTGACCCCATTTTAACTATTTGTAACTCTTTGCAATTCATAACAAATTGCCTGTTTGATGAACACATTTGTCCCTTTTTCTCTTCTTTGTTGTTGTTGGTTTTTTTTTTCATATTAGCTCTGATACACTAGAATCACACTTTCATGTCAACAGAGAAACAGAATTTGTGTGAAAGAATAGGCTTCTGTTTGTCTTTGTTTCTGTTTTCCAGGCAGTAGTTATACCCCGCGTTCACATTGGTCCCCGCATCGCGAGGACAGCCACAAGAGATCTTATCTTTTTTACGACTGACCGTTCACATTGGTATCTCATCTGTCCCCGAGCTGTGGGGGCATTTTGGGGCTTGGAGCGAGCTCTGCCACTTGAATCCAGGCATAGCGCATGCGCACATTTGATGACCACAGCTGGATGCTATCAATTGCGCCCCAAGGTCACTCTCCCCTCCAAATCTTGTCCCCGTACCCGACTTGCTTCGCGGGGACGAGGGGACAAGTCCCAGCGAGCGTTCACATTATGGATTTTGAGGAGAAAGTCCCACAGCTCGGGACTTTCCCCGCATCGCGGGGACCAATGTGAACGCGGGGTTAGTTAACAGTGGCACATGCTTAGGATAAAACCTTTTTGGACCTGTTGAAGTTGATGTCTCTGTTTGATTTTAAGCTCATAGCATGTAGTATATGTCTTTATGTACCACATTAGTACACCCAACTCTTACCGAGTACTTTGCTCGACAGCTTGCCAACTTTGCTTATTTTGCTCAAACGCTCACTTGTGAAAAACCAGTTGATAATGGTATTGTGCCACAGTACACTGACAGTTGTATGGCCCTTGCATTCTCATGAAATTTACATCAAAGCAAAGCTTGCAATTTTCTCTATAATTTTGAGGTTTGTATTTCTGGCATGAATGCTTCTGCAAAAAGTTATGAGACTTAAAAAAAAAGAAAAAAAAAATGTTTTTCAAAAGCATCATTGCAGTGCACATCAGAATAATGTGGCACACATTGGGTTTACACCTTGGCACACAAGGATCCACATATGGTGTGAATCTGATGGTCATAAGTGAGAACTCCATCCTTTTTACATTCATCCAAACTAATGCATCCTACCAGATAGTAGGGAATCCAAGTAGACTCTTGATTGTTTTTGGAATTTATGTGTAACCATCGATGTCCATGCTAAAATTTCTGTGGGTACTTCCCATTTCTGCCGATTTCTGTGGGCAGCTTGCGCACAGAAGGCATCCATCTCCAGAGGTTCATGTAGACTTAAATGACATTTAGATATCATTTACATATAACTCTGAAGGTCCTATCTCACTAGTACAGATTCTGTTAGAGTGGTAATATGGTCTTGGAGGAGGAGAGATGCAAGTTTACGAGTATTCACTTTTTGTTTATTTCCTCCGTGTCCTTCTTCTCTTCCTTTTATTTTTCTTCTTCTCTCTTGTTTGTGTATTCCTATATGTCTGCTACTGCTTGTATATGATCAGTGTTGGGAGAAGAGAGGCCAGTATGTGCGATGACATTCTACATGTCCTGACTTATCTATAAAATTTACCTCTTTCCACTTTTTTTTTTAATTAATCACTCTTTAGGAAGCCTTCCAGAGCTTGTAGGGGGTATCATAAAATAGGTTAAAGAAAGTAGCCAGTCAGTAGCACTGAAATCTGAAATGAGTCACAAGTGCGCTCTTTATTTTTTTCACTAATATGCACTGTAGTGCAAAAATTGGGCAGCACAAAAGCATAACAGCACTGTGTGTTATCTTGTAGCAAATTAATAACCACTCTGTGCACGTAGCATAAACTTAGACAATTGCCTGGATTCACTAGGATGTCTCCACAGCTGATCAAAGAGCAGGGTGATTGCATTGCAATACAGTGTACAAAGTTTTCATCTCCCTTCAATTCTTTCCTGTACGCTCTCCTCTTCCGTTACCATTCCACCCCCCCCCCCCCCCCCGTCCATCTTCCCTTCCCCCCTCCACTGGTCCTTCCCTCCTCCTTCTTCTTCCTCACCCCCCCCCCTCCCAGTCAGTCCTCTCCTATCTCTCCTCATCCTCTCCTCACTCCCTCACATCCTCTTCTTTTTCCTGCTCTCTCTTCATCTTCCCTGTCTCCCTTCCACTTTCAGTCCCTTTTCTGTCCTTTTTCCTTCCCTTTTCTCCCCCTTCCCAATCCCTTACCTTCTACCTCCTCTCCTCCTCTCTTTATACTTCCCTCCCTTTCCTCCTTCTCCTCCCCCCCCCCCTTCATCTACCCATATCAGTAGCGGATCCAGGAGGGGGTGCACCGGGCCCCCCCCCCCCCCTTTAATTTTATTTTCTGTGTGTGTGTGTGTATGTGTGTTTGTTTTAATGAAGTGGGGAAAAAATGAAATTGATTTTCATTCTTTTTTACTTTTGAAAGAAACCATTTTTTTTTTTGCTTGTCAGCTGATGAAACCCAGAATTGGCCTGTTGAGAAATTACCTGTTGAGGCCCCTTTTTTGTTTTTGGTTGGTGTTTTTTAAGTTTTTTTTTGTTTTGTTTTGTTTTTTTTTTTGTTTTGTTTTGTTTGTTTTTTTTTTTTGGGGGGGGGGGTTGTTGTTGTTGTTGTTGTTTTTTTTTTTGCTTGTCAGCTGACTAAACCTGGAAATGGGATTTAAATTGCTTTGTGCCCCCCCCCCCCCCCCCCCCCTTTACGGAATTCCTGGATCTGCCCCTACATTTCTCCCTTCCCCTTTCTAGCCTCCTGTCATCATCTTCTGCCCCATCTCCTCCCTGTCAATCTCTTCCCTGGTCCATCTTCCACTCTCTTTCTCTTCTTCCCTTCCTCCTCCTTCTCTTCTCCCCTCTCCTCCCTCCCCTCTTCCCTCCCTTTCCATCTTCCCCTTTCCACCCCACCCCCACTCATTCACTGTAATGAGCCCCTATCTTCCTTCATTTCATCAAGCTATGACACAACCCATTCTTGTTTCACATGAAACAGTTTACAGGAGTCATTAAATGCTTTCACAGCAAATTGCAAAGTGTGTCCTTAGTGAAGCTCAAGTGTTTATTAGTAGCATAACTTTTAGTTATTGCGCATTGTAATTACCCCATAAAAGATTCTAACCTTTTATTATCACAGAAAAGACTACTTAAAACTCTCATTCATTAACTGTGTAATGGATTTGATGCTGCCACAATCCACCCAGCATGCAAAAACAAACACTTGCAAGAAGGAATGGCATTAGAGCACAGTTATGGACAATTATGACATTGTGTATGGAGTTGGCTTGATTACTTACTGTAAAAGTGGAATGTTTTTTTTTTTTGCAATGTTGAAATTTTGGGGCATTTGCTCAACCAGAAACTAGCACGAAAATAAAAGCACGCAAATATTTTTGCTTGCTATATGTTCCAATAGTTAATGTCTTGATTTGGCAGAATCAATAACATGCAAAATTAATCTTACCCGGCCGAGCGTGAAAAATTACTCACATGAAAATATCCTCACTTACAACACATTGTTAAATAGATTGTAGGTGGTCATGCACACCTTTATGCAACATTAAAAAAAAAAATAACACACAGGTGAAAGCAGCAAGAGATTCTAATCTAAGTTTTAACATGCAGAAAAAGATACTTGCAATGGTGAATAAGTAGTTGCTTGTTTCCAAGAAATTAAGGAAAGCTACAGTTTCTTTCAATAGTTTGATTCTGTTGCCTTTAATGAGAAAATTTTGAAAGAGAAATGATTGAGATCTCTGTGCAAATTTTTTTTTTGTGTGTGTTATGTTTGTAAGGTATGTACATGTATGTGTTTGAAGTGTCTGAATTTGCTGCAGGTCAAGATTTTTCTCATTCTTATTGAAAAGCATTGTAGAATTTCAGGAGAAAGAATGAAGTGGTTCAAAGATTCCATCATTCACACTTTTATCAGTATTTTATTTGGGTATTTTTTTTTTGTCTGACTTTGTTACTTTTAGTGGAAAGTGAAAAATTCAGATAAGATGAGTTGAGGATTATCAGTCACGGTGTACAAGTTTCCCTCTCACCCAAATGCAAATCTTCACCAAGTATCATGTTTGACATGAAATCAAGAGAAAAAAAAACTTGTATCATGTGCATCAGATTTTTATTGTGGTGATTAAAATTGTAAACAATAATGACTTTATGGGGAAAGGGATTTGTATTTTCTTCATTATTTTGACAAAAATGAGACTTTCAAATATTGTGTATAAACCAGTGGAAGAGTTGTGAGTTGATAAAATCGTCACCATATCTAATTTGCAGGTGTGGATGCGACCAGTACCATTATTCAGTGAAAACATGTCAAACTTTAAAATTCCGTGTTTTTATTTACTTTGGAGTCCAATTATGAAGAGTATTCTATCAATGTATTTGTCTGATTTTATTTTATTTATTATAGTCTCCATGAACATGGTGTGAAATTACACCATAACTCTTAACACTCAATGTATGATTCACACTGAACAATAATACTTTGCCCTCTTTCAACCATGCAGCAGTCAAGAAAACTCGGCTCGCGGTGCTGACACCCTGCGCCGCCAGAGCGACCCCTCCGTAACGTCCAAGGAAGGTGAGCCCCAGTCACAGTCCAACATTACCAAGCGCCCAGTGCCGCGGCCGCGAGCTCGCCCCAAGCCCTCTGACTGAGAGCGTCCAGGATCCCAGCTGCATTCGCATTATTGCCCTTGATCGTGCTGATCCACTATAAAGTGTGGAGCCACTTCTCAATATTCCCTTTGGACTGTTTGACGATGGATGTTAAAACTTGGGAAAGGACTGTACAGAGGGAGACTGGAGCAATCTTTATCTCTCTCTCTCTCAAAGCTGTAGAAAGAATATCATTTTATTTTTCATCTTTTGAGATTGATTCCTGTTGATGTTTTTCATTCCTTCGTATTAAAGTTTGTTTTCCTGATTACTACCAGCAATTGTTCATATTTTCATTGTAAAACTCGAGTTTGATATCATAACCTTGCTATAATCACCTGGTATGCAGCTACGTGGAGTCTCCAACACGCAATTTGTATCTAGCCTATGAAAAGGGGATCCAGTCTGTCCGTCTCATGTGTATCGTATTTTCCATCCTTGCACTTTTTGTCAACAAGTAATCATTCTGTGTTATTGGGTTCGAGAGTCCCTCTATGCAGAAATCCAGAAATCTGCTCGTCTACATTGTCTTTGTGGTTCTGCATTTTTCTCTCTTTCATGGTATTTAAATGACCTGGTATAGAATTGCACCCAACAAAAAAGTAAATGCTCCATATCTGTTTAAAGTAGAATATCTCTGCAATACGGAACATCGTCTGCCAGCGACAGTGTGTAACAGAGGAGCATAAGACAAAGTTTGGATCAAACTGCCCTGTAGTTTGCCTGTAGTAATGTAACATTCTTTGGATTCATTTTGTTTTGTTTTTTTCTCGATCTCTTCTCTTTAAGCTGCCTCAAGCATTTGGAGTTCTTTAGTTAAAGTGATCACACAACACTATATATGGTGTAATGTTGTTATTATACAAATCTTATTCTATATCATGTTACAATCAGATTACTTTGATTTGAGAATCAATGAAGTTTTACTCAAGAAATCTACTATAATTATGATTATGCTTTGCAATGCACTGAAAACTTCTGCTGGCACATGTATGCTTCCATGAAAGAATAAACTGAGATATGTCTTACTTCACTATAAGTTGCTGGATGAAGGAAAAAAAGTCAGAGTAGTATATGCTGAAAGAGAACAAAAAAAAAAATGGCAAAGAATTATTAGATGTGTTACCCATTGTTTTGATTTGATTTCCACTCTATATATCTGAAAAAATGTCTTCTCCAGACAATTGTGATATATTTCACCCAGTGAAGAATGCATGGATGAAGTGGTCTGGCTGTCTTAACAAGAAGAAGAAATGAATTATAAGAAACTATAACACTCTCATAAAGGGGAAGATAGTACTTTGAAGACAATGTTATGCTTTTCTCAATTCCATGAAACTGTTTTCTCGTAAAGTCATTCAAATTTTAGGCTGCAGTAGACAGATGTGTTGAAATGTGTTTGAGGATACTAAAGTGGTACTTTCAAGTAAGCTGCTTGGGTTTCTACCAGTCTAGAACTTGCTTATTATGAAAGTCATATTGAGAGTTGCAGCTTTTCCAAAATTCAAAAGAGATGGGAGATGTTTCTTTTTCTTTTATGTGGATCGTATTTTAGTTTTTTTGGTTTACAGTAGCTGCCTGTAAATCTTGCCCTCAGCAAATTGAAGTAACTGTGATTGAATAAAAACTTGTTTTATTTTATTTGTGCAGTCACTTCGACATTGAGTACACCGAAGCAGGTCGGGCTGTACACAATCCCTGCTTCATAGGCAAGAAAAAATTGTATGACGTACTCCTAGAGTCCTCAGGATGCTGAGGTTGTCATTCAAAGATTATATCAACAAAAGAGATATACATAGTTTTGGATCCCTTCATAGCAACTACCAGTAACTTGTGCTTGAATGGTAATAAGTTATCATGGAATATATCATACACTCAATATTTTATTCTGGTCTGAATAAGTAGACATAAAAGAAACCAAATTGCAAACATCATGCCTAGCTGATGAGAAGTGGAATTGATGCACATTTGTGATGCATTGCACTCTACACACAGTCTAACCTGCACCTTTGCAGTAAAGAAACTCTGAGTACATTATCAAGAATGAAGAAATATTCACTGCTCTTTTTCTGTGTAAATCCTGTATCATATGAAATTGCCGATGGTTTATATGGCTGCTCTTGTGTGAATTCATGACTGTTTCCTTTGATAAGAAGTAGGTGATGTATCAGCCACTTTATTTAGTGACATTTTATTGCCCCCCCCCCCTATTTTTTTATGCCTCTGCCACAAAGTGGTGCTGGAGGCATTATTATTATTTTTTTTTTTTTTTTTTGTATATTACTAAGACAGCAATGCTTGCCCTTTTCTTACTTGACGTACAATAAATATAAGCCAGCCAAAATGGACCCCCTAATAAGCATAGCAGAAAAGAAGCTGATGAATTGCTGGCTGTTTAAAGTAAATGTTGCTTCTGTGTTGGTTGGGTTGTTTTGTTATGTTTTGTTTTTAAGATGCTGCTTCTAAACAGGAATTTAATGACAGGTCTGATCACACCACTTACAGTGATTAAATATTTGATTTTTAGTTCTTTGCCTATGTCCGGTCTTTCCGAGCCTTTAAAATGGCAAGTAGATATGAAAGCAAGCCAAAACATGCTTAGATCTGGTTGGATGTAATTTACCACAAGTATGTGTTGGAAGGAAGTAATGAATAAACATAGAGGGTAAAAAATATTCATGCTGTATGTAATATGTTGACATCTTACAAAGAGTAATCTCCATATGTATGAGTGAATGACATGAAGTCATTGTAAAGATTCTATAAAGAGACTCGTTAGAGAGTGTAAAAAATTATTATTATTATTACTTTTTTATTTTATTTTTTTTTTTGGTCTGGCAGCCAGGTTTTGTAAGCTCGTGCACTTTCACTGCAAGTATTATGGCATCCTATTTTGAAGATTATAGGCAGAATCATGAAGTTCAATGTTATGTTTATATCTTCTACAGCAGTACATTTTTCTCTCCCAAGATTGCAATGATACACACACAGAGCGATGCAGTACTTTGAGGTGTTTCCCCCTCTTAGGTTTGTTTGAAATGTCATGGAGATAATATGTATCTGAGCACATGATGGATGTATGTGATACAATCATTGCTTTTGGGGACTCGTTTTGTGTCTGAGGCGAGCATCAAAACGAGGTCCTGAAAGGTTACTGTGTGTGCCATGGGTGATATTATTATGATATGAAGTTTCATGTTATAAAAAGAGACTCCCACATTTGGTGTGCAGGGAAATGGCCGAGTCACTATGAGATATACTTCAGTCATGAGATTGATATGATTAAGAGGGTTCACGACAGTCTTTGATTGTTTTGTTTTGTTTTGCTTGTTTGTTTGTTTTTTGTCATTGGAATGGTTTCAAATGAATGCCTTCAAAATTCCAGTCCATTTCTCATTGCTATTAATAATATCATACTTGCTCCTTTTTTACCATTTCTAGTAGAAAGTGGCTTTGAAGATAAGGACAAAACCGTCAAAGAATTGTATTGATTACATATACTCCACATATTAGCCAGGCAGATTTATCGGGCATGTAGAAAGGCCAAAAGAACTGACCATTTACTCTCTGAATTGTCAAATGCTTATTGAGTCAGGATTATTTCCCCCACCCCTTTTCCTTCTCTAGAATTATAACAGGGAATACTCTGACACAACTCCTCTTCTGAACTTCATATTTAATCATTTTTATTACACCAGTGAATATGAGTTAAAGTAAACATGAGATTTCACATTCTGCTCATGACGTATGTTGTCTATATTGCCCATTGGCATGTGTTTGGTGTTTTTAGGGAAACACTGCAAAATTGACAGAATTGACAATTGCAAATTTCTTCCACTACTCTGTAGCATTGTGTGATATCACAACATTTGAAGTAGAAGGATTTTACAGAACTGTCCCAAGCGTCTTTTAGCCGGTAGAGGAGAAATTGTGGTACAGAGATGAATCACAAAGAAATATGTCTTTCAATGTCAAGCAAAGACAGAGAGAATTTGTGGATTCTTTTTGGTCATATTATGACCATTGATGACAACACAATAAAATTCTAACCAGACTAATCAGGGTATAAAAACTATCATTTGTATGTACATGCTCTTCTGTTGCCAAGTATATCGCTCTAGACAGTGTGTTTGACTGTAAGTTTGTTGATACTACAATGTTTTCCATGTATCTTATACATATTAGGGTTACCATGCCTAAAAGGTTAAGATGTTTGTTTTTTGTTGTGTTCTTGTTTTTTGTGTGTGTGCTTGTGTGGTGCATGCATTTGCATGTGTGCACTCATATGCACACATGCAAATCTATAAGAGAACTGTATTCGCTTAATTTGACAAGTTTCTTTTCACAAAATGCCAGAAGAAACTGAAGGTCGAAGTAGATGTGGAGGAAAATAACATAACAATCAAGATTGCTCTGACCATAATGTAATTTTATTCACATCATGAATGATGAGTGTACTACATTTTAATAGTACCTCAACAATAAACTGGTACTCACCCACTAAGTATCCTTAAATACAGCTATCCCTGCTTCAGATATACCACCCATTAATTGTTGGGAGCTTTTTGAGGAGTATAGTTGAGAAGAGGTGAAAATTGGTGTGGTCCAGTCAAGTTCTGAATTCATGAACTCAAGGTTGCTCAAGTTGCACAGTTACACAGTAACTGATTTAACAATAACAACTAACATCATCATTATTGATAACATAGGAATAGCTCTGCATTAATTCTGTAAGCTCTCATAGCAAAGTTTTTTATCTTCACAACAAAAGTGCAACAGTGCTCGTTTGTTGTCATCGTAGTAAAATATTTTTTTTTATTACGACATATTACAGTATATGTCTGTTTTTGTTGCTTTTTGTTTATCAGTGACTACAATTCATGTCAAGTGACTCCTAATGTTTGTAAGCATACAAATTTTCAGCTGGTGAGAATGACACTGAAACTTGCACCCACTTTGCTGATGTGATATTTCACTTTAATTTTCTAAAGGCAAGCTTTTTTCTCTTTAATAAAGAGCTCAGACATTGCAAAGACATTCTGTGAAAGCCATGACATTGATAGAGAAGCGGAAAGAAAGGACAGAAAGTGTGCATTTTAACCAAAGATAGACTAAAAGCTCAGAAACTTGGTCTTTCTTTGTCTTGTCATTCTTGTAGCAGTAGAAAGTTAACCATAAAAATGGTTATTCTTTTATTTTCATGAAGAGAGATTTTATTTTGAACCAAAAAAAAAGTCACATGTATTGTAAAACCTTTGCCAATGTCATTTGACACTTTGTCACAATTATTCTTATTTTAATCCATGTCCTGGGGATAAAACAACTCGAAAATAAACTGAAAATAGTACAAAGGGATACCCACATGTATTTTCTTTATAACTATGTCAGAATTATGTTGTAATCCCATATAAACAAGCTAACAGGGAATTATCCCCAGACAATTGTAGATATGATTGTATTTACCGTGTAAAATATATCTACCAGTGATTCATCTTGTGTACTGTGCTTGTAATAACAAGGAGGATGTATAGCATTTGAGAAATAGAAATGAGAATTAAATCCAAGAAAAAAGAAATGCATTTAAAAGAACAGAAGAGCCTTTATGTGTGTTGGGTTTACATGTCGCTGACTCGGTCTAATTCACCCAGACCAATGAACGAGATCAACACAATAGTTTCATCTAAACATCTTCATACTTCCTTTTTAATACTCCAGATTTACACTAGTCAATATAATTTTATACATATCTGATATACACAATTTCTCTGGACATCATTCAAAATTTGTACTTTTTTTTTTGTCTGAATGAGCTAAACATCAAATAAGATACACACATGTAAGACGAACTTACAACTCGGGGTTTTAAAATCAACACATTTGCAATATTGGTGTTAGAATTAAGCAACTCAATTGATAGATGTAAACCAGTAACTAAATAATTGCATGAAGTGCTGGTTTTGTTATATAATTCATTAGTTCCAATAATAGAGGAGAAAATAAGATGGGTATATGCACACCTGGCATTCATGAAAGTGAACCCCTAGTCTAAAAACCACAAGTTACACATTCACCTTTTATAATAAGGAATTTCTCTTGCCATGAAACGAGTGCTGAAGCGAAGCCCAAGAATCTAAACCTCGGGGCTACTCAATGATGAACAGCATTAAAATTCTTCCCCGAGTACCACTGTCTTCATAAATAGAGAGATACATACATTTATTTGCCAACTCTAACACTCCTTTGACTGTGCACATCAGATATTGCTTTACGGTGAAATGTGACTCCCGTCCATATTGAATATAGTCAATTATCAGAATCTGAGACTCTTTCAAATATGTAGATACCACATCAAGACTTGGACATAAGTGAAAGTGTGTGCCAATGACTGCCTAGTTTGGGCACAAATAGGGAATTCATACACTTACTTACGCCTCCCGAGTAAAGAAGCTATTTTACATCACTGACCCGTAAACAAAACTGATGTACACAGCTATACTTTTGAAATGGCTAACCTTGTTATGTCCGTAACTGTTCTTCATATTTAGCGCCTCTATAAGTATGTCTGAATTATGCCATGTAGTAACACATGCACATTATCGAAGCCTAGGCTGAATACCCATCACCAGTGACATTACCACATGACTAGCTGCAAAACTACGACAGTTAAACTCTTTCATTTTTTCCTTCTTTTTTTTTTTTTCTGGATCTAAATGACCACTGTGTTTAATAGGCAAAGCCACATAAAGTTGGTACTAAGCACAATTTTGCTAAGTCCAGGAGGGGAGAGGACTTGCATGCGTTGAAGTCCATACAAAACAGTGGCAAAAGCAGCACTGTGCCGTTTGGATCTTGTATGTACATGTATTTTGGTTTTTTCCTGAGAATTCAAGCCGAAGTCTTGCCAGCGCTGATACATTTGATTTCTGAGCACAGGTCAAGTCTAGCATGGAGATAACTTTCTGACACACTAGGTAAATGCTTTCCATTGACATTTCCTTGCTTATCTTCTACTACATGTCACTGAGACATTCTCCCCTAATCACAAAGATGTACTCTATCAATCCTTTCCTATGTTGGACATCTAAAACAGCAACTCCACCATATGCTACGTGCAACATTCAAACTATTGCTGTCCAAATTTCATCCATGTATTTGCCCTCAGATATTTCTACCACCACAAGCTGTCATCATTTACTGCCAAACAATTACTGTGCCTCATCAACATAGCACACACCTGGAAAACCTCTTATTTCCTTGTATTTGGTGCAATGTTTAGGTATGTAACATCCATCTGCAATGTGCACACAGACAGCACACACAAGCCTAATCAAAAACACAGAATGGAAAAAAAAAAATAACAAAAACTAGGAAAATTCATCACTTTCGTGAAGTATCTCTTTCACAAATATGTTGTGTCAGAAGAAAAAAAAAAAAAATCTATAATTGCACGTAACTCTGCTTCATTTCACTGCTACACCAAGCAAACAAAACAATATTTTCAAGAACAATAAGCAAACACTACATTAGCGCAAATTCACGACCATTCTCAATGTCTGTCATCACATGACTGGTGTTGATACATTGAAGATGAGAAAATAATGATGGCGATTTGAAATTGGAAAATAGACCACTCTATATATTCCATTGGAAATATTACACACAAGTTGCAACATACAAATTGCTGGGGTCTCCTGCCTGCCACAACATGCTTCTCAAAACATTTCTGCAAAGCACATCCAAAGAAGAAAAAAATGTGAAAAATGACTGCACCAAATGCCATTATTTAGCATGTCTGCATTCAATGAAATGGTTACCATGGCAACCACAGTGCCGCTGTTATAGTGAATAAAGATATTGGCACAAGGATTGCATACAGCCCAATTAAAAAGAAACAAAAATTGGCAATTTGCAAAGCCCCTCAAATCCTAGCTCAACAACAAATTAAAAACAACCGTATGCAGAATACAAGGGATTGAAACTTTAGTAAGTCGGGGCATCTGAAGCACTGAATCTATTAGTATCGAACTGGAACTCCCATCTTTTACTTCTATCACATTCGCTACAATAATCTCTCTCTTGTCTACATGTAAATGTCCCCCAAGCAAAACTAGATGATAGACAGTGAGGGCATTTTTATTTACAATGTACTGTCATGGAAAATATACTTCATAGGTACCCTTCTGCTACCACTTGTACAGTTGAAATCTCGATTTACATTCAATACAGTACACAGCACGTAGCTACACACACTTACGACTCATTTCAGAATCTAGCTGCCTTTGCCTACCCTGGTACATCAACAGATAAATAAGCTTAATTCTCACCTTTTCCCAAGTTCCGATGGTGAACTAGCATCACATTCAAACAAATGATTTAAGAATCATCCCATCCATTTATATGCGCAATTTCATAATTCAGTTTTTCAGGGTGAGAAACTTTTTGTTCCAAGATTCCTTATGAGATGTCACCAGATATTTTAATGACATTATGATTTAGCATTACAGCAGCATGTTCCCCATACCCAAGTCAAAGTGCCTCCAGGTCTGACAGTGTAGCAGTGAAAAGCTCTCTGAAATCGCACTTAACTTTCATCAAGTTGTCTACAGCTTGATAAAAATATATGAATATGCATACGATTTCTTGTGGAAATGTTAATGCATTGGTAGTTGCAATAAAATTTACAGAATTTGGATCATAATATGTGTGCTGCAATGAAGCAAATGCCTACGTAAGTGAAGATTCCTTATCATGCTGATTTTACATATGCAGCATTTTTTTTTTACCCTACTGACATAAGAGAAGACTAATCTGGGTTACAGCTTCCATTTCTAGACATTTCAAGGACATATCATAAAAAAATGTCCCTATATGAATAAATACATGTACGCACACATTTTGTAATTACATACCAAGAAATTCTTGAGTACGGCGTGTTTAAAAACTGTCTGTGGATATTTTTTTTTTTCCACAGACAAATGACAGTTATTCAGGTCCATGGGGGAAAAAAAAAAACAATGAAAAACAACTAATTTTTACATGAACAGAAATTGTCATTCCGCAGTTTTCAAGTGGGTGGATAAGTAAGTAGGCACAGGCAAATTATACCGGTAGAAAAATCAATGCAGCTTGCTGGTGCAGTCATATAAAGCAATCATCTGATTTTGGCCCCATGTCATATTACTCTATCACTGTCAGGTCTCTCTGATTTAACTTTTCTCCTGTATAAGCTGTTATTTTTTGTGAATTTCACGAATCACTGTATGATCGCTAATTCAACAACCTTGAAAATGTTGCCATGCGCTAGGGCAACAGTGCACTTACAATAAATATCTATAGGAGAATATAACAGCTTATACAGTATTCTACGATTCTTATGTCTCCTGCAGAATACATACCTACATAATGACTGCAAAGCACTCAACATTGATAGATGTCTTCTGACACACAGAGAAGAGAGATTCTAGTTCTCCACAGCCCATCTGAGTTTTTTGAGCATTCCCTTGGTCTTTTAAAGTTCTCTATCACAACAGGGAACACTCTGATACACACACACAAACACACAAATCCATCTGAACTATTTGCACTGCAGTGTTACCTCATGTGGAAAACTTGTACATACACATGAGTGCAAACCATTCCCGCAGAAAAATTAATTCCATCACACTGCTGCATTCACATCTGGGAGGAAAAACAACTGGCGCGTCAAAGTCTTTGGCATAGAATGTCTCGCTTCAAGAAGTTTTATGAATATCCCTCGCTTTCTGTCAATCTCGGTCAATCCTTTACCCTGATAACACTTATCAATGCTTTACTACCAACAAATAAATCTCTATGATATCTAAGTTATGGCACCTTGAGGCAAACTGTGGGGACAAGCCTTTGGAATCAGGCCCTCTTCATGTATGGTCAAGATGTCATCCGATAACCACGACAATCCTTTTCTTTCTGCTCTTGGTTCATCATATCCTGGACCATTAAGCACTTCTGAAATCACTCCATCCAGCCCTGGCTTGGTCATTTCTAAGTGGGCACACACTATTGGCATGGAACAAAGATTTGCCCCATTACTACTGCAATGTCCTTCTTTCACAAGCAATATATTGTACCTCACACTAGTTTCAAGTTGGAGAATTGACCTGATAGAGAGGCCTACCTGCCCCCTTACTTCTCAACAATGATTTATATATTATTGGTATGAGGTATAAAGGATGAGAATGGAGACAAGACAGGATGGACACTGAAGTTTCACAGACTAAAGCTGCCTCTTGTTTTATTTATCCAAAATACAGGAAATGCTTGTTTGTCTTCAAAGCACAGCTGGGTAAAACTGTAAATGTAAAACAAGATATTTTTTTTTTCTTCAGAAAGTACAATAACCAGAGTGTGAGGATGAATGCCAGGCATGTAAAAAGGCTCTTGTGACCATTGTTACTCAATCAGATACCAGAGAGATCAGACATCATTATCACCATTCAGCATCCATTTCCCCCACTCATTTTGGGTTGGACAATCCATTTCATCCATGACCTGTCTCCAGCCTGCCAAGTCTGTGATATCTCCCCATCCTTGTGGAACCAGATATTTTAATGCCCTCACCCCTGTGGTCTTGAATCAGACACAGAGAGGTATATATCCTTCATGCTGTTCAGAAGAGGATTACAGTAGTGGATCTAAGAAGCCCGAGATTTGTGATTTGCTCAGAACCAAACTTATTACCAAGTAGCATAAAGCTCCACTACTCTACTTTCATAAAAAGTGTTTTGCTTGAAAGGGGCAAATCAATGTATGAAATTTAACTGGCACTATTATGACCAGGGAGAAATCAGGGTCAGGGAAACATGGGCCACTCTGATAGTATGCTTGGTCGATTGATGCAGAGTGCCGGACTGAAGTAAAATTTGCTCAATATTATAATAAATTTTCAATGTTTTCCTGAAATAATTCGTGATTTCTTTTTGATCAAGACATATGACACTGTTTGCTGCTAAGGCTCTGTATAATACCACATGCACTCTGCGTGAAAGTGTTGACCTCCTAACCAGCTTGACTGTGTGTGTGGTGATGGTTGAGGTGGGATCAAATCACAGGCATGCATGCAGTGATGAGGGCTGGTTGCTGAACCGGAGGGGGTAATGGCCAAATGTGGGACGACGATGAATGGCTGCTGTGCAGGTGCCCTTCTATCATGTGGTACCCGTGGTGGCCGTCTGGGACTGAGAGACGGCAATGAATGGGACGGTGGACCCCTGCAGCACACTGGGGTCCAGCAGGATCGGGATGGTGCCCCCAAGCTCCTTGCCCGTGCCAGGTGGCACGAGGTGGGGCAGGGGCGGCTGCAGGATGATGTTGGACTGCTGCACGGGCATGGCCGGAATGGGGGCGGGGTCTGCAGTGGGCGGAGAGGGACTCTGGGACGACGGCGCATCAGAGACAGCCTGCTGGGGTGAGGGTGATGGAGATGGGGTGGTGGAGCGGGATGCTGGCTTTGTCTCATGAGCGGTGGGCGACTGGACTGAAGCCTTTTCAGCATCTAAGAGATACATGTAAAGAATAAGATCATTCTTACACGAGAAGAAGATGAAATGGGAAACGTGATATAAAGACCCACACCAAAGTCCCAAAAGAAGCTTTGAGTATTGTAAAACATAACACAGACATACACAATGAGCTCTACTTAGAATGCTAAGACATGAAATATAAGTACTCGACAAGGAAACTCTTCCGAGTAGGTTATTAAATGCTTCATGCATTACTATTGCATTCTGACAGAGCCAACGGCATGGTACAAACCTCTATCACCTCCTACCAGTAACCACATGACCACTAGCTTTGTCTGGTGTATTATGGAAAGATTAGCATTTGGCGGATTGCCTTGTGAAGTTAACCAAGATGGACTTCTTCCTGCTCATGGCATATTGTTGGCAGTGCACCATACACTCAACAGACTAAAAGGCAACTGAGATAAGAGCAGGAAGGGACTTTCAGGTGGTGTCCACCTGACAATTTGATGAGCATTGGGACCTTACACTGACCTAGAGAGGAGGATTTAGAGGGACCATTCTGCACCGGACTGACCGCCCCATCACGAGGGATAACGTCCGGTTTTGGCACATCTGCTTCTGACTTGGGCTTGGCAACAGGGACTGTGGGTTGGAAAATATTGAAGGAAAAATATCGGTAAACAACCAATCAAAGATAAATCTAAAAGCAGACGAATCTCACATCAAAACACTCTTTTGTGTCATTGAGGATGTGTAAAAGTCAATGACAACACTGGATATCACATGCATAAGTTTGAGAATAACAGATCATAGCCATCAATCAAGTGACCTATTCTGAGACGCAGATGGACATAATTAGAGTGAGTTACCTACAAACTGTGCACCTTGTTATAACAAATGCGGTCACAATGACATTTTGTTACAACAAAGTATAAATTCAGGTCCCAAAGTTACAATCTATATATCTTTACATACTTTACTCTATCTCCTGGGCAATAACAAAATTTCAATATAATGCAAGAAAACTGCCAGTCCAGCTGACTTCAGTATAACAGGAGTCACTCATATCAAAGTGAAAACAAGAGGTTTTCTAGATTCTTCTGGGGCCCGTTTCATAAAACTTTCATCAGTGACAACTGCCACATTTCTATGACAAATTTGCTCTCAGCCAATCAGATGTGAGGATTTCAGTGGCTTGTCACATCTATGACAACTTGTCACTGATGACAAGTTTTATGAAACAGGCCCCTGATCTAAATCCCGAGTGAAAAACCTTTACAGAAAGATGGGGCTCCAGAAATAAAAGCTTTTGTCCTCCAGGAGTTGAAACAATTCTTTGGACTATTAACTGTCTAGTACTCTAAGAGCTCACCAGCCTCCGGAGGGGTGAAGACCTGGTTGCGGAGGCCCGGGAGGAAGCAGTCAATGCGCTCCCATGTGTGCATCCACAGCTGGGACTGGGCGCTGGACTCCAGACCGGGCTGAGGATACTGAAACACCCCCGCAGTGTCCATCACCAGCAGCATATTCTTCAGGGACTCCGGGATTGCCTCATACTAGATGGGTGGGAAGCAGAATTTGACAGGGAATGTCCGTCTTTGAGAACAACTCAACTTGCGTTATACACACATTCCTTTAGATTATACAAGGAGAACATCTATTTCAAGACTATCATTGCGACTGTTGGGGGCCCATTCTCATTTTGATCTCAGCATGAAGGCACTATATCACATCATGAACAGCAGACATTTATTCGCAAAAAGGAAGATAACTGATTGATAAAAAATAGGTGTCTTCAAAGTCACAAACTGGATCAATAACGAAAGGAATAATCTACTAATACACTGAATGAAAACAAGGTCACTTTGTGCTCAAATAGTCGTATTCTCAGCTTCACCACTTTTCAGGAACAAACATGTCTGACATGATAAGATCCTACAAAATAATGTGAGACATAGAACTTCCTCTGTACATTTCATACTTTCACACACACAACATAAGTACAGTGATAATTACCAAGAGGTCACTCTTGTCGGAATGCATGTACTTGTCCATAAAGTCCAGTATGGTCAGCCACAGGGCAGTGAAGGTGGCAAGAGAGAGGAGAGGCGTCAAATGTTGCAGAAAGACCTGAAGGATGAAGGGCATAAAATGTTTCCATTAGAGGTAGTAATTATGAACAGATGCCTATGGGGTCACCTTTATCTGACTTTGTGTGACCAATGGGTTGCTCAAAGAGAATCATAGGAGAGCATCTCAACCTGTGCGTGATCACATTGAAACAGAAAACTGGGCCAACAATCCATTTCATCTATCACTTGTTCATTATGTTATCTGCCTCATTTCAGGCAACATCCTATCCCCAGCTTACCTTATATCATGCTCCACTAAGTGTACACTTCACATGGTACTTCACTTTTCACACACATACGAGAATCACACTAAATCTCATGGATAATAATCAAAGGGAAGTCTGGTGCTATGCAAAACACAATCATTTCAATAAAACCTCATCAGGTCTTGTCTTTTGTCACCATCTTCAGTTATCATTATGACTTATTATCATCATTACCTTGTTGCTTTCAATAAGACTGGTCTCCATGATTCCACCTTCCCCAACAATTCAATGGTAAAGAGGACCACAATCACCCTACCTCCAGAATTCTATGACAAACATGACTACCACCATCCTACCACCACTATTTCAATGATAAATATGATGAACATCATCCTACCACCTTGCATGATATCACCAAAGGTCTAATGATAATCATGTCCATCGCCATACTACAACTCTGCCCCTCCCTCATTCCCTCACCTTACAGAGGAGGGTGGCTGCCCGCATCCTTGTCTCCTCCATGCCGACGGGATCGTGGTTGTCCTCCAGGAGGAGCGAGAGGAGGGGGAAGAGGACCTTGTTGAAGCACGACTCCCACTCCACGGCCGACAGCGTCTGCAGGTCGTGCACCAGCAGAGCCCTCTGCAGGTAAGTCAGCGCCTGCATGCGGACCTGTCGCCGTGTGTCGCAGCACAACCTAGCAATGCCTGTGAACATTAGAACATCACTTCCCAAATTACTTATCTTCGTTAACTGATTCTATTCCACACTTATTTTTGAACATAAATATGAATAGAAAATATCAGTTTCAAAATCTGGCGAGAGCAATGGTGAGATAAATCAACTATTACAGAATTAACATAAGAGGGGGTGGAAAGGTGTTTTAAAAGATATCATCACTCAGAAATCACCAAACTAACTAACATACTGAACATGTTGCCAAGAAGGCTCCAAAAATCATATTTTCTGGACAACCACAGTTTTAAACTACTACATTCAAATCACATGCTGATATACCATAGTAAACAGCAGTAAAGAAGGTCAGTAGCACTTTTGGTGTTCTTTGAGCTTGACTTGTATGAGGAAGAAAAATAAAATGACACTTCCTAACAGTTACTGAATCCTGTAACTGACTATGTACCAATCCATAATTGTAATATATGAAGTACATGTATGAAAGGAAAAAGTGCATTGCCTGTTACACACCTTGTAGTAATGGACACCAGCACTTGACCCACAGGGCACTGGCCCCGGCATCTATAGTGACCTGTTGACCCTCCCGCTGTTCCTCCTCGGCCCACGAACTGAAGATGGACGCTGCTCTAGTGTGAAGGGTGTGCATGAGGTCCAGGAGCTGTATGTCACACGATAATACATATAACATATGTGAACTCTCACTAAACAACCATCCATCATATCATTGACACTGTATATAGGAGGGTTGGGAGTGGAAATGGCAAACTCACGGCCTGTTCTTAGAGTTCGTGTGAATTATTTGCGAAGGATGCGAATGTTGAAAAATGGCGAAGTCCAACATTTGGAAAAGTTTTTCTCCAAATGTGCCATGACAATGGAGATGTAAACCATTTGCAAGAATTTGATGTTTTTTTTTTTTTTTTATTTCCATCAAAATGAACATGGCTGTGAACAACTGACTACGCTTCTGAAGCTCTGTGCTGATCTTTGCAGCCTAAAATATGAAATGCTGATCATGTGCACTGTGAAAAAAGGCTTCTAATCACTGATTCTTCTAGCATGTGTTAGTGAAGTCCTAAATTACTGCATGTGCACGACAGCGCTAGACGTCTCCCACCATGTAGAGAATATAGCCTGTATCAACTTGACATGGGAAATCTAGGCTCTACCAGAGTTAGAATTGTATTGTACTCTTACCAATTCCAAACAAAGGCTAAACATGGAAAAGTTCTAGGACATTAATGATATGGATTATCATCTGGGTGTCCGTAAATTTCAACAATCATTACCATGACAACTCAAAAATTAATATCCTACAACACTGGTATGGGTTTGGGTTTTGTTTTTTGTTTGTAAGTTTGTTTGTTTGCTTTTGGGGGTAGGCGGCTTCCCTCCAATGAAGCCACATGAAAAAAGTTGGAACTAGTGTTAGACTGAGTCACAAGTGCAGCTTCATCCCCCTACACAGACAATGACCGACAACTGACCTGTATGGACAGGGCCTGGTATCCACCTGGTGGTCCATCATCATCACCATCATCACCATCCATCGACATCTGGGACATCTTCTCCGGCACTGACCGCGTCTTGGGAACATCACGACCTTTGCCCTTAGTACTGCCTTTGGAAGGTTTGGTTGGTTTACGCTCTCGGTGCCTTCTATGCTCATGCCTAATTTTGCCTGAACAAAGATATGATATAATATGATATTAATAATGATGATGACAATGATGATGAATGCACCATACCTCTTCTAAAATGGAGAGTCAGAAAAAAATTACCTTTGACGAAACTCTCATGTGCCTCCCTCTCACATGCACAAACTATGATGCAAAATTTCTCTATGCATTCATCTCGTGTGACTAAGAAGGGCCATTTTTAAAAGTTTTCACTAACACAAATTTTCAAAGTTAATACTTAAATGTGTAAATTCCGCACAAGTGCAAAAAAAAAAAATGGAAATGAAACTCTGGTTTACATAACTTGTTGACTTGCTTTGTTTGTTTGTTTGTTTGTTTGTTTGTTGTTTTTTTTTTTAAACCAACTAGGCACAGATCTTATATGTCTGATCCTTGACATTCTCCAACATATGGAGGAACAAGTAAACAGGGCAACTCTTTCCATTTTCCACTTTCTCCCATTTGTCAATTCATTGACTACAAATACAAAGAAATAAGTCATCACAAATAACGGAACAAATATTGAGAATATACTTTTAAAAGCCAGAAATTTTGTGTGCATGTGCAAGGGACAAAGATTTGCGAAAGTAAAGTGTACACAAAAATTCTTGTCTGCACAATGCCTGGAATGCTGGTGGCATTTTGCGAAAGTTTCATGCTGCAAATGTTTCTGGTTTTACAGTAAGCTTTGTTATCCACACACAAATTTTATCTCTGTTACCTCCATTCACAGTTGCCTCCACAAACATCCTGATAGCATGGACGCACGACTCAAAGTTTGCCGGAGTGACGTGGGCGGCATCGCGAACCAGGAACGCCAGAGACTCGCAACACTTGGTGAGGGACTTGGTGTCATGGTGACAGATGTCCATCTCCACGGCGATCTGGAACTGGTTGAAGGGCTGCTTGCTGGAACCATCTTTTGACTTCTTCACCTACATAGACAGAAATATTGGGCGTTTTCATCACAATCTGATATTTTTTTCTACTTTTCTTCTTTCATGGATCTCACTGCCACAGACCAAAAGGAGACAATGAAGCATTCTTTACACTGAAAGATGCAGCTACAAAGAGATTAAAGGGACTGTACAGTACTGGTTGAGGTGGGGATTCATGTTTTAAACATTCCTAAGTGAGATAATGAAAAGCCTCTTATGAAATATGAAAGAGCATGTAATTTTAAGAAGGATTCAGCCTTTATTTGATGAAAATTGGTTTGCAAATGGCTGAGATATCCAAAAAAGTGCTAATAATAAAAGGCGACATGCCACAACTTTATTACGATCTCTTTGTTTCACCTTGTTTTTGGATATCTCAGCCATTTCAAAACCGATTTTCATTGAATAAACTTTTGATACCCCTTAGAACTGCATGGTCTTTGACATCTCATAGAGTGGTTTCTGAATATCTCGCAAAACGTTAAAAGCTAAATCCTCACCTCGACCAGAACTGTACACACCCTTTAAAGACATTTTTGGACAAAGTGGACAAAACAGCATCCAGTGTTAAACAGGATATCATCTTGTAGATTACTACAAGATGAGCGGTGAGAGTGTGGGCTTGCTTGCATTATGCCTGTAAAGTGAATCTCATGCATATGGCACTGAAGCCCAATATATTTGTTGCAAAATGATGAGATATTGATATGTCATCTTATTGGTTTGGCATTGCTCATTAAGCATTCCACAGGATTCAAGGAATGAAGAAATACTACACATGCCTCTAAAAGACAAAGTAAAATCTACTGTTTTGTTTTGTTTGTGTGATTTTTTTTTTTCAGCACATCAGCTTTTGTCACAACTTGTTTCTGTGAAGTCATTGGTACAACCTACGAGTAGCAAACTTACCATGAGCCAACCCCCACTGCCTTCTGATTCACTGCCGCTTCGCTTTCGGTAGAGTTCACTGTCTGACGTATAGCCCGGATCGGAGGGGAGCGTATCTTGGCTTGCCAACGACAACTCGCTGTCGGACTGAGCATCTGTCGCAAGAGAACATTGGCAAGAAATGGATAGATTGGTACACTATGCTTTTAAACCTTCAGAACAGTAAGGTCAATATATAGACATAAATTATCTTCATTTTCAGTCACTGTAGGGCAATTGTTTGAGCAAAATACTCAGTATTATCTCATTAACACTGATTCAGAGTCCTGAAATCACATTTGTTGAAACTTAGAGCAGAAAACAACTCCTTTTTTATACCAATATGCTGTATTCTTTATTGCAAGCAATGTTTCATGATTCAAATTTTACTTCTGTAATCAAACACACAGATCATTTACCTCCCTACATTATCTCAAACAAAGTGTTTCCTACTTGTAGAACCTCTTGTTTTTCTCACTCCATACATCACCTGCTACATGATTGATTAGTAGAAACATGGATTAGTGTTACACCAAAATAATATTACCCTAGCTACAGTTGTACTTTACACATGTGACTGTGAACTTTATCACTGTTTCATGAAATGCATAAAACTTTAATATTAACTTATTCATATTTCTCTTCGGATTGCGATAAAGCTATTTTACTGACAGTACACCAGAATACATATTGCCGTTTCCCCAAAGTGACGTCATCACAAACAGTTGCTGAGTCAAAAATTTTAATCTCTCCTCTTTTAACCAGTCTCTCACCAGGGTCGACTAGGGAGCTCTCTGCTTCGGCCGCACTGCTGCTGTCCTGGGCAGCAGCCGTCTGCATGATGGCTGGGGGGACTGCCCCGGCCCCGACGCACTCGAGGAGGGTGAAGAGGGTGTACCAGTCCTGTGAGGAGTGGATGTTGGCCGCGTTGGTGCGCAGCATCTCGTACAGCCCGAAGGCGATCTGCCGACAGTTGCTGAAGATGACCGCTGGCTTCATTAGAAGCAGCATCCTGAGGGAAGTGAGTACCTGGACACGGATGAGGATGGAAAGTTCTCAAGTGAGCACATTCATCAATATTGTATAACACTACAAAAAATAGCAAAAAACATGGAAAGGGAGATTATTTGTTTTCATTTTTTTAATCCATCTTAGGAGATGACTGGATAGCCAATATTCAGCTACGCTTAGCTGGTCTTCTATGGGGTCAAGTTGGATGCGCGGCGGGCCTACTTCACCGGGATATACACCCTGCCCTCTGTGATGAATGAATGAAGCAGGATCTTCCATATGTGTGGGTTGTGACTCTCTCACACATGGGACCTCCATTTTATGTCCTATCTGAGGGACAGAGTGTTTTGCCTATGATTACCCTCAATATTGCTCAGCTAGATATGGGGAATTGAACCTGAGTCATATGGACTTGGAGGCAGACACACTTTGTACTGATCCAAATCACTGCCCTGATTTGCAAAAGCTGCTCTCACCTGAGCTGAAAATTCTTCTCGGCGAAGAAGACGTATTGCAAGTCGTAGCAGTCCCACGATGGCGCGTTCTACCAGATAGCTGGTGTCTGAGACTGTCGCAACGAGAGAGTAGAAATGATCACGCACTGATGTCCAGAATGCACTGACCCGGTCTCTGCACACATGTAAGATGCAATTGCAAACATTACTTTCAGATTGTAGACTCAGCTGATGATATATGTGACATTTCCTATTTAATGCCACAACAAAACCTAATGTTCCAATAAAAAAGAAATACAAATCACACACGATCCTGATCTTCTGGGTATAACATTCTTTACAACCACTTCATCCACAAGGGATTTTACTTCATCTGCACGTTGTTAAGTTTAAACACAACTTCATAAAATTCATGGCTGGTTTAAGCATCATTCCATGTTGATGAAGAGGCAGGCTGATTGTGTTCTTTGACGATTACGATGATGATGATGATGATGATGATGATGATGATGATGATGATGATGATGATGATGATGATGATGATGATGATGATGATGATAACTACGATGGTGTTAAAGGTCACTATGAAAATGGTGATGATGGCACTTACTGTGATACCAATGATGCTGACATTGGTGTTCTTGACAGAGATGATGATGGATGGTGATACTGACAAACCAACGCACTCACCTGTTTTCCAGGATGACCCTAAGGAGAAGCTCCAGATTGAAGATGGATGCCTCCTCGTCGTAGGTGAGCCCCAGGGAGTCCACAGCCTCGGGTCCCTGGGAGGCAAACACCAGTGCCTTGACCAGCTCCTGGAGAGACTCCAGACGCAGGAACTTACTCTCTGTGATCAGATGCTCAGGATGGCAATCCTATCAATAGATGGGATACAAGACACATTCAGCAAGTCCTCTGGAAGCACTAAACTGTCAAATGATTTGTTAGGAATTTAAACATGAAATGTGCGCATCGTTATATTTAGGTCCATGCAAATGCATATTTTTACGGTGAACCCATCTTGTGAGGTCCCTTATTAAAATCTTGATACAATATCTTTGATATTTTTCATGGATTCCTGCATCTTTCCACACTTTTTTTCATGTTTTTCATAAAACGTGAGATCTTTGACTTGTTGCACTACAGCTCTGAAGTCATATTTCTGCGTGATAATCCTGAATGTGGGAGAATGACTATTTCAGACACCATCAAGTCTTTATAATCATTTAACCATATATATTACAAGTAAAAATCCATCATTACCGCCAACAAGGAAGGAGGAGTTTAAGTGATCATCGGCGTTGATTTGTCTATTTCCAAAATAACTCAAAAAGTTGGGTACGGATTAAAATTAAACTTGCGTAAAAGGTCGATACTGACACAAGAAACATCTCATCCAATTTTGGTAGTGATCCGGGAATTTTTATGGATTTTTAAAGGATTTTTCATCTTTTAGCATATAAGGTCAATGAACTTGGGGTTCAAGCTGCTTGTACTGGAGGTTTACATATCCGCACTAAAGTGCGCGCTCTGCTCGGGCAAGGCACCATGCAATGACGTAAACAAATGGCTTCTATTTTGTGAAATTGCAAGCATGTAAGGGCTGAAATAAGTTGCTGGCTTGGCGGAGGTCTGTGCTCTCCGGGTGCTTTTCTACTTTTTAAAAGTGACACTGGGACACAGATTGCATAAACTTGCTCATTAACAAATCTGATGTGTGATGAGTTGGTGGTGGAGGACTAGATTGTTATTAGTGCTAGAAGAAGAAGATGAGGTTCTACCTCCACACAGTTCCTGGCTTGCTGTATAGCTTCCTGGTCCTCTGGGGTGGGGCCCTTGGGGGCAGAGGTCTCCGTCGTGAAGTAGGAGTAGAAAGAACCCAGTAGTGAGGAATCTGACCTGAAGTTTGAAGGGAAGGATTCACAATGTTTGGATAATTGGCACAATAGTTTCTGCAATTGAATGGAAGTTAATTCATAACTTTAAAATGAACTTAAAAAGCACACAAGCTTTCACTATCATTTCAACAACAAAAAATGAATTTCAACTTATTCGCATTTGTGAATATAACAAACTTACTGCACAGTTCAAAAATCTGTCTTATCTACAGCTGTACATAAAGACCAGTATAACTTTGCCAAACATGTCTCTAATCTTTAGTGAATCCAAGGTATAGAAATCTCAAAACATCCTAAATACAGCCATTCCAACTTACTTCTTACTTCTCCAAAAAATTGTTTGGTTTAAAGCCATGAATTAAAGTCATAAAGCATGACAGTATGTCAACATCATTTTGTGACTAATTTTGAATAAACAATCAGCCATTCCTAGAACAGCAGAGTCGGGACAAAAGGTGCTTGCGAGCAGACAGGTAAAAACTCACTTGACGGCTGGCATCTCCTCCCTGATGAGGGAGATTCGTCCTGAGGGATCCACAAAGTCCATCGCCTCCACCATCTCAGCGGGTAGCAGCTTGGCGCGGAACAGCTGCAGCATGCAGTCCAGCAGGTTCTTCCAGCCCTCCGCCAGGATGTCACCGTGGCGATGAGCCAGGCTGAACACCGTCTTGGCGGCCACCTGGGCCTTGCCGTTGGAGCCGAAGGCAATGGCAGTTGCCTCTGGTGTCTATGCAGATAAGATATTGAAGACAAATCCAAAACTTTGTGATAAGGATATCAATAGCCAAGGATGACTCTTACTTGTCATGGAGAGAACTGTTCCACTTAACTATTAAAGTTGTGAATTCATGCCAAGTTTCTACTCTGCCTTTTTTACTACAGATAACATACCAATAACATACCAATGGGTATGCTATATGTACAAGATTTGATATGTAAAGTTTGCCACTGGTGGTAGAAAGCAATTCATTAATTTCTGGCAGTCAAAGGAATTTACTGATTTGAGATGAGCACAGTTTAATATCTTGCTTTCACTGAGCAATATGGATTACATTCCATTTCATGTTCATCTACTCTGCTTTAGTAATCTATTTTCACAAGTATGGCAACTCCTAAAAGCAAAATAACTTTCCTTTCTTCAACTGTCAACTGAAAAGGGAAAAGTTAACTTATAACATCTGCAGGTGAGAACATTCTTGGCAAGGCTTTCTATATTCAGTGAATTATTTTATAAATCTATCTTTTACGGCATGCTCACCTCAAGAGAATTAAGCAGCGTGGTGAATTTGCACAGAGATATGACCAAGTTATCAAAGACATCGGTAAGACCGTAGTGGGCCGAGATCATTGCACATTTCCTGCATGAAGAAAGTGGATAGAACAGCACAGTGAACATTAAGGTCATGATATATCAATATCGCTTGTGCAAATGAAATGTCACCAGTCACAGACTCCTGAATTTTGACAGAAACATATTCCTCCATAGTAATGATTTGTCAATACATGTGGTCCACATAGACAATCAATGAAATCATGAAATATCGATATGGATCCTAGTCATATTACTAGATTAAATCTACTGCATATCCAGTCTCTTATTTTGCCTGAAGGACTAATTTTACTTTTCATTGGTCACAAGTGCACTAATGACCGGTACTAATGACTACTTCTCTGCTCTCAGCTGCATTGCCTGTGTATCACAAATGCATTACAGCTGTTTCTGTGTGCAGTTCAGTAAGCTTGGAGCTGGAGCTGGTTTGGGAATCTTGTGAAAATAAATGCCATTGAATTTTCATCATATCACCATTCTATAAAACAAATAATGCACATTAATTGGTCAGGATGTCAGAATGATTATCAATCCTCGGTAATAATTCAAACAGCCCAAAACACACTTTACTTTGCCTCGTTTTCAATTATTCCAAGGCTAAAGTTATCAGTGGATAACTCTCACTAATGTCCTCCATAATGTGCATTATTTCGATATCAGTGAACAATCCCAATACATAATTTCCTAAAATGTGGTTCATATCATTAATAATGATAAAATAAGGGTGCAATGACAAAACTCATACCTAAATCCTGCCAGGGCCTTCTGGGTGATCGAGTCATCCAGACTCTTGTCAAAGACGAAGGAGAGGGCGGCCACTGTGGGGCCCCAGGCCAGCAGGAACAGGTCCCGGTCCAGCCGGCCCTCCTCGATGTGCAGGAACTGGCTGTCGGTGGTGTGGCCTCGCTTCAGCAGCATCCGCCACAGGTAATTCTCCTTCACTATACCAGTCTGCTCGGCTGGCATCACAATCTCCTCATTCCTGGTCGGAGATGAAAGATCAATGTTGTCCCAACATGAAAACAAATTGTATTTGATATCAAAAACCTTAACTAATAAATATTTGATTCTGACCCGTTGAAATTGCTGGCATAAATTCAGCCATTCCTTTAGCCCCATAGTACCCCAACTGCCCCATAAAACTAAAATGCCTTCTATTTATGTGTACGTGTACGCAGTCATTTAATAATGCATTTTTTGTAAACGCTTGGCTTCCAGAGTTGATCACTGACTGATGCGATCACAATGCATATGTCTATTATGTGTGAAAATCTAGGAGACAAAGTTCAGTTGCATATGAATGAGTAGCATAGCTTTCAAAATCTTGGTATGAAAGGTAGGAACCATCACTCACTTGACTGCATTGTAAATTTCAGACAACATGTCTTGATCAAAGTCCTGACCTCCGTTCACTTTGCTGACATTCTTTTTGAAGTTCTGCAATGAGTAAAAAAAATATAAGCAAACGAGAATAATTACATAAGTATCAAATTATGTATACATATATAATCCTACACTTCAAAAGTGATAAGAGCAGAAGACCGATAACAGTAATGTCTATTTTTCAGGCTATGTTAAATGTCACATTTAGGTTATTTCGTACAGACAGGGAGCACCTTACTATACACACAATATGCTTGTATGAAATGTTAACTGTTGATTACTGTATATGTATATTTTTTTTTAATCTGAACTAAATGTAACATGGGTATACTTGAACTGAACTGAATTGAATTAAATTGAATTAAATGAACTGAAATGGACTGAATTAAACTCAATTAAATTGATTTGAATTGAATTGAGCTAAATAGACCTGAACTAAACTTTACTGAATGGAAGTGAAGTGAAGTAAAACTTAAGTGAACTGAATTTAATATGTGTCCAACAAAAGAAAATAAATGAAGTATGAAACTGCTGGTAAATTGGGGAGAAGACTCACTGCCAGCGTCATAGGAATGTTCTGCTTCTTTGCATTGTCGTTGTGCTGGTCGACATTCAGCATGATGACAGCATAGGCAAGAGTGAACGCAGCATCATGGTTAGCAAACGGATGGCCATTGCACGTCTGTGAGGGTGACAAGAAATTACACAAATCAAGAATCACTGTCTTCCAAGGATTATCAAATTATCTGGTACCATATCTTATGAGGGGGACAAAATTTGCTACATTGGGATATTGGAATGTCCCACATTTATGATTAGACTTCATATCTGGATGTATTTTGACCAGATCTACCAAAATGTGTATGAAAATAGTGGCTGCCATTTGCAAGTAAATTTGCTTTTATACAAGGCCACAAGAGAATTCAAATCTAAGATGCCTTGTAACATGCTCAACCAGTTCATCTAATCATCTAATAAAAAATTACAATTTCTAGGGCATAGATAATTCTGAAATATCAAATATATAGATATCACTACAGCTAAAATGGTGTAACTTATGGGATGATAACAGGACACCAGTTCCAGTACTCACATGCCACTTTTCTGCAAAGTTCTCCAAGAGGTGCTGAATGACGGGGGCTTCCCCAGGTAATCTGAAGGCTTCCAACAACATCCTCAGGGCCTCGTCTATTCTTGTGTTTTGGAATCCAAACAGACTGAGGAAATAAGAAGTTGGAGAAGAAAACCTTGAAAATACACCCAAACATAAGTGGAGACAGACAGGCACCTTTACACATGCAGCTTCAGGGCAGCAGATAAAGAGGGTACTCTAGGTACTTGAATGCAGTGGAATACCACCAGGGTAAGAAAGGAAACAGAGAAGGCCATGGATGTGGAGCATATCAGGGTCTACATAATTCTAACAGTAATCCTGTGCAATGAATACTGCTTGCAGAGAAACTGGTGAAAGTGTTTCCCATGGTTCAAAAGCATGCCATACATCCTAGCTAGTACCAATTCACAATATGCTTGAACTGAATAAGTTCAACAAAACAAATTCACTTCAGCACACACAATCCTCCCTCTACATGACTTCAGAGGTTTTGCTCGAGTTATTTCTCAAGGATGGGAATTCCCACAAAGTATAGTATCCTTGTTCCAGCAGATTTTCTCAGCCACATACAAATTAATTATGCCTCTTCTGGATTTCACTCTCACTTACTCCAAAAATACATCGAGAATCTTGGCATTCTTCTTGCTGCTGATGTACTCCCCAATCATCTTCTTGTCCACGTGGGGGTTCTCCTTGACGAAGTGTGCTATGGCAACGGGATTGGAGGGGCTGGGTAGGAGGCCGTTCTCCTGGAGGAATGCGATGCCTCGCGACGGCTTCTGGTTGAACAGCTCCGTGCCCGCCTGGAACAACTGCAATGGACAACAGTGGGAGAGGACAAGGAGAAGAGATTAAAGAAGATGAATGGAGACACAAGAGTGTGGGGAGTATAAAGAAATAGTAAGCGAATGCAAAGCAGAAAAATTATTAAAGGGATTGTATAGTTTTGGTTGAGATGGAGATTCCGGTTTTTCCTTTTTTGCTAGATAATCAGATACCATTTACATGAAATAATACAGAGCATACAAGTCTAAGGGGTATTCAATGTTTATCTGATGAAAATCAGTTTTGAACTGGCCTAGATGTTAAAAAACAAAATAGTCCTGATAAAAGGTAGGACCCAACTTTTATTAGGACAACTTTGTTTTACTTTGTTCATTTAAACATTCAAAATCAGCTCTATTCTAAATGAAGCCTCGTTCTCCTGGCATGTTGCACATCACGAAAAAACAAAAACAAATCAATAACAACAAATGTAGGACTATAATATTGAAACATGATGCAACATAAAATGTTGGAAGCATTTGCCAAAGATGGCCACTCAATTTGCTGTCACAATTTGCTACAGAGCTCTAGGAAATTACATCAAGTTGAAAGACACAACAGCTGTGTAAACATACCTTCTTTTTGTGCTTGAGTTTGGCCAGTTCTTCCAGCGAGGGCAGACTCAGGGATGGAGTATACCGACTCTTCTTCCTATTCATACTCATCCCAGGTGAATCTTCACTCCTTTCCTTCGCTGTGGATGTCACAAAAAAAAAACAGGCAACGATTGCTTTCAACATAGGGCAGAGAGGGCACCAAAGCACAGAACTATCTTTCCACATGGATGACATCACTTTCAGGTTAGCTTTACATGCACAGCAAAGGGAAATGAGACATAAGGTACAGTGAAAACACTATCATTGTCAAGTAGCCCTAACCCAAAACAAGACATCTAATGTCATTTGTGAAATATAATTTCACATAAATTTCTAAAGTTCTACCAAAGCTACCAAACACAGAGTGTGAATTTAGAGGTGGAGTTTCCACACATCTACACTGTTCATTAAAAAAATCTCTTCCATTCTTGAATAAAGATAAATAGAAGTTTAATACCATACAAAGACTTCAGCATTTGACCATTTATATCATAGTTGTGCTAACATTAAAAAAAATAAGTTTTTAACCTCACCTGCTAAATCCTCCTTGTCTTTGAGCATACTAGCCATGGCCTGACCCATGGCATACCCTGTTGTTGGTGGACCAAAAGATGCATTCTGGCCCTGGGCCGAATCAGGTTCTGATGCCTCATGTTGGGATGCACACTCTGTGTCGTTTTCATCAGCAGCCTGGCGAGTGGAAAAGCATGACAAACATACCTTGTGCAGTCATTTTCGTTGGTAAATTGATATTTGAACAGACTGGACAACCTCGGAGGGAAAGACATGGGTGTTTAAATTGGAACATTGTACAAATAAAATTCATAGCTGCACAGATAATATTACAGCATTCATAACTATCATCATTGTCATCACTGCCATTTTCATTACCATCATCATTACAACTGCTTTCATCATTATCATAATTTTTACCATCTGCATCTTCAACACCACGTTCATCATCATCATCTTTACTTTGGATATCATCATCATCATTGGCATAATCAGATCAAAATCACTACAGCTGTTACTAGCACGGTAAAAATCTAATTGATTCACCTCCATAAAATCTCTTCATATTTACTACAGACACCTGATCTGTCTAGGTTTTGGAAATCTTCACCTTGAAAAGTATGGAAATTTAAAACTGAGAGCTCAAATCAAACTTTGACTGTTTCCAGTATAACAAGTGAGGGAGGCAGTGCTGGAGTATGACACTACTCACTTCTTGCACCTGTATCGTGACTCCCCCGTCGGACGCCGTCGTGGCAAACCTCTCGGCAGCGTCTGACGTGACGGAGGACACGGTGGAGAGAATTCTCTGCTGGCATCCAGCCTCGATGCTGTCCACCACGGCCAGTAGGGCATCAAGTGACAGGAGATGGGTGGTGTAGAGAGAGCCTGACACTGGGAATGCATTCTGGGAAGGGATGAGGAAGGAGTATGACATTTGTTAAGTACATGTAGATGCTTTCAAAATATCCCTCTTTGCCAGATATTCCACATCAAGCATTACAGAATTTACCATTGCTCTTTCACACATTTGTTTCTCTTTAAGCACAATTGGTGGGTGTTGCCCTTTGTCAAGCATCTCTGTCTACAAAACTCTTCCACAAAATGAAATTTGAAAAATAAAATCGACAATAATATTGAGAAACTTATACATGAACCGAGCATCACAAGCACCATATTTTTAACTCGTATATCAACCTGAACCTGAATAATTCATTTGTGCAGCTCTAATTATGTCATCATAAAAGTGATAACACTACCTTCCAACAATACGAATATGGAAACTGCTGAATAAGTACTGAAATAATCAAAATACACACATCAATGATCATATCATCAAGCAAATGAATGGTATCGTATTTCATACACAAGAACAGCCAGATGGCGTCCACAGTATCCACTACAGTCAGTCAAAATGATTTGCATGCAGCTTGAGTGACAACGTACCTTTGACAGCAGTTTGGTGAGATCCTCAAACAGATTGCTGCAGTAGATATCACAGTCATAGTTCAAGTAGAGCTCGGAAACAAGGGACGGAATCTTCCAAAGCTGCAATATAGGTACACAGTTCATAAATTTACACCTCAACAAACTTTGTAACATATGAAGAAAAAAGACTTCTTTTACTACCATCTATACATCTATACAATAATTGGTATGAGGTTACTAGCAGCAACATATTTAATTGATATTGGTACAAGGAGAAAGACACCCCTCTTCCCCTAAATATGATGTTCTTAATTGGCAATTTTGTTGTCTTCTCTATACAAGTGTTTATGTGATTCAGGAAAGGAAGATTACCTACAGTGGGTTGGAGGAGGGATTGAAAGGGAGCTCTCTAAAGCATCCTAATCATTACATTTATGGATTTTCCTTCATTTGATTTGCTCAAGAAATCTGCATGCAATGCACGAGTAATTTTTCAGATGTGACTCATACTTTTCTAAGAAACAGTTAAGTTAACTTGTCGAGTGAAAGAGCACAAGACTTCCGCCCTCTCCCCAATTATTCTTCCTTGTATGATAAAGGAAGGACTAGAAGTAACAGACAGCAAAATATATACCTGGACCAGTGTGTCGAGTGCCATCTCCTTCTGTTCATAGGGGATGCGGGGCGACTCAGAGACAATGATGTCAGTCAGTTTCTGGATGAACATCTCGAGCTGCAGCTTGAGATGAGAGCGCATTGACTCAAAGAGAAGAAAGCAGACTCGGAGGGAAGAGGCAAAAAGGGACAGCCTCTCCGTCTGAAGAAGCTGCGCATGATATAAAGAGAGGGAAAAAAAAAAGGTTTCACGCTTTAGGGACACAAACTGATGGCTAATCAGTGGTGGTTTTACCCACTGGCAAATCGTCGCTGGGATGACAAGACGTCATATCTACAAAATGTCAAAATTTCAGGAGAGCAAATAAGAATGGCAGCGAAAGCATTATATCAAATGGGATAGCCTTTCCTTTGACATGCCATGGTGGCTTCATTTTTGGGGTAAGACAGCTAGGACTGGACAGGACATCACCTAAATGATTATCTGACCATTAATCCAAAAAAGTCATTTTCACCAAAATTTGAAATACAAAGTCTTGTCACCCAAGCGACAAAATTTTCTTACGATTCATTCTGACAGATTCTGTTAGTTTGGAAAACCAGTAGAATATTAGTGCTTGATACAAATAATGTTTTATCTTTTGTGCTATCGAATGACTAGTGTCATCTGACATAAGAGAAAGAGCAGCCCTGTCACAACTTTTGTCACACTAAAGAGTTTAACCCATTCCTTACGGGAACCTGGTTTACCAGGTTCCCGTAAGAGCAACTGATATACGGGAACCTGGTTTACCAGGTTCCCAAAATGAAGACAAGGGTGCCTGCTTCAGTGGCCTAAATTCATGTTTCTTTGTGTTGAGATGCTCAGAAAAGTGGGTTTGATAAAAAGATCAGAGTTTATTCTGTCAGGATTTGTTCTCCTGTTGTTTAAAAAAAGGGGGGGGGGGTTACAGTATTATGTACCTTTTCCTGATTTAGTTTTTGCTTGTTCTGCTGTAAACTCGTACGAACATGTACAAAATGATAAAGGCTGAGATCAGTTAGAAATGCGGGTTCGCTGACCCCAGTCACCTCATTCAGGTACCTGGTTTTGTGTAGAACAAAGGATTCTGAGAGCTCATCAGCGCACCCTCTATTCATACCTCGCACCCGATCGATATTTCCATTGTTCACGGGCACATGTAGGTGACCGTAGAAAGGGGGACACAATGAACCGCTTGACTGCCTTCACACAGCTGGATTACCAAACTGTGTGCCTCTCCGTCGACGGGCGAAAAGAATCTCGTTTGGGGGCATTAAAGGCACTCAGAGAATTGCGGAAGGAACGGGTTAATTGCACATACTACAGCAACTCAAAGCAAACAATATGCTCAAATTACACACATAATCCGAGTCTCCTGTACATAAGGAGTGATCTCAACTGCTGAGACACCTGGCAAATGCCTGCCTTTGTAACTCTAAACAAATGAGAAGTTTCAAGAAATAACCACAATGTATCATTCATAGTCGAACATGATGATCTAAGTAAAGCATCATAGACTCATTTGCTCAATGCCTTGCCATTGCAAACTTACTGCAAAGAGATTCTTGCACATTTCATCCTTGACGAGAGCGATGAGGGCTGAGAAGGACGGGATGTGATCACATCCCGTTTCTATGCCAACGGTGAGCAGACTCAGTCCCATGTGCATCATTAGATCGGTGTTGTGCCTGTGGGATGAAAGAGGTTGGATGGAAAAATTAGCGCATTTTAAGCATGATACATAAACTCAGTGTCACAATCAATCCTTTGCACAGTGCTTCATGATTCATGCTATATAACAGTTCACTTGATATTCCAAGACTGGTTGCTTCTGTATTACCAAAGAGGTTGTACATGCCATCTTTTGAACTCATTCTTCCATATCTTACAGGGTGTACCTCTGCAACAACTATTCAAACAGAAGTACAGATTTAAACAAATTCCTCACATAAATGTGTTTATGATCTTTACATATTGTTGGGGAGAGAAAGAGAAAGAAAGTGGGACAGAGAGAAATGAAGAGGAAAAGAAATAAGGAAAGAAAAGAAGACAGAATAAAAGGTTGATGAGATCCTGGAGAAGGCAAACTTACCTATCATATGGGTTGATGAGTGATATAAGGAACCTAAGAAGCTCCCTGACACAGGGCAAGCCATATGGAACAGGAGGACCGGCACCTGTGCAGAAATGGTGATAAAAAGCAAGGCACAGTTGTGATCATTGTTGTCTTCTTGGCTTTTCTAACAAACATCTCAAAGCATCCATGGACCTACACTAGCACACTCTCTGCAAAGCATGACACTGAAGAATACACCTCTCTACCCGTTAACCTGTTGTTGGAGTGTACTGAAAGCAAAAGATCTCTACGTCTGGCCAGATCTCTTTCTTACTCACCTTTATACTTATCATCATGTCGCTTGTGCATAATCTAATGACATGTACTGTATAAATTAATAACATTTAGAAGCAAATAACTATGACCGTGATTTACATAAGATTTTGATGTCTTTTATGTGCCCCGTATCCATTCTTGTCCTTCATTTTCCCTGTTGTAAAGAAGGGAAAAGGACAAGTTCTGCTTCCCAGTACTAAAGTATATCCCATTCTCTTCCAAGAATGTTAATCTAAAGTTCGGCACACACCGATCTTGCATTCTGATACAGTAAAAGTGTAGGCACCAAGTGAAAATGTGCATTTGGATGGATTCTCATCACACAGAAGTTGCACTTTAAAAGACATTTTACAATGTTTTGTCATAATATCCCATGCATTAGAAATAATCTATATCTAATAAGTCATTTCTGTTTGTTTCATACCATCTTTCTGCTTCTGCTGAGGTGTGAAGCGCACTCCCTGTGGGTTGACGTATTCCGATTCATGCAGAGACGCCGTGTCGGTGTTCGATTCCGTGTCTTCCGCTCCATCACACCCAGAGTCTGCCTTTTCCGGATCCGCCGACGGCAGCTTTCCCTCTTCAGTCTGTCGTGGATAGAAAAGAAAATCTTGGATTTTGGCAAAAAGTCTCAAAAAAGCCATCCACTACTTGCCACAACAAGCAGCTCATACTAACAAGGGATACCACACAAATCCACATGCATGCTACCACTTTCTTATTCTTGTACAAGATAAAGACAGCTGCCCACAGTCAAACAAAATATACAATGACACAATTTTCACTGGTTTCCAATTTGAGCGCACACATTTAGTGGTGTGTTGATTTAAAAAGTAGCATTTGCACTAGGTGATGTTCTTCAGAAAACACAGGTACTGGACCTGGTTTAAAATTGGCAAATGCAATTCAAAACACAGAATTATGCCATGATACAGATGATACAATCCTCCGTTGAAGCGATTGATACAATGCAGACATATTCAAATTATTCTCTGACCTTGCTCTCATCACTTCTCTGGTCACCAGAAACGGAGATGACTCCACTCATCTTGGGTGTCTCACAGTCTGACGCCAGCGTGTCTTTCATGTCAACAGCGCCATCGGGAGGCTCCGACAGGGCAAGGGAATTTGGTCTCTCCGAGTCCCGACTGGCAACATCATCTACTACATTGTCTGATGGGTAAAAATAATAATGGACAGATTATGTCAAGATGACAAAATCCCCAAAACAACAATTGCCAATACACCGACCTTCTAACTCCAAAGTTAAGAAGGCCAACACACAATAAAAGATGAATAGAAAAGTGCACAATTTACATCATGTGATTAGATACTATCTTCTGTTTATGGGTGAAATTGACATCATAAATATATGTAACAAGAAAGTTAGACTGTAAAAAGAAGTCAACCCGCATCGCAATCTCACACTAAATCGCTCCAACAGATTTCCTCATCTCACCATGATGAAAAAGAATCTTCATGAGCATTTGTCTCTCAAGATCTATGTAGTCAGTGCCATATCTGTTGTATCCTACATACTGTAAAAGTTGATATTTTCGTGTGATTAGTTTTTCACACTGAGCAGTGCAAAAACAAATTTGCGGGTTCTTGAATTTGTGCTGTGCAATTGTCAACTCATTAAATGTCCAGATAAAATTGAGACGATACATTTGCAGGTTTTAAAAGTAGCGAGAAATACATTAAAATTAATGTACCACGAAAATGTCTGCGTTTACAGTAATGATGCTTTTTCATTCAACTGATACCAGGTCTCCAGCATCAATTCACTCACCTCCCCCAATCTTCTCCTCTGGAATGCTCTTCACAGCTCCAGCAGTCTGACCCGAGGCTGACTCCCCTGTCACAGGACTGGGGGAGGAGGCCGCTGGAGGCTGGCTACCGGTCTGGGCCGAGCCAGACGGTGGGGCAGAATGGGATGGGGAGGGTGTGGACGCGGTCTCTTCTATGGGCGTGGTGGATAGCCGGTCCTTCCTCGGCCTCACCTTGGGCGACTGCCGTGAACGGCGCCTCCTAGAGGTGTCTCCGATACCACCTGCCCTCATCTTTAACTGTTGAAGAATGAGAGAGCTAGGATTTGAGGCTTGAATGACATACAAAGAAGTCACATTCACATCATTGATGGGCAATATACAGCAACACCATCCAGCTGCAAATATTCAGAAGAACTGAACACATAATCAAAATTGCAATCATCATCAACACTACCATTCCAGTTATTCATGATTTTTTTTTTTAATCTAATTGACTTAAGTGTTTAATGCCCAATTAAACTCTTTATTCTGCACATAGTGAAGAAGAAATTAGGAATGGAAGAAAAGGAAATTGAAAAGTAAGAGCTTTACACAAATGTATTATTATGAAGGTTTGTTCTGGTTGAAGTCCCAACAGTGGGTGGTTATCCTGGTTTTGTTTTGTTTTGTTTTGTTTTGTTGTTGTTGTTTTTTTGTTGTTTATGGCTAGATCCAAAACAAAAATGCTTCTTCTGGATGGGATGGAAGACCAATTGCTAGTCAAACCTACTTGAACTTCCCCTGGTAAAAGCTAAATGGACAAGGGCAGAGCATGGAAGAGATATATAGTCAACCTGCCTCAGCAGCCAGCTGACCGAAATGACCACCTGTTGTATAGCACCACTAAAACCAAATATCCCCACAAGAATGCCATGTTAAAGACCCTGTGTCTGTAGTGGTCACCTTGTTATCACAGCCAATTTTTTGTCTCCCTTGGGTAGCCTCTCAAGACAGGCTTGACTGCATTTAAAATGGGCACAGAATGTGCAGTAAGGCACAGGCTCAAGTTAACATAAAATTCACCTAGCTCTAGGCCCAAACCAATGGGACATTAAATTTCTAAAACTTTTGGAGTGCTGCCTTGTATACATTTCCTTTCTTTCTATTGCATCACTGTGACTAAAATACCTTTCTGAGGCCGGAGATCTTCTCCTCCTTGAACTGGGGTAGGCGAGAGAACAGGAGCTGGACCATGTCATTGAGGGTGTGCTCTGCAGACTTCCTCAGCAGCTCTATGAGAAGATAAAAATAATAAAGATGACATATCACCTTTTACCTCATCATACAATATGTCTGGCTTGCAGTGTAAACATTGTTATGGCAGTTCCAAAAACATGTGTGAAGTGAATGTTTGAACCTTAAAAATCTACACGTTACCTAATGACATGTTTCTACTAGTCAACAGAAACATGTGAGTACAATGTACTTTTCATACATAAGATTAAAGTCGACTGTTACCATCTGACGGAAGTAAGACATGGTATGACAGTATATTAAAGTAATGACATAATCTGGAATATTGCCATTCATGACACTGCATTACACATTGCCAAACAAGTAGCATGCACAGTAAATCATTAATCTGCAGGACAGAAGAATGCCCTGTAATGCTATGTTTGCACCATGTTCCCAGCAGCGACATGTAGCAGCCCAGTTTGCCTGAAACGGAATGTGGCGCAAGTAGGTGGGATATTTTTTCCCCTCCACATTCTAGTCTTGTTCATTCCAGTCTTGCCTTGTCCACCAGGAACATGGTGTACAATGTAAATGCGGCATAACAGATATTTCTAAAGAATTTCTTAAATTTCAAATATCGTCTCCATATTAGCACATACCACTAAGTCGGAGCTCGAAGCAGATGCGAAAGCAGGAGGGCATGATCTCACACACAGCCTCATTGGACAGCAGCATGCCGATCGGTGTCAGGAGAAGAGTTCGTAGCACCTGGCATATCCAAGAGAAATACTTCAATCAATGCAAATTTAGCCTGAAAACTGTTTTTGTTAAAAATTCACTTCAAACCAATTAATCTCTATGGTGTTAAAGACCTGGTAGCATAAGGATTCACGGAGAGGGAAAACTGGCCCAGCTCAGATTTATTTGAGAACCCACGTAACGAATTATGTACAGCTTCATCACTGATCTTGATGCAAGAACACACAGCTCAAGAATCTCCACTGGAGTCGACCGTTACCAATGAGCTTATGCTTCGATACATGTATTTGCTGACTGGTGCTATTTGTGGTTTTTTAATGTACCCCGGTGGGCAGCGAGTAAATTGGGCCACCCATGAATCCCCATTATACCAGGTCTTTAAATTTAATTATCACATCACTGGTCATTACTTATACACCTTCAGCAGAAAATTAATCATCCTGAGATGCGTACCATACATGATACTAACATGAATGAAGTGTTATGCATTCATAGAAAGTTATAATTAGATATTCACCTCTGAGCACCAAAGGGTAACAAATCAAATCACGGATCTGCATAGCACTGTTTGTCCGTAACTTCATGAACACGCACTTTAATGCATGCATGATTCAGTGCGATTAGGCACAATGATTTTCTAAAAATGTTGTTTTCCTGTAAAAATTTGTGTCCCTAGATCACTTTCTTTCACTCCAAAAGCAATGAAACTTTGGCAGTCAAGCCTTACTTGAAGTATCTTCATGAGAACCACTTCATCCGAGCTCGGATCCGTTCCCACAAATCTGGTGTGTGTGACCGCATCTGCTACATTCTCTATACCTTGTGCAGCTCCCTCTATGGTTGGATCTATGAGAACAAACACCGAACAGATAAGGACATGACATAAGACAGCTTAAAGTTACATCACAATGAATGCAAGCATGTTAGTGGCACCTTTAACTTTACAACCTCTGCCACTTTGTAATTTTGATGATCGAGAAACTTACTCTATAAGGCCTCAAATGTTTGTTTTATGTTATCTATTTTTGTCCTATTGCAAAGCACAATCACATACTCAGTATTATTGCTAATTCTATGTACATACCCTTGAAAGTATGTATCTCAAGTGCATTACACACTGTATACGTATAGAATTTGTTTTAACAAGACTGAATTGATATCACAGATGAATATTGAGAGACTACTGAAAACTGAAAATACTTTCTCTAACGTATGTTACGTTTATGTATCGATTCCAAACTTACATCCAACTACATTCTGTCCAAGTATCTTCGATTCTGTTTATACAAAGTGTTTTAACAGAAATGCATAAAGCACCAAATTTGGCTGCAGCAAAATGTTATCAAAAAAGCTCCTCTACCAAAACACAAATGTCAATAAACACTCAATGCTTTCCAAGTAAATGATGCATTACTTGTCCTATCATATCACATTTAGTGTCTGTACAGTAATCAAGTACTACAGCTTCCGCGTTCTCTCTATTCTATGGAGATTTCTCTGAAAATGTGTTATATATTTAAATTTCTTACCAAGGAGGCCGTAGGAGAGGAACTTGTTGACTGATGAGAGGGCAAGGCCCGTGATTGGTCCTGTTGTGTCGTCAGATCTGATGACATCAAGAAATGGGCTCAGAAAAACATTTGGCTCGATGGCACCGAGGTCTGTGAAGGAAGATGGAACAGAAGATTGAAAACTATTTGAGCAGTTCCTTCCACAACGGGCACTATGTATTAGAAATTTCAAAACTTCCAATTACACAGATTTGTATAATTACAAGTTGACAGACTGGCCTATCTATTCACTTACATCAATATCTTTTCTTTTCTTTTTTAATCTCATAAATTCATAAACTAGCACACAGATGTAGTTTTTTATGTATAAAAAAGTCTATTGCTAATTACTTTTTATTCATTGCCGACTTTAACTAATGTTTTCTGATGTTCTACTCACATATACAGTGTATGTAGGTCAGTAAGTTGATCACAACTCAGTCCCAAGCAAAAAAAAAAAAAGAAAGAAAAATTGAATACAATAAATGACATATCACATCCTGCATTTGATTTCCTGTACGTTCGGAGCAGACAAGGACTGGCAACCTCTTTTACATGGATACATTATCGCCTAGTCTGTTAATGTTCCGGCTCATTAGCTCTTCAAGTTAGAAAGCAGCCTACTTTATAACAACTATCATCGCACATACATGTACTCTGGGCCATGGGGGAATACCATCCAATTAAAACACCCGATGTCTGGGTACCCATCTCATGCATACTGATGCAGTAAGGTCATACTATGCATGTCCTGGGAATTTAGCACAGGCTGTCTCATTGCCTACAGACTTAGCATTGCTACCTTATGAATGTATGATAGTCACACATTGATCTTACATTACACCTAATGCAAATGGCCTGAGGAAATCGAAGGCAGATTCTAACTGTTGTATCGACATGAATTTGATATCGTTCTGACAAGCAATAAAATACCTTCGGTGCAAACTATTGTAAGCTTAAAAATCATATCAAGGCTTCCCTTCCATATTTAACTAGACCAGCTTATCAAATTATTCCTGTATAGACATCGAATTATAAACCACTCATTCATTTCATATACAGCTGTCGTTTGTGCCAAGAATTCTTACAAATAAAGAATTGTGTTTCCATGAGAAGTGTCAAGTGCCCTTCTGTAAGTACTTTTAGAATCTTGAAAAAAAAAATCAGACTATTTCATTTTTTTACAATATAAGTTACAAGTGTACATGTGTAGATCCATTCTGAGTACAAGTATATGCAATGTATACTTTTTTTCGATAGCTTCATGTCAAAGAGACACGACACATTGATGCAATTATAAATAACACACATGTCAGCAGCACTTAAACTAACATTAGAAGTTATTTAGAAGTGAATCTTTTCTTTTTCATACATACATTGCACTCATTTCACTTGAAACACATTTCACCCTTTAATTTTCAATATCACACTGGACATATTACATTTTTCTCATCTTTCTTCATTCTTTTCTTTTCTGAACAAATACAGTCAAAATATCAATCACTGTCTCCAAGAAGCAATTCATAAGCCTCATTTACCATAAGGGCAATTCCGCAGTTAGTAACGTTACATTTAAGCAAATTCAGATATTTATTTTTACTACTAAATCACCATTTATTCATTTCAAGTCAAAATCTTGGTTAAAACATGTTCACCCTTCCCAGGTTCATGATATAGAAAAGAATGAATACAATCCAACAAATATTAGAATTGTTATGGCAACTAAAAGGGCTGGTTAGTAACGTTACGAAAAAAGGACATGACAAAAAAATCAATGTCTTGTGACAAAAAGTGTGCCAAAAATTCAAGTTACTTCAAACAAAGTGTTGCACTAATTTCAATCATTGCATCATGACAAATGTTCACGCAAATATTTTTAGCAGTTTGACCAATAATTAATCAGCGAGACCCCCAAAAGCATGGTTAGTAACGTTACAACTGTACATTTGTCCGGAGTAATTCCGCAGGTCATTTCACCCTTTTGTAATTAACAAAATGTCACATGACTTCTGGAGTATTTAAATGTATTCATCTTTTACCCTTTAGCAAAACTTTGAGGAAATTTTTTCAAAGGAACCCACTGTAATTTGCATTTAAGTGAATTTCAGCATCCCCAGTCCCACATGTACGTTTTTAATGATGGTTTCAGATCTCGCAAAACCAATAAGTACAGAAAATAAAATCTACTGAATTTGGAAGACCTTAATGATTGGTGAACATCCATGGCATTAGTTGATACCTAAATTAAAGAGTAAGACAAAGAGGCACATTTCTTTTATCCATGTCATGTCCACCTAACTGCGGAATTGCCCTTAAGCTGTTCTTACCAGTATTTATCATGGCTGAGTAATGAGGGCTTTTTTTTTTCATGCTCTCTTTTTGTTTTTGTTTTTTTGTTTTTTAAAAAAAAAGTTCTGTTCTCTGTAAACAATCATATTTCATTTTTGTGATGTCATAAAAAAAAAAAAAAAATCAGTGAATGTATGCTCTCAAAGCACATTCATCGCAAGCATTGCCTACAACATATGGCTGATGATTCGGTGGCAGGAAAGATACAGCTCAGATTGATTACACTGTCATTACTAATCATGTATATGTGCTTTCATACACAAGATCAGACTAGTACCCTCCACATTTGTAGAGTACCCTGCATCCTATGCAGCAGCATGTACAGTAGATGCCGGTACTTGTATCCAAGTTAAGTTCTTTTGAATGGTGGATTCTCTTAAAAGATGTTATATTTGTTGTTTTGTTGTAAACACCTTCTAACAAAAACTGCAACTTGACCATTCACATTAATGGCATCAACAAAAAACTCTTTAAAACTTGGATATACAGTAGTCCCCACATAATCAGGTACCACTTAATCGGGTACTCTGCTTGATTGACGTACAAAGTGAATAGACAGTTCTGATGCATGTTATTTTTACTAAATCGGGTAGGCATTTTGGTTGAACAGGTAGAATTTTCAACACAAGCCTTATCTACAGTGTTTTCTCATTGTCTCCAGCTAATAGGATACTCCACTTAAAGATAATAAAAAGTTTTGGTACCTCAAAAGTTTCCCTGAATTTCCATGTTTCAGGTTAAAGTATCTATCATATAACTAACACTGTGAGACTTACTCGCCCCAAAGTGCTCTTATTTCTTAGTAATCACGCAATTAACTGCGACCAGCAGCCCCATACGCATAGCGTAATGGGGCTTCGCATTGTAGCATTCAGGATCAAGACAGATTTAGTATCGCGGGTAATATCAACTTACAATCCACAGAATTCTTCAATTTGAAGACTTACCAATTAAGTTGAAGTCTTGAAAACAGGCTTCGAGCAACGTTTGGTTCTGCCAATAGTCCCTTTCTGTTCGAATTGATGACTGAATGTGACTCTGTCGAGAGGACCTTGGGAGAGCTACATACACTGATTACTACGGCCAGCGCATACGCACACATCACATGCGAACAAATTTCAAATCCATGAACGGATAAGATGTTTGTGTGCGCATGCGCTGGCCGTCAATTCAGTGTACATGTAGCTCTCCCAAGGTCCTCTCGACCGAGTCACATTCAGTCATCAATTCGAACAGAAAGGGACTATTGGCAAAACCAAACGTTGCCCAAAGCCTGTTTTCAATACTTCAACTTAACTGGTAAGTCTTAAAATTGAAGAAATTTTTGGATTTTAAGTTGATATTTACCCGCGATACTAAATCTGTCATGATCCAGTTAGCTACAATGCGAAGCCCCATGTAGCTATGCGTATGGGGCTGCTGGTCGCAGTTAGCTACACAGTATGCGTATGGGGCTGCACGCTGCTGGTCGCAGTTATCATGCAATAATGGTTTTGCACAATACGTGTACTACCTTGCCGCCGCCATACGGCGGCAGCTCTGGTACGAAACCATTATTGCATGATTACTGAGACATGAGAGCACTTTGGGGCGAGTAAGTCTCACAGTGTTAATAGTTATATGAAAGGTACTTTAACCTGAAACACAAACTAAGACAAGGAAATTCAGGGAAACTTTTGAGGTAATACCAAAACTTTATATTATCTTTAATCGGGTAAGAAATGCTCTGCTTGACACTACCCAATTAAACGGAGAGTACTGTACTTAGATTGTATGCAGTCGCAGCGGACGACTATGATTAACTCCCCCGAAACCCACGAAACGTTTTGAATTTTCAACCGTTATCGAGGCAGTGCAAATCGGCGTTCTCATTTTCACCAAAATTTCACCTTCTTATATCTCCGCTATACATTGACCAAAATAGCTCAAACTTTCAGTATCAATGCAAAATGATGATTTCTATCCACATACGAAAAATCACGAGAATCGATTGAGTACTCTTTAAGTTATTCAACATTTCATGTTTCGCTGTCTCAGAAAACTACCCTCCGATTATTTCCAGACACATCTGGTCGCACCACTAAATATTCATGAAACTCAACATACATATTCATAAGACATGGGCGGATGTTAGCAGAGTGCTGTTCGCTTTGCCGAAGACCTATTTTTGAAGTTACAAGTGAAAATAAATGAGGTATCTTGTCGGAAATCTTAAATTGTGCGGGAGCAGCAAACGAGAATAATGACGTCATATTCTAAGAAAAACTGATTTGCGCTTGCGCAATGAATGGACTTTCTCATGCTTGCTGCTTCGATCCAGCGAGCTGACTGGTCGATGTGTACTGTTCTGTGCGATACGAGGTGGCTGCTGCGGATGCCTAGTACACTGGACATGCATGATTGAGAGTGGGCCGCGGAGTGTCGATAAGTACATGTAGCAGTGTGCTGCAGGGGACTTCGCCACCTCACAAAGCACTTACTTTATCAGAACTGGCCTACTAAAAAGAAAGAAGCAAAAATGTGAATATCTACCAGCTATGATATCACTTGTAAATTCATGACATTGGATTATTCGGACTTTATGCAAATTTTACTGCACTAGTAAGTAACAGTACAACTATGAATTCCCGGTAAGAGTTATGATCAGAGTAAAATACAGGTGATGTGAGCACCACAAAGATGTGGGTACGTGGGACTGTACCCAGTCCCAGTCTTCCCATGTGCGAATGACTATGACATTTCGTGCTCGGAACGAAGGTAGAAAGTGCACCTCTTTCGATTATTTCCAGACATATCCGGACGCATGACTTCTCGAATGTGATATTTTAGATTTCCGTAAAGAAATAAATACTTAGTACTAACATACTTGAAAGTTTTTTTGTTGTTCACGAAGTCAAAATGTGAAATTTTAGCAACGATTTCTGACAATTATTTTCAGTTTTGAGAGTGAATTTATGCTCCATTTTGGAATATTTTATCGTCATTATTTAAACAAGGTAACATAATGGCAGGTTAAAATGAGGTTTTTACTTTTCATAACCATTTTGAATTATCAAAAAATATTAAGTAATAGTAAAGTTACAGCAGTTTTGCTGCGACACTTTCCTAGCGGTTTTCATGCGAAACGTGTTCATTCAAGAGGAAAGCGAGGTCATGTCTAAAGCTGGTATCTCACTGAGCGGCGAACGTTTGCGAACGTAGCGAATTTGAGATTCGCCAACTTTTCTGACGAATGTTTGCGAAAAATCAAAGTTCGCTTCTGCCATTAGACAGTTAGCGACTTTTAGCGATGTTTAGTGACAATTAGCAACACTTTAGCGAATGTTTGCGAAAGTGTTTGCGAACACAGGTGACGACTATTAGCGAATGTTAGCAAATGTTAGCGACAATTTTGCAAACGTTAGCGACAATTTTGCAAATGTTAGGGACAGTTTTGCAAATATTAGCAACTGTTTGCAAATCCTTTCCGACAATTTTGCGAATGTTCTTGGACCTAGAAAAGTACCAGGCGATTGTGTATAGTAAGACCCATAAAACAACATAAAACCTTGCACTGAATTTAGATCTCTTGTGACAACCGTTCAAGATGGATTTCCAGGATATGGAAATAAATTTCTGCCAAGAAGAGGCTCAAGGTGTTGCTATCCTTGAAGAGCTGCTTTGTCAGGCTGCTGCTACAGCTATTCTCTCTAAAAAAGAAAGAGTGAAAATGTTCACTCTTGAAGAAGTGAATAACAGAAAAGAGTGAGTTTCAAGTGAAACTAGACTTGGAATTTGTCAACACTGACAAATTAGGTGATCCGATTTTTTTTTAATCGATGATTCGAGTCCTGATCGCAATAGCCATGACCATACAGGTTTCATCTGTGTTTAATGACATTGACCGTGTGATGTTTTAATTCTCATTTAGAAAAGAGAGTCAGGTCTGCCATCTTTGGTACCAAATTCAGTATACACTATAACGAAGATACAGAATGAAACATTTATGACCTTTGACCCTAATTTACCTACCCAAGATGGTGTTCGATCAAGTAGTTGTTATCTTATAATAATGTACGTGACATGAACTAAACATGTGCAAAATATGGGGGTAATAGGGAATGTCTTTCTTGAGTTATTGCAAAGAAAGCTGCAGAAAGAAAGTAACATGAAAATACATCGAAGCTAAGCTTTAATTTTTGCGAAGTTTTTCGACGTGATTTCGATGTCGCATGAAAAAGAGTGGGCAAAGAAACGATAGCGCAAAGTCTCAGCTACAACATATTAAAATCTGGGAGAAATTCACAGAAGAGTAAGTGAGCTAGTGTTCGATAAAGACCGTCATGTCAATTTTCATTTCCAGAAAAATTCCCTCCCATAGAGATAACACGTAAACTGGTTAAATTTGACAAGGTTACATTATATCTATTTTCACGAGGTGAAGACATCATCCGATTAAAACTTTGATTAACAAAACTTAAAGAGTATTACATTGACTACAACATACTAAAATCTGGAAGAAATTCACCGAAGGGTAAGTGAGCTAGTCGTCGATAAAGACAATCATGTCAATTTTCACATCTAGAAAAATTCCCTCCCATAGAGATAGCACGTCATAATGAAGATAAAGAAAGAAGTACATATGACCTTTGACCCTACTTTGCACAGACAAGATGGCGTCTGAGCAAAAAGTAGTTATTTTGTGAAATGATTCTTGTAACATGGTCTTTACGTGTGCAAAATATGGGAAAGATAAGACATATATTCACCAAGATACAGGATGAAACATTTTTTACCTTTGACCCTTATTTACATACCCAAGATGGTGCTTGATCAAGTAGTTGTTATTTTATGAAATAATGTAGGTGACATGAACTAAACATGTGCAAAATATTGGGCTGATAGAGCTTGTTTTTCTTGAGTTATTGCAAAGAAAGTTGCAGAAAGAAAGGAATATGAAAATACATGGAAGATAAGCTTTAATTTCAACCAAGTTTTGGGGCATGATGCCGACTCCGTATGAAAAAACAAAGGACACATTCACGATAGCCCAAAGTCTCAGCTACAACATACTAAAATCTGGGAGAAATTCACCGAAGCATAAGTGAGCTAGTGCTCGAAAAAGAAAGTCATGTCAATTTTCACTGCCAGAAAAACTGCTCTCCCATAGAGATAACACGTAAACTGGTCAAATTTGACAATATTAATTTCAATCCATTTTTACGAGGTGATGCCCTCATGCAATTAAAATGTTGTAATTATATTAATGAAAGATCATTTAATAAGCTACAACATACTAAACTCTGGGTGTAAATCAGCCAAGGATAAGTGAGATACGCTCGAGTGAACTTGAAATTTGATGACGTCATTTTGAAAAATTACTTTTTTTACTTTATTAAGAAATTTGATATCTTTTCATCATTTTTCTAGCATTGCCAACCCATGAAATGATATGTACAACTCATCAGCTTTCAGAATATGTAAAGAAAATGGGGGGTCACCGTCCATCCTGACGAGTAAAATCGGATTCAAAATTGGCGGTTTTTTTGCATTGTTGCACTGTATATCGCCATTGACGCGCGTGCGGAATTTCAACTTTGACGGGCCCGTGTGACGTCATATTGAGTCGGATTAACTTGAAAATTGGTAAAAATATTCCTTGATATTTCAGGCATCCGATCAGTGTAAAAAAACGGAAAATACTATTGCATATGAGCTTTGCGAGCGTATATGTGCGCGCGCGTACGCGTCCGTCCGATTTTTTCAATTTTTCAAAAAATGCTCCAAATGATCTGAAACGTGTGCAAAAAAAATTTGAGCTCGATTTGAGCATACAAATATTTCAACGCGCGCGTACGCGCACGTTTTAAGGGAAAATATGAATTCTGAAAATATGAGTAGAATGCGCATAATCTGAAATATATGTGACGTAAATTTCATCGAAAAATTCCATTCCATTAATGACATATGATTGAGAATGTGTTTTCATATAATGACGTCATAGTGACGTCACGGTCGACTGATAACTTTGATTTTAGTTCGATTGCCCTCTTTGGGACATGATGGTATGATTTTGACATTGATAGGAAGAGGACTTTTTGAGCTAATCCATACACAACTTTTGAGGAGAAAGAAGAAAAAGAAGAAGAACAAAGAATCAGTACAGATACAGAAGGTGATCCGAGAGGATACTCGGATCACCTAATTAGAGTGATTTTGGACTGAAAATGTTCATTTTCACTCATTTTGGAGTGACTTCAGGGATCACTCCAAGATTTTCGAGTGATCCCTGAGGTCACTCCAAATGGAGTGAAAATAGATATTTTCACTCAAAATTAACTCCAATTTCACTCAAAACTCACTCTTTTCTGTAATTCACTCCTTCAAGAGTGAACACTTTCATTCTTTCTTTTTTAGAGAGTTGTGCAGCATAAGAAAAATAAAATAAAGAAAAACAAGAAAGGAAGAAGAAAAGAAAGAGAGTCAGAGAGTGCTTGTTGCAGAGGACAGACTTTAGTCAATATGACAAGATTTTGAAGCAATTACAATCACGATGGAGATGTCAAGAGCTTCAAGAACTTTCTTAGAGAGGAACCTTGTCTGTTTCAGAAGCTTTTATATAGGAACCATGTGGTTACTTGTTCGCTAGCAGTGGCGAATCCTATAAAAACGTTAGCGACATCGTATTACGACCGTTTGCGAATTCTTATGAGTGTTTTGCGAATGTTTGCGAATGTTTGCAACTGTTAGCGAAAATACAAATTCGCAAAGGTTCGCAAAGAAATTTTGAACATGTTCAAAATTTCTTTGCGAGAAGAAAATCTGTTTGCGACAATAAAAACCGTTTGCGAACTTTCTTGCGAATGTTAACGAACCTTTTGCAACCGTTTACGAACCCTGGCGAATTCCCAAATTCGCTACGTTCGCAAACGTTCGCCGCTCAGTGAGATACCCCCTTAAATGAAAACAGCAAGTTAATTGCACCCGTCCACTGCGACTGTATGAAGCTTGAACAACTCTGGTTTCCAAGTTATACAAAGTACATCACAACTATTGATACATGAGAAAAATGACACTGACTAGTTTCACCTAAACAGTAATGAGATAATGCTTTCAGAATCCACAGGAAGTAAGTCAAGGACACTTTCATTCTCACTGCTGTAAGACAAAGAGGTTAATTGGGCTTGCTTTTACACATGCCATTTTGACACAACATATTACCTCCTAACCAAGTTCTGTAGGAATTTCTAAAAATTCATAATACGGCTTCCAGCTTTGATAAATACAATCAAATTTCCATGTTGTAACCTATGACTGTATGTACTGTCTTTGCATAATGTATAATGTTTTTGTACGTACAGAAATATTACTGAGTATTAAACTGACAAACATAAATTATAGTCATGAATGCATACCACCTCCATACTAGTGACAATACTTTCCTCTTGCCAATACCACCATCAAATAAACCAGAAATATAAAGGAAACTGAGACAGCGGAATGTTAAACTGAAGTTGTATCACTGAATAAGGTTATTGATCAGACGTCCTATAATTGGCCTACCTGGAACAGTGTTGAGGATTTCCTTTAGCTGAGCAAAGCTGGCTAGAAAAGGATCCTGGTCTTCTTCCTGGACATGTAAAGCAAAAGTGTGTTTTGTGAATCACAAAATCTGCAGCACTGATGTATGACATATACAGCTTTCATCATCTCTCAGTTACCACTTTAAAAAAAGATCGACAAATTTCTAAATAGCAGTTGCTGGTGTATAAGAGAGAGAGAGAGCTACTATAATAACAAATCAAAGCAGCCAAAAGTTTCCAAGTTTAGAAGTTTGTCAACAACACAAGTACATTCATCTCACATCTGGGGGGTGTTTCATCAACGTTTGTCGGCGCCGACAACTTGAATCACCATAGTAACAGTCAGTGACCAGAGCATCTCAGCCAATCAAAACCAAGGATTTCGCTGAAATTGGTCAGCGCCGACAGTTGTCGGCGCTGACAAGCGTTGATGAAACACCCCCCTGATCTCCACAAGCTACTTGATTGTAAGGACAATTCTATAATGAATTGTACATTTAGCAACTGTGAGGCCTTTGAAAATTCTGCTAAAAAAAAAACAAACACACACACACACACAAACACACAACAAATTCATGAACAACAAAGGGTTCAAATAAAAAAAAAATATGTTTGATGCTATCTTTAATATGAAACACTAATATCAAAACTTGTGTAATCTCGTAATAAAAAGACACAACGCCAAATCACAGAAATATTACCTTGGACCTGATGGGTTTTTAACTGTTTTTTCCCTTAGCAAGGATCGATCCTATATTAGAAATGACCACATGCACACATCTATCAGACAAACGTACATGTATCTGTTAGACAATTAGTTTGTTACTAAAAGATTCATATACTGATTTCTTTAGCCTTCCACATGACGACTGTATCACTAAAATAAAAAGGAAAAGAACAAAGAACAAAATATAATTTTAAAAAGAGCCTTCCAGGGTTGATTATTAGTGCCTTCATAACATCTGTGATGTATTCTTGTGATATAAAGGACTACTAACCTGAGGGAGATGAGATGACCATCTTGAGCTACGCCTCATAGCCGTAACAACAAGCTGTATTTCTCCCAGGACAACGTAGATGCCATTCTTAGGTGGGGTGATTCGAGGCGCTGCCATGGCAATGGCCTAAGCTCTTGGTGACGTCACACTAGCTTCAAATTGGCAGCCAGCAAAAAATAAGGGCTGAGCAGGTTGCAAACGTAGAATTTGGAGGTTGGGGCCTTTGATGGCCAACCAAAAGATTTATGGAATAGGACAAACACGACAAAATCAGGTCTGCAGTTCACATCCTCACTGCCATTTCATGATCTGAAATAAATAACAAAGTGAAAAGTTTGTTAGCCAAAATTGAAATCAAGAGTTGATAACCAAATATTTGCCTTTCCTAGAACAATACATACAGGTACTTCTGCTTCTTACACTGGATCCTTAGAAAGACATTCTGCAGTAAAGAGTTTAATCGGGAGAGGTCAGGAGACAAGTTTTTCTCTCCTTCAAGTGGTGCTCATGCTTAAGCAGATGGCTGGTATTGGCCCGTGCAAACCATCAGGCCCATGAAGCCCAGTGTGTCGTCATTACACAAATCATGCACAGTTATGAAACCCACTGACAACTAAAGTAACAAGTACCGGTACACACATTCAGACACAAAATAATTATAAAAGATGTTAACAGTCTCACATTTGTGCAATTACAGGTTGTACATCATCGGAACACACCTTCATTCACTTGATCAACAAAATAACCCTTTTTAGACTTCATAGTACATATGAAGTCACAATGCCTAAGACTTGAAACTGATCACTTTGTAGCAGGCTTTGTAGGTAGAACGGGTTCGGGTTCACTTTCCTCGTGATTTCAACCGTCCACCAGCCTTCGGGCTCCTTTCATGCAAGTATTCCGTGGTATCCAGTGCAGACAGCGCACAACCCATGCAATAAAACGCCACATATTGTATGCAGGCCTGCAGGATCTCCTCCTGTGCTTGCACAAGCTTGCTCTGAAAATCTGACAGCTTTCATGGCTTGCATGCTGTTTGCACTGGATGCAGAGGGACGCTTGTACGAAAGTCACCAAAAGGCTGGTGGACAGCTGGGGGCCTAGCCCATGAGCATCTCGCCCCGAGGGCCTCATGACAATCCAGTGTCCCCCAATGACATGCTTATGGTGACAGGAGAACAGGCCATGCGAGTAAAGACAGACCAGGGAGGTGCTAGAGAAGGGGAGGCAACCAAAGCTCTCCTCTGAAGTCATGCGCGGCACTGCCGAGAAGTTATGCGTTCAACTACAGGTGTTTTACCCATGTGCTTTGACAAAAGAGAGCATCAATAATCAGGACTAGTGCTATCACATCTAGAAATATTTGCTCCTACTGCAATTCGCTCTCTTTCAATGTGATGGCAACAATGAATTTGTGTACCTTGAATTGGAGCAGCGAATCAAAATGCAGTGTAAAACAATTTCAACAGCAAATAGTTTAAAAACACGCTGGAACACGCTTTAACGGAGTACTTTATTTGAAAGATCAAAATATCCCCTTGCCTTATTAACAGATAGAAAATTAACATACGGAAATGTGCGCATTATAGAAAAAATTAGTTTTTAAGAGGGCCTAATTTTCATTTCCTTTCGATTTGCAAATTACGAAGAAACTAGAAATACATGTTAATAATATTGAATTCTTTCCTTAACTATTCTACATCAATTCGAGTAGCACCTATTTCATTTAAAATTTTGCGGTGAAATAATGCTTGTAATTCAACGAAAGGTGAAATGATGCTTGTAATTCAACGCAAGGTGAAATGCGTTCTTCGTCTCCGAACTTCGTCTTGCAACTAGAGCGGTGCCGAGCATGACTTCAAAGCGTAATGGAATGCTACATCCCATTGTAACGCCTTGAACCCAAACATGTGTTTGCATGAATTACGAAGAGTTGCCACTCCATCTCTGTAACACCTCCCTATAGGACAGACCAGACACGAGCATGGATGAAGAGGATAAAGGAGCTAGGACTAGAAATATTCTAGTAGGAGCCCCCCTCGGCCTCATGAGTGGGTTTCCCGGACACTGAGATCAGCCAGACAAACACCCTAATCAAAACGTTACATTATGTTTGACACTGTCCAACTAGCTGGCAAGCGGCGAATGATTTACCTGTCTACACTACCTGACAACAGTGCAGTGACAGGACAAAAAGGCTACGCTGTCGCTGTTGTGCACTGACACTGTGCCGCGTGAAACTGAAAGACATCGTATAAAATTATCGCACCGATCAAATACCACGACCACTCACACTGCGTCTAAAAAATATGTTAGGTTTTGTCTTCCTGTAATACTCGAGCATATCAAATTCTGCGCAGTCTTGTGAGGGTGTAAAAAATTAATTTGATTCTTTAAATACTCACCACAGCAGAACAGACAACAAAATATGTTGAAACAAGTCCCCTTCTGTTCATATGCCGGTTACGTTTGCATAGCATTAACCCTTCGGTAATGTACGTAGGCTAGGCACCAATGGCTGATTCGATGAACGAACCTCTCTTCCGAAGGCGAAGGACACAGCATGCACAGTACGTCTGTGAATACAACTCTCTCAAAATGACGTGGTGCGCATGTGTACAATATGGCTGACGTTGCGAATAGAGTGGTGCCCAAACATTGTACGATGTAAATAATAAGGGCATTAGGGGCCCACTCTGCCACGAAGAAGAGAGAAGTTTGGTGATTAAAGATCAAAAGAGCTGTGTGTGGTGTGCACATTGACAGGGGCGGGGTGCGATAAAGTTACTTTCGGGTGGTTGGTAGATGGTATCGATGTGGTTAAAGGGACTGTACAGTACTGGTTGAGGTAGGGATTCATGTTTTGACTATTCCTAAGTGAGATAATGAAAAGCCTCTTATGAAATATGAAAGAGCATGTAATTTCAAGAAGGATTCAACGTTTATTTGATGAAAATTGGTTTTCAAATGGCTGAGATATCCCAAAAAGTGCTAATAATAAAAGGCGACATGCCCCAACTTTATTAGTATCTCTTTGTTTCACCTTGTTTTGGGATATCTCAGCCATTTCAAAACCGATTTTCATTGAATAAACTTTTGATATCCCTTAGATCTGCATGCTCTTTGACATCTCATAGAGTGGTTTCTGAATATCTCATAAGACGTTAAAAGCTAAATTTTCACCTCGACCAGAACTGTACACACCCTTTAAACTTACAAACTCTGTCAGAAATGTCTGGTACTAAAAGCATTTGCCATTGTTCCACGTAATCATTATTCAAGTACATCTCCTGTATGATCAACTCCCTGCATGTTAAAAGGTTCTTTAACTAGTTGTGTTTCAAAACGTTACTAAATAGGGATAGTTTTTGATGCCCATAGTGCAAGTTTATTATGTTTCTGTGTTTATTCTATTCTCTATCTCTTTCCTAGTGAAATTCTGATGAAAATGGCAGGCTGAAGAATCCCATAGATTTCTAGCACATTTTAGATGCATCTGCAAATAATAAAAAAAAAAAAAAACTCTTTTTAAAGGATAAAAGATAGAATCTAGGAGAGCGACATCCTGGCAGTAGGCTTAAAGAAGTGTATGCTGAGAGAGATGGAAGATATAGGGAGATAAAACACAAACACACAAAGAAATAATACACTCAACCTAATCAAATTGTTATTTCAATTTAAAAACAGCTACTCTACTTCATGCAAGATTTCCCCGTCCATCATGTTTCATGGCCAATATATGAAGAGTTTGTTCGCAAAAAACGATAAGTCCATATTTGCCAAATGGAGATATTTTCGATTAAACGTCAAGAAAAATAAAGAGAATAATAAGAAAAATTTTGCTTCTTTGGACCATAACTTCAAAAATGTACCTTTATATGTAGTGACCAATATAAAAGGTATTATTTTGTACTTTATGACAGAGACCGTACTTCAAAATCTTCAAAAATGGACTTATCGCTTTTTGCGAACAAACCCTTCATATGTTGTCATGTATTTCTGCATGCATTGATGCAATTTAAAGAAAAAAAATAATAAAACTTCAGCTTCTTTCATTTTAAAGGAATGGTATAGTTTTGGTTGAGATGGGGCTTCACATTTCAATTTTTTTTTGTGAGATAATGAGAAACCACTAATGAAATATTTAAAGGGACTGTACAGTACTGGTTGAGGTGGGGATTCATGTTTTGAACATTCCTAAGTGAGATAATGAAAAGCCTCTAATGAAATATGAAAGAGCGTGTAATTTAAAGAAGGATTCAACGTTTATTTGACGAAAATTGGTTTTCAAATGGCTGAGATATACAAAAAAGTGCTAATAATAAAGGCGACATGCCACAACTTTCTTAGGATCTCCTTGTTTTACCTTGTTTTTGGATATCTTGGCCATTTCAAAACCGATTTTCATCGAATAAACTTTTGATACCCCTTAGAACTGCATGCTCTTTGACATCTCATAGAGTGGTTTCTGAATATCTCGCAAAACGTTAAAAGCTAAATTCTCACCTCGACCAGAACTATACACACCCTTTAAACGCATGCAATTCTAAGAGATAAGATATAATTCAAAGTTTATTTGATGAAAATTGGTTTTGAAATAGCTGAAATCCAAATACGACGTAAAAAAAAGTGACCCTAATAATAATAATAATAATAATAATAATAATAATAATAACAAATTCTTATATAGCGCATTTCAAACTTGAAAAGAATTTCAATGCGCTTTACAAACTAACAAACAAACAAATTATACCATAATACAAAATATAACAGAAATTACACATTACTATAAGAACAATATATTAGAGTTGCCAGTACTACTGAGACAACTGCATTAATGACTTCAAATTTAACAATCATAGGCTACTTTGTATAGATAAGTTTTGAGTTTTTGCTTGAAACTGTCTGTTGGCATCTGACTTCTCAGTGCGTCTGGCAGAGAATTAAAGTGGGTGCGACAAAAGAAAAAACCCTTTCCCCATAAGACTTTGTTCGCATGGTGGGTACGACAAGTAAGTTTCGAGCAGAGGATCGGAGACATCTAGAAGGCTTGTATGGGGTTATGAGTTCTGTAATGTAGTGCGGGGCTGTTCCATGTAGTGCTTTGAAAGTAATGAGGAGAATCTTGTATTGGATGCGATACCTTATAGGAAGCCAGTGCAGATTTTGAAGGATTGGGGTTATGTGTTCACGTTTCTTGGCAAGTGTAACAAGGCGGGCAGCGGAATTTTGAATTCTTTGAAGTTTGGAGACCTGTTTGTCCGGCAGACCAATGAGGAGACTGTTGCAACAGTCCAAGATAACAGTGCAATAAAAGGTGAATCCCAACTTTCTATTTGAATATATCAGCCATATCAATAAAACTGATTTTTATCTAATAAACTTTGAATACTTATCAGAATTATATGCTCTTTAACATTTCACAAAAAGCGGTTTCTAATTATCTTGCAAAAAGTTAAATCTGAATCCTCCATCTCAACCAAAACTTATACCATCCCTTTAAAGTGTTGTTTTCAAAAAACATGACAAATTTAACTCTTCAATCATTCCCTGCTACTCCTCCTCCTTTTATCATTATTACCTCCGCCACGGGGGGAGGTTATGTTTTCGTTACCATTGGTTTGTTTGTTAGTTAGTTCGTTCGTTTGTCCGTGTGCAAAATAACTCATAAAGTAGTTAACGGATTGGGATGAAACTTGCAGGAAAGGTTTAGAATGACACAAGTAACAAATGATCAACTTTTGGTAGTGATCCGAGAATTTTGGGGGAATTTATAAAGGATTTTTTATATTTTGGCAGGTAGGGTCAATGAACTTGGGAGTTCAGGCTGTGCATATTTGAGGTTTGCATGTGCGCACTAAGGTGCGTGCTCTAGTTTCGGCTAGGCCGAGGCGCGCTGTGCAGCTGAGGTTTTATGACGTAACAAAGACTTCTATATTGGGAAATTGGGCAATTTTTCAGCATGTATAGACCTATGGGTGGAAATCACTAATCTCGATGGAAGAGCCCAAAGAGCTTTTCCCCATTGGTAGAGAGGAGAAAAAATCTCTTTGGGAAGAGCAAGATCATCGGTGGAAAGTAACTGCTTGGCGGAGGTCTGCGCTGCCAGAGTGCTTTTCTAGTTAACATACTCTACAGCCAATATTCTTAAGTCATCATGCAACAATTACACAGCCATAGATTACACAGCCATAGATCACATAGATTTTGTGATGGCCCAGCTCAGAACCCACAAAAAGTCACAGATTTGGATTCTCTGTAATGGACCAAAATCTATCATTTGGGTTGACCAACTCAAATACCTGTACTTCAAGGTTGTCTTATCTGAAAAAAAAAAGTAATCTTTTCTCTACCTGCTGTCAAAATTTCAGTTTAAAACAGGCAACATGGAGATTGAGATACAATCAACCTTGCCAAAGTCGAATCTATTTGGACTGATAGAAACAGAAAATATGACTTATGAGGGATTAAAATCAATAGAATTTTAAGGGAAGAGGACTTGAAAAGACCTTTGACTTAGATGATTATTCGACTTATGCAAGGTCAATTAAAAGGTTGACTGTATTAGCGTTCTTTCTGGGCCATTTTTCATTGATATAATTTCCACACAGCATGCCTGAGTGACCTTATCTTTAGAACTTTTATATCCCCTTTCTATGAACTGCACTCTCTCTTGTGTACAAGTAGATTAGGATGGGTCAATTTTGATGAGTATGTGTTTTAAGGTTTAGAGCTTACTCTTACTATGTAGATAAGTTGAAATTCATTCTGGCCTTCTTTTGTGGGTTTTGAGCTGGGCAGTCACATTTATACTATACTTGCTCTCTTCGAATAAAACCACAGGGATATATGTATGGTAAGATTCATCATAACCTGTGACAAAAGTCTTTTATTTGCAATATTGTGTATCATATTCACAAATATATATAACATATTTACACTAATCTTTACTCATATCCATTGAATCATAAATATCATCATTAATGGTACAGGAGAACTATCTATGAGAGAAAGCATATATCACTGATTCACTCTTTAAAACATAAACATTCCACTCACTCTCACATTTTCTTGATGTGAAAATTTGTAGGAAATAGGCTCCTACACACACACACTGATAATTGTATATTTGTCCCCAGCAAGAATTGCCATCACATTAATTATAATCTACATCTAGAGATGCAATATGGTAATCAAATACAGTACCCAGGCTTACATCATTTTGGGGACAATCAGCATGTACTTGCCCTTAAATATTACCAACCTACGCAATGAACATCCACTGAATACGATATTTATTATGGTGGAAAAGAAACAAAAACAAAAAGAGTAACCGCTGCGATACAACAGACACAGATCAGATAAAGTTTGAGCAGAATCGGACAAATAACAGGAGAATATGAGTGTCAGTATGCCATTTCATTTATCACCACGACAACAAAATTAAAAGCGGTCGCAGTCACACAACTGCATGATGTACCCTTATTTCCTTCGGCACAAAATATCAGTAGTGCCAAGTGGAAGTGTCATAGTTCTAGCAAATCACGCTCTATTGTAAAACCAGAAATTTTCGCATGCATGAAACTTTTACAAATTTTGCAAGCTGCCAAGATTCACGAAACTAGAGTGCATGCAAAAGTTTATGTCTGCACAATGCATTAAATGCTAATACATGTAGTATACTCGTAATTTTTTCATGGTCAGCAATTCCCCAAAGTTTCATACCGCAAAAAGGGCCAACGGCTCCGATTTGCAAAAGTTTCATAATGTAAATGTTTCTGGTTTTACAGTACACTTCAGACAATGAGGTCCAAGGCTGGAGCCCTGCTGTGGCTCTTGCATCCTTGAGCAAAGGCACATACCACCCACTCAGGTGTACTAGGAGGTACCCATAAGAAGGATTAACATTGATGGCCTCTGTATGGGGTTGAATTTAGTATGTCAGAAGCCTGGATGGAATGCTCCTAAAGGAGTGGAGTGGCTGCACTGCGAGGAAAGGTATAATTCCAGTGACCATGGCCATAACATGTTGTAAAAAAAAAAAAAAAAAAAAAAAGAGTTCTGGGCACGACAACATGGTGGGAATGTGCCATTGATATGCAAAACAGCTATTACCATTTTTACGATATTGTCCCCAGTGGAATATCTTATTGAACCAATGTTAAGCGACATTTGATTCTTGAATGCCATCTGTGAGAGGATAGGACAGGGACTTCATCTAAATTCTGAAAAAAAAGGTGAGAACTTCACAATAAATTGACACAAAGGTATTATAGCCTGGCTATGACAACTGTGCCCTGATAAAGTATGTTCATTCTTGTGCTAGTATCACATCACACAAAATGCACAAAAATCTACACACCATGAAATACTTCACAGTTTCAGCAATTGTATGTGCCATTTGATACTGTAAGATGATTAACTACCAATACATCCAATCGATTATAACTTCTCCTATCTAAAATATGTTGCTCAGATGTTGGCTTCAAGCATGATTGCTCTTATTTAAACATCTCATTTTATGTGGTAAATACCAGTGCTACACTCCTTTCAAATTCTATTTCCAGTCCAATGGACCAATTTGTTATTTTCACATACACAATATCACTACATGGCTTATTAGGTAAGGGCAGCAAGATCAGGCACTGCAGAACGACAAATACTCATGAATTCATTTAAATCTCCAATGACCACATATTCAAAATAATGCATATGAGTGTGTACGCCCCATTTCAGCTTACTGTACATCTACACGTCAATTATTTCAAACAGCGTGGAGAACCATTCCTGAAAGTTTGCGAGGAAGGAGAGCCCAGTTCTAGTACTAACAATTGACTGCATGTACAGTTCAAAAGAAAAAAAAAAAAAAAAAACCTACCACTTAATCCTGGATTATACTTTTTGTTTCCATCAGCAGTAACAGGTCCTTTGCTCTGACCAAGGTAAGTCATGTGCAAGTTCATCCTAACTATTTTGACTATACACTCTGTTTACATGGTAGGAAATCACTGGTTTTGTGGCCCCAAATAATCATTCAATAGAAAACTGACCCCAAAAAAGGACAGATAATATGAATAGAAGTAGTAAAATAGGGCAGCATGACAACAAAATTTTGTAGGATACCAGACGAGTCCAATGACATTTTGAATACTCCTACCTTTTAAGCATGAAACATAAGAGTCCTGTCTACACAGTTGTGTATCTACATGTAAAAATAGGCTTCTTAATCACAATAATGTCCTTTTGCACAGATATTTTCTTGGAGGGGTTTTCATGGTCGGGGGGGGGGGGGGGGGGGGGTGAGGGGAGGCAAGCTCATAAACTTTTCACGCAGAGTACATGAGGAGTATCAAAGTCACTTGATTAAAATGATTTGTTCGAGGATACGTCAGAAAGGCAGCCATGATCACTGCCCTCATAATGACCAAGAACTCATAGCATTCTCAGTACACATTTTGTATAGGTCTATTTCCACTCAAACTTTCTTTGATCTGTAGCATATGTAAATTCTCTCTTCCTAACGTAATTCAATGGGAAATCAATCCTTTTCTTAATAGGGTGATTCCATCCTCCACTTCCTCATACAAAGTTTGGATTCAAGTATATGGGTAGCTCTGTCTTTGTCTGCAGTCTCCAGGCAAGTAGGAAACCATGGTCTTATTACCGCACGTGGGGATTTCCCACACAGCAACGTGTTGCCATGGTAATTCTAATTGTCCTACAAAGCCTTTCATGGACGCACTCTCACAGATTGCACAGGTGCACTTCTAGCCACACCCTTTTCTCCCTCCTGCAAGTTTCAAGTTTTGATTCTCAAAGCCACATCATTACCTCCTCCCCTAAGTCTTGATTCTTCCGGCCATAGCCTGATCTCTCTCCCCAAGTCTTAATTATTCTCACCATACCCTGCCCCTCCCCCCCCTCCCACCCCCTCCCCCGCCCCAAGTCCTGATTCTTTTGCCACACCATGCTCTTCCTCCCCCCCCCCCCCCCAATCTTCACTTTTCTGGTACTCAAACTCTCCCTCCCCAAGCCCAAGAAGTCTTGATTCTTCTGGCCAAACGCTACTCCCTCCCCTCGCCCCCCCCCCCCCCCCCCTTGATTTTCTTCTCTTCATTTTTGCAAGCCTCTTGCCTATAATCAACAAAGTATTTTAATTCTCTCCACATACATACACTGTTGGTACACACACATATTCTCTGCAATATGAACACACACTCTGATGTCTTGTGCATATCTTACTGTAATGCACATATTTTTGCAAAGACATCACCACAACTAGCATTGACATTTTACTTAGTACCTCTTCCCCAAACCCCACCCCTTCTAACACTAACAAAAAATATAGATATCATACAGCAATCTTGTCATATAACTCAATTCAAACTGAATATGAAACTATTTTCTCAACAGAAAATGCATACAAACACATAACCCATTGAGGATGGGCTGATTTTGCTACAATAGAAACTTGCCCGAGAATACTCAGGACTCGTCCTCAACAGGTTTCTGAAACATATTTCACTATGGGTCAAATGTAACTTGATTTGTAATCGGCTACTCAAGCACAACTTATATTGACAATATAAGTTCAGTTACTATTAGTTTGTGAGAGTATTAAAAAATAAAAGAATAATCTGAAGATTCACAAGCCACAGCACAAAGGTTGTCGGGAGAAATTGAAAATTCTATTGCACAAAATTTTCACTTGTGATATGTGCTCCATTATGTACCGCTAGTCCTACATACCTCCTTGGCAATAATTAGTATCATTTAATCTTAATAATATTATGTTAATTCTCGCATAACTGCAATTCGTAAAGGCAGACAAGATAAATAAGTTGAAACATGTCATAAAGAATGCCTAAAATAGCCGTCTGTTTTTTTGTTTTTTTTTAATATCTCTTTTGCAGGACGTTGTTCAAAATGTGCTTTATGGAGTGTATTCTCTTATGCATTCTTTTTATGTCATGAATTTCAGAAAGAAAAATATAAAATTCAAATCGTCAGACAAACTGCACCATTAAGGTTGAAAAATCAGAATCAAAAGTGTGAAAATACACACTTTTATTGAAAGATAATTTGTGCATATCAGTGTCTATACCTTTCCATCCCTATGACATTGACTGCGTGAACACATATATATATATTTCTGCATATACATTCCCACATACAAATATCTATCATTGCACTTTCTTTTAAGAACCAAAATTCATTCACACTATTTAAGAATTCTACCTACAAATGTATTATTGATGTACATATCTGTACTGCTTACAAAAGTCATTTTTAATCTCCCTAATCCAAGAGTTTTCACTCGCAAATAAATGGTGACTATATCAGAACATCTTTTTCACCTTAATATTTAACAATGCATGTTCAATATGATATCTAAAAGATGAGGTAACTCAACAAGACCACAAAGAGAATATCTTTGAATTTTACACACTCATACGAGAATAAGTTATAATTACACCCCCCCCCCCAAGAAAAAAAAAAGAAAAACACAAGCCCAACATTCATATCATTATTCAATACAGTATGTCAAAAGAGCACAGTGATCATATTTTGCTCACGTGAATGGAAAATGCATACTTGAGTTACAATTTTTTAGCTGCTCTGCTACCTCACAAACTCAGCTAGTGCAATATGGATATTGAAGTTCCACCATCTGTCAGTAATATTCGCTATAACAAAGTAAATTTCCTACAGCTAATGTATAAATGAGGATAGCTTTATTCTTTTCAGTGCATAGAGTCAGAGTGGCAATTGTAACAATTTTCATATTACATGATCAAAATCTGGACTGAGAAAACTTTGCCACATCTTGCAATAGTACTACTAATGACACCCACTTAAGAAAATAAGTGGAAAGATATACATTGTATTGGGAATCTAGCACATCACAGGCAGATGTGCTACATCAGTACACCAATGAATTATGTTATTATGCCACACTGTTGGTGAGTCAAACCAGGGCATCAATGAACAACATACAAAAATTAAGTCCAAGACAAAAGGCCTAAGAGAATGAGAGTTAAATTGTACAATCTCTTCCAATATATGTGCTCTGGCAATAAAATGACATAGACAGGTATTGACAGAATTAATTTCAGATAATTTGGTACCATGGAAGGTTCAACTTGAAAAAAAAAAAAAAAATCTTTGCTTTAAGTTTGAGTAAGTGCAAGACATAGCCAATGACTGACCAAGATCGACAGATCAGAATTCTCAGTTTTTACAGTCGTTTAAATACAATGAGGTTAGCAAGTGTTGTTTAGACAAGTAGTGCAAAGACAGGATTGTACAGGCAAACTGCCTTGTTATCTGCTCTGTAAATTTCCAAAGACGAGAAAATCTCTCTTTGGTTCCAAACCTTTCACAGAGTATTACCTACGTCAATCTACTGGACTGAAGTATCTCTACACACTGTTGTTGTCTTTTACATCAGCATAGGTGGTGATTTACCTTGGAAAATTGAGGAAATCATGAAATTATGTTACAAAGGAATAAGTCATAATGTCAAATGAAAAGGCAGAATAAACTAAATCAATAAATTACTCAGATGGTCCTACCATTTTTGTGATGTAAAGCGTATAAGATGTTCAGTCCAACAAAGTGAGAGTAATAACTATCAGATTTGTTCGAGGGAATTCCACCCAAAATGCATCAAGTAATTTGGCCCTAAAAATGTGCACTAACACTGCACCAACTGTGACTCTACGGAATTGTGGATTTCCACACTCTTTCCCATAAAGTGTGTCCAATTCTAAAACTAGAGATGATATTAATATGAATCATAATAAGCCCATATCTGATACAACTTAAAGAGCGATTAAACACAGAATTGTAAAAGTAACTGCAAACTTGAGCACAAAAACTAGAGGTTATTTGTTTAAACTTCAGGCCACGGAAAGGCCAAAAAAGAGACCTCATACTGTACTTTAAAGTCATGCATCGAGACATATACAATTTGATATTTCCAGGGATGGACTAACAGCAAGGCCAAAGAGCATAAATGGAACTGCTGTACATTCTTTCATGCACTTTACAGATTTTCTAATTTCTGTAAGCCATGGTTAATCCAAAGAGGGAAAAAGTAATAATATTCTATGCTAAATGAAGTGAAGATTGCCAATAATGATCACAAGTAGACAAAACAAAATATCGCAGATCATACTCCAACAGGATCTACCTCTTATCATCATGAAAAGAATCTCCATCTCAAAAGCAAAATGAATTTAGAAGTAAAGGGGAACCTCGTTACAATGAGGATATCACGGTATAAAATCAAAGAAACAAAATTGGGACATGCAAAATCACCTTGTCATGAAAGGGTTTTGTCTTATCAGATCTCTGTGAGTTGCACTGTATTCAATGTGAGGCTACAGAATACTACTCTACAGATAGGCATAATGTTCAGACAGATACGCATTGCAAAAGGTCTGCAACAGAAGTTACAACAAAATTTACAACAGAGTTGAGAGGGTGTTCAGAATACCACCCTTGGTTAAGTACCTCATCAATCAAACAAAAGGGCAATAATCAGAGCAAACCCTACTCACAAACAACCAAAAATTCTACAATACATGTCTTGCTGCATGAAAGTAGAGTAAGGTGAGGAAACCTGCCATCACCCTCGACAATATAGCGCATGATGCCTATAGTGATCAATGGAGTGGCACAGCTGTGAAGGTACTTAAAACATCGTGGTAGAGTCAGTCGACGACAGAGAATTTGTTGCTCCAGAAGTGGTTCTCATTACGCCGCAGAAACAGTGGTGTTGCTGACATTATCCAGAGTAGCAGATGAAGCAGTAACAAAGAGCTGACAATTTCATGAGCCCTTTGGAGTTTGCCAACATAAGTTTATATGGCAGTAATTGCCATTTGGTAGCAGGAGTAGAATTAATGGTATTGATAGAGTCACATTGGTAGTAGTCTAAATGATATGTAATAACTTCCAACACCAACTGCATTGTCAATTGAAACAGCCACGTAAGGTACCTTGAATTAAGATGTACAGATGTGAGCATCAATAAATTCCACTGATACGGCACACAGATTGGCACATGGCTCTCCATGTGTCAAAATAGGATTCGGTAATCAAGGGCAAATTCACTACGCAGTCATAGCTTTTAGAAACATGTAGGCTCAGTCCATCAGAGTTAACCCGCTATCAACCACCTGCAATCTTATCGTACATGGTATTGTACTTGTCACACGATGGCGTCTTCATTTTCTTTCCAGATTCAAACATCTTCCTGTCACCGAAGTACCTTGCTTGCTGAATCACTCTTTCCCCTATGAAACACAAAGTATAAAAGTGAGAGAAAGAGAGGGGAAAAAAAGAATGATGATCTATTCTGCCAGTATTTGAAGACGCTAAGAGTGATTCCTGTTTTTCTTTAAAATTTTCATGACATCTTACAATCATTTCCAAAGAGCTGTGTAGGGAAGTGAAATGGAGCGGACACTGTGAGCAAACAGAATGGATAGACTGCACTAATCAAAGAAGAGTGGGGAAGCTGCGGCACTTCAGCACTGAACTGAGGCATGCTTGCTTAACAATATCCTCCACTTCTTCACTGTCTTTAATCTGCTCTTGTGTATGAGTTGTCCACTTTAAGCTAGGTCTTCTAACTGATCAGCATAATTTATCCATGATTTTTATTCCAACGTTAAAGAGCTGTTCAAAAGATTCTTCTTATGCTTGCAAAAGCCACTGGAATCTGCCCTTCATAAAAGGAAATTTACAGATTTTAGGACAAATCAGTAAAGAACTGACTAACAACTGTGGGAAAAACTTTCAAACTAATTCGACTGTTGCAAGTTTGCAAATATCCTTTATCAATCACAAGCCAGATAATTCTAATAGGACTTTGCATCGATTCTCTGGGATGTGGCGTTTACTTATTTCAATTTTCATTTGTTTTTAATGCAAAGGGTTTGTACAATCAAAGGATAAAAGCTCATAACAATATCCAGCTATTTATCAAGTATTTACATGATGAAATTTGGCAACAAACCATCATTGTATGTTTTCTTTTACATTTTGCTTGGTTAAAACATCCAAAAAGCGATGAGTACAAGTACCAGTGTGAGTAAGTAAACAAGTATAAAATTATAATATGATATTAGTTAAGTGAAGTACTTTGTTACATTCCATTCAGTAAGTAAAATGTAGGGTCCATGTCTGGGACAACCCTCAGTTTGGGAAAGATGGATACTTGTACATGGGCTGTTGTCAACACCAAGGGGTGAAGAACGAGACTCATGGTATCTGCCTTCTGAGAGGTTCCGGTACTCACTTTTGTATTTTTCGTCATAACAATTTCTCCTCAGCATCATGATGTACTCCTCGTCCACTTCTTTCTCCACCAAGTGTATTCTGCCAGAGTATTCTTTCTCGAATCCCCTCTGCAAGTGATTTAATAGACAGTGTTTACATGCACATCATCTTTTTCTTCAGCAGCACAATACTGCGAGCAGCGAGATTAATGCAGCCACTACGTGAATATGCAAGATGATTAAATATTTCTGAAGTTTACCATGGTTTCAGAAAAAAAAAAAGAAATATGCCTAAACATCTGAAAATGAATACTAATGTTTTTAATCAGACATGTTTCTGTAAAATATCCACACACAAAAAAAAGGCACATAAGCAATCTGATTTTACTTTGTCACTTTAACTGTTTTCAAAGCCAAATGTTTTGAATAATCTTCATCACTTTCTTTAATCCTTCCTTCCTTTCCATCAAAATCAACAGAAATTTGGGACACTGATGTACAAACTCAACATGTATACCAGGCAGTCAAGTTGTTCATATCTATAAGGATAAATCCCAACCAGTTTAAAAGTTAGTGTGAAAAGAAAGAGGTAAGTTTTACAAGCACAACAGTGAAAACTAGATAAAAACCAGCAAAAAAGAAAAGAAAAAAAAAGGGTAGTTGTGAAATTGCGAAGATTTGCTATTTATAAAAAACAACAGTACTTGAACAGTCAATATGAATATGCAAATACGTAAGATGATGTCATCGCCTCATGTATCGCCACCTCATAACGTGCCATAAACTTTGTACACAAAATATTGAAATTTCCATTTTTTTCTGCTCAAAGACAATTATACCCCATCCTTAAATCCTAAAATATCCAACTGATCATCATTTTGATGTAATTCAGCCTGAAAAAAAACCATGTTTTACACTTTTATAGCAGTAATCTCACATTTTGTCAAATGACAAATGGAAATTTGTGAGGCGATGACATCTTCAATTAGTAAACGTCATACTAACTGTTCAAGGAATGTTTTGCTAAAATTAAGTAATATTTAACATTTCACAATTTCCTTATTTTCAATCTGATATTCATCACTGTGGTTGTAAATTGTTCACCTTTCTTTCTTTTTTTTTTTAATTGATCCATTTATTCATTCAAATCATTCAATTGGGGTCCAGAATTATCCATTTAAGACAGTGGCTTATGCTTCCAACATTTATGCATGATAAGAACCAATCAAAGTGGGACAAACACACAAAGCTTTGCAACATCTCAGTAAGAGCAGGAGGTGAATTCCACCTCCCTGGTAAGATTAAGCCATGCACAACTTCCTCAAGTCTGTCAAAAAATCCTGTAACTGTGTACACAATCATAAAAGACGTACTTACCTTTACATAATACATGACATCATTGGGTGTTCTCCTCTCCTCCTTATATGCCCTAACAATTGCAAAGGGAAGAAAGAAACAAAGACATATAATGAATAGTATAACGACTAGTGTCATAGGGTTCCTATCACCTCCTTCTCTTTCTTACTCTTTCTGTCCCTCTTTCCTTATCCCTCTATTCCATGAGCATCATGTTGGACCCCCTTGTTTTATTGCATTAATGTCATGTATCATCAGTTACCAAAGAGTCAAGCTTCAAACTTATTGTTGGCAACCGTCCTGTATGGCAATTTATAACACATGTAATTATGTCAAAGATATATGTGTATGAACATTCTTGAAACTGCAGGAAATAGCCATAGCATGTAGTACTATGCATACATATGTATATATTATATTTGATGATATTGCTCAAGAAAAAAAAAAAAGGAATTGTAAAGTGATGTGCCATAATGTACAGAGAATGAATAAATCAAATGACATGATTGGGATGAAAAAAAAAAAATCTGACACACTTCACAGTAGCAACAAAATCTGATAAAACACACAGTATGTTCACTTAGGTTCTTATTTACTTTGTGATGATGCAAGAATACCTAGTTGCCCATGTCCTGGTTTCATATTTCAGTCAGGACACATCAGTCTGTGAGGGCCAGGTATAATTTTCTATCTCATCACTACATCATATCCTATACAGGATTAAGAACAGCAGTCATTTAAGTTGTAGCATCACAGCATTTTATTTTTAAGTGGGCAGGGGAGGGCAAAGAGATCACACTTTGTAAACAGAATAAGATTGGATTGTGTGTGTGAGAGAAAGAGAAGCACAGGTACTGTTCATGCAGCTGACACATCTTAAAACTTAAAACATCATTAAACAGTGCATTCCTTAAGATATCTCACACCTTGACAAAATAGCTCTTCTTACCCTTGTCTAGATAATCTGAAGATGGGGTCACCCACAAACATGCTGGAGAATAATGACATGACGACTAGCAAGAGAATCGGCAGCACCTGGATCAAGAATGTGTAGTTTGTCTGCAAAGAAGAAAACATTAAAAAAAAAAATGAAAATAAATAAATAAATACACAAATAAATAGATAAGTAAATAAATAAATAAATAAATAAATACATATGAATGAATGAATGAATGAATAAATAAATGAATAAATAAATAAATAAATAAATAAATAAATAAATAAATAAATAAATAAATAAATAAATAAATAAATAAATAAATAAATAAATAAATAAATAAATAAATAAATAAATAAATAAATAAACAAACAAACAAACAAACAATAAATGTCGGATGTCAATACTGGAAGGTCTCTTCATCAATATAAAAAATTTAGAGCAAATTCTTGTTAAAGAAATCACATGCCTTTGGTCATCACCATAAGGCTGCATTCCTTTCCATTGATTTGCCACAAGAGCCACGGTGGAAAAAAAGTTCTTGAATTTTCTCCAGTGTGCATTGGGGACAGCACATTATATAACATCTGCATCTAGAATGCATCCAAAACTATCTGTGATCAGAATGATGTCACATGAAATATTCCATTGATGCATTGATGTACAGGTTTAAACCTGAATGACCATAATGGCTTGTTTTGTTAAATGATCTGCAGCCACAGCATAGAAAAAGATAATTCTCCATCTCAATCTAGCAATATACAATTTGTACAGTAAGACTGTGTCGGATATCATTCATTGTAATCTGCAATTACTATTCAGACACTCTGTTATTTCTTAATTAGAAAAAAAAAACACAAGGTTTATGAAAAGGTGTATTTATGTATAAAGGCTAAAACATAGAATTCATTACATTCTGCTGCCATGACAACATACAGCCAACTTTCATTGAGACCTAGGCATGTAGTAAGATGCATCAGAGCAAGCTGCTGTATAGTAATTGAAAAAAAGAAAAGAAAAAAAAAAGATTATTTTGCATACCTCTCCTGCTCTTCTCTCACTGTGGGCATGATGAAAGGCTTGTCTCCTCCTGACATGGCTTGAGGGAAATCCCCCATTGAAGAACATGTTGAAAATATCTTCTGGGCTTATGTCATCTGAATTAGAAAAATACAAATGGGTTTATACTCAATATGATACCTCTGTTAATTTACCTGAACAGTAAAACAAAACAAAACAAGAGAACCGCGGGTCTAGCGCTCACCTGAGTATCGCAAGTTCACCTTTCACGCAGTCACATATCTAAATTATTCACAGCTCTAACAAAATTTGACCAGGCATTCTCAAGTAGAAGATGAAAATGTACAATAAGGGCCCAAATCTTTTAAGATTCCTTAATTTGGGGGGGGGGGGGGGATGGGGCCCCCCTGGGGCCCTCTGGGTGGGGCATGGTGCTCATTTTGATAAATTGAGATCCTGACCCCCTAGGGATGCTACTTGCCAAGTTTGACGAAAATCCATCATGAGGTTTTCAGGAAGAAGATGAAAACGTACAATTCAGGCCCCCATTTGGACCTTCCCAACCACCCACATCCCCTCCCCCCCCCCCCCCCCCCACTCCCTGCCCCCAAGAGGGGCACCCATGGATCTCCTATGAACAAACTTGAAACTACGGTCATTAATGTACTCACTCATAGTATTATCTTAGCTCTATAACTTCTGATTCTAGAGAAGATTTTTAAAGATTCCTTCATTTTGGGGGTGTGGGCCCCCCTGGGGGCCCCCTGGGTGGGGCATGGTGCCCATTTTAACAAATTGAGATCCTAACCCCTTAGGGATGTTACCTGCCAAGTTTGGTGAAAATGGGTCATGGGGTTCTCAAGAAGAAGATAAACATTTTAGGTCCCATTAGGACCCCTCCTCATCCCCTTCCCCTGGGTCCCAAGGGGGGGCACCCCTGATTCTGCCATGAACAAACTTGAAACTCAGTCATTAATGTACTAAGTCATAGTATTAACTTAGCTCTATCACTTCTGATTCTAGAGAAGAATATTTTCACATATTCCTTAATTTTGGGGGGTTTGGGCCCCCTGGGGGCCCCCTGGGTGGGGCATGGTGCCCATTTTAACAAATTGAGTTCCTAACACCCTAGGGATGCTACCTGCCAGGTTTGGTGAAAATGGGTCATGGGGTCAAGAAGAAGATGAAAATGTACAATTTAGGCCCCATTAGAACCCCTCTCCACCCCCCTCCCCTGGGTCCCAAGGGGGGCACCCCTGATTCTGCCATGAACAAACTTGAAACTACAGTCATCAATGTACTAACCCATAGTATTAACCTAGCTCTATCACTTCTGGTTCTAGAGAAGAAGATTTTTACAGATTCCTTAATTTTGGGGGGTTTGGGCAGCCTGGGGGCCCCCTGGGTGGGGCATGGTGCCCATTTTAACAAATTGAGTTCCTAACCCCCTAGGGATGCTACCTGCCAAGTTTGATGAAAATCGGTCTTGGGCTTTTCAAGAAGAAGATGAAAATGTAAAAAGTTTACGCACGACGCACGACGCACGCCGGACGAAGGGCGATCGCAATAGCTCACTTGAGCCTTTGGCTCAGGTGAGCTAACAAAACAACGACAACAAATTATGATGATGAATTACAAAATACTATAAAGTGCTGTCAGAACAGGCCAAAATGTGGGAAACAAATAATATAAAATATGGTGCTAACAAGCAGTTACCCTGAAACTGGCATAAATATGATGCTTTTCACTCTCAACACATTTCTATACTCGGTATTCAGTTTGACAGCACTATTACTACTGTCAACCCTGTAATATGTTTTGTTCCCCAATTGATGCAGATGTCAGGCAACTAGGCCCCTATTTGGTCCTAAATAGAGATTACCTAATCCAACTAATCGCTATTGTGGTATCATGGCCTATTGCTGGACTTTGGTGCATTGCTTTATCTGAATGGGCTTGCAAAAAGAGACCAAGTTTGGAGGGATTACTTTTAAAGGTAAGTAAATGCTGATGACAGCTGAAGACAAGCTACATGTAAGTGCCTGGGCACATAAAGGATTGTACCCTATTGAGGATGGAATGGCACTACATGGCCAGTGGTCATTCTGTCACAGACATCCAATATATTGATGGAGTCGTGCAATGGCTCTCAAAATTGGAACAACTGGCATATTCAACATCTGCACGGGTAAAATCTTTGCATATTTGTTTCACTGATAAAATGCAAGAGATGAATTCACTGGACAGCTCTTTATGCTTACTTCACTGTTCACTTCTGCTTCAAATGCAGTCACTGAAATTTTATTGTGCATTGCACAGCAAAACTAACTCATGTGTATGATAGGTGATCTCAAAATGATGCCTTAACCAGTCAGAGAGTCAAGTGTGTTTGTTTGTTTGTTTTTTAAAGCTGGATAAGGACTAACATTACTCACCATCATCAAATCCCCTTGTCTCATAGTACCATCCATTGTTGTAGTAATGGTGCCTATGGGAATGTCTGTTCATCTGTCTTTCATTCTGGGACTCGTCTCCATACATGTCATACTTTTTCCTCTTCTCCTTGTCACTGAGTACAGCGAAGGCTTTTCCTATTGCTGTTTGCAGCATAAGATATCAGAGAAGGCGATCACAAAACACACATTACACAAACGTTGGCTACATTGAAAACAGAAAGGCATTTGCTACAATTGTAAACAATTGGACAGAACTAATAAAGTCTGTTTAAGTAATATAAAAACAGCACATTTCGCAAACAAACAATAGTATACTCTTCAGCAAAAAAAAAGTCAAAAATGCACATGAAGTTTGCCCTGAAGTAATCTATTTTTTGATACCATCATATTGTTATTATCAATTTAATCATATAGAAAAGAATGTCAATACTGTAAAAGTGGAACTTTTCGCGATGTTGAAATTTTCGTGCATTTCGCGCAACCCGAAAATAAAAGTACACAAATATTTTTGTTTGCCACATGTTCCAACAGTTGATGACGCGAAAAATTAGTCACGCGAAAATATCCACTTTTACAGTATTACCAGGCTGTAGCATTAATTATGGAAATTATTTTCCTTTGAAAGTGTTTAATGCATAACAAAACTGTAAGTTACAAAAATTGATGATGACTATGACAATCATCTAACATGAAATCCTGGTGACTTCTGATTAACCCTAAAAGGGCTGGGGGGGGGGAATCTGCCCCCCCCTCGATGTTTCGCGCTATAATTCTGTAATGCGAGAAGGTCTCGTCGCGAGGCTTCTTGACTTTATTTGTTCAAGTCTCGCGCAACTTTCGAGACCAAATTTGCAATGTCCGTGCATACTTTTGCGAAGCCACGCCCATTTTTGTAACGGAATGTCGCCCCAAAACAGGCACAATTTTGTGATTTTGTGTACATTTCCTATGGAAAACAGTGCCCTGTCATGAAAGTCATAAAAACCTGATTATTTTTGTTTGTTTGTTTGCTTGTTCATTTTCCATCTGTGAAGATGGCTGGATAGCCCATATTCAGCTATGTTAAGCTGGTCTTCCATGGGGTCCAGTTGGATGTGAGGTGGGACCACTTCATCGGGTTAAACACGCTGCTCTTTGCGATGAATGAATGAAGCGGGTTCTTTTACGTGCATGCGTTGTTACTCTCTCATACACGGGACCTCCATTTTATGTCCTATCCGAGGGACAGAGTGTTTTGCCTCTTGCTAGAGGGGACGGTATGCTTACACACAACATTGCTCAGTCCAGACTCGGGTTCGAAACCGGGCCGCGTGATCGTGAGGCAGACGTGCTACCGACTGAGCCAACTCACCGCCCTTTACAATTAATCACTTTGATTTATCAATTTTGTGTTAATTATGGTAGAAAAGTGGTCAGTGACAATTTCCAATGAAAAAACAAAGAAAAAACAAAAGTTGAAAAACAAGGAAATACATAAGAAATTCTGAAAACAATAAAATACATAAGGATTGAAATGAGTTTTGGAACTTTTTGTGATGTACAATTGTTGAATATGCTAAAACAGATATACAGATCAAAAATTAGACTCTCAATGCTTTTAATTAGGCTAAAATATGATCTTGAGCTTAATTTGCATAATTAATTAATTAAAATTAGAAATTGATTGTTTCAAAAAATCTTAAGACACAATCTTGTAGATTATGATGTGGGTCTCACGCATGCAGAATTTCATTGCGATCGCACCACCGATGGCCGAGATCTCAGATCTCGGGGGGTGGAATCCATCCCCCCACCCACGTTAGCATAGCCAAAGAAGCCCGGCCCCTTTAGGGTTAAGAACTTGATCCATATTGTTCAATGATTTTATACAAATGGTTAGTTGAGGAAATACTGAATCCTCAGCTTTGCTCTCACGAACAGTATTGTAAACATGTACCTTTCATATAATGCTAACCTGAACAGAACTATAAACATGCATACAGAATGTAAATCAGGGCATGAACAGAAAACCAACATAATTTTGCTGCTGAAGATATCTCTTAAGATATAATTGCTTGACAAGGAGCAAATGACTTCCTGATCTTGCCTTTGAATGCTTCTTCTGAGCCAGGTGCTTTGTTCTTGTCAGGATGGAACTGCAGGGCAAGCTTCTTGTAGGCTTTTTTGACATCTGCCTCACTGCAATCCTTCGCGACACCAAGAATTTCATAGAAATCTTTGCATTGCTGGATTCTGGAAGGAAGACCGTACAAACATGAAAACTTTAAAGAAAAACTTGCACATGGAAATTACAAGAACCAAAAGATTATTGGCAACTAGAAATGGTGCTATAACGACTAGTACGCCTCTACTGTATCACAATATTCTCCCAATACTTGAGGGCCTACAGTACATCTCGACAATGTGAGACGACAGTTTCATATGATTGGCCAGAAACTGAATTGACATGCTTGAAAGTTTGAAAATGCATGGAGTTGTTACTGTAAATATAGTGCACATTCCTTGCACCAAATTTCACTTGGATGGCAAAACTGTTTTGGAGAGCTATCATTTGAGAATTGTAACAAGTACTGTGATTGAACTCGTTGTGCACTGCGAAGGTACAATTTTGTTGATATTTGACCTCATGACCATATGACGATTTTCAGCAGAGAAGTCTTTGCTGATCAAACTTGTGCTACACCTGCAAAAGCCTGTGCAATTTCACAGGTACAATGGGATAACAAGTAAAATTGTAGCATTCAAGTCTTCACCCTTGACCTCTGATCTCATGTCCTCATACATAATAAACTTTGTGACAATTTGTGGTGGAGGCATAAAAACATTATCAGTTATTTTCACAACTAAAAAAGATAAGTGCACAGAGCCATTTCAAAAGTAAAATATCAGCAATATCTATACACTTGTACTGTAGGTCTATACAAATATGACATTACAAACACACCCACAAAAGTGCACCAGTTAAGATGGCATGTTATGCATACAATATTGAAGGATTGCTGATGAGATATCAAAATGGCATAGGATTATAGAGTGCCACAAACTTTGCATGGTCTGTCTTCTTATCACAACCTCTACCACAATGAAGAAAGTTGACTGTGTATCTTCCGCATCATTTTTATCAATCACTCTATCAAGGTGCACTTACTTTCTGACAGCGGCTTGCTGCTCTGGTGTGTAATCTTTATGGGCATCCCCATTTGAGCTGGTGCCTCCGGATGCTGCCCGCTGCCTTGAGGCAGAGTTTCTACGCTGCCTCAGTGGGGAAGAATCAGCTGGTCTACTCTGTTCATTTGATGAACTTTGCTGAGATCCACTGTCACTGCTTTCACTGCTGTCACTGACATTTTGCATTCTTTCAATTAATTCTGCAACAGGGCCACAAAAAGAAGAAAAATAGAATTTATCAATAGCAATAAACTAGTAGTAATTGAAAAGCATAGGCCAAAGCCAAAGCTATAGGGTCACCAATGCCACAGTACCCATGTGTACCTCATTTCAAAAAGGCTTATCTGGTACATCCAGGTAATGATCCAGAATAAGCCACAATCTACCAGTAATCACATGTTTCTTTTGCCACAACCTATTCTGAAAATTCATCAAAATCCATTACTGTAAAAGTGAAATTTTTCGCGGTGTTGAAATTTTCGTGCATTTCACGCAATCAGACACTAGCATGAAAATAAAAGCATGCAAATATTTTTGCTTGCCATATGTTCCTGTAGTTGATGTCTCGATACCACGGAATTAAAAACACGTGAAACTCTTCTTATACAGCCGAGCGCGAAAATATCCACTTTTACAGTACTTACTTTTGCAGTAATATTGCTATAATATATCAGACAAGCAAACAAAAACAACCCATTAGCTAGCAGTAATGACATTGAATCAATCTGCCTTCAGAAGATAGGACAGAGTGGCTTTACATAAACATGACTTTCGCAGACGGGTGGTCTCTGTGATACATGTAGGTTCAATGACATGCAAACTGCAACATAATATGTAAATTAAAGGCTACAATGCACCTTCACATGATTGACCTTTATCTTTAAAAAAAATGGTCTCAAATGCAAGTTTTCCTACATCAAAAAATACATAGTATGTAATAAATATGAATAAGGCTACACGGTTGTAGGTTTCTACATGTTCAGTCTACTAACTCTCTGTGCATTCATGTTTTATCAAAACGAGTAACCAGGTAGTACGGTCTCAACTCTCATCAAAATTTAATCTTGATTGCCTGCACGGCCATGATAAGTCAAATGGAACAGCCACAGTGCAATCAAAAAAGTATACAAAGGGATACATCATAACACAAATTAAATGCATCACTGACAAGACAACATTCATACATAAAATCTTTTTTTTTAAGTATTTTTCCCTCTGGATTTTCTGAAGGAAGTCACTGGGTAAAATTAATCTCAAAAAAGTACAAATTCTGAAGTACATTGTAGGCAGCAGCTGATTTCTTTTTCTTTTCCTTCACTTTTCTTATGAACTTGCTGTATTTACTAGTTTGGTATGCCAGTGACACACTATGTAGCTGAACATGCAGGTAAAATGTGAATTTCCTGGCATTTATAAATTTTTTGTGTTTCATTTTGGAAATTTTCGTGCATAGAACCTAGTAAGATAAGTCTGCGAAGTCCCACGCGTATTGATGGAATGTCATATATACTCAGAGATAAACACGTCCGGAATTACATTGTACCTGCTGTCCAGTGATTATAAACAAATGCATATATAAATAGAAACAGCTGAAGTGCATGCATGTCCTCTGAGAGGTGTAATGGTTACATGTAGAGTAGGGTAAGAGTAACAGTATTCGGTTACCTACCGGTATTCAGTCACTTATCACTAATCACAAGCCAGTAAGTTCTACTGTCACAACACACACAAATCACATCAATTCACATACTTGCACACTCATTCACAACAGGAAACTCCCTTAGCCCTCTCCAAAAATCCATCCAAAATCCTAAATTTCACCGTCAAAAGTGAAGAATCAGCGCGACTTTCCAAAAGCGCGCGCGGATTAAGCCCAGTTTTAAGAGTACGGGTCGCCGAAAAAGCGCTAAAAATCGAGAAATATACCGTTCTCTTGCAGGATTTTTTGCTTATCGCAAGCTCACAGTGTGATGGTATCGTCGAAAACGCAAAAGAAAAACAAAATTTCCATACACTGTACATGCCAATGCAGTGACTCAATGTACAAGGGTTGAACGCAAGTGCTGATTCCCCAGTATTCGGTCACCAACGGGGGCCGCCACATCCCCGATGCAATTTTGCGCCAACAAGGTAGTGCGTAGCGCAGTTTTTAGCTGCCGTGATCCCAGTGTGAACATGCATTGACTTTGAACGCGCTCATCGCGTGACAGAATACTGGTTGCGGTGACCGTATTCTGGGGGATTTTCAAGGTGATATATTTTGGGATTTTGTGCAATTCTGTGAGATATTAAACAAAATGAAAATTGAGATTAAAGAAATTTGATATATTTCACATACTGTAAAACATGATATATTCACGGCACGAAATTTTCGCGAATTGGAGCCGACGGCCTATTTCGTGGCAAGAAATTTTCGCGAATTGCCTCTTGCGTTCAATGCATATAATGTATATAAGAAATTTCATGTGCATTTTAATTTTGCGAATCTTGGCGCTCGCGAAATTCGCGAAATTAAAATGCACGTGAACATTTCTCGTTTTACAGTACATTGCTGTAGATATGATGTATCATTATCTATACGATGCAATATTATAGATATTACATGTATCATAGATATGATGTAGATATACAAGTATTATTTCAGTGTAAAAAATATTGCAGAAAAGCTTAAATGACCGAATACTGGGGGTTTTACCCTACATCTACTAGTAGGTCAACTCATTCACCACCTATTTTTAGATCGACCATCTTCGCGCAATGGCTTTCTCGCGTATAAAATCCAAAACATGCATGGGACGGGGCGCAATACGCTGGAACATTCAACATGAACACATATCAAGAAAAATTAGGGGGGTACAGGTAAATAACCTGAGGAAAAAGGAGGCAAAAGAATTGAAGAAAATCTTAATTAGTAGGCCTAATAAACATAATTATTGTTCACATATATTTGCCCATTCACTGGATTTACGTGCTTTTCAATGGGAAAAGGGGCGGTCAAAATGATGAGCATCCTGCAAGAAAACTTGCACGGTCCATGGAAACAGACAAACGTTTGTGACAAGATTGAAAAAGTGAGGAGAAAAAAACGATAATGAAGTGGAAACCATTTTAAAACTAACATTAAATGAAAACAAAGGAAAAAATTTATCTGGTCTAACTAAGTTAGATTATTTACAAATTTAGGTCAAAAAGAAAATACAAATGAAGGAAAGTCCAGATTCTTTTGTAATTAGTTTTACCTACGTTGTAGATTACAAAATGCAAACCAACGACACGACATGAAGCTTCTCTACTGCATGCTTGCTGTTGATAGTGGGAAATAAAAATAAAATACCGATGGCGATGCCGATGGATACCGGTAGAATCTAATCTAGATTTCTAACGAGGTCTAGAGTAACTGCGTCAGTAAGCGTCTGTGCAGCCGTTCGCGGCAGGTACAACATACACGGTAATATACAGCTAAACACAGCATTGCACTGTCACATGCACACTACACATACACTAACACACTAGCAATCAACAAAAACCAACCGATAAAATGGGCACGATCTCTGACGAAAGTGAAATTTTCTCACCTAAATGACAACATATCGCATCCAAAATGAAATTTTCGGTACTTCTTAACATAACAGTTAAGAAACAATGGTCCAAGAAACTGGATTTTTTGTCGTTTTCTCGATGTTCAGGGATTTTGAAAACATATCCTCACGTAAAACAGAACTTTCGCGAGCCGATGTGGGCCGCCATTTTTTTCGGAAAATGGATGTTACCATCGAAAAAAAGTGAGAAAAACACAAGAAAGACATCAACAACACCGCCAGAATTGCGATCTTGTTTGCGGCCAATGCATGTGCGCACGCTATTTTCACGTGCTTTCGCAATGGGAAATGGCGCTTACGCAATGTTCGCGAGACATGTGAAGGCGTTCAGCCAAAGATCGCGGAGCACGCGCGTATTGCATAGGGATTGTACATCGTGCCGCAAGCAGAAATACTACGTCGCATATCGCCCTTATCGGCGAAAATTGTGCCGGGTTTTGCCCTGGTAAATCATGAAAACTGCGTTGGTCAATGGTAAATTTCTTTCATGAAAACAATTGCGTTAATGAATAATCTTGTCTATGATATATGAAATGGTTGAAAATAATTTTCCTGATTTGTTTACAAGTTGGAAAAACCCTTAACAATGCTTAAACTGCCGCAAACGGGATATTTTACTCTAGGCCTAACAGTTAAAACGAGGTCGCGAGTGTGGTGGATCACGCGCGCCATTCACGCCCAAACGGTGGCCACCACGTCACAGCAGTTCAGAATAAGCTTTATAACAAGACAAGTTCTTATATCTGTATAATACCATGAATACGGGTAAGACTCTAGTAATGTCTCTACTACACAAGCTGCTACCTGTACATTTATGAGGGTATTGTAGCTGGCTGGCTGGACTCATTGTCTGACATTGACATTCATTGCATCACATGCTATGCCCTACGACCACGTACCACGTACGGCCTACCAAAGGACGTATCCTACTGTCAGTTGTATACCGCAACGTATAGACCTCTAGTTTAGAAAGCTATCTGATGAAACTCACCTTCCACTTTCCGAGACGGATACAATTTATGAGCTTTCTGCAAGAATTTAATAGCCTTCTCTCGATCACCAGTAGCCGAGGCCTTCAGAGCTATTCTTACGCATTTCTCACTTTCATCTCTGTTTCCTTCCATTTTAGTGGGTCATCAAGCGATTTCTGCCTTTCTTGTTCGGCCACCGGGTTCACCTTTGACACACACGTAAATTATACATCGGCGAGATCGCTAGAGGGCGTCATTGTAATCATCGCGACTGCATATCATCACAGAACATAGTTCTGTGGACTGCATGCATACATCGCTATTCATTTTCTTTTTTTTTTAAATGATAATATCTTTAAAAAAAAAAGATTAAAAAAAGAACACTACTAGAACTCACAGTAGCGGATCCAGAGGGGGGTTGCAACCGGCGCACGCTCCCCCCCCCCACCCATTTATCTTTCGCTAAAAACAAAAGAAATAAAATGAAAAAAATTAAGAGATAATTCAATTTTTTTGAACTCATTTAAAACTAAATATAAGTCTTTTGTCATCTTTTGTCTTTTTGTGTTTAACACACAAACACACATTGAGTAATTCTGTGCTGTAGTTATTTCTATGTCATACGTAATGGGCGTATCTACCTGTCAAGCCTCATAGGCTTTTACTGATACATCCTATTTTCATTTTTCTTTGTAATAATGCATTCTGTTTGTTCTATTGTATTTGATCGCTGAAAGTCATTTTAACATTTTATACCTGTACATATTGCGTATATATGCATGATTTTTATTTTCCAATCTTTTTATCCCAAGAATGAAATAAAACGAATGAATGAATGAAAATGAAACCCGGAAGTGGCACTAGAAATATTAGTTGCACCCCCCCTTTACAGAATTCCTGGATCCTCCCCCAACTCAGTATAGTTACTATGGGTAGAGATAACTAAAAAATAGTGCTATTCATTGAGGGTCGCAGCCCGGAAGTGAATTTCACATTTTGAGGCGTTGAGGCCCAAATTTTTGACTAGAAATTCAAAATTAGCAAAGTATATTTGTTTTATATCAAAAATTCAAATAAAAGAAGGGGGAAAATGAGGTGATTAAGTCACATGGTAGATGCGAGGTTGTGGACAGTTTCTACACTGACCGCAAGAAGCAGGGCATGATGTCACAATCAGCTTTGGATGTGTCACAAACTAAGTGACCCTACAGAGCAGCACGTGATGTCAGAAATACTTTTTGACATCATTTCACAAATAGTGTACTATGTATTTGGCAAATGTCATCAATTAAAAGTGACCTATTTTCCAATTAGTATACCATGGAGTGTCAAGCAGGCCAACATTCTGAAATGGTCAGGGAAAAAAAACCCAAAACAATCCTGTGAAACTCTTTTAACCATTGTTAGAGGATAAATTCTTGATCCAAAATATAAAATGTTATTGTCTGTATATGGCACATATTTAGTACCATGTAACTCTAATTTATGGCAAATCGGGACCGTGGAGAACATAATTTTATGTCACATTTACTGCATGTTAGGATCAGAGTTGATTTGCTTGTATTCACTTTTATCGACAGAATTATTTACATGGTCTCAAAACAATTGACCAAATTAAGTCACTAAATACTCTGTTGATTAAACATTTAAGAAAAGACTGATAAATTAGATCATTGATATAGATAAATTCAAGTGACCAATACACCCTAAAATTATGCATCTCAAATGTACAAATGTAAAATGGTTTTGTGTGTGAGCTTGGGTGTTTAGTAATTGGTGAGTAAAAACTTGTGGTAATGATAGCTACACCATGACATTCAACAAACTGAGGCACGCCAAACACATCACTGAGGAAAACTGTGAGCTGCGATAAATTTTCAATAAACAACAACGTTTGAAAAAGGAGCAAAATCAAGATCAAACAACAGACAATCATACAGTCCATGTCACACCACTACATTTCCATCCCAGTAATAAAGCACATATTCACATATGTACATATGTATATTCGTTTTCCGCAAGTGGAAACATCTTACATTTAATATACTTAATTTTTTTTTTTGCTTGTTTCCTGTTTAAAATATAAAATACAATAACATTCACTAATGGCTCAAAGTCGTGCCAATGTGAAATACAAGTTGATGTAATCCAAGCCTACATAATCATTTGTACATTATGTACATATTGTCATCTATTAGTTCTTCCCCTAATAGGTAGAAAGGTGAAATGGCAGAACTAAGCCACTAACTAAAATCAATCAGAGCATATAGATAGTATGTATTAAATCTTACTAAACATGGGAGAAATATATCACAATTCTGCTCAAACTGCTGTGATGAAAAGCAAGACAAAAAAAAAAAAAAAAACCTATCATGTTATTCTCATGCAATCAAGTATTTGCAGATTGAATCTTGTATCATTTCTTTGAATGCATGCAAACTCAAGAAATCATCTTGCAGACTATAAATGCCAATTGGTACTAAAACACCAAAAAACACAGTGAAGATCTAAAAGAAGTGTAACACTATAACAAACTCTCCTGGCTCCATTCAATGTGGAAGCTTAATCTTATCAGATCTCACTAAGATCCAGATATCCCATTTTCAAAAGGTACAATGTCAAGTCTACTTACACACAAATGTCACTTTAAATGGAACAAATCACTTTGTACACACTTTACAGAAGGTTTTCCAAATAAATGAAACATAACATTTCAGAGGAAATATACTCAATCTGTAAAAGCATGCACTGAATCTCATAGACAAAACAGCAAAATAGGTACATCATATTCATATTAGACACAACAGCAAAACGGGAACACTGTATTCATCTCCTATTTTGGACAACTCAATTCTGTTTTGTTTTTGTTTTTTGTTTTTTTAACATCACTTGTCCTTCACAAATAACCATTGTTGCCTATCTCATACAACTCGAAATAGACCGAAATGTTTAGCTTTACATGTGAGGAAGAAAAAAAAAGGACTTCATGCTCAGCACATAAATATCTATATTTTCTGCCATTTTTTGAAACCACAGCAATGCGACTGCAGCATGCAGTTGGCTGGGATGCCTCCGGCTCTCTTCAAACAGTATTGCATGAAATAAAGTTCACGGATCTTCATTTCCATTTCAATGACATTCATTCGTCTTGACAACTAACTGCGAGGTGTAACCTTTAAACCCTCTCTGCACAAAGGAATATCTTCCCATATACTTCTATCCACTACACCAAATAATATCATTGGACTTTTCTTAATGAAAGTTGTGTCTGGAAAAGCAAATTTTCCACTAAAATTTAATTATAGTCACCTATCAACCCATTACTTTAGACAACTGTTCATCATTTTGTCCTCTCTGCCATGTAATATAATTAATGACCATTCATTGCTAATATTATGACTGAAAATTATTATTTATTTATTTTTTCTTTTTTAGTGTGCCCAAGATCACTGACATTTGACCTACCATCTCATTACATCTATACATTAATACTTATTTCTCACCTTCCCGCACTAGTATATCACTGCTGAACATTTCTAGCTGTAACAGTACAGTGACTTTTGACCTAGAGCTTTGACCTGCTATGACAAAATATATATCTTTTACTTCCACCCTGTCCACCAAATCATATTACCACTGGACATTTCTAGATGTAGTTCTGGGGGGTGTTTCATCAACGTTTGTCAGCGCTGACAACTTGAATCACCATAGTAACAGTCAGTGACCAGAGCATCTCAGCCAATCAAAACCAAGGACTTTGCTGAAATTGGTCAGCACCGACAGTTGTCAGCGCTGACAAGCATTGATGAAACACCCCCCTGGCTGGAAATCACTCTTCTTTTTGGATTAGCAAAAGTACAATCTCCTTTGACCTTGACATTTCATCACAATTACTTTCAGAAAATAATTGTCTAGTTCTTCTCCTCCAACTGAATACTACTACTACTACCAACACTACTGAAAATGTCAATATAGCTAAAGCATGGCAACCTTTGACCTCATGTACCAAGGGCCAGGTATCAAGAAAATCTATCAAACTTTTTTTTTTTTTTGAATAATAATAACATGCACTTAGAAAGAAAGTGAGCTGAAATAAATTTCTCTGTGATGACTATAAAAAAATTAAAAAGCAGACACAGACATGCCACTATCTTTATTCTAAACTATTTAGACAGTTTGACTGTAAGAGCACAGCACTGATAAATAACATGGCAATCATTTCTCTGCAAATATACTATGAACACTGAGACAACGTACATATCCAACGCATGTTCTTGGAGACAGAAAACACTACAAAGACATACTGGTACAGAGTCTTGACTCTGATAACAATCAGTGCAGCATGTCATACCTCCGGCTCGAAAAAGTGAATTATGCATACACAAGGAGTACAGCTAGAACTGGCAGGAAAAATGACACTTTCTGTGCTAGGCATGTGATTCACTTTAAGCATATAAACTTTTGGAGGGGATTTGGGTAGCAATTCCTTGAAATCAAGATACTTCACACTTCACATGTCCCATCTTTTTAAAATATCATCATTGCTACTGGATCAATACGGCAAGGAAAACAAAAGCAGATATGTAGTGAGATACACAGGACATAAACTCCCAATTTATCCATCCCATTTAACTTGTTTGCACAACAGGAACAGCTATTGAAGATGAATTCAGCTGTTAAAAAAAACAAGAGACCCGCGGGTCTAGCGCTCACCCGAGTATCGCAAGTTCACCTTTTACGCAGTCACTAATCTAAATTATTCACAGCTCTACTAAAATTTGACCAGGCTTCTCAAGTAGAAGATGAAAATGTACAATAAGGGCCGAAATTTTTAAAGATTCCTTAATTTGGGGGGGATTGGGGGCCCCCTGGGGCCCTCTGGGTGGGGCATGGTGCCCATTTTGATAAATTGAGATCCTGACCCCCTAGGGATGCTACCTGCCAAGTTTGACGAAAATCCATCATGAGGTTTTCAGGAAGAAGATGAAAATGTACAATTCAGGCCCCCATTTGGACCTTCCCAACCCCCCCCCCCCCCCCCCCCCCCCCGCCCCCAAGAGGGGCACCCCTGGATTTGCTATGAACAAACTTGAAACTACAGTCATTAATGTACTAACTCATAGTATTAACTTAGCTCTATCACTTCTGGTTCTAGAGAAGAAGATTTTTACAGATTCCTTAATTTTGGGGAGTTTGGGCCCCCCTGGGGGCCCCCTGGGTGGGGCATGGTGCCGATTTTAACAAATCGAGTTCCTAACCCCCTAGGGATGCTACCTGCCAAGTTTGATGAAAATCGGTCATGGGGTTCTCAAGAAGAAGATGAAAATGTATAATTTAGGCCCCATTAGGACCTCTCCCCACCCCCCTCCCCTGGGTCCCAAGGGGGGCACCCCTGATTCTGCCATGAACAAACTTGAAACTACAGTAATCAATGTACTAACTCATAGTATTAACTTAGCTCTATCACTTCTGGTTCTAGAGAAGAAGATTTTTACAGATTCCTTAATTTTGGGGGGTTTGGGCCCCCCCTGGGGGCCCCCTGGGTGGGGCATGGTGCCCATTTTAACAAATTGAGATCCTAACCCCCTAGGGATGCTACCTGCCAAGTTTGGTGAAAATTGGTCATGGGGTTCTCAAGAAGAAGATGAAAATGTATAATTTAGGCCCCATTAGGACCTCTCCCCACCCCCCCTCCCCTGGGTCCCAAGGGGGGCACCCCTGATTCTGCCATGAACAAACTTGAAACTACAGTCATCAATGTACTAACTCATAGTATTAACTTAGCTCTATCACTTCTGGTTCTAGAGAAGAAGATTTTTACAGATTCCTTAATTTTGGGGGGTTTGGGCCCCCCTGGGGGCCCCCTGGGTGGGGCATGGTGCCCATTTTAACAAATTGAGTTCCTAACCCCCTAGGGATGCTACCTGCCAAGTTTGATGAAAATCGGTCTTGGGGTTTTCAAGAAGAAGATAAAAATGTAAAAGTTTACGCACGACGGACGACGGACGACGCACGACGCACGACGGACGCCGGACGAAGGGCGATCGCAATAGCTCACTTGAGCCTTTGGCTCAGGTGAGGTAAAAACAATCAAACAAACAAACAAACAAAATCAGGCTGCATGAAACAGTATTCTAAGCCTTTAAAAAGAGAACCATGAACAAGGTCAATGAATGATGCTGTGAAAGAAACCAGCAGCAACAACTTAAAAGTAAATTATAGAGAACATAGTTGCACTGTACGGGGAAACTCGATATAACAAGGTCAGGACCATGCAGCTTCCCCTTGTTACAGCTGATATGTCGCTATATCAGCTGGCATTTAAAAAATGACTTAAAGACACTAATTTGTGCATGTGGGACTGTAGATCATGTTTCAATTAATACTGGTTGGTACCCTGGCAATATCTGTGAGAGAATTACTCACCTGTGTGTGTAAAAAATGTTTTTCGCCTATGAAATATGATTTGAAGAATATGTTCCTTAATGAATGTTCAAATTCGTACATGTACAGTCGAAATGCAGCCATTATCGCGATGATCATCTCATGATCGTCTGTGAATTGGTATGTAAAGTGATGGTTCTGTCAAGCATGTGTTGTGTGTGGAAGATTCAAACATGCTATGCATAATGCTGTGTGACACATTTTGTTTTTATGTACATTATGAGTGCATGTATGGAGATATTGAATTCCCTAGCAGAAAGCCAATCACAACATCAGATTGCATATGTTTCCTTGTAATATACCATATCTTGTTTATAGCTGCATTCATTATATCGAGTTTCCCCAATATTGATCTTAGGCCTTCACGTTCCTCTTGTCCCATAGGTCTGTTGTACATTTTGTGATAGGAGCATAAACATCAAATTAGAGAATTTGTTTAACATAGAACTGCAAATGAGAGAATTTCTAAAATGTAACAGAAATTTGAAATATATAATTTCAAAGAATTCGATGACAGGGATATTACACGGCCAAATCCTCTCCTCTTGGTACACTTAGCTGAACATTAATTTTACATTCAAAGTCCTGCAAATACATCCAACTTGCCCTAGACTTATCAGGTTCAAAGCAACATACGGCACTGGGAACAGGACACGCAATCATAGAAAACCACCCTGTGGACTTGTGGTCAACAAAGTGTTGGCAGAAGTTATTCCACTGATTAAGGCTTGGATATGCTTCCAGAAATATTACTCAGTAAAGGATTAATAGAAAGAAAAGACCAAAAAACAAAATTACATTACATTTTGTGTATTTTATAAACCCCCTGAAGCTTTGGATAATGGGATTAAACAACAAACAATTTTATCAGCTTGCTCAACACTGCTGCAGTCATCTCATACTGACGTTACATCTCAGAAATATATTTTCGAGTTGATCTCCTTTTTCAAACTTTCAGGAAACTGTAAATACAAATAATGTGGATGGATGTTAAAGGAACTATTCAATACAAATGCATGTTGACTCATATCGATATGATATCAATCAATAATACCCTGATCATCACATGGCCAAAAGAATATCTGAATTTTTGTCATATATTTTGTATTACTATTTCTACTAAGATTACCTCGATATTCCCACAAAACCATCAAAACCAATATTCTGCCAGTGACATCATTTGTCAATCATTGATAAAATACTAACATAGTTAATAAAAGGCACTGGGATGCACGTTCCCCTAGATCATGCATAACTTTAGTACATGTTTCCCTGCGATATCTTTTGATAATCGTGTAAGAATTCATGATAACATGTACGCTATGCTCGGTCTGGGGAAAGGTGTATTCCAATGTCCTTTGTCTTGTGATAATCAGTGTACAACTACGTGTAAATCATAATCACCCTTATTGTATCTATCAAGAACAGACTACTTTGTTCTTTATGAAATGAACTGCAAGAAATTACAATATAAATTCTACATTACAAAAAAATTGCTTTTACTTTAATATTAACTGTATCATTATCAGCATCGATGTACCAATTATTTAGTTTCATGAAAAGGTCTATAATAAAGATGTGTCCTTAACAAGGAACTTCATACTTGCTGGCAGACCAGAAAAAAAAATGTAGCAGATGAGTGAAGATATCTTTCAACATTGTGCAAACATTAGGGAAAATTATGACGTCAAGGATTTGAGCATGTTATTACATAAGGGAGTATCTGATGACCTAAAAAGTGCAAATGTAGCGCCAATGCATCTTATGCTGCATATACTACGCAACACTCATCCTATCCTCTGTCATATCAAATGCCACAATCTTTCCCGTTCATTTCTTTCTGGGAGAAAAAAGATACATTTGAGAATCCTCTGAGGATACATCCAGGATGTTCAATCATTACGCATGTTTTGGGTTGGTTTGTTTGTTGTTGTTTTTTTGACACAGAAAATGAAATCCATCACACATTCCTAATAAAAAAAAAAAAAAAATATGGATTGTTTGTGCGTATGCTTACAAACATGGACTTCTCACTGCAATGTTATGGTTATGAAACCAGTAGAATACAATGTCCTGTAATGCACATTATTACATAACTTTCCAGATTCTTAACCTGTGACAACATTTCTTGAAACTTGTCTAAATTCCATATACCGGTAAGTGTTTCTTTGATCTTCAAATCAAGGTTGGTGATGAAAGGTATGATTTGATGTAGGTGCTGCACAAAGGTCTGATTTGAAATGTGTGCTGCACAATGCCTTATCAAGGGCATAAAAATTATCATAAGAACAAGAAAACCACTTTTTAAACTAGATTCAGTGGAGGTTGTGGTTTCTGAAACTAAACATTCTTTGGAAACGCTTGCCAATTTATTTTGTGACTGAAAAGCTCCTACAAGCAGCCCTAGTTTTGCATTTTTTTAACAACTTCAGATAGATTCCAGGATTAACGCATTAACATTCATACCAAAGGGTTTTCATGCTTAAGTGTACATGGTGTGTATTCATCCAAAACTGTAAAGGAATACAAAAATTCACAAAACTGAAGTAAAACTTGAAAGATCACTGATTTCACAAATGTTGCATAATTTTCAACATTTGTGGGTATCTTTCATCCCGAAACCAATGATGATAAGGTAGCAATTCCTTGCTATTTCCATAATAAAGTAAAGAGGGAAACTAAACACATGAGCTAATACATTATGTACAGACACAAAATAATCATCTTGCCACTTGAAGCACTGAAAGATATGTTTAAATTACAACACTTGTGACGTATAAAGACATGAACAAGTAGTCCTACGTGAAGATGGCCAATAGACTTGGGAATATGCACTGATTTTAAATACAATGCACATTTGGTTAAATAACGTGAACATGGGAGTATCAAAAGGAAATCCTATCACTCTCCTCCCCTCCTCCTAAAAATACACAAAAGCATATTTTTCCGAGAAATATCTTACCAAAATTTAATTGAACTTTTTCTTATTTAGAATGCGGGACTGGGATTTCTTCTTTGGAATCACAATGATATAATTTACTCTACAATACTGTCATCGTAAGAAACATGCTGTCCTTACTAAACACACTTAAATTTTCATCCTCATGAATCACTGTATCATTTATATTCTTACGATGAAAGTCCACTCTCGAGTTGTTGACAACACAGTTGATACCGAATCTCTTAACAGGCAACAAGTATGTCTCAGCAACCACATAATTTGCATGTGAATGCATACACAAAATACATCCTTTCCCCCTGCCCATTTGGGGACAGCCCATGTGTGCTACTTGCCACTTTTAAGATCACTTCACAGATCAAACGGCTGCATCCCGGCACTCAAAATAAGAGACTGCACTCCACGGTCGCTCCAGCCAGATCGTGTTCTCAAGGAATTCATGGTAATCTAGCAGGAGCGCTTTGGCAAATCTGCTGAGAGCACTGGAGAGAAACTGGAGTCCAAGATGACTGAAGGAAGAGAGAGAAGGGAGAGAGGGACAGACGCCTTGGCCCACAGGGATGGGGGGCAAGTATCATACGGTGTGGAGGCTCTTTGCCATGGACCCCGTCTTTGTCATTGTGTCTTTGTGTGCCTGGGAGGAAGAATGCGGACGGTGAACAGAATAAAAGATATGTAATGACAATCAACAGTAACAGAGATCATTCACATTGTTTTTTTATCCAGTGGAAGAAAAGAATTAAAGAAGCTGTCATGAAAAATTAGTAAAAAACATTCAGGAACAAAATTCATTCCACTTCACAACTTTTTTATTAACACTATCATTATCAATAAATGTAAGCTTCAACACAGAGAAAATACATATTCAGATAAACCAGTAGGTTTGTTGCAATCTGCACTTGGCATTACATGAAATGGGGTAAATGAGAAATGAATAAAAATTATAAAAAATTCTGGTCATTAGGGGTGTCTAACATTCCTTACCTCTGAGTGGTACAGACAACAGCTGAATATAGGTAACACAGGATATGCAGAATGCATGTAGGAAATCTTGTCTCTGTCCTTGTAAATATTGACAGCTCTGGGGGTTTTTAAGCGTCTTATTTCACAATGAGAGTAGAACAGGGTGCTCTTAAACAAAAACAAAAACAAAAAAAATCCTGTTCACAATGAACTGCTCTCTCTTCAGTCTTTGTAGATAGTGCAGATATTTCCCCCTGCTATTATCACATGGCAGAGAGGACTTACCCTTTACTCATAATAGGTCAGATGTGGCTCAAAATGCCGTTCAAAGCAGCACTTAGCAAGTATTTCAAGTCTCCATGGAAACAGGGCAGGGGATCAAGAACAGCCTAAAAATATGATCTACTTTTTAGCTTTGCCATTGTGTACACCCTAAACTTACCTCAAAGACCACTGGGTACTTGGGCGGTAGACCTAATCGCTCTTTGAACTTGCGACTGGCAAAGAAAATTGGAATATAAGACAGGAAGCCATGTGTAAATTATGTGTTACAATGTCTTGAGGAAGTTTTCAAAAATAGGCAATTATCAAAGCATTCCGAAACAGGCAACTCCCTGGGAGTCCCATTATAACACTATACATGGAACCAGCAGTTTTCTTTCATTATTACAAAATTTTGTTATAACCAAAGGGAATTTTGCCCCATAGACTTTAATGATGATGATTTTTGGACTTGAATTTTTACTTTGCTGTAAAGAAATTTCTTTATAACCGTATTCGTTGTAACAGAAGCATCCTGTAGGTCCTTCACACTGAATGCTGATTAGTGGTCATTCTTCTCTCCTTTCAAGGGCTTGTTCTCGGCACAACAATCCATTTCTCTATTAAACAGGCAGTAAGGTAAGCCAAATCTAATGGAGGACTAATTGTTGCTGTCTTCTCTAAAAGACATGATCACACTACATTCCCTTTCCTCTACAAGATAAACACGGTAATCCAGCTGCATTTTGACAAAGGTACCCAGTAAAGGTTTGGTTTTCATGCATGACATGGAAATAATAACAACAGTTTCAATGTTCACTTTATTCGCAGGGGTACTGACTGATACCAGCACAGTGAGAAACTGTGATCTCAGATTTTTGAAACACTACAAACAAAGATGGATATTGACCATTTTGGGCATCAAATTTCCTTGCAATAGATTATGACACGGCAGCCAGCAAGAGAGTGAAAAACATTGGGATCCTGTTTTCTCCCTGCAACCCTAAAAGAAACAGAAGCACTGGGCCATTTAATTCAAGATATCATGGTTTCTACTGTGTTGGCATTTATCTACAAAATACAAATATAATATCCTAGGGACATCAACCATTCCTATCGTAAGTATTCATCAATGGCACCCACTTGGGTAGTTCACACAGTGGATGGTCAGCCGAAAGTGACCAGTGTTCCTCTGAACATAACCCATGTTACAGAGGCAGCTTTCACAAGGAAATATTCCCGACTACTGTTGCTTTGCATTGAATTACTCACCCTATATTCAATATCGAGTCCTCTTTCCTCCTGTCGCCTGTCCACATTGCAATCTTGTTCCCCTTATTCCTGATGTTGACCACAGCACCATTGACCAAGTCGGAGTCATCATCAAAACTCTCTCCAACCATCAGAAGCATCTACAGAAGGTAATGTCATGTGACTCTGTCAAGTTGACATCTGAATCATTTGACGTATGAGGGCCCCGTTTTATCAAAAGATAAAATCGATTTTAAATTTCCTTACCACACAGGCTGCCATAGATATACAGTTGAAATGAACTATATAATCAATTTTAACTCTTCATAAAACAGGGTCCTGGTATCTAAAACATGTCTTTTGATGAGTACTTCCTACATGCTCTTTTCATTGTATATAATATCCAGCAAAACACTGCTCATCTTTAATACACTTTTTTGTATCATTCTGCTTTTTGCACACTCTAGCAAAAATCAGTGATGCCATAATTGAGGGGGGCCTCAAGCAAATAAAAATGACACTGCACACTCACCGTTTCTAGCCAACATCTGTCAATGTCTTGAGGTTTTGAACGCTTGTCAAATCCAATCAGCCACCTGCCACCATCTATATTCTTGTCATCTTCCCACATTGGCTTCACACCATCCTGCACAGGGAAACAAGCGAAGAAATGTCGGTTCAGCACCATCTCACCACTGACATGGCAGCAAGCACGTTTCACACCTTGCCTTCACACAAGCAATGGAAACATGTCGGTATAAATTTGCCCATGTATTCATCCTCACTGAAATGCCATGTGCTTTTCTTGCCGAAGAAGATCAAACATTGTTTAATTTGTAGATCGCCAAGGCTCATCAACAGATCACTGAATACATATCAGAAGCCATTAAAATCATTACATACTGTATACGCCATATATTTTGTGAGTCTAAATTTTCACGAATCGGAAATTCCCGACGATTTTGTGAGTGGTTAAATTCGCGAACGTGGAGTCCTGTACTGAACGGAGAAGTGTACACGCGTACGTCACATTCACATCGGGAGCAGAGTCAATATTTCTGTGTGTCTTTAATTTCGCGAATAGCGCCTGACTCGCGAAATTCACGAAAATAAAATCCTCATGAAATATTCAGCGTATACAGTAATTGAGGTCCAAACTGTCCAGTGTTCTCCACGATCTACTAAAAATGGAAGACTCCTCACTTCTTTTGTGTTCAGGTGCTCTGGTGCTCAGAATGGACAGTGTTTGTTTGTTTGTTTTTTCTGTCTAAACAGTAAGAGGATGATCACAACAAAATAGACATTACCTTGAATAATGAGTAATCACACCCTGATGCCAGTCTGCTTGCTACTTGTATGTGATTATATAATCTGTTGGTTGATGAGAGAGAGAGAAAGGGTGCAAAAAAGACATATGTGGAAGAGGTAACAGAAATTGCTTCAAATGAGACAACCCAGATGGAATGCAAATATTTTTTTTCAATGCTTGAAGTTGCTATCATAATCTTTGTGATTTAAATCTTACAGTTGTTTCTACTTTTATGAGCTTCAGACAGTCAAAAAGCAAACCAGCTGCATACCATGACTTAACCATGCAGAAAAAAAAAAAAATAATGCATAGTACAAGTAAGAGCTGATCTAGAAAAGGAGGAGATCAAAATCAGTTCTTGACACTTGATGCATAAGTTGAACACAGACCAAATTGCAAAGCCCTTGTTCTTTGGAGCACAAAAGGGTGTAAATGTCATGAGCTTTATAACTTCATCACTGTACTGTAATGGAACGCAGACTTGCCTAAATAGGCTCAATACTGGTCAAACTATTAAATGCACATTGTGTAAGTCACATTATGTATTAAGATACTTGACAAATGAATGCAGGGAGATTGACTCACGCCCAGAAGTCTTCTACTGTGTCGAAGGCAGTGATTATTCTGAGGTTATCTGTCCATGCCTTTGATTTGTCATTCTTGAAGAACCACATGGACCACCTGTTCTGCAGTGGATGTTTGATAAGACTCTCCGGACTAAGCTGGCTCACGGCAGACTCATCTCCTGCAGCTTGCTTTGTATCTGTGGTAGTGTCCTACAGATGCATACAAAGGAAATTCATAAATAAAGAGAATAAAATCTGTGAATTTTCACATCCCTATATACACTGGAGTCAATCTCATTTTACACCATACTTTTTGTCAATTATTTTTAATACACAGTCACCTTTGGCAATAACCAATGTCACTGAAACAACACACTGTTTGAAATGATTTTTAGTTACATACACTTCTCATACCTGTACACCAGTAGTGGAGCACCATATTATATGCACTTCTTTTTATTGTGTATCACCATGAGTGGTGCAAGAGGTGAAATTCCTCACCAAAACTAAATCACTCCTGATACACAGTACAGAGGTCGGATCATTTTCCCCTTCCACAAATTCATTGCTCCCTATGCAGCTTCAAAGGCATAAACACCAACCATTCCACCCAAATCACAAATAAATCTAATTTTTTTTTTCTTCCCTTACACATGAAAGAATGAGTTATGCACCTACGAACTTCTGGTACAAGCACATCAGTCAAACATCCTTACCTGTGCCTTACTGAACCAGTTCTACAGGCAGTGGCACATGCACTGACAATTTTTTCACCAAAAGTTAAATCGGTTACAGCTCGTTATTCCGAAGGTTCGTTACTCCGAAGGCTCTTTATTCCTAAGATTCGTTATTCCGAAGGTTCATTGTTCCGAATTTCATTTTTGGATTAACCAATCTTCGGAATAACGAACCTTCGGAATAACGCCACAAATTTTCGGATTAACGAACCCTTTTTCATTTTCGGATTAACGAACCTCTAGGTATAGGGAATTTGCGTGTTTCGGATTAACGACCCTTCGGAATAACGAACCTTCGGAATAGCGAACCTTCGGAATAACGAACAGCACCCGTTAAATCACACCTAGTACCATGTGTGAAAGCTGAGTCATTATTTCCTTCTGTTAATCCACCCTTTCCTTCCTGGTTTCAAAGCCATTAGCCATGATAAACCAACTCATACCATTAATCATAATATATTTCATCAACTATTTTCAGTTTTTCCAAACATGTTGCAAAAATATCAAAGTTACACACATAGAAATACTTTTGGTACCAGTATACCAGTATTATGACACTGTATCCTACGCTTACTGCTGGAGAGGTATTATCAGCATTGGCGCAGGAGATGAAATTCCTGGTCAAAACTAAATGACCCCTGGCACATGGCACCGAGGCTAAGTCAATATTTTCTTCAAGGAATTAATCCCCAACCTGTAGTTTCTGAGCTATTTGTGATGATCAACCCACCAAAACCAGTCCATTATTTTTTTTTCATGATTTTTAATATTAGTTGCATAATTTCATGTGTCAGAAAATGAGCTACCAGGTACCAGTAAAAAACTCTGAAACACTATCTGCTTCTATTACAATAGTAAAATAGCACTGTATCAAATGCCTTACTTCTTATAAATCTTACTCTCCTAGGCTTAATACAATTTTTGACAAGGAAATTACTAATATTTGGCACCAAACACAGAGGTCATGTGTTTTGTTTTGGTTTGTTTTTTTTTCCCCTCAAAGTCATCCATCACCTGTGGTGTCTGAACCCTTATCCATGAAAAACCAACCATAACCACAATGTTTTCTGCAGTTGGGTAGTTCTTTTGTTCATGCATGACAAATGACAGCTATGTAGTTAGCATATATGTATAGAAACCAATGCATTTTTGCCCGAGGTTGACTACTGTCACGGGGAAGTCTAACCTTTGAACTTGTCCTTGGTGCAGGTTTTATACTTCAACTGTATTTTTCCACAGAATAATTTTCTTGGCATCACATTGCAATTTGCTACCGGTAGGCCCTATGCATTTTTTATATGACTGCTATACAAAATTGCTTGTGTGTAACAGGATGTTTTCTTTGTTTGTTTTTTGTTTGACCTCCTGATCACATTTGAGAATCCTAGGCCTAGATCTAAAATTATTCCCTGTTCTTCTACAAAATACAGGACTTGACGGATATCAAAATGTTCCAGGGTTGTTTCTGAGTTGAGGGTGGGAGATTCACTGACTCTACAATAGACCTGATCTTGAATTCAATTCATGAACTCGGTTTATAAACAGTAACTCAAAACACCCTCACAACTGGCACAACTGGAATTCCCCAATCTACCACTTGTACCAGTCTTGATCTTGCCTAGTCACTGCAGTCACAGACACAACACAAGCCACAGCCACCCACAGCCACACTGCTGCACAGCGTACAACACAGCCACAGGCTCTTGTTGATAAGATAGGTGCCATAACGTTTAAACCAAGCTTTGCTGCTAAGTTATATCAGTACTATGTTCTATACAAGCTTTGAAAACATATCAAATCACGAGTTTTCGCAGCTGTGGTTTGCAACAGTTTTGTGCATGCACCACCGTATGGCCGTGGCCCGATCCGACTCTCGCATCCCATCCGCAGAAACAACGTGTGTGCACATCTGTCGGCACGCTTCATTCACTGTCACACAGCTTATGCACACGTTTTTTGCACCGGTACAGCAGTCTGCAGAGGAAATTGTTATAAAATGTCAAAAACACCATAGTTTAAAGCAAAAACTTATGTCAAAGAAATGATAACACTGAGTAGTGCATTAATACCATCTATACAACTTTGCATGATAAGAAACGCTCAAATCCGCAAAATTATTACCTCTTCATGCTTTGCTACTTCAGCGGAAGCCATTTTTCGAGAAGTTCCCAGCAGCTCTTTAGCGCAACTGTCACGTGGTACGCAATCAGGTGGATCGATCTACCAAGTATTCGGGTGGTGCTTGATGCTGAAAATATCACTTTTGGGTTTCGTAACCCAGCGTTATTTATTTCCGGAGGCAGCTCTAGGTTCACTGATTTTGACAAGTTTGTAAATATTATCTTTAATATATGAACTGCACAGATCATGTACAATAAAATTTAAGGAAAAAAAAGTCATAAACTGTTTTGATTGTTTTTTTTTTTTTCAAACACACAGCTGCTCTGAGTTCGACTTTTTTTTTAATGTACCCGGTACTCTAGTATTTTGGATTACTATGCCTGAAAGTGCTGCTAAATTGCAAATCAAAGCAATATGGAAAATGAAAGGCAAAGGAACATAATAAGGCTTCCAACTGGTGTCAAGCAGAAAGCTTAGATTCGGTCCAAGGACTACAAAGCAGAATTCTAACGATAGTCATGAAATGGACGCTTTTCATGGAGCAAAAAGTTTAGTGGTCATGTGACACGATCTCAAATCTACTGATTGAATCTAGAAAGTCAAAGAAGACAATGTACTTTGATGAAAACTAGAATTAAAAGAGTATGAGAACACACGTGAGGCATGGTGGAGACAGGTTGGACCATGGAGCTACTAACGTAGCTCCATGGTTGGACAGTGAGGTAGAAGAAAAAAAAAAATCTGCCTCTCTCGTGGTAGCATGGACGGTCCATGGTGGTAGTAACAGCTCGCTGAGCTGCGTACTAAAGCTCGGTAGTTTTATTCATTTTCATTTTACTAACAGTTCTTCCTTTCTTTATATCTTCATTTTCTTCCTTTCCTTTTCATAAGCTAGCTTTAATAAAGCTATTTTTTTTTTACTTACTTATTTAGACCTACAATGACACTGCTTTCTCTATTTCTTTCTTCTAGGGTATAGTGTCTTTCCTTGAAGTTGGCTTCTTTTTCTTTAAGCATCAGATTGCTAAGGATTGTAGCAATTTCTTCTGCTCTTGACATAGGACATTATGTCAAGAGCAGAAGAAATTGCTACAATCCTTTGACATTATAGCTAGGTTTTCATGCACGTGGGTAGTTTGAATAATACCCCTTTATCCCCATCTCTCTCTAAGCTCTCCCATCTCGCCCCCATCCCTTTTAGTCCCACTCTCTGCGATTAATTTTCTTTTTTTTTACAGGTTTATTTGGCACATTATGATGTTATATCACAACATTAGAGTCTGTGTTCCACGTTTATTTCCTATATCTATCCTATTAAATAGTTGAATGTGTGAATTTGTGAGTACTTTTCGACTCATTAGGCCTATCTGGCACAGACATTAAATGTTACATAATAACCTTGTGAGGAACTAATTGCAAGCTTTCTATGAGTGTGTGGTGGTGTTGCTGTTGTTTCTGATGACGTTCCAAGATCTCATTCAATGGGATTCTTTATTCCCGACCCGATTCTCCTCACCGATCCTCTATCTCTCCAACATCATTATCCTCCTCCGGAGAAAATATTCCTCCTTCTTCTTCCAACTCCTCCTTTCTTCTTCTGCTCTTCTTCACTCTTCTTTCCCCTGGCTCCTCCATGCACCTCCTCTTACTTTCAAATGTCACTATGTTCCCTTCCTCTCCCCACCCCCTTCCTCCATTTCATTCCTCCGACTCTTCCTCCTCCTTAAATTCTATTCTCATCCCCTCCCTCGTCATAGCTCACAATCGTCTTTCCTTCCTCCTCATCCTCCTCCCATCCTCCTTTAATTACCTCTTAATTCTTCCCCTCATCCTCCTCCATTTTTCTTTCTCCTTCTCTCCCTCTCTCTCGATCCTTCCCTCATCCCCCACTCCCATAATTGCATAACTTTACTTTGGATCCCTTCTTCCATTTCCCTCCCATACCCATCTGCCCATCCTCCTCCTCTACAGAACCGTTGCGGCTCTGCTCCTTTATCGAAGTGCTGTGCCGCCCTCACTTGCCCACAAACAGCAGACGCGTGATGATGTGAAAGCAAAGTGCACGTGCTGCTAGCTGTATACTGCTACTGCATGCATGCTGCATGCATGCTAGATAGCTACGGTGCAATCCAACGATCTTTGGTGCAATCAGGGAGGTGAGACACCTCCCTGGTGCAATTTACACATCCGTGTAACGTACGTGTGTACGTGTATGCGAGATTCACTCAGATCAGTGCATACACTGTAGTGGTATAAAGTACGGCGAGTGATGATCCGATCTGCGTTGTTTTTATTCTGACACTTCCAGCATTTCGCGTTTTCGTTTGCCTTGAGAGCTGCAGATTTTCTCTTTTATACAAAAATGGCAGGTAAAACGGTACCTCTGTACACTGTGGACGCATTTGCAAGAGCACCATTCACAGGAAACCCTGCAGCAGTTTGTCCCGTGCCCAGCGCAGCTGAGGTAGGTAAAGCTGTGCGTCGCCCCCAGCGATTACGGCGTAGCCCAATGCCCGTGTCTCGTAGCATGCAGCCGCCGTCACGGCTACTTTTTAGTAGTAGTAGGCCTATCCCTACATGATGTATTCGCTTTCTGTTTGCTGTCTGTCGTCATTTACTTAAAAGACGGATTTAAATGTACACGGAGGCTTAATTAATGGTGGCAACTGATGTCAAGTCACTGTCAACATGCCACATGAGGAGTTCATGGAACAATGGATTTGCATTCACACGTGCATAATATTATCTTCATATCAACTCTGTCAGTCTAGACAGTGTTTTTAAGTACAAGCTTTTAGTATTATTTACTTACTCCAATACTTGTAGCTTGTCATATGTGTAAATTTATTGAATACCAATATTGTCCTTCACTTTCTTTGATTGTGAATGGAATTGTACAAATTTAACTACTTTCTTTTTCCAATTGTCAATACTAAGTAATTGCTATGAGTATATGACCAGTATAACGGGTAGAGTATGCCATTATTGGCATTAAGTTTAAGTGAATGATATTATCCTTGGGGCTCTTGTATGTTTACGTTTCACTTTTTTTGTTAATGTTTATGCCTATGTAGCGAACATTTAGAGGGTGTAATGCACATTTTTATAGTATACATCTATATTCATGATGTTTAAATGCATGCAACAAGTATTTTTTTTTTCCTCCAAAGCAAAATTATGGGAGGTTGGTAACTGGTATCACATTTTGTTTGAATAAGCCAGTTCGGGGTTAGCTCATGGGCACATCGGTACAAATGACCTTTCTTCTTTCTCAGTTGATTAGGCACTCCACGAGTTTTCAAGCGAGATAAGGTATTTCAGCTTACCCGACGTAATAATTTATGAAATTCATCAGTCATGTTCAAACAAAGAATGAACTTGCATAGACCAGGTGACCAGAATGTTCCATCAATTAGCACTTTGGAAAGCAGCCATTTCATTATTTCGCATTGAATGTATTAACAATCTTTTTGCTATTGATATTGTCAAATTCCGCTTTTGCTGTCAGGTGGATGTGCTGGCAAGCACCACTCATAATGATCACTTGAATAATCATCACATCACAGATGCTTATCTCAGTGAATTAAAAACCAACATGCTCTGCCGGTACTGATGACCTTTTTCTGCTCATGCTCAAAGTGGAACACCGAACTGGCTTATTCATATTGCATAAAAGAAGAGCTACACTGTTGTTTAGTGCTCTCAAATTGTAAGATCAAAATGTTGTTATTGTGCCCGTTACACAATTAAGATGATACCAATATGTTTTAGCTAGTGCCCAATTAACTTTAATATGTGACCATGCATCACAAAACCAACAAAAAGTCACACCCCTTGATTTAATTATGTGAGGACTAAAAAAAAAAAAAAGATGAAACAAGTCGACCAATTACCAGTCAATTTTTAGTTTTCCATATTTTCTGAAAGAGCTGTTCTTCTACATTATTCTTGAGTTTGGGATCATAAAATGAATGGGAAAATGGATTTTCAGCAGTTTTTCTACAACCATCCATTTTTATTTATTTATTTTTTATTTTCTTTCTTTTTTTTAGTGGAGTACTGTGGTCAGGTATATCTTAGAGGCCCCTGTTTATTTCTTGGAAATTCTTTGCAAACTCTTCACTTTCAACACTAATAACTTTTGAAAGTATAATGCTGCTGCTTTGAAAGTTGGCATTAATATGGACTGAATGTGGTAATGATGTTAAATTTCAGCTTTTTAAAATCTGATAATCCCTTCATTTTTGTTCTTCAGAGGTTTAGGCCTATATCTTTTGTTTTTTGTCCTATTCATTGCACAGGTAGCATGGCTTTAGTTGTAAGATTAAGTGCTTGAATGTAGACCCTGTACTTCAGAGCCTCTTAGTTCACACTTTTCCATAGTGTGTGCTTTCTTTTAAATATTTTGATAGGTTGCAAAGGGTCGTTGTCCGTGGTGAGGCTTCTTCGTGGAGGGCAGTCTGTAGTGGTGTTCCACAGGGAAGTGTTCTAGGCCCGGTACTGTTCCTAATATTTGTGAATGATATTTCTGAAGATGTCGACTGTAATATGAGATTGTTTGCAGACGATGCCAAATGCTGGCAGTCAATTAGTGATCCCAGTGATACACAGTTACTGCAGGATACCATCCACAAACTTGAGGTCTGGTCCCGGATATGGCAGCTCAAATTCAATCACAGGAAATGTCATGTTATGCACCATGGTCGTAGAAATCCTCGGTGTCAATATCAGATGCATTCAAATGACAACAATGATAATGTTGAGGTTATTGAGATAGTCAAAGAGGAAAAAGATATCGGGTTGTACTTTTCTCCTGACCTCAAGTTTACTCTTCCTGTACACAAAGTAGCTGCAAAGGCAAATAAAGTTCTTGGTCTGATCAAAAGGACTTTTGCTCATCTGACTAGGGAAGTGTTTGTCCTACTGTATAAGGCCCTTGTTAGACCACTTTTGGAATATTGCTCTTGTGTATGGAATGAACTTTCAAAGAGTGATGCTAAAAAGCTTGAATCAGTTCAAAGTTGGTATCAGAAGTTAAATCGTTGCCATATCCTGAGAGACTCAAGTATTTTAGGATTCCATCCCTAGAGTATTGACGTGAATGTTCAGATATGATTCAAGTGTTCAAGATTTTGCATGAAATGGAAGACTTTGATCCAGCTGTTCTCTTTGTTATCAATGATCAAGTTACACACGGTCATAGGTTTAAGTTGTATAAAGGAAGGTGTCGAACTAGTAAAAGGTTGAACTCTTTCAGTCAGAGAGTAGTAAATACTTGGAATAGCCTTTGTGCAGATGCTGTCGAGGCAACATCAGTGAATAGCTTTAAGTCCAAGCTCAGTGATCACTGGAAGCAGAAGCATAACAAATTTAATCCAGATTGCATTAACTGATAATCCAGTGGATACAGTACATCACGTGGATCACCTCAGGTTCAGGATTGAATCCTTTGAATGGCCCTCTACAAGTTTTCAACTTACTGGGCGTCATCGTAGGTAATTCAGGTTAGGAGAGTCCACTTGAATTGAGTTAGACATCATTTTAAAGCTTAGAATCTGCTCTTGCAGAATCTGCCCTTAAAAAGGGGAAATCCAGTCCAAATATAAGTTAGTTTGATAAAAAAAGAGTAAAATCTTACTAGTGCAAGCGTAAAAATTAATTGACTGAAATCGAATGAAAGTAAGGAAGTTATGACATTTTGAAGTTTTGATAATTTCTGCAAAATAGTTCTTGTACAGTGGATATGAATATACAAATGAGTGAGCTAACCATGTTATATCCTCACAATTTTCCATTGATCTTGTAAAAAAAAAAATAATAATGAAAATTCAATGTTTCTGTCATTGAAGTCTGAAACACAATGTTACTCCTGGTTGAATAACTTCAGAGTAGTGATTAATTAGATATACCACGATTTGAGCCTCAGGCATAATTGCGGATGAATGAAAAAAATGGAAATTTCAAAATTTTATGTACAAACTATATGGCAAGTTTTTAGGGGAGGGGGAACATGCTCACTTTGCTATTTGCATAGACATATTGACCGTCCAAGAACTGCGTCTTGAAAAATTAGCGAAACTTTGAAATGTCATAATTTCCTTATTTTTCACCCGATTTCGATCAAAATTTTACAGTTGAACCCATAATATTGTACTCTTTCTTATCAGACTAACTCACATTTGGACTGGATTTCCCCTTTTACTAAAAATCCATATGTCTGGCGACTTTTTGTTGGTTTTGTGGTGCAGGGTCACATATTATCTTTCCTGCTCAATACTTCATCCTCTGCATCCCACATTTATCTCCTGTCCATAGGTGTGTGTGTGAAATTAGTGCACATTTGACCCATTAGCATAGAGGGGGTTAATGGTGTGATCCCTTTTTAGTAGGCATGTAGTCACTAGGAGTGGCATGAAGCGAAGAAATGGTGTGCCAGACAAAGCACTTATCAATATACACTGGGCTTAGTCTATAGAAATAGTTCAAGAGTAAACCATGCCATTAAAATTACACTCATGTGTACCAGGTACTCAGTAATTAAGCCTTCTAACAGTCTACAGGCGGTGTCATAATTCTAATGAAGTGTAAAGTCACCTCATCAAAGTGGGTTGTTTGTTTTGCATTGATTAATGGTTAACTTACGCTGAGCACTTTTATTTAAACAACCCATTTTGCACTACAAGATTGTAAAACTCGTCTCTAATTTGGTTCACAATCAATCAGACACCAGTATTAAGAGCTTGTGAACAAAACTGATAAAAGCAATAGTGCATTGCACAATTGCATTCTTTATTGAACCATAAATATAAAACTGAGATACTCTATGGAATAAATTATGCTAAATATGCCACTGACCTGCTACCAAATCTCTTTTTCTTTCTTGCTTCCCCTTGATTGATGCACCAAAGGATTTTCCAGATGATGTCAAAATGAAGATCGCCATGGAAATGAATCTGTCTGAAACTGCTTATGTTCATCCAGCTAATTCTGCTGAAACTCTTCAAAGTGGTAAACTTGATTACATTATCAGTGTAAACAAAACTATGTCCTTGTAAGAGTTAATTGTAGATTATATGAATAACAATTCATATTCTAGTTCTTAAAGCTTACCATCATGCTGATTTCACATATATGGTCTTAACTACAATCATACATGAAATGACACATGTTTAGAAGTGGAAGATTGTTACCACTCTTAAAAAAAAGAAAATGTGAGCTGCAACAGTAATTTTCTTACACTTTATTTTCTTTTGTTCACATAGCCTGGAGTTGCTAACATTACAGATGTAATTTTTTTTGTTGTTGTTTTCTATGGTAAAAACTATATATTTATACTGTAAAACACAATATTTTCGCGGAATGAAATTTTTGCGATTTGGAGCCAACGGCCTTTTTCGCGGCATGAAATATTCCTGAGTTGCCTCTTACATTCAATGCTTGTAGTGTAGACAAGAACTTTTGCGTACATTTTAATTTCACGAATCTTGGCTCTCTCAAAATTCGCTAAATTAAAATGCATGCGAACATTCCTCGTTTTACAGGATTTGCTTGAGAATTTATAATTTTCCCCAATTTTTTTAATCATTATTGGGCTGTGAATTCAACAACACATGAAAATATTGACATATATTGTAAAGTGGCAGGCACTGTAGATAGCCTCTGTGTCAAATTGCAAAAACATATCTTGTAAAAATGACTGTGACCTCGTTGGTGACCTCATTTGTGAAAATAACAGCTTTTACAGTACTAAAGGGAGGTGGAGTTTAATGCATTAGACCTATGTGCAATTATGTACATCAATAGCATGTGATGCATACGTAAATGCCACCTTACTAATTATTTTTTTAAACACAAGTTTGTGAATTAATATTTTCATGAATGGCTTTTTAGATTGCTTTTACATACTTCAATATGTTATGCATTATGTTAATGGTTAATGATGAGAATTTTTTTTTTTTTTTAGAGAGAGAGAGAAACAGATGGACAGAGAGAGAGAGAGAGAGAGAGAGAACATTCCTAATATATTCAATGATCATGGCATTGATATTCACTTGTTATGATCAGAGAGGAATACAAACATGATAGAGTAATAGAATTTGTGGCCTATCCTTGCAGACAAGCATTCTGAAGAAAATTGTTTTCATGAATGCTGATAAAGTCACTATCGTGCTTTTAGACTTGATATACCATGATGAAGTGACACCAAGACTCCATTTTAAATCTCAATTTTCGTCATTCAGATCAAATAGTTCTGCTTTCGATCACCATGAGTCTTCAAAAACTGCAGAGTGTGTAGCAAGCCAGATGGTTAATAAATATCCTGTTGCACACCCTTTGACAAACAACAGTAGAAGTGAGTGTGTCTAAAGATAACAAGGAAAGGAATTGACCTAAGTTGAATTTGTCAGAGAAAGATGTACATCACACTTGAGAAAACAATACTTCTGGTTAAACTCAGCAATATTACATCCAGATTCTACTTTCAAAACAAAGTTGGAATGCTATATTCTGTCTTCTTATATATGTTCCTGAAATTTCCAGGGATTTGGAGGGTGGACTGTAAGACAGTGGGACCAGAGCCTTTTACCAGGCAAATCTTCAAGGACAAAATGTCATGGGTGTATATATCTGTTTGTGTGTGTCTTTGTGTGTGTGTATACGTGTGTGATACACCATGTTTTCTACTTAGATATGACGTAATGTTTCTGCAGGTATTCAATGCATTACAGGAAATACTTTGTGCTATAAAGTGACTCACACTTCATGCCATTTCCATCATGTGGAGAGGGGAAAACATAAGCTGTGCCTATTTCAATCTATAGATGGAGATGATACATTGTATGTATCCATGCAATTTATATTGTATACACAATTAAAGTATTCAGTGAAATACAAATCTTTTGGACCAAAGGTGTAATGAACTGAACCAAAAATCATTTTGATTTTTTTAATGCACTCAATGTGAGTATTAAAGTGAATTTGCAGCTGGGTAAAAGGAACACCACTCCCCCTTTTCCTCCATCTCCTGTTCATACTCCTCCTCCTCCTAATCCAATTACTCCAACTCCTACTCCCCTGCCTCTCCTTCCTCCTCCTCCTCCTTCGCCTCCTCTTTCTCATCCTTCTCCTCTAGTTCCTCATCCCCCTTCTTTCTTATCCCCCTCCTTTTTCAACAAATTTAGCTCTCTACTTAACAAGTGTTAACTGTCATTAACCATTTAACATCCCTCTGAGAAATGATAACCTTCAATAAGTACGGATGAGTCCCTAGCAAAAACATCCAGCTGTGAATGATTAACTATGATGTCAAGAGAACACATGTTAAGGTTATTTCTCATCCTATCTCATCAGTTCCTCATTGTAACATCTTTCCCAGTCTGATCAAGTGTAAAACTATTGCTTCAGAAAACTAAAGAGGACTGAAATTACTATGAGTATCCTATGAAATGATTGGCTTTCTCTCTGAAAGCAAAATATATTTTCCATTTTATTTCAGCCAGTCCCCCAAGGGTAGCGCGTCAACAGCAAGCTTATTTTGAATCTGTTAATGGCTCTCACTTGATTCATTAACTTTTCAAGCTAAATTATAACCTATTATTTGCTTATTGTAGATGGACATATGAGTCACAATGGTGCCTGTCATGAGTACCTGTCCCTTCAGTTATTGCATCCACTTTTTCCCCTTCTATGCGTCCTTGTTCATACAGCCCAAGAGTTCAATCTCCGGTGGTTCACCCCAACAAATGAAGTCAATCTGTGTGGACATGCAACCATGGCAACTGCGACAGTCATCTTCAGAGCTTTAGGTCAGTAACCATGTGTGTGTCATGAACCTAAGGGATACCTGGTATTCTTTTAATCTTGCCTACCCATCTGGCACTAAGCAACCTCCTCACATGTCCTGAGTGTGTTGCAAGCTCCTCGGAGCTTTTCCTTCCAAACAGTAAAACAATTCACCTCCTGAAACTGGGTTAGGCCAGATAACCAGTAGGTACTCTACACATGTAAAAACTTAGCTTTACCCGGTAAACTTTGTGCAGATTCAAGACCTGCAATATTTGAAACAAATGTTCCATAAAAGTCTAACAGGCCCTTTGAAGAGACAGTTCACTTTTACTGCAGTTTGATTCTTTGGGAGTCAGGAGATACTTATTTTTCCAATGTTAATTTCTTTGTTTTTTTTTTCTTTTTTTGCTGTTGTTGTTGTATACAGAGACATAAGTACAGTTGTCATGAATGTGTGCTTGACAAGCTCAATATATATTAGGTATCTTTTCCTTGCATTTTATCATTTCTTTTGTGTGTGTGTAGACACCTTCTGTTGTATCAAAACAAGAGTGCATGGCATACCTTGCTCTTAAGATTTTATGCTATCAAATAATGAATGGAAAGGATGATACCATGAAAGTATATGAATTATTCGACGAAACAGTGTTCTGCAAATTGCATCCACAACTATCAATTACGAGACATCGTGTGGTATGCAAAAAGAGCTGACTGTAATTAAAATTTAATATGACATTAAAGAGGTATTTTTCCTGTAAAATTATTCTGAAAAGATAAGATCAGGATGCACGGTTAATTTAACAGTAATGTTCATGGTACATGTCTGCATCTCATCCCTGTAGGAAACAACAACACGGAGCTGAAATTTAACACATTGAGTGGTCAGCTGAAAGCCAAGAGAGATGGAAAACTGATAACACTTGACCTTCCTGTTAACCCTTGTACCACCGAGGTATGTTCAACTGTGGGGATTTTGTGTGTTCCATGTAAACATCTAGCTGTAGATGACTTAGGAGATATGAAATGAATTTGGATCATGAGGACGGGTATTCTACCAATGTCTATAGCTTGGCATGTTTATGCTGAGGATTTACTTAAACTCTTTAGATTTTCCTTCCGTCCTTATCCCTCCCTTGCAATCTTGTAGTTTGAAGCCTAATGTATGATATGACAGTTGTCAATTCTTTGAAAAACAGTGTATAGTTTGTTGAAGGAGAAGTTTGTCCAAATGTGTGTAGATGGTGAAGGCAGCAATATAATAAGTACACATCAGTGAAAGTTTGAGGAAACTCAGATAGTCCTTTCAAAAGTTATGAATTTTTAAAGTTGTGTGTGCAGCCATCACTGGATGAGAAGGTTACCACAGTTTGTAATGTCATGTATGTACCATAGAAAATATGAAGAAAATTCTTCAAAATGTCATTTTTTTTAATGAAAAGTATGCATTCCCTCAAATTGTTTCTGACACCGGACCCTTATCCTGTAGAACAATATTGTTCTCCCTACTCTCTGAAAGCGGTATAAGTCGAGCACTGTGATTTTGCTAGAAATAAAAATTATTTGAATTCTGCTTATATATTCTTTATATCGTCCTGCAGTGATGCACAAACTGTTGTAGTCTTCTCATCCAGCAATGGCAACACTGAAACTTTAAAAATTCACAACTTTTGAATAGATTGCCTGATTTTCCTCAAACTTTCACTGATGTGTTCCACTAGTATTGTTGCATTCATTCAATCTACACCTACAGTGTATAATTGTGTGAACTTTTCCTGTAGATTGAGATGAATTTTGAACTCATCCAAAATAACCTCTATTATTTTGTTGACGTGCTAGTTTATTTCAAATGATAAAATAGTGACTGATAGTGTTATACATTGAGAAACTTATTTCTTTTGCATATAAACTCTTTGTTCATTGAATCACCACACCAGTGTTTTTCTGCCTGTATCATCATACACAGATTCCAGAGGGACTAGATGGTCTTATTAAGGTAAATAGATTGCTGTGTTTCTGATTCCTTTAAGTTTGTATCTCATTTGAAAGCCAGTAGCTGCCACTTGCAAAGCCTTTGTAATCTGTAAATGAAATGTTAATTTCAGTGGTAAATAACTTTTATTGTTCTTTGTTTGCCAGTTGTCACAGATGTGGGCTATGTAACTTTTTGCAGCCTACTGGGTCTAGTTTGGAGGGATTACTGAATGCAGGTGAAAAGTTTGGCAAGTTAAGTCGAATGCTTGAGCACATAAAGGTTAGAGCTGAGATTGATGACCTCATTGTAAAGTGTTTCACATTCTCAGTCTACTTGTCATATGCACAAAATACACTATTATGCATATGTGATATATATGTGTTAGTTTTTGTTGGTTATCCCGATTTTTAAGGGATTAAGAAGAGAATGTTTCTGTATTGAGGTTGTATTGTGGAATGTCTTTTAAAATTTTGTTTTTTTGTGATAATCCTGTGAAGCCATGGTATTGATTTTTGTTTTGCACACCAGGAAGACATACCTTGTTATCTTTCTTCATGCTTCTTTGTTGTTGTTGTTGTTGTTGTTTTGTTCATTTGTTTGTTGTTGTTTGTTTATTTGTTTTTATTGTGATTGATGCTTTTAGTCTAGATATTTTGAGAGGAAATTCACTTCTCTAGCCAAGCAAACAAGTAGATGTACATTTTTTTTTTGTCTTGTGCTCTATGTCGTTTCCCTGTAAGGAATTTACATAAAATGTATGATTTCCATAGTGCTGTACATGATGGTGTATGAATGTGTGTATGGTGTCCATTTAGATTTGTTTTACATGGTCGTTAATGAAGCTCAAAATGCTTCCGTAGTAATAATGTATGATTAATGAATTTTTTTTTTTTTTTCATGCCTGTGCTCGGTATTTTCTGTCATTGTGTGTACATGCTCCCATGGCCAGTTGTATTGTAGTCAGTGTTTTCAAGATTGCTTGCATCTTGACTGCCAAACTATATACTACCATGTACTATATATGCTATTTAGTTATGCTGTACAGTACTGTATATGCCATATATTTAGCGAGTCTAAATTTTTGCGAAGCGGGACTTCCCAACGATTTCACAAGTGGTTGAATTCGCAATCGTGGAGCACTGTATTGAATGCATAATATTCATATTGGGATCAGAGTCATTATTTTCGCGTGTCTTTAATTTCGCGAGTAGCACGCGACTCACGAAATTCGCGAAAATAAAACCTCGCAAAATATTCGGCGTATAACAGTATACATCATGCCTCATGAATTTTCTTTTTTTCACCATCTGCCTGCCTACCTTTTGTTTTAAATTCCAAGGAAGTCACAAATGACCTGCCAGTCCAAGAAATCCAGTATTCACCGGGGACCAAGAAATTACTGATAAGACTAAGGGATCTCACTAGCAGGTGAACCTTCACAGACCATAAAATATACCTCTACACACCAGGTACTCACTGTGTGTGTCCAGACTATCACTAGCTGTGTTTTTCATGCACACTCTTTGGTACTGGTGCATAATGACACTGACTAGCTGTATTTTCTTGTGAAACACATGTATTTCCATGAAAGACTGCCTCTACAAATAACAACATAATAATACACTAAAAGCTCAAGTAGGTTGCCTCTTTTGAAAGCAACTAGGGAGCATGATGCTCAAGACTTGCAAGGCTGTTTTTGTTTGTTTGATTTTTTATTTGGTTTGTTAGGTTTTTGTTTGTTTGTTTGTTTGTTTGTTTGTTTTTTTGTTTTTTTTAGTTTATTTAACTCGTTGAGGGCAGGCTGATTTTGCTACAACATACATTTCCCATAGACCCTTGCCTGAGTACACTCGGGACTTGTTCTCAACGGGTTAATGGCAATATGTCAGTAGGCTCGTGATAAGGGAGGTTATGCACACACGTTTTAGTGTTAATATGTTTGAACAGTCGAATGCAGTATACGGTAGCAAACTTGTGTGATTAGCTGTGCTGAGTGAAGAGAGAGTAAATAAAGATTATCACATTTAATTTGGTACCATGAGTCATAGATGTATTATTACAGGTGCCTAGGTACATGGTGGAATACAAGGTGTTGCACACATGCGTATTTAGATGCAATTTCATTGCAGTGATTGCACAAAATGTGAAATGTAGACTTAATTTGACCATTTTAGCTGTAAATAACCAAGACAAAATTGAATGTGTGAGCTATGTATCATGTACATGTCTTCCTATCTTTGCATTAAACAGATCAAAATTGTCATATCCAGTTTCTTGAATAACATGTCAGCAGTACCTTTCTAGACGAAATGCATTGAAACTAGTTTAGGAGAAGGGGGGTAGAAAGCATACCAGTATTCTTGAATCACGCTGTAAGTCTCGCCTCGCTCGTTTCAGTTTCATAAACTCTCATCCTGTTTTGTTTTGTGGGTTTTTTTTTCATTCTTTCTTGTATTCATCGAATAACATTTCTTCTAATTCCCCACAATAGATGCAGCTTTTTTCATCCATTAACTCACATTTACTCACAAACAACTACCAAATTTTGAAAGTACTTGGATTGTGGTGTTATACCATTCATCTGCTTTGCCATCAACACGCCTTGGCTTTCAGACCTTGCTTTGATTTGCAGGAAAAGATGAGGCTAAGATTAAGATTACAGCTTTCAGTTTCTGCTCATGTTTGATATATATATTTAACATGTATCGATTAGGAGTGCCTAGGTGATATCAAACCAGCCGACATTCAGCGTGCCCCGGGTGCTAATGTAGAACTCATCTTAAGACTCCCAGATGAGGGTGGAAGGTACGCATATCTGTTGAAATCCATGTATTTTATGTATGACAAATTAAAAAAAAAAAAGAAGATATCTTCCTAAAAATCTTAATCTGCATGCTTGTGTTTTACATTTCACTGACATTCGCTGGCTTTCTTGCCTTACCCGTTGTTAGTAGCTGAATGATCAGCTCAGGTGGAAAAGCAACATTCTGTGCCTTTCCCTTCTCGTAAAATACTGGCTTCCATAGTTCATCCTCAAATGTCAAAGAGAGAGAGAAAATAGAAAATGGAGTAAGTGCAACTATGTGCAGTGCAGAGTCAAAATGCAGAGATCACAAATGAAAAATGTAAATGATCATGGTAGTGATCAAACCAAATCAAAATCAAAGCATTGAAGTGACAACAGTATCACCATTCATAAGCAATAAACAGAAAGTTTTCTTGAAGCCTCATAAATGTACACACTAATATTTTTTCTATACAGTTATACAAAACTGTAATGACAACATTTGTTTGTGGTGCAGTAGCAGGGAGTTGGTTATTGTTTCTGTCACATGGTAACAAAATAATGTGATTGGTGGACATCAGCCAATATGAATTTCCCTCCTACTATTGTGCAGTTATATCTGCTGTTCTACCCCCCCCCCCCTCACTCCTCCAGTCAAATTAAGCACAGTTGACCATACTAATTGATGACAAGAAGAATAAGGGGTTGAATAAATTTTTATGCCTCCGCCATGAAGTGTCGTCACGGGCATTATGTTCTCTGGTTGTCCATCCATCCATCCGTCCGTCCGTCTGTCCATGCTTCCATCCGTAATCAAATTTTTGGACAGCGTAACTAAAAAAAACGTTTGAGGTATCCTAATGAAACTTGGCATGTATGAGTGGGCAGAGTTGTGCGTATCAACCTTTGGGTGCACATGCTCATGGTCAAAGGTCAATGTCAGATGTTTAACCAATTTCCCATTATCTATGCAATGCCTGAAGATATTTTCTTGAAACTTAGCATGTGCATGTATTACCTAATTTAGTTTCTCTATAGAAAGTTTTGAGTCATGAGGTCAAAAGTCATATGAAAATGTTAAAATTTCACTTTCTTTCTCCACATTTTAGAAATGGTTAAAGGTATCCTCGTGGAACTTAGTATATATGCATGCACTGACTGGCAGTAATTATCTTGGGGATATTTTGGTCATGGGAAGGTCAAATCCTCAAAATGTCACTGTTTCCCTCCTATCTATGCAATGCCTGAAGAATTTTTCTTGAAACTTATTGCATACATGTATTACCCATAAGAGATTCTCTGGGAAAGTTTTTTTTTTTACCAAAAGGTCAAAAGGTCAACAGTTGGGTGAAAATGCTAACTTTCACTTTTCCATAGCTCAAAAAGTGGCTCAAAGTGTCATGAAACTTGTAACATATTTATGCATGTACTGCGTGACAGTGTTTCGCTTGGGAATTTTGGGGTCATGGGGTCAAGGGCAAAGGTCAGGTGATAATGCTAAAATTTTACTTTTTAATACTGAAATTACACTTTTTCTCCATCCCTTTAAAAATTTACTCAATGCATAAACTTATAGAAGGCCAAAGGTCAAGCAAAAATCTTCAAAATCCCAAATACCTGCTCTCTTAGACAATATAGCCATTCATCCAATCAAACCTAGTTGTTTCATTTTTTAAATCATTAATTGATTTGATTAGCATAAGGTTTGGCATAAAAATTGAAAGAAAGTGCATCTTTTCTCTTTCTGTAGAGCCTCATTGGAGGGTCTTGCACCAGACATTAGTAAGTTTATGGGACACCACAACACTGGAGAGGTCAAAGGGGTCATCGTCACGGTGAAGGCCAATGGGGAGGTCAACGAAGATGGAACACCCTATGACTTCTTTTCACGATACTTTGCCCCATGGAATGGCATTAATGAAGATCCTGTCACAGGTGAAACTTTTGTTACTCAATAGAACAAAGTTGATATTTCTTCCAAATGTGCAAACTCATGAAACAGCCAAGTGAATTAGCTTGCATGAGGCTTAGTGTGGTGTAAATTGAGGCCTTGGTGTTAGATGGTACAACTGTAGATTATGTGTAGCATGTCCAAGACAGCGCCTCAAATAGTCTTAATAGGTTTTACATGATGTCATACAAATTTTTGGAACACAGATATTATACAAGGATATTTCCAACAGGGTCTTTGAGCCAAGTGCAATATTTATTTCTTTTAACTATTTACTTGCATTTAATACCATCTGCAACAGGTGCAATTCACACAGTGCTCTGTGACTACTGGTCTAAGGTGCTAGGCAAGCAGGAGATGTTCGGTGAGTATATTTTGTATGCTGGTGTGCACGATTCATCCAAGGAGTGTCAGCCAGTTCAACACTCTCCACTTAACCATTTTTTTTTTTTAAAGAAAGTAGATGGGGGGGGGGGGGGGTGGGGGAACATTTTTTTTTTTTTTATCCAAGCTATCTTATAAAATGAGCGAGCAGGAGTGACAAGGCAGTCGACATGTCAATATGTAATATTGTGGTATACATGTAATCATATGGGACATTCAGATTATCGATTACAAGTGCTACCCCATTAAATCATGCATATATATATATATCACGCATATACAGTGAACTCCATGTAAGTAGATGGTGCATATGTTGAACTGGCTGTTTCAATTCACATTCATAGTCTTACACTTGTTGTATTCTGCACATGCAGCATGCAAATCGGCTAAGTTGTTGCTTATCCCTTGTCAGTCCCATCAAGATCGACTTAACACAGAGTTGACTATATACATGCATATGAATATAGATATGGATCATTCAAGTATTTGGCAGGACAGTTTCTATCACCCTTCTATTCTCAACTCAGTGTAAACTCTTCCATTTTCGAACACATTTTCTACAACCCTTTTATTCCTAGCTCTGTGTAAACGCTTTAATTTGGTGAGACAGTTTCTATCGCCCTTCTATTCCCAGCTCAGTGTAGACCATTTCATATAACAGGACAGTTTATATATCACTTTTATTCTCAGCTCAGTGTAGACCCTTTCAGTTGGTAGGACAGTTTCTATATCCCTTTTATTTCCAGCTCAATGTATACTCTTACATTGATACATTTTCTACATTAATTTTATTACCAGCTCTACATTACCCTTTCATTTGGCAAGATAATTTCTATAGCCCTTTTATTCCCAGCTCATTGTAGACCCTTTCATTTGGCAGTACAATTTCTATTAATCTTTAATTCCCAGCTCAGTGTAGACCCTTTCATTTTGCAGGATAATTTCTACAGCCCTTTTATTCCCAGCTCATTGTAGGCCCTTTCATTTGGCAGTATAATTTCTATAACCCTTTTATTCCCAGCTCTTTGTAAACGCTTTCATATAGTATTACAGTTTCTATAACCTTTTTATTCTCAGCTCAGTGTAGACCCTTTCATTTTGCAGGACAGTTTCTATAACCTTTTTATTCCCAGCTCAGTGTAGACCCTTTCATTCTGCGGGACAATTTCTTTAACCCTTTAATTCCCAGCTCTGTGTAAACGCTTTCATGTAGTATTACAGTTTGTATAATCTTTTTATTCTCAGCTCTGTGTAATTCCTTTCATTTGGTGAGACAGTTTCTATAGCCCTTTTATTTCCTTCTCAGTGTAGACCTTTTCATTTGGCAGGACAATTTCTATAACCTGTTTATTCCCAGCTACTTTGTACACCCTTTCATTTAACAAGACAGTTTCTATAACCCTTTTATTCCCAGCTCAATGTATACCCTTTCATTTTGAAGGACAGTTATTATAACCCTTTCATTCCCAGTTTAGTGAAGACCCTTTCATACGGCAGGACAGTTTCTATAACCCTTTTATTCCCAGCTACTTTGTACACCCTTTCATTTGGCAGTGCATCTTCTATAACCCTTTTACACGTATTCTCACTTCAGTGTAGACCCTTTCGAAAGGTTTTTGGTTTTTTTTCCTGAAATTTTGAGATTGCTTAGTGAACAGATCACAAATTGTAGTACTCAGTGTTGAGTCCAAGCATCACATACTCCACACTAGGTCCTGCTTGCTATCTGTAAGAAAGACAACTCATAGAAACAAATTCTTTATGGAAAAAGTCATGGAGCCAAATCCAACAGGAGAATTTCAATTGATTGTGGTGTATGCTTGACTTATTCATGGTGCCATATGTGCCATGCGTTGGTTTGGATTGTTCCTGCTTTTTGTTATGCCTCTGCCACGAAGTGGTGCCGGAGGCATTATGTTTTCGGGTCGTCCATTCTTCCGTCCATCCATCCGTCCGTCCATCCGTCCTTCCGTCCGTCCGTCCGTCCGTCCTTCTGTCCGTCTGTCCATCCATCCTTCTGTCCGTCCGTAATGATTTTTGTGGACAGCGTAACTAAAAAACCTTTTGAGGTATCCTCATGAAACTTGGCATGTATGTGTATTAGGGATGAAGTTGTGCCTATCAACTTTTTGGTGCACATGCTCAAGGTCAAAGATCAAAAGATCAAAAGATCAAATGATCAAATGATCAAAATGATCAAAAGATCAAAAAGGTCAAATGCTCAAAATTTCACTATGCCTGAAGATATATTTTTTTTTAACTTAGTGTATACATGTATTACCCAATTAAGATTCTCTGAAAATGTTAAAATTTCACTTTTATCTCCATATCTTGGAAATGGTTCAAAGTATCTTCATGAAACATAGTATATATGCATGTACTGACTGGCCGTGATTATCTAGGGAATTTTAGGTTCATGGGGTCAAAGGTCAGGGTTAAAGATCAAGGGTAACACTTCAAAATTGTACTGTATCCCTCATATTTATGCAATGCCTGCAGGATTATTTTCTTTTTAAACTTGGTGTATGCATGTTTAACCCGATAGAGATTCTCTGGGAATTGTGTTTTGTTTTGTTTTTTGCCAAAAAGGTCAAAGGTCAAAGATCAAGTGAAAGTGCTGAATTTCTTCCTCCATATCTCGGAAGTGGCTCAAGTTATCTTGAAACTTAGTACATATTTATGCATGTTCTGCCTGACAATGATTCTCTTATGAATTTTAGGGTCAAAGGCCAGATGAAAATGGTGTCAATTTACTATTAAATACAGAAATTGCACTTTTTCTCCGTACCTTGAAAATTACTCAATGCATAAATTTATAAATTGGTCAAAGTTAAGTAAAAGTCCTAAAATCCCCAAATTCATGCTCTCTCATTCATCCAATTAAACCTAGGTCAAGGAGGGTGAACATTCAACACATTTGTGACAAACGTGTCATTTTAATATTTTGCCAATTTTGTGAAAATTTAATCACACATTGTCCACATGTACTATAGACCTATTAGGAAAATCATGCATTATGGTGGAGGCATACCAGTCGCCATAGTGATATTTCTAGTTTTTATCCTGCTTTTTATTTCTTCTTGTGATTGTATGGGTGCATTTGAGCAGAGCAAAATCAACCTAATTCTTGCTTGATTTTCATCGTTCATTTGCAGCCCGACAATGCTCCAAACGAGGTGGCGATGTCAGGGTCAGGCTCCAGGGGGGCGGCAGAGTGGAGCTAGCCGGTCAGGCAAGCATCGTATTGGAGGGCAAGATTAACATCTGAGGAGGAAATGTGGAAAGCCCAAGTGACAGTTGAGGAAGAAAATTATTTCTGTGGAGAAGGCAAATTAGTATGATCTTACAATTCTTTTTCTTACACACACAAAAACAGACACCAAAGAAATATTTCCCAGTGTATGTATGTGAGTTAAATTTCTCAGGCTGTGTGAAAATATTTGATGTTATAGTTACAGTGTTTTATGGGTCAAAAAGCAGTCTGGAATTTTGTTGAGTGTAGCCTTAGCAGTTTCCTGTCTTCTTTTAGGTCAACCATTGCGGGGTTGGACATATGAAACTGGACAACTGAAATATGCTGCTATCATTTTGTGACCCATCAAATTTTTCATTAATTAATTTCATCATTAAACTCACCATGCAAAGTAGTGCCAGTTTTTGCCAGAAGCATTTCAAATGGGATTACTTATTTTAGTTTTACTGTATTTTCTATAGTTTTGATGACAATCCATTGTTTTCCTCAAAGGTATGATTGTTACATTGTGGAAGGGGTTATTTTGTTTTCACAACTCATTGTTAAGATTGCTTACTTCCTTTTGTCCTGTGATTACATTGACATCACTATTTAGTGACAATATGAAGATATCTGTTTTTCATCGTAACTAAAGGGAGTTACCAAATTGTTGGGGGCTATTAGGCTATTTCTGTTGATCCTTTGGATTACTTTTGGAGAGCAGTCATGAACGGAACTGAAAATGAAAAAAAAAAAATCCAGAATGCACGTAGTGTATTGTGCTTGTTATATTGTTTTTATGTGCTCTTTGACATGCTGAGGACTGATTTTTATTCTCTTTTATGACTGAAATAATCATGCAGATTTTTGGTATCTTGTAAGTACTGACCTTCAAACGTGCTTGAAATACGCAATCATTGTTGTAATGAAGTATCCTGATATACTCTAAAAGCTTTGAAATGTATATACCTCTGCCCTGATGGATGCTGGAGCCACTGCCAAATTTCTGTGTATTGAAATGCATTGTTGAGAATAAGCTTGAAGTAAAAGTCTACTTTTACCGTATGAACATTGCTCAAACTTTGCTAAATAAGGAACGAAGCTTCCTACAGTGATACAAGATTTTGTTAGGGGTAGAATGTTTTCCCTTCATGTACATTTGATTGACATGTGTGTCTGTGTTGTGTGTCAGGTGGTGTATCAAACTAATAATCGGAAGACATAAACATGATTTTTTTTTATGCCTCCGCCACGAAGTGGTGCCGGAGGCATTATGTTTTCGGGTTGTCCGTCCGTCCGTCCGTCTGTCCGTCCGTCCGTCCTTCCGTCCGTCCGTCCTTCCGTCCGTCCGTAATGAATTTTGTGGACAAGGTAACTATCAAAACCTATTGAGGTATCCTAATGAAACTTGGCATGTATGTGTATTAGGGGGTGAAGTTGTGCCTATCAACTTTTGGATGCACATGCTCAAGGTCAAAGGTCAAAAGGTCAGGGTCAAATACATAAAATTTCACTATTTCCACCATATCGATTAGATGCCTGAAGATATTTTCTTGAAACTTAGTGTATACATGTATTACCCAATTAGATTCTCTGGTGAAAGTTTTGGTCATGAGGTCAAAGGTCAAAAGGTCAGGGTCAAATACATAAAATTTCACAATTTCCACCATATCTATTGAATGCCTGAAGATATTTTCTTGAAACTTAGTGTATACATGTATTACCCAATTAAGATTCTCTGGTGAAAGTTTGGGTCATGAGGTCAAAGGTCAAAGGTCAAAAGGTCAAGTAAAAATATTCAAACTTCTTTTTTTTTCTCTGCACCTTGGAAAATTGTTCAAGGTATCTTCATGGAACATAGTATATACATGTACTGACTGGAAGTGATTATCTAGAGAATGTAGGGTTCATGGGGTCAAAGGTCAGGGGTCAAAGGTCAAGTGCAACACTTCAAAATTTTACTCTTTCCCTCATATTTATGCATTGCCAGCAGGGTTATCTTTTTTTACACTTGGTGTATGCATGTGTAACCTAATAGAAATTCTCTGGAAAGTTTTTTTTTTTCTTCTTTTTTTGCCTCAAAGGTCAAAAGGTCAAAGATCAAGTGAAAGGGAAGTGGCTCAAGTTATCTTGAAACTTAGTACATATTATGCATGTTCTACCTGAAAGTGATTATCTTATGAATTTTAGGGTCAAGGGACAGAGGAAAATGGTAACAATTTACTATTCAATTCAGAAATTGCACTTTTTCTCCATACCTGTACCTTGAAAATTACTCAATGCCTAAATGTATGAATGGGTCAAAGTCAAGTTAAAGTCCTTAAATTCCTAGATACATGCTCTCCTATTCATCCAATTAAACCTAGGTCAAGGAAGGTGAACATTCAACACATTTGTGACAAACTTGTCATTTCAATATTTTGCCAATTTTGTGAAAATGTAATCACACATTGTCCACATTTACTATCTAGACCTATTGGGAAAATCATGCATTATGGCGGAGGCATACCAGTCGCCAAAGCGACATTTCTAGTTTCTTTTTGATACAAGAGGATTTTTAGCCATAAAACAGTTACTGGGTTGGTTTTTTTTTTTTTTACCCACCAGTGGGGTACTATGTGTAGTGACAGTCTCCAGTCAAGCATGTGGTAGTGTGGGGATTCATGTGCTGCCCTCTGGGGTACATTAAAAAACCAGGAATAGCATCCATCAGCGAATATGTGCATCGAAGCGTGTTGTCATAAGTATCAATCATGTAGTTTTTACTTGTTTGTGATTCTAGTGTTGAATCTGTGTCAAGAATGTGGGATACTTTGCCTGTCACAAGTGTGAATCACTTCACGGTGTACCATGAAGAAATAAAGATCTTCACGATGTACCATGAAGAAATAAAGATGTTTCTTCATCCCATTCAGGTATTAATTTATGTCCGTGGTCTCATTTCTCAATATGGAAAAAAGAGAATGTGATGAATTGTGAACACTTTTGTCACACTTTCCCATAGTACATGTACTTTATAGCTGGGCAGGTTGCAATGTACAGTGGATGTACATACAAGTGTAGGATTCTAAGATGTTAAATCCTTCAAGGACCTAAATAGATTGAGAAGGACAACATCAATGGTTAACCCGTTGAGGACGGTTTGATTTTGCTACAATATGCATTTGCCATAGACACCTGCCCGAGTATACTCGGGACTCGTCCTCAATGGGGTAACAGCTCTGCACAATATGGCTGTATCCTCTTTATGAGCTAGATGTTTGAGTGATTCACTCAGCTGTAATGAGTGTGTGAAATCGCCCAAACCAACAAATTATCAACACAAAAATACACATTATACTACAGTGCCCTCCCGTCTTAATGAAATTCTGGTTATTATGAAGTAAAAATTCAGGCCGCAGCCATATCCACTCATTGTTTTTATTGTTTATTTGTTCGGTTATAACAAAATTTAGATGTATGAAAAGAAAACTGCCAGTCCCGAGGACTTTGTTATAATGGGAGTCTACTGTACATCCTTGTAATGGGTTTCAGTATGGTTTAAGGATACAAATCAGGGCCCTGTTTTATAAAAGATGTTAGGATGTCAACTCTTGCTGGAATAACAACTTCCCATAGCAACAGCCAATCACAAAGCTGGATTTTTGTCGTTACCATTGTGGTGGATTCGTATGCAATCTCATCAGATGGACACGTTGTTGCAATAAAAGTACAAAGAAATCCTCGGTTCAACGTGATGTGGGTTCTTTATTCTGTTACACAGCATGCATGTATCAGCGATATGTAACTGTGTGTACTGCAAACTTGCGCTTGCCAGTGTAGTCTAGTCTATTCAACAACTGTGTAGGAATGAGTGGTTCCTGTAAGATACAAACAAGAAAGAAAGTTATTCATATAACACGCCATACAAATCACTATACACTATTTCAACTCTACACTGAAATACATGTAGTAAGATGATAATGAATATTTTTCCTCCTGTTATAAATGAAGTAATTATGGCCAGAATATCATGACAACGTTTACAGGACCTATCTATTCTAACTCAATTAAAATGGTGACTGTGTTTACTATCATCATGAGTATTGCTGTTATGTATCTGGTATAATCTACAAGCAGAATAAACATAGTGAACTTTCAATATTCTGTCTAAGTCGGGCAAATCATCGTCAGTTAAACTTATTTAACACAATCCATATCTTAAATCCTATGACTGTAATCGCTCAATGCCACATCTTGTTGTATAATGTAACCAGTTATAGTATGCCCTTGGCAACGGCACTATATTGTACGCGCATGTACACCATCGTAACTAGGGCCGTGAGGTCCGTGCCAATAAAGCCTCAAGCCAGCAAGATGTACCTCTAGTACCGTCTCCGAATCAAACCTTATTTCTGCGTCTCTCTTTACTTTTGTGTTATGAAACTGCCACATAGTCCTACCCCATAACACAACATGGTGGCAGCGGTGGGATATTTTTCATGGACCAGCCAAAGACGCGAAATCAAAGTGACGAAATGACACTTTTCTGGACTGACCGAGCAATCGTCTGATTCGACGCGGATCGTATGCGCGTAGCTTTGACACAGCATACGCATAGCTACGATAGCTACGGTACGGCACAGTGCACCAGTGCACGGACCAAGTTTTCAGTCAAGCAAGGTAACAATCTAGTTACGGTCATAAATGCATGTCTATGAACGCTCTGCTGATGCATTTATGAAATGAAACATTGGCTATATTACGCTTGATTACCTTAGCATCTTGCTGCAAATGCCAACAGTGTGCCATTGATTTTATGGATTGTAAAATCTGTTCCAGTGTTCGTTAGTATGACTGAGCACAAATAGAGTCCACAACTAACGACGTGTAACGTTACATGTCACAGCGTAGCTTCAAAATCTACCGGCACAGTGATCATACGTGTACCGTACGGATATTTGGACTTGGAAGCACACTTCTCGGTAGATCTATCACTAGCGTTAGATCTATTAAGTGTAATGTGTGAGCTAATGGACGCTCTGCAGCACACATTACCTCGCCAATCGCCAGTTTAATCGTTCAGCAAGCAAATTATGCACACTGCAGTGTGGAACATTTAATCGGCACATCCACAGCAACCGGACTACAGGAGAGTCACGGACCGGACCCGTGATCCAACCTCATCGAGCCCAGCGGAGACTGAGCCAAACGCGGACGCTGCAGCCGCCGTATCCTGAGCCTAGCCAACGAAGGAGCTAGCCCGACAGCGCAGCGGACGGAAAGCCAGCTAGCGTACGTCAGCCCATCGCGGATGGATATTGCCACGGATTTTCATTGCAGTCGAGCCTAATGTCAAGTTAGATTACGTGACGCCTAGCCTTAGACGACTGTGATTTTGAGTGATAGACGCTATCCAGATAATATGCCATTTGATTTTTAAAGTGTTTTAATAAAACAAAGTAAATAAATTCTGATCTAAAAGAAGTCAGGCAGTTGGACTCTGTTAACATTTGCCTTAGATGTAAACGGACACAGTCTACACACAGATATGAGTTATTCCATTGTATTTAAATTGTGTTTTAATACACCAGAATACATCTACATGAGTGAATGAGAGTATCGAGACCCAAGGAAAAGGCCCATCGCATATCTTGTGAGTATATTTATGCCAATATTATTTTAGATCTTGTGAAGTACCTATCCTGCAGTAATATCTAAGCTAAGTTACAGGTCACATATTTCCCTGTACGTGTGATATTTGTTTCAATATACATAATCTGTGAAGGATTGAAAATATTTTTATGTACCGGTACTAACGTTAAGTAAACATAACTAATATTTTGGTTGATGAGTTTTGATTGGTAGCAACCACCAATTATTAATATTGCACTGGTTATAGTCTAATTCTAAGGTGTATGTATAATTGTTATAAACTATTTTTATAACTCAGACTTAAACTAAAAGTAAATTGATAAATAAGATAAAGATTTCAGTAATATATTTACCCAGTATAGACTGTATACAAAGGATATTTTTGTGGATTAATGGTTTAGATAATTCTTCATCTGAATTATTCAGAGGTAACTGTTTGGAATATAAATACTCAAATGTTTGTTGTTCCATCAGATTTTGAATTTATTGTGAGGTATTTGTTCATAGTGAATCGTATACTGTCACACGCAATATTGTATTCATTTTATGTTGTTAAAGTGCATTGTATTGTCAATTTTTGTTTAACGCTGATATTCATGAGTTAAACACAGTTACATTATGGCTAAATTCCCAGAAATGAATTGGAGCGCTAGCAATGTGGCAGAAGAGTTTAAGCTTTTCCGACAAAGAACAGAGCTTTGCTTTTTGGACCATAATATTGTTGATCCTATCAAACAGGCAACAAAGATAAAGATTGCCGTTGGCAATGAAGGCCTTCGTAAGATTAATGCATCTGGCCTCTCTACTGATGACCAAAACAATCCAGCAAAACTGTGGAACCTCTTTGAAGACCAACTAAAAGTCAAGGTCAATTTCAGAATCCACCGTCTTGAACTCATGAGATACAGGCAGAAGCCAGGTGAATCAATCGATGAGTTCGTTAACAGGTGTCGAAGCAAAGCAGTGGAGTGTGACTTCAAAGCCGATGAGTTATGTGAACGACTGGTAGAGCTCGTGATCGCATCCACACCAATAGAAGCATTTCAAAAGGATTTGCTTGATCAGCCAAAGGGTTTCAATGCAGACAAACTGATCGAAACCGGACGCAAATACGAGGCAATCATGGCCGGACGTCAATGCCTCCAAACACTGGACAATGACACCAACATCGGTGCCATATCACCTGCGTCAAAGAAGCGTTGTGGAAACTGCGGTCTGTCCCACCCCCCAAAGCGATGTCCTGCCTACAAAGACTATTGTAAGGCATGCGGTACCATCGGTCATTGGGCAAAGATGTGTCGAAAAACCAAGCATGAAGGCAAGACACAACTCAGACACACAGGCGGATCAACCACCCAACAAAAGGGACGCAATCGATCCAGGAACCGAAGGTTCAGAAACCGAGCCACATATCGAGGGAAGGACAGAGATCGGAGCCCGTCCCAACGGGACTGGAACAAATTGGTTGATGCTGTCACTGAAAGTAACCCTCATGAACGCCTATGGCAGGAGCAGGAAGACAACGTTGAAGTCAGTTTTCATTCCATTGGCTCCAAAGACACAAAGGAGGCATTTGTGGATGTCGAAATCGTCTGTCCTAAACGCACAGGAAGAGCTACCCTGAGCCTAAAAGTGGACACGGGAGCAGGTGGTAATGTTCTACCGTTGCGCATCCTGAAAGACATGTACCCACAGACATGGAGACAGATGATCATGCCTACGAGTGCACAACTCAGCGCATACAATGGCACCCAGATTACATGTCTGGGATCCATCACACTCGGATGCAGGTATAAGCAATCTCCATGGTCTCAACAACTCCTTTACATCACAGATGCTGCAGGCCCAGCAATCTTGGGACTACCTGGATGTAAGACGTTGGGAGTTGTCACCATCAACGAAATCAGAAACATCCCAGGAAGAAGCCTCCAGGACAGCCATCCGATCAAGTCTATCAAAGACTTACAAGAGATGTACCCCCATCAGTTTGACACAATTGGAAACTTCAAGGGGGAAGCCATCCTCTATCTCAAGGACGATGCAACGCCTTCAATAGACCCCCCTAGAAAGTGCAGTGTCCACATCCGTGATAAGTTGAAGGCAGAACTAGACAAGATGGAGCAGGAAGGTGTTATCCGCAAAGTTCAACACTACACAGAGTGGTGTAGCTCCCTAACGACAAGTGTCAAGAAGGACGGAAGCCTAAGAGTATGTCTTGACCCCAAAAGACTGAACAATACTCTTCGAAGGTGCCCTCACAAGATACCTACTTTAGAGGAGCTGAACCCAGCATTCAGCGGTGCCAAGTTCTTCTCGAAGCTTGATGCAAAATCGGGCTATTGGTCTGTACACTTGGAGAAGAAATCACAAGAGTTGACCACCTTCAGGACACCCTTTGGTCGCTACTGCTTCCAGCGCTTACCGTTTGGACTGTCGGTAAGCCAGGATATATTCCAAGAACGCATGGACCACATCATTGCACAGGTCCCTGGCTGTGTAGGAATTGCAGATGACATTGCTGTTTTCGGCCAGACAGAAGCCGAACATGACCACAACCTCCTCCAGCTCATGGAGACAGCCAGACGTGAAGGGTTAGTCTTCAATAGCACCAAATGCCACATCAAGACAGACCACATAGAGTTCTTTGGCTCTGTCTACACAGCTGATGGCATACGCCCCGACCCCAAGAAAGTGGAAGATGTTCGTCAAATGCCCACACCTCAGGACAAGGATGACCTGCAGAGGAGTCTTGGATTCTTCACGTACTTAGCACCATACATTCCCAACTATGCGGAACGTTCATCCATACTTCGGGACCTACTCAAGAAAGACGTACCATTCCTCTGGCAGGAGGATCACCAACATGCCTTTGATGATCTGAAGCAGGCAATCACTCCTGAATCATGCCTGAAGTACTTCAATCCTCAGGAAGAGACTACTGTTGAGGTAGATGCCTCCCAGAAAGGCCTAGGGGCGTGCCTTTTACAAGGAGGAATTCCAGTAGCATTCGCATCCAAAAGCCTATCACCTGCACAGGCAAACTACTCGAACATCGAGCGCGAAGCACTTGGACTAGTATTTGGCATTACAAGGTTCCATACTTACCTGTTTGGAAGGACATTCACGGTGGAAACAGATCATAAACCCCTCGAGATGATCTGGAAGAAACCACTTTCAAGTGCACCACCTCGTCTCCAACGCCTACTGATCAAGATACAAGGCTATGACTGCCAGGTACGCTACAAGCCAGACAAGAACATGGTACTCTCAGATGCCCTGAGCAGACTGCCAAATCCCCACAAGAGACAAGACATTCCACTTGACCAGCAAGTGGATGAAGTACACTTGGACATTGAGGACTTTCAGGGAGTTGACCTAACTAGCTTTGAGGAACCAAAGCAGAAGCAACTGCAGGATGAGACAGCCAGAGACCCAGTCCTCAAATTACTCTGGCAAACAGTTGTCACCGGATGGCCTGGTACCATCAAGGAACTCCCTACTTCTATCAGAAGCTTCTGGCCATTCAGAGATGAAATCGGCATCTCAAACGGTGTGATATTCAAGGGGAAGCGAGTTCTCATTCCTCAATCACTACGGGATGACATCAAGAGTCAGTTGCACCAAGGCCACATGGGGATAGAGAGAACGAGAAGGCTGGCAAGAGAGACAGTATACTGGCCTGGAATAGACAGTGACATTGAGAAACTTGTGAAAGCATGTGAGGCATGCCAAGCCCACCAAGCTAGGAACCAGAAGGAACCACTTCAACCACACGAGATCCCACCTTCCCCGTGGACCAAACTAGCCACTGATCTGTTCACCCTGGAAGGAGAAGACTATCTGCTGATAACAGACTACTACTCAAAGTATCCCCTTGTCCACAAACTCCCAAACACGAGTAGTAGGACAGTTGCAAATATAGTCAGTGCAACATTCAGCCTCTTTGGAGTACCAGCACAGATTGTTTCAGACAATGGACCCCAATATGCTGGTCAACCGTTCAAAACCATGTGCAAGAAGTGGGGAATCAAGCACACAACCTCATCGCCGAGGTACCCCCGGTCGAACGGGATGGCTGAAAGGAATGTGAGGACCATCAAATCCCTCATGAAGAAATGCAAGGAAACTGGTCAAGATATCCAGATTGCACTTCTACACTACCGTGCAACCCCACTGGGATCCAATCTTCCCTCCCCAGCTGAGCTCCTGCTTGGAAGACAAATACGCATTACCCTTCCAAGTCACCACGTCTCCAGTCATCGTAACTCAGATGAGATCTATGACAATCTGGTGAAAAGACAGCAGCGAATGAAGGAGGACCATGGCATGATGGCGGGACCCAGTCTTCCGGCACTACATGTGGGACAGAGAGTTAGACTCCGAGATGCCCAGGACCAAACGTGGATCCCTGCCCGGGTGACAAAAGTCTGCAAGGAACCACACTCCTATGAGGTGGAGACACCCAATGGAACACGGCTCAGGAGGAACCGTTCCCACCTTCGCGAGATTCCTTCTGTCAAAACCCCTCCACAAAGCACGTCAGAAGCAATGCTTCCAGTACGTAGACGTGTGAGCTTCGCTGATGGAGATGTAACAGAACCACAGAACACTCTAACACAACTCCCTCCCAAACCAATCCTAAAAACTGGAAGGACTGGTAACAAGCAGTTGGAGTCAGGTACCACAGTTACTAGGTCTGGTAGAGTGGTCAGAAAGCCACTGCGTTACCGAGACACATAGTGTACCTACACGCATACAACTAAGAATATCAGATGAGATATCTTCGAATGCGTGATGGGGGAGGAGATGATGTATATATGTTCTAAATTTTGAAAATGAGTCATGCAACATAATTGCATAGCCCCAAAACTGGGAAGACTCCTGAACATTGTTGTTACATTATGATATACCAGGTTGTACTGTTATAAACAACACTGATGGATAATATTATAATGTCCTACTTTTTATGTGAGAAGTGATTAATATAGACACTTATATACATGAGAATACAAGAGTTGTAATTGTGATAACACAATGTGTTAAACAGTATCCACATCAGTCTTCAGACACCCAAGTTATCAAATTTTGTTGATCTATGTTAACTGCAGAACAGCTCTATCAGAGAGTCTTTATTAAATATACAACAAACTCTGGTCAATAGAGTCGTGTAATTCAGCATTAACTCTGAATTGTTGAAAGTTGAGGTTTTCTGTGCTAACTAGCAAGCAAAAGAGGTACCTTTGCATCATTCGATTGCATACACACCGACGCATACAACTTGTACTCACTAGATGAATGAAGTTAGTGGAAATGTGTATTATGTAACTATCATAAGTGTACAACCTAACGGAATGTTTTGAAAAGCATGCATACACTGTTTTAGCTGTTATATGAAAATGATTAAAGTGTTGCAGCTTGTTAGTTCATTTGAAAACGAATTTCAAAAGTATTGGTACTGGCATAGAAAACAAACTTGGTGTGATAAAAGGTACACTCTGTAACTTTCTTTAAGGAGAGGGGGATGTTGTATAATGTAACCAGTTATAGTATGCCCTTGGCAACGGCACTATATTGTACGCGCATGTACACCATCGTAACTAGGGCCGTGAGGTCCGTGCCAATAAAGCCTCAAGCCAGCAAGATGTACCTCTAGTACCGTCTCCGAATCAAACCTTATTTCTGCGTCTCTCTTTACTTTTGTGTTATGAAACTGCCACATAGTCCTACCCCATAACACAACACATCTCACATCAATCCCACTATTAAGACTTCCCGTCGCGAATGCTACATTAAAAACAATGAGCATTATAATTTCCTTAGCAACCTTTTAGTGGTCTTAAATGAGACTATCCAAAAATCTACGGCTAGGCATATCACTATATCTCCAACTTTAATATCCCTCCGCGTGCATGAACTTCCTGCGTGGATCGTTCCTAACACAAATACCTTCATGATATACATACGCGAAAAGATATAATCCAACTTCAACGTTTCAACATGAGCAATACATAATACCAAAAGGTCCGTTTGAAACTCCACGGATTCACATTCACAATGCTATCATTTTGGACTGTTCTCCAAAAGGGAGAGGTCTTTACAAAGACCGTCTAAAACGTTCATTGTATTCTCATGAACACTCTCCGCACCACGGACCATGCACCACGCATGCTACACTAAACGTTAATGCAGTTGGACAATGCACGGAACAATAGACGCTAATATGTAGTACAGCGTATATGGCGATGACCTTGACCTTGAACATACAACCGTGGTCCTTGCTTCTCATTTACTTTTACTCTTCTTAACTCCTTGACCACGGGAACTCTGTTTGTTCCTTAAATGGTGTACAAATCATAAATGAACGATTTTAGACGTACCTTGGATTGTTGGACTTCATCAGATTGTCCAAGAAACCCAAACTATAAGCAAACTGCTGTGGCCAACTGCTGAGCAAACTGCTGCTCTTGTGGAACGACTGACCGGAACTCTTTGCTAACACTACCTTAACAGTGTTTACTTGAGACCCTAACTTTGAAACTTGTATTGAATTGTGAATTGTATCATTCCATGACAACCATGACAATTGACATTCCAGCAAGAGTTGTTATCATATCAACTTTTTATGAAACGGGGCCCTGGTGTATCATTCCATTCAACAATGCACAAAGTAAAAGTGTGTATTATTAATGTGTGTGTGTGTGTTTGGTGAGATATAGTAAGTACACTAATAGTGTGTTTCAAATTAGGGTTTGTAGTGCAAGAAAGACCAGAGAGCAAGGTTCCTGGAACTGACAACATTCTGCTGAAAGTTGCTTGATCAGTGATGGACTCGCACAGTCACCCTAGGGAAATAAGTGAGACCCTTGCCAAATTTGATAAAACTTTGAGTGAATAATAAGTGATAGGAGTTTTTGTCAGCTGGTAGGTAGGCCCATATTTGGAGAAATATATATGTGATAAAAACCTAAAATGGCATTAGACTAAAAACGCTTTATCCTGGCGAGGAAAGCGCACGAAATAGAAACAAGACACCAAACAGGTTAGTCATCGCATTCTTCATCAGCGACCAGGATGCAATGTGATGTTAGATTAAAATATATATAGTTGTATATATATATATATATATATATATATATATATGATTTTATATATATATATATATATATATATATATATATAAATAAATATTAAAATATATATACTTGTATATATGTATATATATATATATATATATATACGTATATATATATATATATATATATATATATATATATTATATACATATATTTGGGTATAAGATAGTAATATTCCACTGGTCCAGATGTAGCTTCCTTTATTTAGTCATTTAGTTTAGGCCATATAGGCCTTCCCATGAGGATCTAGACGATTCATGACGCAGAGAAAAATGTATGTCTTTCTTTAGGTCCTGATGAAGGCCTTTATGGCCGAAAACTCGAGAACTAAATATATGTGGGTACAAATTTGTATAAATTGTTCCTCTCACTGTTCCTCCTTTTCGGAAATACATATACATTTATACATATATATATATATATATATATATATATGTTAGAGGGGTTATTTCCAAAAATTGGAGTGAATAATTTACATTATGTTGCAAAATTTGTAATTTTCAGAACCTTGTGAATAACTAGTGTTATTTTTGCCCAAATTTCATACTCCGAGTACAGAATTCATAGCAATTATCAAAAAAAAAAAAAGTGTCTGCTACTGATAAGATCCACTCTGAGTCTCCTATACTAGTACTAGTACAAATTTGTAGTTAAAATATTCACAGATTTGATACCTGTATGGGTGGAAGGAGTATATAGAACAAGCAGATTAATTACAAAATTCATGAAACAGTTTGCATACATAATGTATGACATGCTCTCTATAACAATTTACTGTCTGGAATATAAGTACATGAAATGAGAACACAAAGGGAGAAAAAAAAAATCATATTAAAAAAAAAAAGAAATCAAACAGATGATACACTTTGTATCTATTTACGAATAGTTGTATTACATATATTCATGATCTAAACAAACAATATTTCCAAAATCTGTTAAAAACAGCATATTTGTTGACAAAATTAAATGTGTGTTCTCTGCACTTTGGGCCCGTTATTTATGAGCATGATGCGGACATGTCTATTCGATTCATGATCATGCACGACCCGTCACGTCGTGTGTGATCAGGGCCGGAGGTGACACTCGCTCACCTCCCTCGTGTGATCACTGCACACCACCGAGGTCGAGGACCTCTAGGAGGATCTAGAAGCGACCGTCGGCGCCCCGCGCGCGGCTGGCGGCGCTAGTATAGCGGCGCTGCTGCCGTTCTCGGGTTCGAGGATTGCTGTTTGATTTTTCGCGCGAAGGAGGAGGGCCGACGAGTCGACTTTGATTCGATGTTGTGACAGGATTTAACCCATGAAGTAGTGAAAGGTCATACCGATTCAAGAAGGCAGTCCTGTGTGCGACTACCTGACTACGAGGTAAATAGCTTTTTATGTAATGATTTGATGATATTACAAGTCCATCTCTCATCTTAATTTTCGGTGTGCTGCAAGGTAAATGAAGTCTCAGTCCCATTCTATATATTATCATGTAGGCTCTCCCTATGGGAATTTTGCGCAAAACTGGCACGAACTAGAGCTATACACACTAACGTTGCTGTCGACTGTTTGAGTTACAATTACCACATACATAGCCAGTCAGTGTATGAATATGAATTATCAGATGTCTAATGTTAGTGCATAACGTGATACGTTTATTTTTCCAGGATATAAACAGTAAAAGCGCTGGTTAAACAAGTTAAACGTTAGAAACTCCCTCATTCACGTCATTACTCGGCCTTATTTAGCCCGACCAGACGCTGTGAGAAGCACAGGCCACAGCATCAGACAGTCGAAGCCTCGCCATCAAAGTGGGGAACCACAACACAACTACCAAACTTATATCAATTTAGATTCTATACATTACTTATGGACATTTGTATGTTACTCACGTAAAGTGCGTGCTTATATTATTACAGAAGGTACTTAAGTCCATTGACCGAAAGATCGGTCTGTATCTGTCCGTCGGGGAATGTTCCGCGGAGACTGCGTCTGGCTTCACGGATCCCCTCCATATACAGACCGAAGTCAATGATGCCAGCTCCTGTGTGGCAGTAGCGCACAGATCAAACGTTACGATAAACCAAATTTCAGGCAGGTTTTTTACATTCAAACAAGTTTGATCGACATGACATGACACATTATGCAGCAATATTTGGGGTTAATTTCTCACATTGTGCAATCGAAATACTCACAGTAACTCGGTTATAATGCAGAAATTTTATCCGAATCGCAACATCGCCGTTCGCTAGCCGTAAGTCGCCATTTTGAATATGTAAAATATTTACATTAGATGAATTTGAGGTGACATAAAATGATCTAAAGTATCAAAACTCGAAGCGATTGCAATGCGATCGCTGAACTCTCTTTGTGTTGTGGGTTGTGACAGTACAGCCCTGTCGCTATTTGTACAGCGACTGGGCTGTGTATTGTTAACTCAGACTCTGTGTACGGTACCTGTGGCACACACTTCCAGACCAGTAGTTTGTTCTGTCTAGACTATGCTATTCAGTAAGTATAATTCAGTTTTGTGTAAATTTAAAATATTTGGTGCTTTTCACTTTCAATTACACTGGAATTTGTAAAATTGTTGTAGAGCAGTCAAAGTTAAGCAAAAACTTGGAAAAGCAGTTCCTATACCTCAGAATATTGTCAAATCTTCAATATCTGCTCTCACTTCTGCCCACACAGCTCCTCACCAATCTACAACTTAAGGACAACAGAACACGGTCATTCTAACGTGGAATCCCTGTGCATGCCTCCAAGCACCCATACAGCTTCCCATGAATTGAGACGGGGATGACTAAAAATTAGAAAATGGCTGCAGGCGGGCTTGTCAACCAGTTGTCCTCTTTACAACGACTCACACACACGACTCTAGAGACGGTTGACTACCAGACCAATGTTTTGGGAATCTCTGCTAATTGTCTCAGCAAAGGGTCTGAGCTGGCCAAAGCTGCACTGACTGCCATCAGGAACCTTCAAGCACTCCTGAACGAAAATGAACAGCACGCTCACAACCAGAGTGTGGAAGCCATCGAGTCTCTGGACGGGAATGAAGATGAAGAGGAGGAGGAGGATTCAAGAACAAGAACAGATGTGATGAGTGGGGAAGATGTGAATGAAATGGGTGCCAAGAACTCCATACATGACACCTCAGAAGACATGTTTGATGAGTTTGAAGATGAAGAAGATATGGACCCAAGCATGCTAGAAGTAAGATTTAAGCCCAATGAACTCTTTCATGTTCTGCATATTTAAAGGGTGTGTACAGTTCTGGTCGAGGTGAAGATTTAGCTTTTAACGTTTTGCGAGATATTCAGAAACCACTCTATGAGATGTCAAAGAGCATGCAGTTCGAAGGGGTATCAAAAGTTTATTTGATGAAAATCGGTTTTGAAATGGCTGAGATATCCCAAAACAAGATGAAACAAAGAGATCCTAATGAAGTTGTGGCATGTCGCCTTTTATTATTAACACTTTTTTTGATATCTCTGTACAGTCCCTTTAATAGGTACTTCATTATCCATGAATAAAGTGTTTTTTGGATTAAAAAAGAAAATAAAAACCCACAAGTGTACATGAAATTTCACTCAAGGTTCAGAAGTAACAATAGTCAATAAGGCTATGTAGTCAATTGCAAATATGAGATGCAAGGAAACTTTATGTCCAAATTCTTGTGAAATCTTCTTTTAAAAATCATCTGAAGTTTTGGGCTTCAATGTCTTAAAGTCTACTCTTCGTTTTGAGATATGAAGTTGAGATTAATTCCTAATGCCTGTCATTGTTGTCCACCTTTGCAGGAAATTGATGCTTTGTGTGATGCAGCTGCTAACAAATCCAACGATGATGTAGAAGATGAAGAGAAACCAGGCGCTTCATCATCGGCAGATCCCCAAGTCACCAGCAACAAAGATGATGATGACGAAATTGGTAAAGGTTTTAGTTACAGGTTGCCCTCAGTCCCACTGTGTGTAAATCCTCATGGGACTAGCAATTGGGTGACTGCAGATATGGTTTATCATCACTTTAAGTCACTTCAGATCAGTTCCTCTTCATATTGTATTGCCTTTCATGCAAAATTTGACCTTTAGAGAAAACAGAAATTTTTTGGTTTTAGGGGGAATTCACCCCCAATGTATTATATGCATGCAATGAATGCAGAAATATTAATAGTACACATCAGTGAACTTTGAAGAAAATCAGACAAGTCATTCAAAAGTTATGATTTTTTTAAAATTTTGGTTAAATCCATACAGTACCATCATTGCTGGACAAGAAGACCACAACAATTTATGATACCAGAGTAGGGAAACGATACTGTAAATTGTTGTCCACCTTTGCAGGAAATTGATGCTTTGTGTGATGCAGCTGCATGCATTTCAGTTTTGCGGATTCTGCTAGAGCCAAGATTTGTTGAATTAAAAGACACGCAGAAGTTCTTGTCTGCACTATATGAATTGAATGCCACTGGCAATTTGTGAAAATTTTATGCCGCAAAATGGGCTGTCGACTCCATTTTTCATAAATTTCATGCTGTGAATATTCGTAGTTTTACAGTATACTGTATACACTATAATTTTCGCAAATTTCGAATTGCCGCTGTCACACATTTTCGCGAGCGATTAGGGGACCAGAGAAAATATGAAGTGGCAAAGAAAGTGTGAATTTTCAACTTACAGTTGAACCTCTCGTATCCGGACAAGTCGGGACCGGGGCTCATCCGGATAAGGGATTTGGCCGGATACGGGAGACTCAATGCTTTATACATGTACATACCGTATAATAGAGCTCTATGGTACATACACATACACGTGTACTGATGTAGCCCATTGTAGTGCCACATGTAGTAATGTGTATACTGCGACCTTTTCATTGTTACACTCAGTAACAGACCCCAAAATAGAGGTTCGTGTTTGCAAGCGGAAATCATTTTCTTTTATAAATTCTTGGGATGATTTACCTAAATAATTATTAAGAAATGTATCAAGTATATGTAATTCATGTGTGTTTCCTCCCGTAATTATTAAAAAAAGATTTTAAAAATCACGGCGAGATTGCGTCCGGATAATAGAGAGATCCGGATAAAGGGAGGCCGGATAATAGAGGTTCAACTGTACTAGCAAATAAGAATGATGCTAGTATACACTGCATGAAAAAAACTTACCAAACTCTGCGAACTAGTAAGTTAGAATTTAACATTTTTGAAGTGGTTAAGTCCATTTAAAACTCAATTACTAGTAAATCGCGCTAGATTTCTGATGAGTGGTACGAGGGGTACGAGTGAATTCAGCGACAACCAGCTGGAGCTTAAGCCCCGGCCCCTAAAGGAGACATACTTGTGAAGATGTAGCGGCATGCAAACGCAAGATGCATGTAATCAAGGGTGACACACTGCGCGTGTGTAACGTTGTGGTGCAATAAAAAAAGTAATAGGGCCTACAGTACTAGTAAGTTTTCTACCCCCTTGCGATAATGGATTGGCTCTCTATTCGTAAGTAAGTAGACGTAAACAAGCTTATATAGCCACTACGGTCTGTTCAGTAAGCTGTGGCATGGTATACTAGTACTGAAATGTTTGTATCATCAAGGCAAGGGATTCATTTTGGAAGGCAATATTTTCGCGTGTTGTTAATTTCGCGAATAGCTCCCGACTCGCGAAATTCATGAAAATAAAACCCCCGCGAAATATATAGCGTATACAGTAACAAAAATGTATAGAGAATTTAACATATTTTCATATTTATAGGGCAATGAAAGAGCACTTGACTTACCACTCTCAAGATGCCGGTGAGATGTTATTACCCTTAACATATATGTCAGTAACAAGTCAAAAGAGTGTCTACTTTTTGTTAAAAATCTAGATTTTGTGAAATTCTCTCTATTTTGTAATTCTCTAATTGTTGACGAGAAAAAATGAATTTCTTTTTTCATATGTTTTCATATATTGAGCAATATGTTAAAAGTTGCAGGCATTTATCATTTATTCTTTCCTTCTTTTTTTTTTCTTTTTTTTGTTATTCATCTTTTATCTTAATAGATCCATCAGTGCCCCCTCCAGAAGCCAAGCACATTGATGTCCTGAAGAAGTCATTTGGTCATTCTGCTTTTAGGCCGTGAGTAAACCATATTTGTTTCTCTCAAACATATTTTGTTTGATACATATGTTTGATACTGTAAAACGAGGAATAATTGTGTGTGTTTTCATTTCGCGAATTTCGCGAGAGCCAAAATTCGCGAAATTAAAATGCATGCAAAAGTTCTTGTCTACACTATATTCATGCATTGAATGTAAAAGGCAACTCGCGAAAATTTCATGCCGCAAAAAAGGCTGTCATCTCCGATTCGCGAAAATTTCATGCTGCAAAAATATCGTGTTTTACAGTACATTTCCTCTTGTTTTCAGCTGTGTCTTAGTATACAAAGTGGCCTGTTGGAACTTTAATTGGGATTTGTTCAGCCGTCAAGTTAAATTACACAGTTCATACTGTAGACGTCTTGATGAAATTATGCCATTAATGTGCTAATCTAAAGAACCAAAGAAATGGATGTGAGAAGAAGCAATAAAAGTTTGCTATTTGGTTTCTGTGATAAGATATCAGTCCACCATTAGAATTATGCTATGTATTGTGTTTAAGCTGTTAATGACATAGTTTTGGGTTCAAAGTTTATTTCAGAAGTTTTACATTACTTGCTTTCATGCTCTTTGCTAGTCCACTGTCTGGACTGCCTTTAAATTATAGTGCATATCATGCATTGCAAGGTACATACATGCAATTACTGTCGCTGAGGGCATGTAGTGTTAGGTGAACCCGAAGACATTTTTCTTGGGTGACATGATTTATGGGGATATCATGTTGCGTGGGCTGTAGCACAATCAGTGAGTCTAGCATTCAGTGAGTTGCAGCTGACAAAAAGCAGCCAGAATCTTGACTAGGCCCTTTTCTCATGCATCAACAATTGACAGACTAGAGTATCTTTTCTGAGTGCATGTTGCAATCACTTTGTTTGTTTGTTTGTTTGTTTGTCTGTTTGTTTTGGCAGGATGCAATGGAAGATCATCCACTCCATTCTACAGGAAAGAAGGGATCAGTGTGTTGTCATGGCAACAGGTCAGTAATGATAAATGTCAAGTATTTATGATTATACTAATGTGTGTTGCTGAGGGCATAGCATAAAGGAGTTATGAGCTTTTATGCTGTGCTTGAACTGATTTTATATGGGCTCAGAGGACGCATTGAACCCTCTATGGACCACCATCTCAGAAGGCTGTGGTGCTTGTACACAAACAAATTGGTATTGTATACTGGCAGTGTTAAAATGCTTATGAACAAACTACCATGAGAGTGACAGTCTTACAGTGTAAGTCTGCTGCAAAGGATCAGACAGTGAGGGTATTCAAGTGCCTTGCCTAAGAGGCAAAAACTTCTGCTGCTAGGTGGACCTGATCCAGGGACCTCACAGTGGAGAGTCTGTGATTTTATCCACTGAGCCAGAAAGGATTTTCACGGTCATCCATTCTCATTTCCAAAAAAAAAAAAAATTGAGATGAAGACAATGATGTGTGTTCTACCCCTTTCATCATTTGATGCATCACGTGATACCCCAGGGTACCATGTTGTGTAGCACCACCTCACGTCCACTCGAGGACAGCCGCAGAGAAATGCATGCGCAGTGTGTGCGTGTACATAGTCATTCCCATGCCACTGCATGTTATACCATGCATGCATGGTACGCTGTGCTAGCAATAGCATGTGCTTCAGTGCAGTGCATTGTAGTGGCTAGCACGCGCTAGCTCCAGCATCAAAATAATTTCCCACTTTTTGGCACCCAGGGTACAACCTTGAAAAAAAAATAATAATTCAACAAATTGGCTGATTTTTATTTGGTACCCCGGGATACCATTTATTTCATCATTTATTGTTAGGTAAGAATCCAGGCTTTCCCATATTTAGTTTTAAGATAAAAATTTCATATTCGAAATTTCATTGTCTCTTTCACTGTACTTTGATAATTTTTAGGTAATAATCTACAAACTCCTGCATATCTAGCATATTGTCACTAGGGCGACAAGACCTCATATTTTCAAAATATCAAATGTTCAGGAGAGCAAAAAAATATGGCAGCCAAAGCACCTTATCAAATGGGATTGCCTTTCCTTTGATAATCCATGGTGGCTTCATTTTTGGGGTAAGATAGCTAGGATTTAGACAGGACATCACTTGAATGGATTATCTGACCATTAGTCAAAAAAAAAGAGGTAATTTTCACAAAAAATTGAGATATTAAGAGTGAGTACAAGGTCTTGTCACCCCAGTGACGATTTGTGAATCTGCTAATTTTATCCCTTACTTCTCTTCTCAACACCTCATCCATTGCATTACCTCGTCCCAGGGTATGGTAAGAGTTTGTGCTACCAGTATCCTGCTGTGTTTACCGGTGGTGTTAGTGTGGTCATCTCACCTCTGATATCACTCATGGAGGACCAGGTCCAAGCTCTCAAGTGAGTGCAGAGTGAAGTTTAAATCCCAGTACGGTGTCATTTTTTATTGCAGATTGCCTTGAGGTAGTACACACGTACTAGTACGTTGTAGAGGCATGACAGAACTTGAATGGACAATTTGTGTGATCACTATAAAAACCATCTCAGCAGCATTTTATTTCAAAAGAAACATGTCTCTGGTTTGGACTAACAGAACAATTGAAAAGTTTTCATCTACATATCATGTTTCTTACTTTAACTCCACCTTGGTTCAGCAGAAATATATAAATACTTGATGAATATTCCAAAGATTTTGTATGCTAAAATTTGATAACAGGCACACATGGGTGTATTGTCAATTACTATGAAATTTTTACAATACCTGGAAATAAATATGTGGTGAGAATATCATTTTAACATGGTTTTACCACTGTTTTTTAAGATAAAAAGCCAAGCATTGTGTGTGTTTTTTTTCTTTCCTAATGGTTTGCAACAAATAAATGCAAGCATAAAAGTGCAAAACTGGACCTAAAAGTTAGTGTTTGTAATGATTGGAGGCTGCAAATGATACTTCTTATATTTCATAGATGTGTATATCAGTACTCTAGTTTGCATAGCTTTGTAACAAGTTTCTTGTTCCTTACTGTTACAGTTATGATTCATCCAGATAAAATGTGAAGTTAAACAAAATGCTCTCAGCTAGCTTTATATTTTTATGCCTCCGCCACGAAGTGGTGCCGGAGGCATTATGTTTTCAGGTTGTCCGTCCGTCCGTCTGTCCGTCCGTAATGAATTTTGTGGACAAGGTAACTATCAAAACCTGTTGAGGTATCCTAATGAAACTTGGCATGTATGTGTATTAGGGGGTGAAGTTGTGCCTCTCAACTTTTGGGTGCACATGCTCAAGGTCAAAGGTCAAAAGGTCAAGGTCAAATACATAAAATTTCACTATTTCCACCATATCTATTGAATGCCTGAAGATATTTTCTTGAAACGTAGTGTATACATGTATTACCCAATTAAGACTCTCTGGTGAAAGTTTGGGTCATGAGGTCAAAGGTCAAAAGGTCAGGGTCAAATACATAAAATTTCACTATTTCCACCATATCTATTGAATGCCTGAAGATATTTTCTTGAAACTTAGTGTATACATGTATTACCCAATTAAGATTCTCTGGTGAAAGTTTGGGTCATGAGGTCAAAGGTCAAAAGGTCAAGTAAAATTATTAAAACTTCTTTTTTTTTCTCCATACCTTGGAAAATTGTTCAAGGTATCTTCATGGAACATAGTATATACATATATACTGACTGGAAGTGATTATCTAGAGAATGTAGGGTTCATGGGGTCAAAGGTCAGGGGTCAAAGGTCAAGTGCAACACTTCAAAATTTTACTATTTCCCTCCTATCATGCAATGCCAGTAGGGTTATTTTTTTTTTTACACTTGGTGTATGCATACTTGTGTAACCTAATAGAAATTCTCTGGAAAGTTTTTTTCTTCTTCTTTTTTTGCCTCAAAGGTCAAAAGGTCAAAGATCAAGTGAAAGTGCTGAACTAACTTTTTCCTCCATATCTCGGAAGTGGCTCAAGTTATCTTGAAACTTAGTACATATTATGCATGTTCTACCTGAAAGTGATTATCTTATGAATTTTAGGGTCAAGGGCCAGATGAAAATGGTAACAATTTACCATTCAATTCAGAAATTGCACTTTTTCTCCACACCTGTACCTTGAAAATTACTCAATGCCTAAATGTATGAATGGGTCAAAGTCGAGTTAAAGTCCTTAAATCCCTAGATACATGCTCTCCTATTCATCCAATTAAACCTAGGTCAAGGAAGGAACATTCATCACATTTGTGACAAACTTGTCATTTCAATATTTTGCCAATTTTGTGAAAATGTAATCACACATTGTCCACATGTACTATCTAGACCTATTGGGAAAATCATGCATTATGGCGGAGGCATACCAGTCGCCAAAGCGACATTTCTAGTTGTCCATATGGTACAAATGAATATGAATGTAGAAGATACTCAATCAAGTGCCCAAGATGTACAATGTAAGTAATTAATGAGGGTTAGCATGTTTACCGAAAGCATGTGAAAGAAAACAAATAGTGTCATGACAATTGAATATCATGGTCACATATTTAATGAATGTCACTATTATTTGTTGTGTCCTGTTTACAGAATATCAAACATCAAGGCATGCTATCTTGGGTCTGCTCAGAAAGATACAATTACTGTCAAGCGACGGATGATGCAGTAAGTCCACATCAGACAAGTCTTGTGAGGAAAATCTTACCGATCTTTTCAACATGTTAAGACCTACGTGTTGTAGTAAGATGCATACTGTCATTGCTGTAGTGACAGTGCAACCTTGCTTTGCTAACCATGTTAAAATCACAATTCTGCTGAATAATCCTACATCTAATTGTTCTGTAATTTTCATTTTCCATGCAGGTAGAAGGTATTTGTTAAGATTGTTGTTCAAAAATATATAAACCTTTAAGTTAACTCTGACCAAGGTACACTTATTGTTTATATGATATTGTAGGATATAGATGCCGGTCTTACAAGAGTGGGGCACTGGAGATTACCATTCTATCACAGTAAGGAATAGGAAAACAATCATGTGTCCTAAAAAGTAAACATAGTTCTCAGACGGGCTCAAAATTCATCTTCCACCATTTGGAATTTGTTTGCAAGATATGGAAAGGGTCTAGCAAGAAAACTCTCAGGCTGATGTGATTTGCTGTGATACTGAGTATTTTCACATCAAAAGTGTAAAATAATTTTGATCGTGGTTCACAGCTTTTATTCCTGAAGTGCCCTCCCTGTTCAGAAGTGGGTAGGTAGAGCTGGGTAGGTTGTGTGATTATCGATTGTGCCCCAGCAGTAGTATTATCCAACAAGCTGCATGCAAATCACTGCGGAATTTGTACAGAAGATATATGGATATTGCTATGGCCCAATTTTTAATTGAGTATAAAAAATTCTGTAGCAACTACAATTGAATATGCTCTGAGATTGCAATACTGACAGTGTACCTTTTTTGCTAATATTTCACATTTTCATCACTATTCAACTGAAATTGAGTGATCAATGCATTATTTCACACATTTTTTTTATGCATACATGTGCATTTTACAGCAAAAATTGATGTTTTCCGCAGGCATATTAGAACTATGTTTTTAGCTTTAATTGTGATATTTGTGTTTATCTTTGTTGTGCAGAGGAGAGTACCGGGTGGTGTACATGACACCAGAGTTTGTTTCTGTAGCATCAGACCTTCTTGAGGATCTCCAGAGGAAAGTGGGTAAGGGAATTGAGATGCAGGAATGAAACTTCAGGAGTATAACTGTGCACTCCAGGGACTCGTTTCATAAAACTTGTCATCAGTGACAAGTTGTCATAAATGTGACAAGCTACTGAAATCCTTGCATCTGATTGGCTGAGAGCAAATTTGTCATAGATATGTAGCAGTTGTCACTGATGACAAGTTTTATGAAACGGGCCCCAGGTTTATCGAACAGGGCTATGACGAAATTTCAGATACAAGAAAGTAAAAATTCAGGTCTTAGAATTATTGCCTATATATCTTTATATATTTTTTTTCATCTGCAACGAAATTTCAATATAACTAAAGAAAACTGCTGTCCCCGAGGACTTTGTTATTACGGGAGTGGCCTGTAGTAGTGACTGTCTCTGTTGTTAGTGGGGACAATATCATTTGGCAAAGTCATGTTGAGAACATGATACTCATTTTGTCGTATTAACAGATGGAAACTAATTTGCAAATAGTTATGCTGCATTTCAGGTATATTGGTATGTTTTCATGTCATGACTTAGCCAATCATATCCAATGTTTGCTGTGTCAAATAAGCAAGTGGCTATGCATTTTGTGTAATAGAAAGAGAACCGTTCAATTTCATCATTTAATAGTTGTAATCAAATGTATGGCTGGTATCAGATGCATAGCTGGCCTAAAAATATGTCTTAAATTATCGAATTTCTGTGCAATTTCATACTTTGCAACATTGTGTATCAAACTTTTGCTCAGAATCTAATATGACGTAGGAATTGTTACGTTGAGAATGATTACGTACCATTGCTTATTTCCTCTATGTTAAAATCTCATTTTCACAATATTTTGAAAATTGCTGTCATGCAATGAGAATATTCCCAGTGGTTCATCTAATTTACAGCTTGCATGTCAGATGTGACCTGGACCCCATGTCATAGAAAGTTACTACAATAGCACTTGCTGTGATGGCAATTGTCATGGTAACAACAAAAATCCAGCTTCCTGATTGGCTGTTGCCATGGCAAGTTGCTATTGCAGCAAGAGTTGCCATCCTAACATTTCATGAAACAGTGCCCAGATTTCATGACCATGGCAATTGTTCAACTGATTTACGACAGGCATCACGCTGGTAGCTATTGACGAGGCTCACTGTGTGTCACAGTGGGGTCATGACTTCAGATCAGCATACAGAACTCTGGGCAACCTGAAAGATGGGCTTCCACAGGTCAGTTGGCCAAGACACCTTTATATGTTTGACCTCTGAGGTGACCTTGTCAGTCATTTCATTGGCATTCAGTTAATCACTCTAAAAAGAAGAGGATGGCAAATGGTATGAAAAATGTGGAAAATTAATTTGACAAACATTCGGGAGAATGAGAGCAGCAAAGTAATATGAAGGCCCTTGCAATATGATAGGAATTCAGAGGATTACATGGTCCATATTCACTGAATCTCAAAACATTATTGCAACATTGATGTTATTGATTACAGTTGAACCTCTATTATCCGGCCTCCCTTTATCCGGATCTCTCTATTATCCGGACGCAATCTCGCAGTGATTTTTTTTTTTTTAATAATTACGGGAGGAAAGGGGGATTCCCAACTCCTTGAGAACTCCTACACAAACACACATGAATTACATATTACTTCCAACATTAACATACACCTCTATTTTGGGGTCTGTTACTGAGTGTAACAATGAAAAGGTTGCAGTATGCACATTACTACATGTGGTACTACAATGGGCTACATCAGTACATGTGTATGTATATGTACATGTATAAAGCATTGAGTCTCCCGTATCCGGCCAAATCCCTTATCCGGATGAGCCCCGGTCCCGACTTGTCCGGATATGAGAGGTTCAACTGTATTATTGTTTTCCTGCTGTAGCAATTTAATATCTTTCAGTGTGAATTGTAAGGAAACATAGTGTACATGTGACCCAGAAATCAGTTAGGTGTGTTGCTCCATTTTACTTGGTCATGTTTCATAAACTGTTAAAGTGAAATGTAGTGTACACTGAAAAAAGCATAACTGAATGCTCACTGATGTCACAATGTACATAGGTTTGCAGCGTGCTATCAATCAATCACAAGTGTGTACCCAGTCACTTAATATTTACTGTGAACAATTTTTATACCCCCGCCAAACGAAGTTTGAAGGGGGTATATAGGAATCAGCGGACGGTCGGGCGGTCGGTCCGTTGCAAATCTTGCGTCGCGAACTACTTCCTCAGTTTTCAACCGATTCCCATAAAACTTGGCACAGATGTGTGCCTTGGGTTGTAGATGTGCAAGACGTATTTTTTGACAGTACCCAAAAGTACGTTGCCATGGTAACGGCATATTATGGGCAAAAATGGGTACAAATCTTGCGTCGCAAACTCCTCCCACAGTTTTTGATCAATTTTTATGAAATTAGGTACAGATGTTCATCTGAATATGTTAATGTGCAAGACACATATTTCCGCAGTGGCAAAAAGTGCGTTGCCATGGTAACGGCATGTTATTGGTAAAATATAGGGCAAAATGCTTCATGGCAAAACTTCTTCATCAGTGTTCTTCCAATTCTCATGGAATTCATATTGAATGTTTGTCTTAGGATATAGGTCAGCATGACACATTTCTTGACAGTGACAAAAAGTATGTTGCCATGGTAACAGCTCACATATTATGAGCCAAAATGATGGAAAATTTTGTGTTGCAAACTACTGTTTTTGCCCAATTTCCATGAAACTTGGTACAGATGTGTGCCTTTGGTTGTAGATGTGCAAGACGTATTTTTTGACAGTACCCGAAAGTACGTTGCCATGGTAACGGCATATTAATGGCAGAAGATCAAGGAAAGATCTTGCGGATTTAACTACTTCCTCAGTTTTTTGACCAAAGCTTATGAAATGTGGCACACACCTTGATCTTGGTGGGAAGATGTGGAAGACATATTTTTCGGACGTGTCGGAAGCTGCGTTGCCATGGTAACGGCATATAAATGGCAGAAGATCAAGGAAAGATCTTGCAGATTGAGCTACTTCCTCTGTATTCGACTGAAGCTCATGAAATGTGGCACACACATTGGTCTTGGTGGGAAGATGTGCAAGACATATTTTTTGGACGTGTCGGAAGCTGCGTTGCCATGGTAATGGCATATTAATGGCGGAAGATCAAGGAGAGATCTTGTGGATTGAACTACTTCCTCAGTTTTTGACAAAAGCTTATGAAATGTGGCACACACAATAGTCTTGGTGGGAAGATGTGCAAGACATATTTTTCGGACGTGTCGGAAGCTGCGTTGCCATGGTAACGGCATTTAAATGGCAGAAGATCAAGGAAAGATCATTCCTTGGGTAAGACCTTCGTCACGGGGCGGGGGTATTAATCACCTTCAGTGATATTTCTAGTTTGTGTTGTGTTCAGTGTGTTCACAGCATTTCTTCAGACATCTTGGTTTCTGAACAAGTTCTTCATGTAGCTGACTGGTTTTCGCCCGTAAAGATGAATGACACATAGTTCATAGACCCATTTTATAAAACAAATATTGCACAGATTTAAGTTCATGACATCAGTGGATATGCAACACACTCTTTCCTGTGCATCATTAGTGTTGTATTGTTTGAAAATGATTGCAGCAGTTTTCTGTTCTCCACAGGTTCCCTTTCTTGCTCTGACTGCCACGGCAACGCCAGTGGTGCGGAGAGACATCTGCAAATCTCTTCGGCTGAGGAAACCTCTTGTCACCTGTACCAGCTTTGACCGGTAAGCATCATAATCAGTGTAGTGGATCCTACAATGTACTGTGAGGGGTAATTTGATATGGAATTGAGACTTTGGGAAGATGACATTGGGAGACAGGTATGGTATGTAGGTCTATGCAAGAGTCTGTTAGTCTCCAGAATAATAGAAAATCTGTATGTATGTCTAAAATGTATTTTATGTGTGCACAGTCAACCTCTCTGAAGTTGACCTCGTGCACACACACACACACAAAAAAAAAATTTGCGGAGTCGAAAAAAATTATACCCTGGATAGATATAGCAAGTGTTAATTCTGTTGTGTGTTAAAATCAAAATTCTTCTAAGTCGAAGGACTTTATCCAGTCTCCTTGAATTCAACTTGCTCTACCAACTTGTACAATTGTACTGATGTTTTGAGTTTGTTTGTTTTGTATTTGAGTATTTGAATTTGATTTGTTCTCTGTTATTTCATTGTACATTTTGTTTTGCTGTTCATGACATTGTATGTATAGGTGCAAATGTAAGATCCTCTTTGCTAATGTAAAAGACCATGACTTGAGGAGGTAAATTCTATGAAATTTCCTTGTGCTTCTGAAATGACAAAATGTGATCCTGCCAATCCAACACAATTATGATTAATTCTTGCAGTTCTCTTTCTGTGGAAACTACTTTAACCCGTTGAGGACGGTTTGATTTTGCTACAACACACATTTCCCATAGACGCTTTCCTGAGTATACTAGGGACTCATCCTTAATGGGTCAATTGTTTGTTGTTTGTTTGTTTGTTCGTTTTCTCTATTCCTAATCTCTTTTTGCTTTTCAAAATTGTTTACTGTTTGAGAGAAGGACATACCAACTTGAGGTTTCGTATCTCCTTCCCTTACAGGCCAAATCTGTTCTTGGAGGTCCAACTCAAAACCGGTGATGTGCAGAGTGACCTCTCACAGATGCTGTGTGAAACCAAGAAGTGAGTTGTTTTGGATTTTATTTTTAATGTGATGTACCCAGCAGAAGGTACTGCAGGATGCATTTCAGTAATACAAGATACAATAGTGCCCTGTTTGCATATCAAGCTAAGTTTTTGAGATCAAATTTAAAAATCATTTGAACTTACCCTTCAACCAGTCAGAAGCTTACATGCAGGATTTCCAATTCAGTTTAATGTTTGATTTTATTAATAACTTCTTGTATGCAACTTCACTCCAACATAATATAACTATATACAAGCAGTGTATTATTGAAATAGTGAATCACACTCCTTTTAAAAAGAGTTTGAAAATGTTGAAAAGATTGTCTAATGTTCTGCTTTGAAACAAGAACAAGAAGGTAAGATGATCACAACAATGTATTTACTGTGACATAACAATATTTATGTTTTGATACCCCAGTCCATGAGAGAAGTCATCATTTTGCAGTAATGATGTGTGCTATATTAACAGTAAAGTCCAAGTAATAATGGCTGCCTTTTTATCTTGAATGTGCATTGATGTATCTGATTTAGATGTATCCAGCAGGTATGAATGCTTGTTAAACACTACAGGCTTTACCTAGTGGGACTAGCACCGTATAATTTACTATAGCAATTTGTTTCCTGATATACCTGGTATATCATATTTCTTCAGTATGATCTTTAGAAGTTTTGCTTTGAGTGATGATTACTGTACTGTTTCTCTTCAGGTTTCACTGTGAATTTGATGGTCCTACTATTATTTACTGTCCCACAAAGAAGGCAACAGAAAGTGTCGGCAGTAGCCTCAAAAGTAAGATTGATTGTTCTCACACCTTTACCCTTGTCTTCTTCCCTTTTGTTTTTCTTTTGCTTTTTACATCATTGCCAGCAGTTTATCGCTATGGTTGTCATAACTTCATGTAAACTTTAGAAGCCATTGTTTCCAAAAATTTGTTTTAATGATTTGCAAAACAAAAGAAGTTGCTTAACTTAACCTGTTGAGGACGGTTTGATTTTGCTACAGCATGCATTTCCCATTGACACCTGCCGGAGTATACTCGGGACTCGTCCTCAACGGGTTAAGAGGGCATCATGGATGGACTTGGAAATGATAGTATGCTGTCTGATTGTTTGAGAAACTTTTTTTTGTAAGGACCTGCAGAATGACATACTCTAAAAAGCTTTTGGCTGCAATGATTTCAGAGGCTTGCATAATCATAATGAAAATAGCAAAATCAACGGAGATTTGATGAGTGAGCATCTGTAACCCATTCAAATGAAGTGACATATTTTTTGTTATACAAAGGCAAACTTGAAGACTGGCCTTGTATATACAAAAGTGATTTAATGGAAATCCTATCAAACTGCAATCAGAAATAAAAAGAGTACAAATTAATCTCTCTAAACATTTGCATAGATGAGATATGGCAATCCAAATCAGGTATTGGATTATTTCAGACCAGCTTTTGTTTGACAATTTTGTATTGAAGGTCAGCATGCATATATATATCTTGAGCTTTGTTGGTAATATGTGCATATCAAAAGAAATTGATATTTTTAGTGTAGTGTGCCACTAGCTTCATCAGAATTTTCTGTTTCCCTGTTGACAGGTCTTGGGGTGAAGGCAGATATATACCATGCTGGAATGGACTCGGAGAGGAGAAAGATCAACCATCACAAGTTTGTGAGGGACGAATTACAGGTGATTCCTCTTGAATCTTGGGATACTTTTCAAGGTTCTTTTCAGACTATATGGCTTCACTGTGTTTTATGATGCCAGGAAGTCTTCTCAACACAGAAAATATTCAAATCTACCAGGAAACATGCTTTGTTTGCACACACTTTCCTACATGTACCTATTGACCGATTCGGGTTCGTTGAGGGCAGCAGACATTTTATGGCACTGGGCGCAGCCATGAACTCAAATTGCGGTGTCTCAGCCGACCCCCCCTGCTCTCCCCCACCCCGCGGGCAACATGTTTATCGCGCACTTGTAACAAAGGTTCGCGCACTAAGAAAGCATTCGCGCACTCAGTACGAGACGCCCATTGGCTAAAGCAACCATGCATCAGTTTTTCATTCTGCGCGTGTGCTAATGTAGGGAGAGGGGTGGGGAGTGGGAAGGGGGGGTCGGCTGAGACGCCGCGTAATGGCGCTGCCCATGCCAAAAATACACATAGCGCGTCACAGAATCGGTCAATAGGGTTCAGCACAAATATTAAGTACTGTAAAACGAGGAATGTTCACGTGCATTTTAATTTCGCGAATTTCGCGAGCGCCAAGATTCGCGAAATTAAAATGCACGTGAAATTTCTTGTTTACACTATACGCATTGAACGCCAGTGGCAATTCGCGAAAATTTCATGCCACGAAAAAGGCCGTCGGCTCCAATTCGCGAAAATTTCGTGCCGCGAATATATCATGTTTTGCAGTAACAAGGACAAGTCAACATTCAGATCATGTGATTAATGATAGCTCTGATTATCAATGCGTTATATTGTTGAAATAACCATGTTTTTCTTAGCCCTACCATTCAATTAATACCTTTTTTATCAGCATAATAGTAGTGGAATGGATACTGAACTTTTGTCTGATTTTTTTTTCTTTTATTCATTAACAGATGATAATCATCGTTATACATTTGGATTTGTTTTCATTATGTGCAAATTTGTCCAGTGTTTGATGGACTTTTGAGTGCAGTTATTGTGAAAAATATTATGAAGTGACTACCTGTATCATCTCTTCCTGCTTTGCAGTGCATAGTGGCGACTGTTGCGTTTGGTATGGGAATAGACAAGCCTGATGTGAGAAATGTCATCCATTACGGAGGTGAGGATGTTGACTCAAGTTCTTCTGACCATTAGTGTATGACAACTGTCTCTTGGCAAACACAGGTAGCCAGTCTACATGCAAGCTATTGAATGCTAGTAATAAGGAATAGCCTATTTGGCATCTGAAAATTATGTAATCAGGTATTAATGAGTATGAGGTGTACAAAATAATAATTTTTTTTTTTTTTTTGGGGGGGGGGGGGGTAAGTTTGTAATTATTCAAATTCAAATTCAAAGGAAATTTTATTTCCAGTAACACATGTTTGTTGTTGTACAATGTATTACAACAAAAGATGTGTATGATTATATTGTATTGAAAAAATCCTTTATCGGACGAGTGTAAAGAGAGATCCACGTAAAAAGACAAGCTTGTATTATAAGACTGTGGACCCACTAAAGAAATGGGCACTTTATATTGCTTCATTTCAAGAAGCCTGGTGTGGAGTTTTAGATGGCAATTTCATTTGTCTTTTCCTTCAAATTGTCTTTCTCTTCATGAAAAGAAGTTTGTTCACATTGTCCAAAAGCAGTTGCCCCTCTTTTCTGCAATACTGTACTACATTTAGAAACACATTTTCATATTTTCGCATTTGCATTTACAAATTGGAGATTTCATAATTGGACCACTATCTTTACATCACATGAAAGTAGGATGAGCTACAAAATAGAAATGAACTGTTCCATGTATCAGCATGTAAGGCTTGTGCAGATAAACTGTATCTTTTTCATTCGTGTGAATTTACCTTCAAGTGATGGGTATTAAGGACTGTACAGTACTGGTTGAGGTAGGGATTCAGGTTTATAACATTCCTAAGTGAGATAATGAGAAACCTCTTATGAAATATAAAAGAGCATGTATTTTGAGAAGGATTCAATGTTTATTTGATGATAATTAGTTTTCAAATGGGCGAGATATCAACAAAAAAGTGATAATAATAAAAGGCTACAGGCCACACCTTTTATTAGGCTCTCTTTCTTTCACCTTGTTTTTGGATATTTCAGCTATTTCAAAACCGATTTTCATCAAATAAACGTTTGATACCCCTTAGAATTGCATGCTCTTTGACATCTCATAAGAGTGGTTTCTGAATATCTCACAACATGTTAAAAGCTAAATCCTCACCTCAACCAGAACTGTACACACCCTTTAAATATTAATTTGCTATTTAGATACATGCTTCAAACAATTTCTCTTCACTTGATGTTTTTAGCTCCAAAAGATATCGAGTCCTACTACCAGGAGATTGGGAGAGCTGGTCGGGATGGGTTGCCTAGCAACTGCTTTGCCTTCTATAGCAGGGGAGACTTTGCTCTCAACAGGTAAGCCCATACACTCTAATACTTTATCATTTCTAAATGTTTAATGGTATGTATTAAATCCGACACTAGTGCACACCTTGCTGTAAGTTTTCACCCATTGCTTTATGGGGAGCAGATGGGTCGTGATTCAAGGCAACAACGATCTATGGCTGCATTTATCAAATTTTCCATGTTTGAAACACTTTTGCAAACCCCATTCAGATCACGTTTCTCATGTTATGCCGTTTATCAACTCTGTCCCTAGTCGATTTGGAGGCCTTGTCACTGCGCACCTCCATTGCCCAGTGTGACCTGAGGAGCAGAGATGTGCAGTTGGTGGTGGTTGGCGTGGTCAGGTCCGAGCTAAAAACATGTTTCAAAACAACTTTGCATTTATCAACTTTACAGAAACACGTTTCTGGCTCAAACGCATTTGTGATCACACTTTTTTTTAGTGTTTCAGAGACATGTTTCTAACCCCATAATCAAATCAGCTTTGTATTTATCCACTGTCCGAAACTCCCTCAAAGTTGTTTGGAAACCTTAATTCTGCACCAGAAGTGAGTTGATAAATGTACCCTATCTCTCAGAGATATGCATAGATATCACAGCTCTTCCATTGAAATTCAGTGAAAAAGGGTAATATAGGAATTTTCTAAAGGTGGAAGTCTGTTCTGCAGTTAAAGTCTAATTCCTTTCACTATCAGATGGCTGTAAGTTTTTGGCAATATAAATGATTTGAATTGAGTAGAGTGTTTTGAACATCAAGTCAAAGACGGGTGCTGGCAAAAGATTGTGTATGTTACCATTTACTCAGAATTTTCTCTTTAGAGTGTCTGATTAATCTTGTTTTGTATTTTAGGTTCTTCCTCAAAGATATCAAGAGTGCAGAGTTCCAGGAACACAAGGCAAAGATGATTGGCAAGATTGAAGACTACCTCCTTACTACTGAGTGTCGAAGGAAGTATGTCAATGATCTTGAACACTGACATATTAGTTTTGATAGGATGCATTATTATTTTCTATTTACTTGTCAAGAGGTCATCATTTCCAGTATTCACTTCTCATTTATAACTGTGCCTTATAAACTGCAGAAGTTAAAGTTCTTATTCATTGTGAGAATATATCTAACATTCACATTTTCCTATCCCAGTTTGTGTTATAATCATAATAATAATCATGATGATGATAATAATGATGATGATGATGATAAAGTAATAATAATAATAATAATAATAATAGTGATAATGATGATGATAATAATAATAATAATAATAATAATAATAATAATGATAATAATAATAATAATAATAATAATAATAATAATGACAATAATAATAATGATGATAATAATAATAATAATAATAATGATGATGATAATAATAATAATAATAGTAATAATAATAACAATAGTGATAATGATGATAATAATAATAATAATGATAATGATGATAATAATAATAATGATAATGATAATTATAATGACAATAATTATAATGATAATAATAATAATAATAATAATAATAATAATAATAATGATAATAATAATAATAATAATAATAATAATAATAATACCTATATATATAATTATAACAATTATAATCATAATGATCTCTTAGGAAAATTCAGCTTTGACACTTTTTTTTTCTCATTGTGTTCACTTATCTAACAAACCTCTGCATTATCTATTAAAGTCATTCACAGTCAACAAGTGACAGCAGCACAAATAGTAGTGGTATTAATTCTGTAGATCCTCTTAGTTTAGAAAGGAATTAGCTCATTGACTTTTGATTCATATTTTTCAGAGTTTACACACCCTGAAATATTGCGTGTGGTAAAACTGAAGAATTGCTTGTTTGAATATGACTCAACTGTGCTGCTTTCAATTTTCAATGTGTAGAAAACATTCACTGTGTTTTCATTATCCCTAAATACTTCTAATGCAGTGTTGTTGTGTGACCATGATATAAGGAAATTCTAATGTATAGATAAACAGTCTGAACTCTACCTTATTTATCATTGTTGAGATTTTGCTGTAGTTTGTTTTCATTTTGTCTTTATTTTTAGAGCTGTTTTGGCACATTTCCAAGGTAGTGCCAAAAGTGTCTTAACAGGAAGTAGGGATTGCTGTGACAACTGCAGAAGCAAGTAAGTCCAGAATTGCACTTGAAGGAACATTTAGAAGTTGCCTGAAACTCTGCTGAAAGTGTAGAATTCTAAGAACAGGTTTACCGTGAAATGCCCAGGATTTTTTTCTGTCAAAGCATACTCAAATCTGTTATGAGAACTTGTCATACAAGATTGTGAATTTAATTATAAAACCATGAAGTATAGTGTTGTTTAATGTTAAATATTATGTAATTGAATGGCAGGTATTTCATTTGTATGTGAACAATTCTTTGAAAATGATTAGTTTTAGACAGTAAAATGTGAGGACTACAATGTGTCATCACGTTGTTGGAAGGTGCAGAAGTTCTAATGATAGGTACATTTTGAATTCATACTCTGCCAAGGAAGATAATCAACTTAAGTAAATTTTGATATCTGTAGGGATAGTCAAAGCCATGTAAATACCACCTTACATCAACTTTTCTGTCACATTTGCTCTAGGCTGGAGAGGAAAGGGCGTCCAGGTGAAGAGGATGAGCGCAGTGAGAAAGACTTCTCCAAAGAACTCCTCCTTCTACTGTCGGCCATTGATGCCTTGGGAGGCCGCTTTGGCCTGACTGTCCCTATCATGTTCCTGAGAGGATCGGTGAGTGTTTGGTGAATTTAATTCCCACTTTGATACGCACACACTTGAACAAAAGCATTCTCCTCTCCGCACAGACACAAATACACGCACATGTACACTGATGCATACGCACAAGCGCATAAACATTCACATGATAGGGAACATCATCATCACTTCATTTATTTTCACTTAATAAAGCATGCATACATAAAAAAAATTTGACAAGCATAACATGACAATGCGACAAAACAAACAAACAAGCAAACAAACAAACAAAGTTGTCAAGTGAACAAAACAAGAGTGTCTGAATATGCAGGACTTGACAGTAACTTTCTTTCCTGGTGGCCCATTCGGGCCTCTAAAAGCTTTGAGTGTTGAAATGTGGTGGCCAGAAATGAAAAGAGATGAAATTTTGATTGGAATATTAGGTGCCTGATCGAGCCACCAGAAGATAGCCTTTTTGGAAGTTTGGCGGCTTGACATCAGTTTTTGGTGGCCCTGGGCCACCGGGCCAATGCTAATGTCGAGTCCTTGGATTATGCAACTGATAGTGCACGTTTTGAGATGGGAGAATATTTAGCACGGGGTTGGTTAGCTTTAGAGCACATATATAAGTCACTGGTAGCTCTCAAGAACAGGACCATGCCAGCTGTCAATAGATTTTGGATATTGGATCTTCCTGCTTCCTGTTACAACTTCACTCAAACGCACACACATCTTTGTTGTAACAGAAAGATGACTGAGGAATTGAAATCCCTGTTATGATACATTCATTTTAAAAACCCTCAATTCTTTATTCATTGTGTACAAGAGATGTAAGATGCTGTTTCCTACAAATGTCACATATTGACCAGGACCATGACATCCTTTTTTTCTTGTAAAGAGTTTTGCAACATGTACTATTGCATATTAAGAGCTATTCATTGGCAGTATGAACAAAAAAGAAGCTTTTGCTAAAACCTGTGGACGGAGAAGAAACTCCTGTTTTACTTGTGTGCTTTTTTTCCAACAGTCAAATCAACGTCTCCCCAGACGTTATGCCAGCCACAAAGATTTTGCTAAAGGAAAGTGAGTAATCTTACATTGCATTCTATTCTTAGCTTTGTATACTATATATGAACAGGTGCTATAGATTTCATGCAAGATCACTGTCAGAGCTGACTTATTTTAATCACTGACATTTGAGTAAGTTTCACAATAAGCTCACATACTATTGATATGTTTCAGTTTATTCCAACATAGAAAATTTACTGTGCACTTTATCAAATTCAAAGTTAATATCCAAGTGTTGCAGTGTGTCAGTGCTGTTACAGATATATACATCCATACCTGTCTATAATAGCCACTTTTTATGACTCCTTTTAGTAGCTGCTACAGACAGGTTTGACTGTGTATCTGTCGTTTAAGAAAGTGCTATGTACTGTATGTGTTTCTATACAATAGTATGCCTAGAATTCCTTGTCTTGAATTGCTATGTCTTTGCAAAGTCGGTGGTAATGTGGGTGCATTCTATCCCTGTGTAGCTGAAGAAATAAAAGGTGCGGACTCTTTCATCATATTCATGAACTGATTTTGTTTCCTTCTCACAGGGACAAATCAGAAAAGTGGTGGAAAGCTTTCGGTAAGTCTTTAACCCTAACTTACCTGGGGGGGGGCCATAATGGCCCCCCCCTCGACAAATTCCGCGACCATTCCGGCGTGCAAAATTTTTTGACCGCGCCGCTCGCTGACTTTTTACTTTCAAGTCTCGCGCAACTTTTGAGACCAAATTTGTTGCGTCCGGGCATACCGTTCCGAAGCCACGCCCCTTCAAAAAATTTTCGTCAACCCCAAAATCGCTCAAAAACGTGATTTTGTGTACAAAGTCAATACAAATTGTGTTTTTTCAATTAATTCATATAAAGATTCATATTTTTCATTTTAATGGCTGAAATCAATTCATTTTAGTATAGTTATGCTTCAAAAAATGTGTATAACAAATTCTGTTGAAAAAAACAACAAAAACAAAAGTTCGAAAAAACAATGAAATACATAAAAAATTGATAAAACAATAAAAAACATAAGAAATTAATTTTGATACTGAATTTTTTTTTACGCGCCAATGTTTGGAATGTCACTAGGAATATTTACACCAAAAATCAGCATTCCATAAGCTTTTATAAGCCAATTACAGACGAAAATGAGGTCTTTTGCATATATTTGCATAATTAATTGATTTAAAATAAAAAATGCTAATTTTTTGAAAATCTAACTTAGCAGTCTTGTAGATTACATCCGGCTTTATGTTCATGCAAAATTTTGCGGCGATCGCGCGATCAACGGCCGAGATCTGATGGGGGGGCCATAATGGCCCCCCCCCAGGAATTCAAGCTTGCTAAATAGCCCAGGTAAGTTAGGGTTAATCCCCACTTAACCCTCTTCTGTGTGCTTAGATACATAATGTCACAGGTCTCAGATTAATTTTAAATTATCCTGTTGGAGACGGGTGCTTTCTTCACTTTGTGGTTATTGGTATCACATGTCTTTGTTTTTGCATAAATTTTTTTCTTGGGTCGGCGCAAATAGATTAGGATTTAAAAGGAGCGAATCCATTTTGGAAACATTTTGGTAATAAGATGCATCTGCGTATGAGTTACAAATGTTCTCTTACTTTTGATGATGATACTGAGCACTTTTTCCTGTAGCTTGATTTCGACTTTTATTCTTTCGAAAAACATTCAGCCCTCAATTTTAAAAGACTGGTAACACCTAAATTATAAATGAAATTTCTGTGCCAACAACTGAAATTGCACATCTGATACAGAGAAACAATTTAGTTTGTAATATCAATGTGAATTATACTAATATAGTGTTAGTATTACCTTTAGGCCATCTAGCACCAGGTCTTCAGACCAGAAGACCCTCATGGTACTACTGACAAGAAGATAGTGTCATTGATATCAGTCTGTGTTAGTGGACCCATTTCTTTGTCTTCTGTTTGTAAAATCATTAAAAAAAATTTTTTTTTAAAGCAGGAGTGTGCTCCCATTATAACGAACATGGTTATATAACAAAATCTTGTTGCAATGAAGTTAAAGTTCAGATCCCCAAATTATTATCTATATATCTTTATCAAATTGTTTGGCTATAACAAAATTTCAGTATAACAAAAGAAAACTGCCAGTCCCGAGGACTTTGTTATAATCGGAGTCGCCTGTACTGTCCTCCAGCCCACCAGGTTGTGATCAAAGGCTTGCTGGCTGAGAGACAGGTGGTGGGAGGGTTCGGACAGACTGTGGAGCTGTCTAGGGAGGGGACACGATGGCTGGTAGCCGCTGAGGAGGGGAGAAACTCGCCCTTCATGATCACTCCCAACCAGGTATAGAAATAACTCTCACACACATTTACTCCCCACTTTAGGCTTCAAAATTTTTTTCTCTGTGAAGGAAAAATTAGTATATAGAAAATCATAATAATAAAGATACAAATTGAAGCAGCAGACCTCAAAAGTTTGAGCAAATTCTGTTGAATGTAAAGAAAGTTCAGCAGGTTGAATTAAATGTTGACAAATTATCTTGCTATTTGTCCAACATCAGTATGAAACAAGCTATCTTTATCTTCACTGAGACATTACTCTTTTGAAACATTTTAGGGCTTTTCACAAAAAGATCAAAATGTGATTATTGTGACAACTCTCATTGACTTGGATGATGAAGTGTGACAAATGTCATGCATAACCAACATACAAATGTGCACGTCAGTGTCTTATATTATGATGTTGTAAATCAAAGACCGTATTTTGAATTCTCATCTTTATAACTTGTCTTTTTTTTTTTTTGTAACTCATATAGTATAGGGTTAAAGATCTCAGTTTTGTTCATATTAGTAGATATATAAATATTTAGCAAAACTTTGTGTTGCTACTCACATTAAACAGTGACAATATTAGAGGAGGTTTAGGGGAAGTTGCAATTTGACTGACCAGTTTGTTAGTACTCCTCCATGGGTGCCTTGGTGTCTTTTCATATGTGATGTTAATATTGCACATGTGTCCTCTGAGGACAATGTATTTCACAACTACCTTTCTAACTCCTCCTCGAATAGTTGAACTTTTGAAATGGCTTGATGTGATGGTATAATTCATGACGTTATTCGTCTTCGCTCCAAAGGAGCTGCAGGCAGCCACAACAGAGAGGGTGAAACCTACAATCTTACCACAGATTGTACCCCAGATCCTACCTAGGGTGAAGGTAGCCGGCTGGAACCAAGCAGCCCAGACTGGTGCTGGGATGAGGGCTGGCGGGGAGGATGTCATTGCTACCCAGCAACCGGTGGACCCCAAGGAACAAGAGATGCAGGTGAGTGGTATTGTAACCCTTTCAGTGGCAGCTGGCACAGGAAAACCCCATAGGCTTGTACACACTGTTTAAAGTTGCTGGGACGAAAGGGGTTAAGAAAGAGGGTATCAGGAGGGAGACAGACAAATGCAAAGACTCTTGTACCAGTAAAGCTGATGCGTTGCGGACGTGAGATAGGCAAGATGGAGATGAAATCCCAGAGTCATTCACATTTCAGGATCAGTTTCATTTATCAGAGTCAGGAAAATAGTGACATAGGCCTGCTGTAAAAACTTTTATTTTCATGTACAGGTATTTTTGCAAATGAGGAGGTCACACACATTTTTGCAAGATGTTGTTTTCGCAACCTGACATTGAGGCAATTGTATTAAGTGCACTAATGCCTGTTCATTCGCAATATGTTCATGTGTTGGTAAGTTTTCAGCCCAACAGTGATGCACGATATTTGTGAGAATGAAACCTTTGCGAAAATAACAGCTTTTACAATAGACTTATTGGAGACATGGATTTCCATTTGGAAGATAAAGCCGGCAGTCATGAGATTGATGATAAATATTTCAAACTTTTGATGCTATTTTACTTTGACATTGCAAAAGCTTTGGACATTTCTTGAAAATTCAAACGTGGCAGACACTTATATCAGTATGTCATTTCCAAGAAGATAGAGGGGTCTAGGGCAATTACCCCCTGGGCAATTACCCCGGACCCTTCCCCTGTCCCTAATCCTAATCCTAATCCTGAAACTAATCCTAACCATAACCCAAACTCCTAACACTAAACCTAACCCTAACCCTAATCTTAACTCTAACCTTACCACTAACCAGTATCTAGCCGGGGGGTAATTGCCCTATGGGGGTAATTGCCCGGATACGCCTGAGATATATGCTTGTTTACACCACTGATATCACACAAACTGCTACCTGTCCTAAAATTTGCATGTTGCATGATGTATAGGATGTCCATTTGATGGCATCATTTTCAAGTGAATATACCATAATACAGCCATATCAACCATGAATAAACTTAGCATGCATTTGCTTACACTTGTTTGCTGTATATTTCTTATCATCTGTCAGTTCCCATGTAGTTAATGTGTTACTGCAACGCTGCACACTGGCACTGCTCCAACGGTCCCTGACTAGTAAAAATCATTTTTGGACCAGTAACTTTTTCAGGAATGGACCAGTAAAAAATTGAACAACTTAGTACCTACTGTCCAATAGACAGGTCGGACCAGTAGAAAAAAAAATGGGTCGATATGCAGCCCTGGTTACTGGCGTCATTTCCTGTGAATTTAGCACTGCATAAGATCATCAGTGAATACAGTAATTTTTAGTGTTTTAATGATGATTTCAGTATGATTTAACATCTCCCTGTATCACTTCTCAGTGCTCATCTTCTTTCCCTTTGAACTACTCAAACATCGGCAGGGTAAGCTGTACTCTGAGCTGATGAAGCGCCGTAACCAGCTGGCATCAGAGCTAGGAGCAGCACCCTACATGGTTGCCAACAACAAAAACCTCTTGGATCTGGCAGTAATCAGGTAATCATGGTGAATCTCAAATATATATCAGCTTCAATACCTATGTTTGGTGTGTTTCTTTTCCCCCCACCCCAAGATAGTTAGCAAATTATTAAAGGGTGAACTGTGAATATCGTTTCATCTGTTGTCTTTTTCCATCTGTGAATTGGATACTTGACATCCCTAATAGAAAAAAAAGGAATCCTCAATTAATCAAGTCAGAGGCCATTTCTATATTTTGAAAGCCCTCATGAAACATATAATGAAATAATGCCACTTTAAAGCAAGAAGAATTTCAATTCTATGGAAAAGCAATGGGATGTGCTTAGAAATGTCAGTATTAAGCACTATATAAGTTGTAATTATTATCATTATTGTTGTTGTTGCTGTTGTTGTTGCTGTTATTATTATCATCATTATTATTATCATCATTATTATTATTATTATTACTATTATAATTATTATTATTGTTATTATTATTATTATTATTATTATTATTATTATTACATGCAGTGCAGCAGTGCATTAGGTAAAACAAAGATTAGAAATAAAGTGAAAATCAGCTATAATCACATGTAATGAAAAGATGAATCGAACTGAAACTGATATGATGATACATTTGATTTTGACAGACCGGCAAGCATCAAGGCCATGCTGAGAATTGACGGCTTTGCCCAGGCCAGGGTGGAAAAGTTTGGTGAGAAGTTCATAGCAGCCATCCGGGAGTTCTGCTCAGAGAACAATGTTACGATGGACAACTTTCCAGCATCCGCCCCCTCGAGCATCAGTGACAGAGCAGTAAGAAACTCTCTAGCTGCAAGAAACACCCTGTGTCGTGGACTTGAAGCATTTTATTCATTGATAGTTATGCTTGCTTTTTGAAGGATTACTGTGATGTACTGAAAAAGTGAAAATTTTTGCGCATTTCGCGTGACCAGAAACCGGCGCAAAAGTAAAAACATAAAAATATCCAATTTTACTGTATCCTGACCAGCATTTGACCAGCAAATAAGTATCTAAAATGGTGCTGTGAGACTAAAAAACATTCCCTCCAAAAAACAAATAGATAATAAATAATTGCTTACATGGAAAAGTTGTCTAATTCAACCACTTATTGTTCCCCTTTTTCCTCTCTTGCTACAAGATATAAATATACGAACACTATTAAGGTGAAAGCTTTTAGACCCATTTCTGCAAGTTTATAGTTCAGGCCAGTAAAATGCTAAATTCAACTGGTGCTTTTCATGTACAGTTAAGCCTTTCCTCATAGGAATGTTTGCTTCAGTTATATAAGGGTTGTTTTATTAAGTCAGTATTTTTCAACAAATTTTTTGGGGACATACACATGTTTATTTGACTTGTAACCGTTTAGGTCCAAGTTTTGCTGTTCTCTTTAAAATTTGGTTTATATACTATTCATTCAAGAAAGATATCAGATGTTTTTGATTCATTCATTGTTTTCTAACACAGTTTTGTGGGAACATATGATTTTTTTTTTGACCTATCAGCATTTAGATACTAGTTTTGGTTTTCTCCGTTCGATTTATTTTATATACCTGTTATGACAGGCATACATTTTATCCTTTAACAGGAATCTTCGACGAGTAGTGGGTCTGCCGGCTGTTCGTTCCAGCGCAGTGCCAACGTCGGCAAGATATCAGAGACAGTGAGGGAGAGTTACAATCTCTTCCATGAGCAAGGAATGACACTTGTGAGTATGTTGTTTGGTTGCATTTTATGTCATCGTGCAAAGCCAGTGCAGTAGTTTCAAATACAAGTCGTTATATGCAAGAGAAGTATGCATGTTCTGCAAGAATGGAGCAGATGTAAGTAAGGTATTGTCCTCATTGTATTCATACGTATGCGTCCGCTTGACTAATTGTCTGTCTGTTTCAGTCTTTCCATGTGTTCTGCACAGAGTAAAATTTGCTGCGTCTTTTGAACTTACCACAACTGGCAATATTGCCTTTTAACAGATCATGCTGTAATGTGCACTGATGAAATTAGCAAAAATAATTATATAATATTGACTGGCCTCGAGGGAGATACCAGAAAATATTGCCCAAACTGAAAGAATATTGCCCGAGTCGAAGACGAGGGCAATATTCTTTCAGTGCGGGCAATATTTATCTGGTATCTCCCTCAAGGCCAGTCAATATCATAATTATTACCTATCCCCTAGGTAAATTAAGAAAATATGTGAATACGGCTATACACTATGATATAGATCAAGCCACATTTGACTACCTGTAGATCATCAACATGTCGAATAATTGAAAAATTGTTCATCAATGTATATCATTCAACTACATGTGTAGTTGTAACAGGCGAACTTCAAACATCTGAACGCTTTTACACTTTATTTTTTACTTCTGTTTAAATTTGGAGAGTTGTAAAACTGATGGTCACTCTGCAATTATTGAGCACAAATGGACTAGTCATTGTTTGACGCGTAGTGCTGCTGTAAGTGGTCGACCTTGTATAATGAGTTGATTTATCAGCGTTCTTCTGCGGTGCGTGTAACCGACACCCAGCGACGTCCTGGAATGTTTTCTTTTCGTGGTCAATCGGAATGTTTACATTTAAAGCAGGGAGGTGGGGAGAGAGATCCCACTCTTTCTCTTTCCACCTCCCTGTGCAAAGTGAATGGCGAAAACCGGAAGATTCCACTGTTTGCACACATTGTTTTGTGTACGGTAAGGTGTGTGTAACCGACACGCAGCGACGTGACGAAAACCGGCAGAGGCGAACGAATATTGCCTGCTGACCTCTAACCCTGCAAAATAACAACTGCTGACCTTTAACCCTGCAAAATATCAACTGCAATTGCCTCGCAAAACTACCTCGTATAGGTAATAATGAATAATATTTTTTGCAGGCTTAGCCTTTCCATTCTTTATCTGCCTTTGTCTCCCTGTCTTCATTAATTGTCCCCGCCGAACGAGTTCGAGCAGGGGACTATGAAACGGGCTCCGTACGTGTGTGTGTCTGTGCGTCCGTCCGTGCGTCCGTCCGTGTGTGCGTCCGTGTGCGATCAAAATGTTCAATTTGCTACTTCTCTGTCATTTATGAGCCAATTTTGATTCTGTTTGCTTTATATGATAGCACTACATGGGAGCTTTAAAACTTCTACACAGAATTTCAGTTGTGACCTTTGACCTATATTGTACATTTTGCTACAAAATGCTACTCCTTCGCCATTTCTAACCCGATTTCGATTCCGTTTGCTTTATGTGATGGCACTAGGTGAGGGCTTCAAAACTTCTACACAGAATTTTGACCTTTGACTTCTTTGACCTTTGACCTTGATTTTTGACCTATATTGTACATTTTGCTACAAAATGCTACTCCTTCGCCATTTCTAACCCGATTTGGATTCCGTTTGCTTTATATGATGGCACTAGTTGAGGGCTTCAAAACTTCTACACAGAATTTTGACCTTTGACCTTGATTTTTTACCTATATTGTGCATTTTGCTACAAAATGCTACTCCTTCGCCATTTCTAACCCGATTTCGATTCCGTTTGCTTTATGTGATAGCACTAGGTGAGGGCTTCAAAACTTCTACACAGAATTTTGACCTTTGTCTTCTTTGACCTTTGACCTTGATTTTTGACCTATATTGTACATTGGCTACAAAATGCTACTCCTTCGCCATTTCTAACCCAATTTTGATTCCATTTGCATTATGTGATGGCACTAGGTGAGGGCTTCAAAACTTCTACACAGAATTTTGACCTTTGACTTCTTTGACCTTTGACCTTGATTTTTTACCTATATTGCACATTTTGTTACAAAATGCTACTTCCGGCGGGGACATATATTACGCACCGCGTAATTTCTACTTTTCCTTGTTTATTCTTTTCTATCAAAAGACTTCCAGACAGGACATCAATTCTAAATGAGCAGGCTGTACATCAAAAGGATATTAATGACATTTACTTGCCTTTTAGGTTGTATTCTACTGTGTATTTTCATCTGAATTACTGTGAGTGATCTGTGCTCAACCAATAATTGAAATCTCACAGTCTACCTCACCCCTTCAATTAAATCACTCAACATCATTCTAAGTCAATCGTTCTTGCAACAAACTCCCAAGATTGAAGCATTTCTCTTTAATACTGCTATGCCCAAAGCTTATCTTGAATGCTGAGTTGAGTTGTACTTTTCTATGATGTCTCTAGGAACAAGTGGCCGATGCCCGAGGACTCAAAGCATCTACAGTTGGGAGCCATCTTGCGGTAGCCATCCAAGCTGGATATCCTGTCAACTTTGCAAGAGGTTTGTCTCACCCTATCAGTGCCCATGTAAAACATTGTTTCGTTTCTAGTTATGTTTGGTTGGTTGGTTGGTTGGTTGATTGATTGCAGTAGTTAGCTACTGATATGATGGTGATGGTGGTGATGATGATGATGATGATGATGATGATGACGATGATGATCCACAGCATTTGTATAGCACCATATATCTGTTATAGAAACATTCAAAGGCGCAGACTCCTCCAAGAGATTTAGCAATTGAATGCCTGGTGAAAAATGTGAGTTTTGAGTGAGCCTTTTGAAGTGAAGGCCATTCATGGTATGATATGTTTCATGTTTCATCTTGTTGCAGAATATGTAGCCTTGCTTTAAAAAATGTCACTCTGCTTTGGCAACTTAAGATTTTTGTAGAAGAACCATGAAAGAAACATTGGTAGCAAAGAGCAATATGTGGTGCTGTGTTTTAGCCAAATGATTTGATAATGTGACAGTTTTATTTTGTGTCTACATCATGTTTTTTGCATTGCAAAAGCCACCATTCTTTTAGTAGCTCTGTATCCACAACTGAGGAAGGGCAAGGAAACGGCATGATTTTTCTTTTCATGTAGTTTGCAGTCAAATATTTGCTTTGTTTATTGTGCTCTATGTTATGGACTGAAATTTGAGATGTGAGTTTCATGTCTGTGTCGAAATATTACAGATTGATCAAAGGAAAAATGTTATGGAAAAAAGAAGCATGTACAAATGTCATAACAGCTTTTTGTCATGAATGTTGTTATGGATAGGTACTTGCATAAATGAAAACTGAAAAAAGAAAAAAAAAACATTTTGCTGTGGAATATGGCTGCCATGGTTCTCATGATGACATTTCAGAGGAATTTTTGTCACTCTTCATCTTCTGAATGTAGCCGGCATCTCCCCAGCCATGCAGAAAGAAATTGAGTCCGTCATCAGAGCCCCGCCCATTAACTCTGGTGAGTTGGTAGCTTGCCTTGATTTAGTCTATAGAGGGCAGCATGCTGTTTGGAGGCTGATCTCTTCATAGTCTGCTTTTTCTGTTGATCTGATATTACTTTATAGAGATATTGCTACACGAGGAAAGCAAGATAAGCACATTAAAATCTTAAAGAAAATTTCATCTTTTAGAGTGTGAACAGATCTGTTAAGCTCTAGTATGTGTTTTTTTTTTTGTTTCTTCTTTCATGGAAGTTTTGATGTTCAAGCTTGTGATTTTATTAAGCACTGCAAAAATTTTTCAAGGAGATATTGAAATTAAGAAAATGATATTAATGAAGATGATTCTAACAATAATGATTATGGCAGTGGTAATTGTGATAAAATCAATAACATCAATAGCAGTAGTGATGATGATAATAACAATGATAATAAAAGTAGTAACAATGATGATAATAATGATGATGATTTTATCAATAATAAAGAGACCAATATGATAAAGAATAACAGTTTAAGAGAAATCTTGTTATTGGTATATGATTTAAGTGCTAAATTTCAGTCACCACAACACTTGAAATAATAATGACAGAATTTGATATCCAAAGATTTTCTACCAGATTTATATTTTTCACCCCAGCTACTAATATATTACGTATCCCTCAAATTCCTCCCAGATATCAGTAAACTCAACCCCATCAAGGAATTGCTACCACAGTATGACTACCACCACATCAAGCTTGTCATTGCAATACTCCAGATGCAGTATGGGATGCCTGTCAAGGTGCCTGTTGCTGATGGCAACACATCATCCTCTCCACCATCATCATCATCGTATTCACAGGTGCGGTCATCTGTACCAACAACACAGCTGAAGACTTTTTGCTTTAAATACTGTACACGCCAAATATTTCACAAGGTTTTTATTTTCACAAATTTAACGGGTCAGGTGCTGTTCGCGAATATAAAGACACGCGAAAATATTGACTCTGATCCCGATATGAATGTGGCATACACATATACATTTCTCCGTTCAGTACTGTATTCCACAATCACGAATTTAACCACTCGTGAAGTCCTGATTTGCAAAAATTTAGACTTGCTAAATATATGGCGTATACAGTGGTCTACCATGATTTAATTAAGATCCATTACTTCTTTTAGAATGCTTTAAACCAGTGCCGTGTCACTGTGTTTCTATTTTCCTCTTCTATATAGCTCAATAAAATGGTATACTAGTACACTTTTTGTAGTTGAATCTAAGAGGCATGTCAACAAGTATTAATGGCGATATTTGAATATTTTCCTCCATTCATTCAATCAGTCTCAAGCCAACATCACTCACAGTCCCAGTCCGAGATCGTGGCCTCCTGCCAGCTCCGCACCATCATCGTCATCATCTTCATCATCATCATCATTGACTTCATCTACCTCCTCAAAACCGAGCCAGCTCCCCAAGCAGAAGAGCATTCCCGCCTACACCTCGCAGACCAGACCCGCCGAGATCAAACGCAGCCGCACGATGCCGGAGCTCACCGGCGCCGACCTGCCGCCCAAGGGAGGAGCGCCCTCCCCCGCGAGGCAGGAGCATTCCAGCACAAAGCGAAAGCTGCCGTCGTGGATGGGAGGATCGGCCATCAAGAAAGGGAGGAACGACGGAGGGAGTCCCCGTGAGGCCCATAAGAGAAAATTCAAAGGGAACTCATTATTCAGAAAATGAAATGTGCAATGGAGATGTGGAGATGCAAGGATACTGAACTATGCATGAATATTTGAAGAGGTAACTATTTTGTTTGTTATGATCTCATTTCAAGGGCAACCTTTTGTACCATGGCAATTATATTGTAAGTCATTGCATGACAGTCACGTCCAGTGGAGGTCTTTTGCTTGTCAGTTCTACACTTTGTCATATGAATGGTACCTTAGAGGAAGTGTTGATTGTTGCCATTATCAATCATGTGTAATGAACCTTAGAGTAATTTATGTTTGTAGGAAACATTTTCATTCAGTTTGAGAGGAGATCTCACCGCTCTATGTTCGTGTTTCACTTTTGTGTCTCGAATGTAGACACTTTTTCGATATACCTCAATGATATGTCATAGTTTCAGTTGCGTAAAGTTTCAATGACACTCTAATTACCAGTGATAATACATTAAATCTAAACCGCAAGGGATTATAAACTTAATGTAACAGAGACCGTGATATGTCCTTGAAATATGCAGTAATAGTAATGTTTTTCCCCTGACATCATTACTGTGGTAACCACAGCCATGAAAGTGGTGCTGTTTTGTCTTTCTCTTCTTCGTTTCACTTTTTGCCCATTTCTTTTGTTTGTCTGTTTGTTTGGTTGTTGTTGTGTAGGTTTGTGTTATGCACTCATCAGATTTTGAATTTTCTTTTTGATTTTTTTTTTTTTTTTAACAAAGGTGCTGTTTACAAGCAACTTATGACAAATCTTGAAGTCTGAAATACATTTATGATATGGGAAATTGACTGTAATTATGTCATATTTGGTATTTGATGAGGAAAGAAAAGTAAGGTTTGATTCTGAAAGCAGCAAAGATTGGGTTTGATACCAACTCTATCCTTTAGTAAACTCTCTGTATTTACATCCAGTGAGTTTCAACTCCCCAAGCCCACTTCATTCAAAGTATGCCTCTTCCTCTCCAAATTTGACTTTTATGTTATTTAGATAAAATCTACCTGGGGTGGGGGGAGGGGATGCTGTGATCTCAGGCCATCAATCGAGCAATTGCCATGAATTGCACATGCGTTATGCATGGCGTAATCTACCAAAATATGAACAGAAAAGAAATTTAGATTTTCATGTTTTATATTCTTTTAGTTTCAACCGTTGTTTTAGGGTTAACCATACCACAGACCCTCATGGAAACTACTGCACGATAAAGGGGATTATAAAGTGATTCCAGGTTTGAGGTTTCATTAGCACTTAATTTTGGAACATCTTATGCTGTGCAGAAGCAAGGCAGGCATGCTGGTGGGATCATGTGGTGGTCTGGACACAAAGTACAGGTTCTAGCTATTACCTTGCAGAGAAGATATAGCTAAATTTGAATCAAACTGCCCCTATCCACCATTAGTCCTCCTGTACTTTACGGTAGTCTTGTCTTGCGATGGCTAGTAGTAATCCCGTCTGTGCGTTGTACACTGAAGGGTATATCAGGTGGCATGTGAAACCAACCCTTTATGAGTTCATACTCTTAGCTCTAATTTACCAAATTAAAAAAAAAAAAAATTATTCAAATTAATGATTCTTGCAATGAAGCAAGAATGTTTGATTTTAATTAATATGCAGTTAATACTCCTGTAAAGGATCAGATTTGTCTGTGGCTAACAGATGGAAGCTCAGTAATCTCGTGGAAATGATGCCCATCTAGCAGTCAGGAGGTTGTTGGTTTGAATCCCACCTGAATAAGTACAGTATACACATATCACGGTGCTACATAACTTTGTTTGCCCAGTCAGGCAAGAAGATTTTCAAATTTGCCATGAAACACTTGCCCAAATATTAATTTTACTTGCCTGAAAAGAAAGTCCAAAATATAAGGAAGTAATATAGAAAATCATTTGTAAGTTAAGGGCTTAATTAAACACAATCATTTGAATAGACAGCACACATTGATTTGCACGCTTAAACACAATGGAGTAACAAACTTGGTCCAATCAAGTGTTGTCGTTGCATTGTATTGGGGCTTTTTACGTTAGTGTTGGAAAGTTGCTGAAGTGAGATTCAAAGTGCGTTGCATCACTAAACAGCCACTATCTTTGGTCTTGTGTGTGATTGACTTTCTTGGTTTGTTAGGGGAATAAGTGAAAAAAAAGGTGGCTTCAAAACTTTTTGCTTGCCCAATTTGGGCAAGCATTTGTCCTCATTGTTCAGAAACACTTACCTGAATTTGATTTTCACTTGCCCCAGGCAATCAGGCAAGTGCTTATGTAGCACCCTGTCCCATGTATGCTCATGATTTTTTTATCATGACTGCTGTTCAAACACTGAATAATTGGTGTTTAGTTTAATTTCATTCATCAACAATTAGTATGAGAATATTTCTGTCACTTGGATTAGAGAGCCATTAACTCCGATTTGGTTGATATCTGAACAGCTACCCTTTTTTACTTAAATTTAAATTGGTTGGTGAAAGGGGATTATTTAATCTTCTTAATCCAAGTTGAATGGCCTTGCATGACTTGCTTTCATACCTCAAGTAGGCTTTAGCCCTGTTGGTTGGTAGCACACCAAATGCGTTCCTTCTTGGATGATTGTTCTCACGAAAAAGACCACTTGTTCTCCCAGGACCGTTTCAAGACCACATGGGTACTCATTCATTAAAAAATTTATTTGGTCTATAGAAGACCAGCAGAGTGCAACATTTCATAATGCAAACCTTAACCCCTTGATGACAAGTCCCAAGTATACTCCGGCACATGTTTATGAGAAATGCGTGTTATAGCAAAATCAGTCCATCCTCAACGGGTTAAAAAAAAAACACACACCAAAATATGATCGTTTAATTTATCATTATTATCATCATCTTCATCTTCATAGAAACCATTATCATGCAATTCTCATCCACAGTGCTGTACCAAGAGCTTTACCAATGATTTACTATCTACTCCTGATATGAAGGTCCTGGTAAAACATCGGAAAAAAATGCATGGTAAAGTTACTTTGGGACATCCTAATGATTGGATGGTTTATGTGTCAAAGATTGATGAAATAAGGTTTTCCTGTCTGTCTGTCTGTCTGTCTATCTGTCCATTCATCTGTCTTTCCAAAGACCATACTTAGTGTGCCAGCCTTTTTGTTGGATATATACAGAATTTACGTATTTGCTCTCTGTTGTTAGTTACATGTGACACACATTTTGATGCTATTATTATTGAGCCAAAGGCGGAGATAAACTGTATTGATATGGGTAATATGTCCAGTGGACTCCCGTTATCACAAAATCCTTGGGACCGGCAGTTTTCTTTTGTTGTATCGAAATTTCTTTATAGTCGAACAAATAAACAACTAGAAAAGCACTCTGAGAGCGCAGACCTCCGCCAAGCATGCAGCTCATTTCCACCACTGATCTTGTTCTTCCATAGAGATATCAGTGATTTCCACCCATACATATTTATACCATCGTGTGCTGAAAGTCGCCCGATTTCCCGGTATAGAAGCCTTTGTTACGTCTTAAACCCTCCGCTGCACGGCGCGCCTCGCCCTAGCAGAAACTGGAGCACGCACTTTAGTGCGCGCATGCAAACCTCAAATACGCGCAGCCTAAACTCCCAAGTTCATTGACCCTACCTGCCAAAATATCAAAAATCCTACATAAATTCCCCCAAAATTGTCAGATCACTACCAAAATTTAATCATTTGTTACTTGTATTATTCTAAACCTCTCCTGCATGTTTCATCCAAATCCGTTAACTGCTTTTTGAGTTATTTTGCACACAGACAAACTAACAAACACACAAACCAACGGTAACGAAAATATAACCTCCTCCCTTGGCGGAGGTAATATAAATGCATAGAGCTGATAATGTTGCAGCCTGAATTTTTACTTCATTGTAACCAAAATTGCGTTATAACCATTGTCATGTGAAATATAGACATTAAAAATGATGAGAACCAGTATATAATTTGTAGTACAATTGTATAACCATTGCCAAGAATGAAAAGTGGCTTAAACATGCACCAGTTCTCTCATAGTATGCACACTCATTTTGATAACATATTCTGTGTACTGTCTTCATACTATGAATGTATTGTGTATACTACCATATCAAGAGCATTTCTAGATACTACTAATGCAAATATGATTTATTTATGTACAGTTGTACAAACATACATTGTCAAGCTGTTAAACTATTTTTGATGTTCCAATAAATGATTTATTAGTGACACACATACAAGAAAAACAGTTGTCTGGGTGCTACATCTTTTCATGTGAACTGAAAAGCTGTCATACACTGTGTACGGTACATCAAATGTGTGAGGAAAAAAAAAAGAAGAAAATGCAAAGGTTGAGCAGTTAATAGAATGAATAATGTATGCACAGTGTTTATACATGTATGTAAATATACAAATGTGTGTGTGTGTGTAATATACGTAATTGCGACAGGAATTAGGAACCAGCAAATGTAGCGTTAGTTCACTTTCAATGCCTTTAATGTCAAGCTTTCAACCTTTTGGTGGGTCTTCTGGTTTTGCCTGACCATATTTTGTTCAAGTTTTGTTGCAATTTGTTGCTTTTTGTTATTTTGAATTCCAAAAGCCCAGAAGACCCATTAAAAGGTCGTAAGCTTGGCATTAAAGGCATTCAAAGTGAACTAACGTTACATCCACTAGCTCCTCCTTCCCGTTGCAATTATATGAAACGATGCAGCGCTCAGGTATATGGCCAAGGCAACTTCACGCCATATATATACAAAATATACATGTATACGTACAAAGTACTGGTATATAAGAGTTTAAAAGCAAAAACCGATATAATCATTTTTGTCAACTTGAGATATGTGACATTGAAGCTGCTAGAAAAGGAAGAAAAGGATTAAAATATGAAAAATTTTAGTAATACAATGTATCTTCACAATTATTTCTTGATATGTAGTGAAAGCAGTATGATTGAAAAGATTTGATTTTTTAATATATAGTGATGATGGGTGTGACTGTGTATGTATGTATGTATATGTATATATATATATATATATATATATATATATATATATATATATATACAGTTGAACCTCTCGTATCCGGACAAGTCGGGACCGGGGCTCATCCGGATAAGGGATTTGGCCGGATACGGGAGACTCAATGCTTTATACATGTACATATACATACACATGTACTGATGAAGCCCATTGTAGTACCACATGTAGTAATGTGTATACTGCAACCTTTTCATTGTTACATTTGGGGATGTTTCGGGATGTTGAAATGTCTGAAGGTAAGCAATTTGGAAGGAAATTTGATGCAATGTATGTTAATCATATTGGAAGTAATATGTAATTCATGTGTGTTTGGGTAGGAGTTCTCAAGGAGTTGGGAATCCCCCTTTCTTGCTGTAATTATTAAAAAAATATCACGGCGAGATTGCGTCCGGATAATAGAGAGATCCGGATAAAGGGAGGCCGGATAATAGAGGTTCAACTGTATATATATATATATATATATATACATATATATATATATATATATATATATATATATATATATATATATATATATATATATTTATATATAATATATTATATGTTATATATTATATATCATATGTTATGTTATATATCATGTATCATATATTATATATTATATATCATATATTATATAAGTTAAGTTATTCATTTATACATGCATTGAAATATCATTACACAGGGGCTTGAAAAATGACAAAATACCAAAAAAAAACTTAAAACTTTGTGGCCAGAGATATCACTTTGTTATGACGAGTTTGTTTTATGATTGCCTCAATATTCTTTACAAGAGTCTAGCAATGATGTTTTTGTAACTAAATGTTGCTTGCGTAGCTTTCACGTTATGTAGGTGAAGTGCAGGACCCGTGGGATGTTTGGTAATGTGTTGGCAAGGGATAATGTTTTGGATTGTGTTAATAATTGTAATGTTGTAAAACTCAAATTAGTATTTTTGATATTCAAAAATGAGATAGGAGGTTTGGAATATATGCCATTAAGACAGGGATGCCAAGTTCAAAAAAATTTTATGAGTGAGACTTTCATGACTCGGCATCTCGGCGCACGAATGTGCGTGCGAGCGAGGGTGTGGGAGGGGTTTTTCCTCCCTGTGGCCTTTCACGGTAGGGAGCTTTTTCAATTTTTAGCTCTTAATGGTGCGACCAGGTGCATATTTACGTGACTGTTTTTCTTAGTTTGAAAGACAAAAGGGAAATATACCTTCAATTGCAACTATTACTTTAATCCTTTGAGCTACGCTGCTTATTATTAACTAGGCCAAAGTTGCAGACTTCGCCCGATGTGTGAGAAAAATGGGTGCCATGCGTGAGATCGTGAGATGGCTTCTAAATGCTTGAGTCTCACTCAGAATGCGTGAGACTTGGTAGCTCTGTTAAGATATCGCTGGTCTTGTCACCTCAGAGACTTGTCGTTATGTGCATAATTATATGTACTTATTTACCTATCCAGCTTTTTACATACTGTTCTCAATGAAGTGTGATGTTTTAATGGTAATTTTGTGAAGTTACAGATAAACACGAACTGAAGTATGCTTTAAATTCATTATTTCTTCCTAAATTGTCTCCCAATAAATAATGAACCAATAAATTTTCAGTCAGCATAGTTCACATAAATCATCAAAATGGACACATTCCTGAAAGCCAGATGAGGACTTAGACGGGGCTTTTTTGTTTTACTAGTAATCTTTGCATGTTTTATCCTCACCAACACTGTCGTATATTCACATTTCATCAGTTTACAAACAGTAAGATTAGCTACTTTCATTTTCAAGTTTCACACATGGCGAAATGATGCAAATAGTGCTCTTTTTCAAGTTCTGTATAACGTCCTCGTCTCTTATTTTTTCTGCCTTGCTGTTAGTCACTTTGTGATCTTGTCCACATCAATCTCTCTTTTTCTGTGCATTGTTAGGCCCGCATATTGCAGTCACATCACACACATGCCCCATAAGTATGAAGCGGTGTAGTAATCCTATGAGGCACCAAATGGTATAGTTCCATGTAATAGCTCAAGGCATTGACTCGAGTCATTGAGTGTAAGCACACTGTGCATCACTCCACAGCACTCTATTCACCAACATAATATCCCGCGCCACGGGTTTGCTCCGATGTCCGCACTCTCCGAGTCGTCTGCTGCATACCTCGCATTCATGGCATTCATTTATGGTCAAAATGGGTTGGCGGGCTGCTTGGCTTTCGGGAAGGCCCTGGATAGCTGCGTTAGGCCGGACTGCTACACCGGCTAACATCGCAATAGCGGACTTGCTCAAGGATCGATTGTGAATGTGAATCATACTGCCTTAGATCATGAGGTTACTAACCTTGGTCCTAGACTACCATGAAATTAATCAAATTGTATGTCCTACTGTGATGAAAAGCTCAATGAAACTGACTGGATACTGGCTCAGCTACCGCTATTACAAACGAACCAATCTTCCTTTCAATCAATTTCATGAGAATTTTATTTCACTTTCAAAGAAGACCGGATATGTTTCTTAGAAGTCTTCAGTTAAATTATAGTTTTGACAAGTCCATATAATTATGTGATACTAGCTATAATTGGGTAATTCGATTACAATCTTTGTTACGTCCTCACAAGATTTTAACGTCGTTTCTATGTATTAGTAAACGCGCTTGAGAACGTAGTCAATAAAACATCCCTTTTCAGTCGTGTTCCAATAGTTTCGATCATCTATTTATCAAAACATACAGCAATCCCTCCCAAAATCCGATGACATTATTTACTGTGATAGCTAAGAACTACATGAGTTGCTAGGCAACGTGAGTACCCCATCCTTCCCTCCCTCCCTGGCACATGTGTGACACGGGGGTTATACTAACTCTCTTGTGCGATGGAAGATAACGCCGAGCCCACGCAAATCGGCCGCTGCCCCACCCCCGTACCATTCTGACCAGATAGATCTCTATCGATACCAGAGCTCCCACACGACCCCTACTGTCTTTCTGGTATCTTCTCCTGTGTCCGACTTCGTGCTATTGGTGGTATACCGCTCTGCGGCCGACTCGCAGGCCCGTGGTAGGCGTCCTGTGTTGTGAGGGGGAGCTCCTAGTAATCATCAAATTTTGTATTTTCCTTTAATTTTTAAAAATACATATCAAAGAATGACTCAAATGATGGACGTCACTATCCCAGGGCCAGGCCCATGGGGATTCAGGCTCGCCGGTGGAAAGGATTTTAACACACCTATTCATATATCAAAGGTAAGCCAAACCTGAATGTATTTGTTTCCTTCATCTAACATCCGAGGATGGTTAGTATAGTTATAGCTTGCTATCTGTGATATTCGGGGATGACGACCAATGTATGGATACCTGGACACTTCGCCTTTTCGTAGAAGTTCGAGCATCAAAATTGTGGAAAAGAAAATAATAGCAAGAAACATTTTAAGGCATGCAATGACGTTCCACCATGCGTGTGTGACGTTGAGACCTTTCAACTGTTTTGTAGAGTGCGAATATAATTTTCGCTACAGTTTTTAACATGCTTCTAGAAACCCGTTTCAAAGCTAGTAGTGCCTCCCC